>CM066988.1:7500-1207500 GCA_033977485.1 Hydrangea macrophylla | reverse complement strand
GTTTGGGTGACATTCATAATGGAATTGACTGTAGGTATAGCATTTTTACTTTAAAAGGGAGAATTAAAATTCAGTCAACTTTTTGCTGACAATTTAAAAGTCAGTCATGTACTTTTTAAAAATTAAAAACACATCAAGTTATATGTAAAATGTCAAAACTGCCCTCCTTCTTTGATCTCTTCTCTCTCTTCTCATAGCCACCACCTCCACCCTCAAAGGGTAACCACTACCACCACCACCACCTGCCGCCACCACCACCACCTTCAAAGGGCAACCACCACCACCACCACCACCACCAAACCCCAACATCTCTATCTCTTTCTCCCTCTCTCTTTGATCTCTTATCTTTGCTCACATGGCCACCAATTCCACCACCATCTGCCGCCACCACCTCCTACTGCCACCACCACCACCACCTGTCGCCGCCACCACCACTACCTCTATCCTTAAAGGGCTACCACCACTACCAAACTCAAACCCACCACCACCAACACTAAACCCAAACCAAACCCCCAACCTCTTCTCTCTCTCTCTCTCTCTCTCTCTTCCTTCTCTTTGATCTCCTCTTTTCTCTCTCTCTCTCTCTCTCTCTCTCTCTCTCTAGGAGGAAGAGAAAGGCATAGACGGCCACCACCACCATTAACCGCCGTCATTGTAGGGAAAAAAAGTTACAGGTTTTGGAACAACTGGCCAAACATAAGGAGCTACTCACCAAACATTATTGGGAGCAACTTTCTAAATGTATGGAGCAACTCACCAAACAGTATCGATAGTAACTTTCCAAACATAAGGAGCAACTCACCAAACGTAAGGAGTAACTCACCAAGCGTTATTGGGAGCAACTCACAGAACTGGATCGAGAATAACTAACCAAACTGCATTGGGAGTAGCTCCCCAAACAGTTTGGAGAATTGCTCCTTACGTTTGGAGAATTGCTCTTTAAGTTTGGAAAGTTGGTCTCAATACCGTTTGGTGAGTTGCTCCTTACATTTGGATAGTTGCTCCTTACAATTGGATAGTTGCTCCCAATAATGTTTGGTAAGTTGCTCCAAAACTTGCTACTTTTTTATCGTACAATGGCGGCGTTCAATGGTGATAGTGGCCATCTATGGTTTTTTCTTCCTACTAGAGAGAGAGAAAGAAAGAGAGAAAAAAAGAGAGAGGAGATCAAAGAAAGGGAAGAAAGAGAGAGAGGTTGAAGTTTGGTGGTAGTGGTGGTGGTGGCGGCGGCGGCGGCGGCGGCGGCAGCAGCAGCAGGTAGTGGTGGAATTGGTGGCCATGTGAGGACAGAGAGGAGATTAAAGAGAAAGAGGTTGGGGTTTGGTGGTGGTGGTGGTGGTGTTGCTGGGGTTTAGGTTGGGTTTGGTGGTAGTGGTGGTGGCCCTTTAAGGGTAGTTGTGGTGGTGGTCGCAGCAGCAGTGGCAGGCGGCGGCTAGTGGTGGTGGTGGTGGTGGTGGTGCCATGTGAGGAGAGAGAAGAGACTAATGGGAGAGAGAGAGAGAGGGGTAGTTTTGACATTTTAGGAAAATAGTTGATTGATTTTTAATTTATACATTTTAAATAAATTTTCTTTTACTCGGCTCTTGGTGCCTTTACCGAAATAACCGGTACCTCTTGATGATGTGGCACTGTCTTTATGGCTAGATTATGTTGGACATATCAGCTGCCCCCCATTTTTTGAACTGATCGGATTCGTCATTGGGTGAGAATTCGAAAATCAGTATTGCCTTGGAAATCGTCCGGATGTCCTTCGGGAATGCTGCTCGGGATAGGGCCCACACTCCAGGTCACCCGGTGGAATAACCAACCGGTACAGGTAGGATCTCGGGTATGGATGTTGCCATGTGTCAGGGAATAATTGGCCTGGTCAGGGTTCAGCGGAGTCAGTTCGGATGTAACCGAACACTTGCGTGGTAACCGGACCATCACGTCACGCATTTAATGCGCGCGTCTTTTGAGGCCACCCTTCACGTGCCCGAGGTGACAACTATCGGTGACTTTTGGCGGGAAAATTCTTGAGCCGTTGGATCTGGTTGATCTGGACCATCCGCTACTTCTATATAAGAAACACTTGTTTATTTTTTCAGTCCCTACTGTCAACTGAGAGAGTTTACCGAGCGGTTTGAGAGCAACTGAGATCCCGAGCAAGATTCCCGAGTCCTTTTCAGTGCAAATTTTTGTAAGTCCTTTCTCCCCGTCTTGAGTTCTTCATTATCTTCTTTTTATCTGAGCAAAGCTGGAGGGAGCGAACCCACTTCGGTTAGAGCTAGCCTGGGATTTATTCTTTTTTAGGTTTTGTCATTTCTTTCAGTCCGTGGGTACGCTAGAGCATTTCAACTGAGCGGGTGTTCCTGGGACAGTCTTGAGAGAGAGTTATTCTTCTTCTAGAGTCTTGTACGACCTGCCCTTTAGCTTGTTAGATCTACCTCCTCTGTATACCAGGTTAGGAGTTCTTGACCCATTCTTAGGTCGTCGGCCCTTTAGGTCTTCCACAGGCGTAATGTGTCATTCAGATTTCAACTCGTCGTCCCGGTCGAAAGATGAGCAGGTACGGTCAGGGTCCATGAGCTCAAGCCCAGACCCTCCTTCTCTGGCCCCCTCTGACCAGCATAGTGAGGGAATAATACCTGCTTGGGCGTTTCACGAGGAAACACGCTGGGATTCTCCCGTGGCCTCGACGTATCGAGGGTTAGGCGATGACGGGTCCGTGCCGAACAGTCCCGGGGTCGTCTTTGCGTGTGAGTCCATCGTTAGTACCCTGCGAGGCCCTGACTTGGACCGGATCAGGGATAGGTACGAACTTCCCGGTCCCTTTTCTCTTGCCGTGCACGATGGCGGAGCTCACTTCCACGAGTTGAGCTTTGTCACCTTGTACGAGGATGCTTTCATGACGGGCCTTCACTTGCCTCTTCACCCAGTTGCCCGGGACACTTTCATCTATCTCGGGATCTCTCCCGGGCAACTTGCCCCAAACATTTGGTGATACCTGATGGGGTGCATCTCTTTGTATCCCCAAGTCCTCGGGTATGAGTTCACACTGCAGGAGTTCTTCTGGACCCACCGGCCTTTCCAGGTTCACGGGGAGGCCGGTTTCTTCTTGCTCGAGGCTAGGCAGTGGTGGAAGATAATTGTGAACTGCCCGAGCAACAATAAAGGGTGGAAGAAGAAGTTCTTCCAAGTGTCCACCCTGGGTCTGTGTGAGAAGGCGCCGGGTATCCAGCTGAGGACCTCCTGGGCGGGGAAGCTGAGGAGTAAGCCCAAGCACCCTTTCTTTCTTGCTTAGTTTCTTTACTTTGCCTTGACTAACCCGTTGGTACATTTGTCTTGCAGTAAGATCAGTGGACCCGCCGAGTCTTCCCGATGAGCTTCAAGCGCTGGTCTTGTCTCTGGTGGAGGATCCAACTAATATTAATAAAGTGCTGACCCGGTCGGGGAGCCCGAAGACCACTTACAAACCCCAGGGATTCACAACTCCCATTCTCCCGGCGATTATCCTCGGTAAATACAATTTCTTGACGGTCCGGTTTTCTCTACACTTTGCTAAATTCTGACATGCTTTTGGTTTTACAGAAATGGCTCCCAGAAATGCGACGGCGTTGAAGGAGAAAGAGGCAGCCTCGATGGCCCGGGTTGGCCAGAAGAGGAAGAAACCAGCCCCCGTTGAGGGCCAGCCCCTAAGAGGATTTCCTGAGGGATCTCCATCCGGGCTAAGAAGGAAGCTGCTGCTACTTCTACGCCCGTGGTTACAATTGTTGTACCACCACGACCACCTCCTGCTGCCAGACCGACCGGGGTCTCCTTCCCGACCCTAGAGGAGGCTCGTGCGGGCCCCTCGGCCAGGACAGAGGTTGAGATAGCGGATGACGTCCGCAGAAGGGTACGGCCCGGGCTACTACAGAGCCAGATTGACAAGTTCGCCCTGCTCAGTCCCGAGGCCATCATCGGTTGGCTATACAGCATCAGCCACATGGTGAGTCTCTTTGTGGCGTGAACACTAACTTTTTTCTCCATGCATATACTGACATCGTCTTGTTCTTGCAGGTTAGCTGCATTGTGGCCAGGGCCGAGACCACCCTTCCTGGCGTTGCTGAGAGGTTGGCCGCCGCTGAGGCTAACCTTTCCGTGGAGAGGGCTGCTCGGGAATCCGTGGATTTTGCCCTCACCGTGGAGGAAGAAAGATCCTGGGCAACGCCATTGGAGCTAGGAGAGGTCCGTGACTCCTTGTCAACCGAGCGGGCCGCCCGGAAGGTCACGGAGGCTAAGGCTACAGTTGCGGAGGCCGGGAGGATCACCGCCGAAAAGATTGCTGAGGCTAAAGTTATAGCCTCGGAGTCCGGGAAGATCTCTGCCGAGAAGGATCTCGCAGCTATGACGGCCACGCTCTCCGAGCTTACTGTTGCTCGGGAGGCTGAAGCCAAAAAAGCTGAGGAAAAATTTGAAGCTGGGTTCCTCACAGTCTACACCAACCTGGCGAAGCGAGCTGGTGCTGACCATCCTGACTGGGATCTGTCCGGGTACTCCTGGGCCGAGTCCGGTTACTGGAAGGAAGGCCAGGCTGACTCCGAGGTCGCCGCTGAGGCCGATGTCGCCGCCGAAGCTGAGGTCGCTGCTGAAGCTGCACCGGCCGGGACCCCCTCTGTTGATGAGCAGGCTATAGAGGAGGAGGAAGTGGTGGTTGTAGACTAGTCTTTTTTTTTGTAGTTTTCTTTTTCTTTTTGGGGAGGCTACTACAACTGTCCCCCCAGGCTTTGTACAGTTTCTTTTTAATTAATGAAAAGGCCCCTGAGGTCAAATTTCCTTTCCATTAACTGTCTTCTTTCTCTGCACTGTGCCTGTTTATAATTGCTAGTATCCGCACAGTTTTTGGCCAACCTATAACCTGCCTTAGCAAATGTTTTAGGACCATAACCAGTACAACACCTAGTCTTCCTGACCTGTTTAAAAGGTAATTGCCCAGAGTGCTGTAGGAATTGGTCCAGTTTAGCAGTGCTGTAGGAACTGGCCCTGTTTAGCAGTGCTGTAGGAACTGGTCCTATTTAGCATCCAGGATCGCCCGGTGTATTATAGGAATACCCTGTATTACCGTCCGGGATGTCCCGGTGTATAATAGGTGTATCCTATTTTACCGTCCGGGATATATCTCTGATCACTGTATGTACTTTGGAATGTCTTCCAAGTTCTTGTAGTGACCGGTGTGATTCCCTATTTTGGTCTAATATTCCCCTGCCCCCCAAGCATTTTGCTAAGGCAGGAGTGCAGGAGTGAGTGGCCGTAGGGAACCGACCTGGAACATGGGTGGTTGTAGGGTCATTTGGAGCATGCCATCGTCGGCCACCTAGGGGTTTGGCCCCGTCGTCGACTGGACCTAAGCGAAGCTTTAACTAATTTCCTATTTAGGTCTAGTATCCCCTTGCCCCCGAGTATCCTGTGAAGGCAGGGGCGTGTTGAGGAGCGACCATAGGAAACCGACCTGGAACTTGGGTGGTTGCAGGGTCCTTTTGTGCCTGGGTTCGGAGCCCGAGGTCTTTTTAGTGCCTTGGGGTTAGGCCCAAGGTCTTTGGTGCCTCAGGGTTAGGCCCGAGGTCTTTTGTGCCTTGGGGCTAGGCCCAAGGTCTTGGGTGCCTTGGGGTTAGGCCCGAGGTCTTCTGTGCCTTGGGGTTAGGCCTAAGGTCTTTGGTGCCTCGGGGTTAGGCCCGAGGTCTTTTGAGCATTGCACGGTGTACTGACAGGAGTAAATTTCAAGTTAAACTTTGCAATTTTATTTAAAAACAAAAAATTATAATGCTTGCTCCATCAGAGCTACAAAAAAGAAATTTCTCTACAATACTAAATTCTCGTGGTCAGATGCTACTGATAATACTTGTGGAGGTGTTGCACATTCCAAGGATGAGAGAGATCGTGCCCGTCCATGCTCTGTAGCCAGTAGGTTACTGGTCGGTTGACCTGGGCTACTTTTTATGGGCCTTCCCAGTGTGGCCCCAATTTTCCATAGCTCGGGATTCGGGTAGACTGGTTCACTGCCTTGAGGACAAGGTCTCCGACCTGAAAACTGCAGTGCTTCACCTTGCTATTGTAATACCGTGAGACCCTTTGCTTGTAGGCTGCTACCTTTAGGTAGGCTTGGTCTCTCCTTTCCTCCACCAGATCAAGTTCTAACCAGAGGGCTTCTTCGTTATCCGGCACACTGAAGTTGGCCACCTGATACGTAGGCAATCCGAGCTCTGTGGGGACCACCGCTTCAAATCCATAGGTTAAAGAGAACGGCGTTTCGCCTGTTGCCACTCGGGGTGTAGTGCGGTAGGCCCACAGGAGGGTTGGTAGCTCTTCAGCCCACAGCCCTTTGGCGCCTTCAAGCCTTGTTTTGATTGAGTGCAAGAGTGTTCAGTTGGTTACCTCGGCTTGACCGTTGGCTTGTGGGTGCTCGGGGAAGGAGTAATGATTCAGTATTCTGTAGCCCGAGCAGAATTGCCTGAAGATATGGGTGCCAAATTGTCTGCCATTATCGCTGACCATGACCTGGGGAATGCTAAATCTACTAAGAATATCCTTTCCACAAAGCACTCCATTTTTCATTCGATTATTGTCGCCAAGGGCTCGGCCTCTGCCTATTTTGTGATGTAGTCAACAGTTATCACGGCAAATCTGACCTGTCCGTTTCCCATCGGTAAAGGACCAACAATGTCGATTCCCCACTGGGCGAATGGCCAGGGGCTGTGGATTGGTGTCTGGAGTTCTCCCGGTCGGTTGATCATGGGAGAGTATCTTTGGCACTTGTCACACCTTCGGACATACTCTTGGGAATCACGGGCCATGGTTAGCTAGTAGTAACCTTGTAGTAGGGCCTTTTTGGAGAGTGCCCGGCCTCCGATGTGATTCCCACACACTCCTTCGTGGATTTTGAACGATTACTTGGACTTGCATAGGGTGAACACAGCGGAGGTATGGGATAGTGAATCCCCTCTTGTAGAGGATGCCGTCGAGAAGATGATATCGTGCCGCCCAGTATTTAACCCGGCGAGCTTCTTCTTTGTCGTCTGGTAGCGTCCCTATTGTTAGGAATGTCACGAGTGGGTCCATCCAGCTGAGTTCCAGAGTGACCGGGTCTACCTCCATGCCCTTTGAGTTGATCATACTTGGCTTGGGTAGGTATTGTATCCTTATCCTGGGCAAGTCTGACTCAGAAGACGAGGCAAGACGAGCCAATCGGTCGGCTCGGGTATTTTCTTCTCTGGGTATCTGCGTGATGGAGAATCCCCGGAGCTGCTTGGAAACCGCTCAGACAAGGGCCAAGTAGGCTACCATGCTATCTTCCCGCGCTTCATAATCTTGGTTAACCTAATTGACCACGAGCTGGGAGTCACTGTAGCCCTGAACCTGTTGTGCACTAATAGAGATGGCCAAATATAACCCGACCATGAGGGCTTCGTATTCGGCCTCGTTGTTGGAGGCACGGAACCCAAACCTTAGTGCATATTCGAGCTGGATACCGTCGGGGGTAGTCAGGATGATTCCTGCCCCACTGCCTTGCTGATTGGAGGAACCGTCCACATGCAGTACCTAGATTGGGATGTCAGAATATAGCCCAGGCGATAACGTCGGGGCTCAGACTCTTCAACCGGGTCCTCGGGATATGTAAATTTGACTAAAAAGTCTGCTACGGCTTGTCCCTTGATGGCTGTCCGGGGTCGGTAGGTCACTTCAAACTCTTCCAATTCCAATGCCCACTTAACGAACCTCTCGGACGTGTCTGGACGGCTGAGGATTCTGCAGAGAGGTTGATCTGTGAGGACCACAATGGCATGGGCCTGAAAGTATGGGCGGAGCCTTCTGGTCGAGGTGATAAGGGCGAATGCCAATTTCTCGATGCGGGAGTATCTGCTCTTTGCGCCTTGTAATGCCCGACTGGTGTAGTACACTGGGAACTGTATCCCTTTCTCTTCCCGAATAAGTGCCGAGCTAACCGCCAATGGTGACACCGCTAAGTATAAAAATAATTCTTCTCCCCGGCACGGGTGTTGAGAGGAGAGGAGGGGACGCCAGGTACTTCTTGAGTCCCTATAATGCCTCTTCACACTCTTTTGACCACTGGAACGCTTTGTGGAGGATTTTGACGAATGGCAGGCACAAGTCGGTAGCTCGAGAGACAAATCTGTTAAGTACGGCCACCCGTCTGGCTAGGCTCTGTACTTCCTTCATTGTTTTGGGCGATCGCATGTTGATGATGGCTTTGATCTTCTCGGGGTTTGCCTCAATTCCCCGCCTACTGACTAGGTGGCCTAGGAATTTCCCGGACGAGACACCGAAGGTGCATTTGGCCGGGTTCAACCTCATCCTGAATTTTTTCAAAATGCTGAAGGCCCTGGCCAGATGCTCGAGGTGGTCGGCCTCGTCTCAACTTTTGACCAGCAGATCATCTACATACACCTCCATAGACTTTCCAATGAGGTCTTTGAACATGTAGTTGACCAGGCGCTGGTAGGTAGCCCCGGCGTTCTTGAGACCGAACGTCATAACCTTGTAGCAATACGTCCCCTGGTCGGTGATGAATGTCGTCTTCTCTTCGTCCCCGGGGTAGATGTTGATCTGGTTGTACCCCGAGTAGGCGTCCATGAATGAAAGGAGTGAGTGACCTTCCGTGGAGTCCACAAGGAGGTCTATCCTCGGCAGCGGATAGCAATCCTTGGGGCAAGCCTTATTGAGGTCGGTGAAGTCCACGCACATCCTCCACTTCCCGCTGCTTTTCCTGACAAGAACCACATTGGCTAGCCAGTCGGGGTAGTGGACTTCTCGTATAGACTTTATCTTTGGGAGCTTCTTGACCTCCTCACTCACTACTTTCTGTCTCTCGGGGGCCATGCCCCTTCTCTTTTGCTTGACTAGGCGGCAATCCGGGCTAACATTGAGACGATGGGACATTACCCGGGGATCAATCCTATCCTTATGACCCCAAGCAAAAACATCCTAATTTTGTCTCAGGAACTGAGTCAGTTTTTCCTTCAGGATGGGCTCCAGTAGGGTACGAATGCTGACCGTGCGGTCAGGGTACTCGCGGTATAGCGTCACTTTTCTAGTTCTTCCATCTGACATATTGTGTCACTTAGGTCCCGGGGTCCATCTATTGAACGTTCAATGTTTCCGTGATTGCCCCTCGGCGCAACGAGCTGACATAACAACTCCAGGCGGTACTCTGATCTCCATGCAAGCATCCGAGTCCCTGAGGAGTTGGGAACTTCACTGTTAAGCTGTAGGTGGAGACGACCGCCCTGGCCTTGTTGATGGTTGGCCTGCCAAGGATGACATTGTAGGCCGACGGGGCTTCGACAATCACAAAATTGGTCAGCACAGAGGCCTGCTGAGGGTAGGTCCCCATGAGAACTGGGAGCTCGATTGTACCGAGCGGTTATGTGCTGGAGCCATTGAATCCAACCAGGGGAGTGGCGACCGGTCGGAGCCGATCCCTGGAGATCCGGAGCTGATCAAAGACCAATGTGAACATAATGTCGGACGAGCTGCCTGTGTCCACTAGCACCCTCTGGACCATATAGTTGGCTATGGAAAGCGTCACTACTAGTGGGTCATCATGGGGGCAGTGGACGCCCTGCAAGTCGTCGGATGTGAAGCCGGTGGATTGGACCTGCTAGACATCCGGCCGGGATGCCGGAGCATGCCTCTTCCGTACCGACTGTGAATCTCCTCCGCCTGATGTTCCTTCAGAGATCACGTAGATGTGGCCAAGTGGTGGTGGCTGATGTTTCTTCGTGTGTCCTGTCGGGGTCGTCTTTCTGCTGTGATGAACTCCGCGAGTTATCCCTGCTTGATCAGCTTCTCTATTGCTATCTTTAATTTAAAGCAATCCTCTGTTTCATGGTCGTGATCCTTGTAGTAGCGGCAGAATTTGTCCCGATTCCTCTTACCGGGCGGGACTCTGAGCTTTGCAGGCTGCGAGAGCAGTCTTTGTGCCTCGGCGGCGGCCATGACTTCATATATGGGCCAGGGAAGAGGGGTGAAAGCAATCGGGGGCTGACCCCGGGCGTCCTTCTGATCTTGCCTCGGCTTCTTTCCCGAGCCCTTCTCAAATCCTTCACACTTGCGTTTGGCCTTTGGGGATTCGTCTCCTGCTTGACCGGCGCGCTTTGCCTTCAGGAATTCTTTAGTATCTATGTATTTTCCAACCCTCTTCGAGAGCTCCACCAGGGTTGCTGGTCAGTCACGATGGAATGACGTGGCAACCTTGGTGTGTTGAACTCCCGAACAGAAGGCCATAATTGCAGCCGTTTCATTGAGATTGCGGATTAGGAGCCTTTGCTGGTTGAAACGATCTACATACTCCCTCAGGGACTCCCCTTTGCGCTGCTTGACAGTCAATAACTGAGTGTTCGGTTGCGACCGATCGAGCATCCCAATAAACTGGCTGATGAAGAGCTTGCCGAGGGCTTTGAAGTTGTCGACCGTCCGGGGCTTTAGAGCATGGAACCACTGTGCAGCTGGCCCCTTGAGAGTACTGGGAAAGGCCAGGCATAGTAGCCCATCCACCGTGGTGACCAGCACCATTTGAGCTTTGTAGGTGCGGATGTGGTCCACCGGGCTCCTTGTGCCGTCATAGGAGCTAAGGTGAGGGGGCTTGAACTTCCGTGGAATAGGAAACTATGTCACCCGAGCGGTATAGGGTGATTCCGTCTCCGTGTTGGTGAGGTCGTGGCCGGACTAGCGGTTCAACCTCTCGATCTGCTGCTGCAGTTGCTCGAATTGGGCCTTGACGTCATCCAGCCCGGTTCTCCTCTCTATATCTGAGCGGTAAGTTGGATCGGATGACGAGACCTCTTCCTCAAAATGCGTCGACCTAGGGGATAGGGCCCGGCTCCGGGTCCAGGAAAGCGTGTGCCTAAGATCCCCCTGGCTCAGGGCTGGAGGGTCCTTGGCCGATTCCCGGGCTCTTCGTCCGGACTCCTCCCCTCTGGCCGCACGTCGTCGGTTGATGACAGTCCTGGCATCCTCTACCCGACGAGGATCAGGCCGAGCTCGCCTTTGTGAACGCCTGGTAGCCTGACTGCGCTAACCATCATCGGGATGTTCCCGATCCGGTGGAAACACCGAGGCAGAACGGGCTTGCCTGCGCGCCCGAACGGGCCTTTGAACAGGGGCGCTCTTCACAGGCTGATTTTTCGATGCAGGACGCTTCTTTTGTCGGGCCAAAAGCGCCTCCATTTGCTCCTATGTTCGGCGCTGGCCCTCCAAGAGTTGCGCCAGTGCTGCCGTTATCTGTTCGGTGGTCATGGAGGCAGCCTGCTGCTCAAGCTGCGGGTTCTCCTGATCGGTCGGGACAGTTTTTTTCGTACTCATCTTCGACGGCATGTTGATCAGTCACGAATTTGTTGATGAGAAGACTATGTTGTTCCTACAGACGGCGCCAAACTGATGATGCCTAAAACTGGTAAGAAGGGTTTAGAGAGAAAATAAGACAAGAGCAATTTGTATGTGGTTCAGTCACGTTAACGAGGTGACTTACGTCCACGGTTGTGTCTGCGCGCTCTTACTAGCAGATCACCGGCAGGCCTGGTGAGCCAACAAAGATGGGAGGCACTACCAGTAATACCGGCCGGGTATATGCGTATTGATGGTGAGTTCTCTATTGTGTCCTTGAAAGCTTAGAGAATTATTTTTGGATCCCTATTGACAGGGTAGGTGGGCTCTTTTATAGATGCAAGAGTCCACCCTTACATGGTAAGTTAATTGGATTAGGAAGCCTAATCTAATTACAATTTGATTGGCATAATTTGGGGAAGGTTTCCGAAGTGGTTTAGGAAACTGCCACCTTCCATCTTGCAGACCTGTAGTTGGTTTAGGAAACTGCTGGATTGGACGGGACCCGCGACCTTCATGTCCGGCTAGCTGGTACGAGCCGCCCGGTCCTGATAAACACCTCAGGATTGCTCGGCTCTTGGCGCCTTTACCGAAATAACCGGCACCTCTTGATGACGTGGCACTGTCTTTAAGGCTAGATTATTTTGGACATATTAGTTACTAAATTAGAAATACATCAATTTTTTGTCTAATATGCCTACAATACCCTTCCCTCTTTGGTCTTTCTCTCTCTCCTCACATGGCCACCACCACCACCGGCAGCCACCTCCACCAGTCGTAGCCACCAGCACCACTAGCCACCAGCACCACTACCGCCACCACCGGCCGCCATCGCCACCACCACCACCACTTCTCTGGTTTTTTTTTTCTCTCTCTATATATACATGAGTATATATATATATAGATCTAAGATATGACTATTAGGTATATCTACTAAAAGCCATGCTTTATGTAGTCGATTTATTATTCATTTAATAAAATCAGTTAATCCATTTCTTTTATGAGAATCTGTGTGGGCAATATTTGTATTATATTGTTTATTTAATAGTATGCATGTGTGTCTTTCACTCTACATAGTAGGTGATTTGGTGTGTAGAGTTCGGTTTGCACAGGAAAGATCAGACCATCGGATCTTGTAGAATGTAAGATTTTGGTTTATAGTCTTAGACAGATTGGACACACCATCGGTAGGACTGCAGCATGGTGTTGTAGTAGGTTTATCTTGACTGCGGGAAACGGTATAGTTTCAACTCACCATGCTGGTACACTTTGTGTATTAAACGGTACTGACTTGGGGTAATTATCTTTATACTGACTTATAAGATAATTAATACCTCATGGATTATGAGTGCTTATACTCTAAATCCTAAGTTATTTTATGGACACGTACATTTGATATTTACACTTTGATCCCTAAAAGGGTGAGATCCTTAAATGGGTCAATATCTCATTGGATTGGGTGACAATATTAATTGTGTGATGGATATTAATTAATGATGGAATCCATGTCTCAATTTTGAGATTGATGATATCCCCTTGAGAAAGCTTATAAGTTTTGATTATGTCAAACCCTGTAGGTGGATTTTGTATCCAATATATCAGATAAGTTAAGCAGAGGATCTCAAAAAATTTTAAGAGATTAATTAAATATGATTGTCAGTAATTATATTTAATTAATGGATATCTGTAATCTTAACATGGGGAGATGATATGCATTTAATAACATGGAGCTCGAAATATATTTTTGAGGTAAGGGTAGGAGTGCAATTATAATTCTTTAGTGGTATGAATTAAAATTTATTGAAATTGGAATCTGATTCAATTCGAATTAGGGTTTCCTTATTCCGTAAGAAAGCCTATTCCTTATTGACTTCTTATGGTCCCTATGGTAGCCTATATATTTGCTGCTTTGGCTCTCTCCTCAGTTTGTGTTCTTTCGATCAAGAGAATTATAACTCAGAATAGAAAAGAGAGCGTAAAAGAGAGAGAAGAAACATAAAGGATTTTGAAGGAGCCCACACTCAGTTCGATATTCTGGTAGCAAAGGAATATGGTAGAAGATCGTGAGTTGTTATCGAGCCCGTGTTCTCGATTCGTCTACTACAGTAATCCGTTTTAGTAGTTTAAGGTAACCCTAGTTCCGCCCTTGTAGGGTTATTGTAGTTTTCACGTAATTTTTTTGTAGTACCAACTTATACGCGCTGTCAATGGATTCTGGGAACGCAGTTTCCAAACAGTGGTATCAGAGCAACGTTGATTCTGCGTATGGGTTGTATGCAACCATGTTGTCCAATAAAACAGATCTTATGCGTGTTTTGATGGATGGATATAACGTAGAACTGTGGTAACCCTTATTTTGCAGAGTTCTTATTCCACTATTATGGTCACTGATTTTGTATGATTGGATCCCACGATGGTTTTATCCGTGGTTAATTTTGCTGTTTTAATATAGTATGTGAACTCCTTTATGGAGGCATAGGATTTGTGTGTATTGGATCCCACGCTTGATTGATGTGTGGTTAATTTACTGCAAAGAAATAGCATGTGAACTCCTTTATGGAGGCATAGGGTTTGTATAATATATCTCAAGTAAATCCGTGAAGACAGTTCCTGAAGATAGTTTACAAGCAGTTTCAGAAATCAATCTGGAGGCAATTTCTGAAGGCTGTTTCAGAAAACAGTTCTGGAAGGCAATTCGTGACCCCCGTGCGTAGTGGCGACATAGAGCTAAACGCGTTCAATGAAGAATTCTTCACAAGAGTTGCAGCTTGACCATAATAGTGGGATTCCTATTTTATTGTGGTTTCCTTATTTATGTGTGATTGAATGATTATTATTGTTTCATGTTTAATGAATAGGACAACATGGATAATTGTTCCTAGTCCTATTTCAGATGTCTAGCTGCATGTTTAATTTATATTAATTTAAAATGATGGACAACTACATATGTATTTAGAAATAAAACTAATTCCATAATTTGAAAACATAAGTATTTATTTTCTAAAATCATGAGAATAGAATAATTTTATTATCTACACATGTGGGTTTCACAAGTAAGGATGAATTAATCCTTGTCAAGTATTCCATTATTTTTTATTAATTAAATTAAAAAATTTTCTAAAAAATTATAACGCTCAAAGTTTTTTTAAAATTCTAAGTGGGAGAGGGAATTTATCAAGTATAAATCTCATGGTCTCCATCACTGGTTCGTAGATGATATGATTAATTTTGTGTGATGGCTTTAGTGTCATCCTCCCCATCGGATGTAGTTGATCATGGAATCATCAGTACAAACTTCTTTAAAAGAATGTTTTGGGTGATTGTTGGTGTGGGTCACCTCTCCATCAGAGGTGTTCCTCACGGAACTCTTGACCTAGAATTAAGTGATGATATACACTTAGCTATAAATAATAATATCCTCCCCATCTAAGTCACTATTGTTATTTGTAGGATCAAAGCAAGTCAGCAGTTTAATTTTACTAGGCAAGGTACATTGCCTGGATAGTAAAATTAAAAGGCAATTGCTTATCTGAACAAATGATGGATAGTATATGGCTTTCCATCGAGTCATACTATCACTGTATTTCAGGTTGCTGGCGGATTCTTTTCAAATTTGGTAGAGGGAACCAATATTTTCAACTCAAATCCATGTCAAATGTTCTGCAACATCAGCATCAGTCAATGACCAGTGCCTATGACATGATGGAGAGCCTCCGAGAGATGTTCGGGGATCAAAGTCGTACTGCTAGGCAGGTTCCCATGAAAGACTTGATGAACACAACCATGACTGAGGGGACGCCTGTAAGGGATCATATTCTTATGATGATATCTCTTCTTAATGAACTAGAGATCCCTAGACCTGTAATTGACGGGGAAACCCAGGTCGATATCGTACTCCAGTCACTGCCAGAGTCATTTAAGTAATTCTGCCTCAATTACAACATGAATAAATTTAAATATACTTTGGCGGAGCTTCTTAAAGAACTCCAGGCAGCTGAGGGTCTCAACAGAAAGTCAAGGAGTGCTCTTGTGTTTGAGAAAGGTTCTGCTTCAAAGTCGAAAGGCAAGAAGAAAATGATAAAGGCTCAAAAGAAAGGCCGCGGGTCCTCCGCCAATCCAAAGGCCATGAGGACAACCGGGAAAGCCTAAAGGCAAATGTTTTGTTTGCAAGCTACCAGGACACTGGAAGAAGCAATGTCCAGTTTATCTCGCCAGACAGAACAATCAAGGTAAATCTCATTTACTAGTTGTTGAATCGTGTTTAGCGGTCCAATCTACCGGTACCTGGTGTGTAGATACAGGAGCAACTGATCATGTATGCAATTTTTTGTAGGGGTTCCAGGGAACTAGGTAGCTCAGTGATGGAGAGATTCATCTATATATGGAAAATGCTACAAGAGTAGCAGCAGTTGCCCTAGGAGATCTATATCTTAGTTTTGGTAGAGATAGGATTTTAATGTTAATCCTTTATGTACCTTCTATTAGAAGGAATTTAGTTTCAGTTTCTAGTTTAGTAAAGAATGGATATTCAGTTCATTTTAATAAAGTAGTAGTTATTAAAGAAAATTAATGTTTTATTTGTTCTGGTCAATTGGTGGATGATCTTTATATTATAAATCATATCTCTCCTATACTGCAACTTAATGAATTGAATAACACAAATAGTTTGCCATTTAAGATAAAAGAACCTTCGAGGATGAACCAAACGCATCTTTGGCACTTACGCCTTGGTCATATTAATTTGAAAATGATTCAAAGACTGGTTCAAAATGGGCAATTAGGCTCATTAGAAGTGGAGGCACTTCCAGTTTGTGAATCCTGCTTGGAAGGTAAAATGACCAAGAGGCCATTCTCGGCCAAGGGCAATAGAGCAAAAGAGCTGTTGGAACTGGTTCACTCTGATTTGTGTGGTCCTATGATTGTCCAAGCAAGAGGGGGATTTGAGTACTTTGTCACTTTCATCGATGATTACTCAAGGTATGGGTACATTTATTTGATGCGGCGTAAGTCTGAATGCTTTGAGAAATTCAAAGACTTCAAGGCTGAAACGGAGAAGCGTCTAGGTAAATGTATCAAGAC
Organism: Hydrangea macrophylla; assembly: GCA_033977485.1. Taxonomy (NCBI): domain Eukaryota; kingdom Viridiplantae; phylum Streptophyta; class Magnoliopsida; order Cornales; family Hydrangeaceae; genus Hydrangea; species Hydrangea macrophylla. The sequence continues at coordinate 1,191,060 of CM066988.1, read as the reverse complement.
ACTACGATCTGATCGTGGTGAAGAGTACCTCTTGGGAGAGTTTAGGGAATACTTATTGGAGCAAGGGATTACATCCCAATTGTCTGCGCCCTATATGCCTCAGCAGAACGGTGTAGCAGAAAGAAGGAGCAGGACTCTCATGGATATGGTAAGATCTATGATGAGTTACTCGGATTTACCAATTTCCTTTTGGGGACACGCATTAGAGACAGCTACATACATTTTAAACTTGGTACCATCTAAGTCAGTACCTACTACTCCCACGGAATTGTGGACTGGGCGAAAGCCTAGTCTGCGGCATGGTCGGATTTGGGGTAGTCCAGCATATGTGCTAAAAGGGAACACAGAAAAGTTGGAATCAAGAACAGAAGTATGTTTCTTTGTTGGGTATCCAAGAGGAACTAAAGGTGATCTGTTTTAAAGTCCTAAGGATCAGAAGGTTATTGTTAGCACCAATGCAACATTCTTAGAAGAGGACTATGTTATGGACCACAAGCCCAGAAGCCGTATTGTTCTAGAGGAAATGAGAGGAGAGACACCGACACATAATTCTTTGATACCATCGGTACGAGAAGAAACATCACAAGACAGAGTTATCGATATTCCATTACAGCTTCGTAGTGGGAGGATTATCAAAACTCGTGTATACCCCGAACCAACCATTAACACGCTAGTTCATGAACCAGTTTAGTGTACAGATAATGGTGTATTAGGTTTAGAATCTTCACAACGAAATATCAGTGATATACAGACACGGGTTGTGCCTCGTCGTAGTGGGAGGGTTATTATTCAACCTGACCGGTATATGTTCTTGGGAGAGTCTTATGACCGGGTCCCTGATGAACAAGGTATCGATCCCTGTAACTACAATGAAGCACTCCAAAATAAAGATGCAGATCTTTAACAAAAGGCTATGAAGTCTGAAATGGAGTCCATGTACTCCAATCAAGTCTTGGATCTTGTAGAACCACCCAATGAAATAAAACCCGTTGGATGTAAGTGGATCTATAAGAAGAAGAGAGGAGCAGACGGTAAGGTGGAAACCTTTAAAGCAAGGCTTTTTGCGAAAAGGGTTCACTCAAAAAGAGGGAATTGATTATGAGAAAACCTTTTCGCCGGTGGCCATGCTAAAGTCTATCCGGATTCTCTTATCCATTGCTGCACATTTCGATTATGAAATTTGGCAAATGGATGTCAAGACATCATTTTTAAATGGGAATCTTGACGAATGCATCTATATGATGCAACCAGATGGGTTCATTGCGAAGGGCCAAGAACACATGTTGTGCAAGCTTAAGAAGTCCATTTATGGACTTAAGCAGGCATCTAGGTCTTGGAATATCCGCTTTGATCAAGCAATCAAGTCTTTTGGTTTTGATCAATGTGCGGATGAATCTTGTGTGTACAAGAAACATGATGGAAGAGTGGTGGTGTTCTTAGTACTATATGTGGATGATATCTTGCTAATTGGAAACGATGCAGGGGTATTATCTTCTGTAAGGGTATGGTTGTCCAGTCAATTCGATTTGAAGGACTTGGGAGAAGCCGGTCACATCCTAGGGATCAAGCTTATGCGAGATCGCAAAAATAGGATGTTGGGCTTGTCACAAGGAACTTATATTGACAATATTCTTGCAAGGTTTAGCATGTAAGATTCCAAGAAGCGATTCCTTCCCTTCAGACACGGAATTACTCTATCTAAGGATCAGTGTCCTAAGACATCTGATGAGATAGAGAAGATGAAGGCAGTTCCTTATGCCTCGGCAGTAGCAAGCCTAATGTATGCTATGCTATGTTCTAGACCTGACATCTACTTTGCTGTTGGCATGGTTAGTCGATATCAATCTAATCCAGGGCAAGAACATTGTACTGCGGTGAAAAATATTCTCAACCGGAAAAGGACTCAAGACTATATGTTAGTTTACCAAGCAGACAGTCTTGTACCCATTGGGCACACAGATTCCGATTTCATGTCAGATAGGGATTCCAGAAAGTCTACCTCAGGATATGTGTTTACCCTAGGAGGTGGAGCCATTAGCCGAGTATGTGGCTGCTTCAGAAGCCGCTAAGGAGGCCGTTTGGCTCATAAACTTCCTTATGGATCTAAGAGTAGTACCTGCGGTACAATTGGCTATTACCCTTTATTGCGATACTAGCTGAGCGGTTGCTAACTCAAAGGAACCAAGGGCCCATAAGAAGGGAAAACACATTGAGCGTAAGTATCACCTGATACGAGAGATTGTGCAAAGAGGTGATGTTGAAGTGACCAAGATAGCATCAACAAATAACCTTGCAGATCTTTTCACCAAGAGCTTACCGACCAAGACTTTTAACAGTCATGTAGAAGGGATAGGAGTGAGGTGTGTCGCATCATGTCTTTGAGTGTAAGTGGGAGATTGTTAGGGATATATACTAAAAGCCATGATTTATGTAGCTAATTTATTATTCATTTAATAAAATCAGTTAATCCATTTTTTTATGAGAATCTGTGTGGGCAATATTTGTATTATATTGTTTATTTAATATTATGCATGTGTGTCTTTCACTCTACATAGTAGGTGGTTTGGTGTGTAGAGTTCGACTTGCACAGGGAAGATCGGACCAACGGATCTTGTAGAATGTAAGATTTTGGTTTATAATCTTAGATGGATTGGACACACCATCGGTAGGACTACAACATGGTGTTGTAGTAGGTTTTTCTTGACTGCGGGAAACGCTATAGTTTCAACTCACCATGCTGGTACATTTTGTGTATTAAACGGGACCGACTTGGGGTAATTATCTTGATACTGACTTATAAGATAATTAATACCTCATGACTATTATGAGTGCTTATACTCTAAATCCTAAGTTATTTTATGGACACGTACATTTGATATTTACACTTTGATCCCTAAAAGGGTGAGATCCTTAAATGGGTCAATATCTCATTGGATTGGGTGACAATATTAATTGTGTCGTGAATATTAATTAATGATTGAATCCATGTCTCAATTTTGGGATTGATGATATCCCCTTGAGAAAGCTTATAAGTTTTTATTATGTCAAACCCTGCAAGTGGATTTTGTATCCGACATATCAGATGAGTTAAGCAGAGGATCTCAAGGAATTTTAAGAGATTAATTAAATATGACTGTCAGTAATTATATTTTATTAATGGATATCTGTAATCTTAACATAGGGAGATGATAAGCATTTAATAACATGGAGCTCGAAATAAATTTTTGAGATAAGGGTAGGAGTGCAATTATAATTCTTTAGTGATATGAATTATAATTTATGGAAATGGGAATCTGATTTAATTCGAATTAGGGTTTTCTAAACCATAAGGAAGCCTATTCCTTATTGACTTCTTATGGTCCCTATCGTAGCCTATATATATGTTGCTCTGGCTCTCTCCTCAGTTTACGTTTTTTTGATCAAGAGAATTATAACTCAGAATAGAAAAGAGAGCGTAAAAGGGAGAGCAGAAACATAAAGGATTTCGAAGGAGTCCACACTTAGTTCGATATTCTGGCACCAAAGGAATACGGTAGAAGATCGTGAGCTGTTATCAAGCCCGTGTTCTCGATTCGTCTACTACAGCAATCCGTTTTAGCAGTTTAAGGTAACCCTAGTTCCGCCCTTGTAGGGTTATTGTAGTTTTCACGTAATTGTTTTGCAGTATCAACTTATACGCGCTGTTAATGGATTCTGGGAACGCAGTTTCCTAACAATGACCACCACCACCCCTACCTCTATCTATCTCTTATCTCTCTTCTTACCACCACCACAAGCCACCTCCCTCATCCACCACCGCCATTGCAGGAAAAAAAAAAAAGAAGAGAAAGAGTTAAAGCTTTTGGAGCAACTGTCCAAACGGAAGGAGTAACTCACCAAACGTAAAGAGGAACTCAACAAATGTATCGGGAGCAACTCACCAAACGTAAGGAGCAACTAACCAAACAAATCGAGAGCAACCCACCAAACGTAAGGAGCAACTCACCAAACATATCAGGAGCAACTCACCAAACGTATCGGGAGCAACTCACCAAATGTATTGCTCCTTACCACCACCGGTCGCCGCCGCCACCACCACCACCGGCAGCCGCCATCACCACCAGGTCACCACCAATGCCACCACCACCACCACCACCCCAACTTCTTTATCTCTTCTCTATCTTTAATCTCATCTCTCTCTTCTCACAACCACCTCCACGACCACTACCACCACCACCACCACCAAACCCAAACCCCAACCTCTCTGTATCTCTCATCTCTCTTCTCACCACCACCATAGACCATCTTCCTCATCCACCATTTCCATTGCAGAAACGGTAAAAAAAAAAAAAATTTACAGGTTGGAGCAACTGTCCAAACGGAAGGAGTAATTGTCCAAACGTATCGGGAGCAACTCATTAAACGTAAGGAGCAACACGTTTGGTGATTTGCTCATTCTGTTTGGTGAGTTGCTCCCGATACGCTTGGTGAGTTGCTCCCGATATGCTTGGTGAGTTGCTCCTTCCATTTGGATAGTTGCTCCAAAAACCTGCAACTCTTATTTTATTTTTATTTTTTTGCAGTGGCGGCAGTGGGTTAAGGAGGTGACCCGTGATGGTGGTGGTGGTGAGAACAGAGATAAGAGATACGGAGAGCTTGGGGTGGTGGTGGTCATAGGTGGTGGTCATATGTTAGATATGTATATATACTTATGTATATATATAGAGAGAGAGAGGAGTTGGGTTTGAGTTTGGGTTTGGGTTGGTAGTGGTGGTGGTGGTGGTGGTGGTGGTGGTAGTGGCTGTGAGAGAGAGAGAGAGAGAGAAAGAGAGAGAGAAGAGATAGAGAGGTTGGGGTGGAGGTGGTGGTAGTGGTGGTGGTGGTGGCCCTTTGGTGGCGACGGTGACCAGTGGTGGTGGCGGCAGCGGCGACGGTGGTCGGTGGTGGTGGTGGTGGTGGTGGTAGCCATGTGAGGAGAGAGAAAAGAGACAATGAGGGGTATTTTAGATATTTTACACTAAAGTTGATGCATTTCTAATTTACAAAAAGTACAAATTGACTTTTAAATACTCTACATAAAGTAGACTGAATTTTAATTATCCCTATTTTTAATAAAGCACTTAATTGACTTTTAAATAATGTACATAAAGTAGACTGAATTTTAATTATCCCAATAAAAAATGATGGTGACTGACTGTCATTAGAGCATGTATGGTACTATGCCGTTGGGTAGGTATGGCGTGAAAAATATCAACTGGAATAATGCCTATGTCATGCAGACTAACATTAACACACTGACACAAACATATGCTCTTCTCAAAAGAAGTGGAGCCCACCGAATCAATTTCCAGATTTGCGCGAGGACTTGGAAGAGGGAGTGGGCGTTGCATACTAATAATAAAGAAGAAGTGAGTTGGATACACGTCAGAGCTTATGTGGAACCTACGCATCCACGCATAACTGACGTGGGTCAGCTCCGTAATGGTTGGGGGTGAGGAGAGCAGATCACGATTAAATTGATGCACCAACCCACAGCTCATAACTCTTACTACAGCTGAGCTGACTGAGTGACGATTACATCAAAGCGGCGCAACTTGCGGCAGGCGAAGATGGAGCTACACCGGCCTGGCGGTGGCATATAGCCTTGTAGAGTGGTGGCCATTTTTTGGTCCGTCTTTCGGGAATTCAGTCAGAAGTCGCATCATTTGCCGACCAATGTTATGTTTTATTCTGAATTTGGATCTCAAACCCATCATACACTGTGTGAACTAACATTTGAGAGCACTTTTGCTCACTTAAATTTGGTTCATTATTGTTCACTCGTATCTTCACTGTCTGATATGTATCTCACATAAGCAGGGCCGGCCCTGCCTATGGACGGGGTAGGCGGTCGCCTAGGGCCCCATATTTTGTTCATATTTTGCTTTTTAAAAGGGCCCCGAAAAATACTGGGTAAGGCCCAAAATAAAAGTTTTATCTGTAATATGTTGAACCAATTATAAAAGAGTCGAAGCAAATACTAGAAAAAAATAAATAATTGTATGTGCCCCAATATAATCCAACCCACCATAAATATTTAAACTAATAGTACTTATCTTCTCACTTTTTTGTTTAGCTCAACTTAAATTATTTTAAGTTTGATCAAGCTTTATAAATTATTATCATAGACAAACTCTTAACAATTATTATCAATAAAAAGTAATAATATGAACACATGTGGAATTACAAAAGGCCAAAGAGGCTAGTGGAAGGAGAAGAAAATCATAATCAGTACATACAATAAGGATTACAATTACTAAACCCCTGAATTCTAAAAATTGACCAAAAAAAAAAAAATCACAAATCAACACTATAAGGTTTATAACATGTTTGATATAGAAATTATACATGCAAACATGTATAGAATGACGCAAAATTTTTCGCTTCGGGGGCGCTACTCCCAAACCCTCGTTGTTTAAAGGGTCCCGACTTTCAGTGTTCGCCTAGGGCCTCCAATTTGTTAGGACCGGCCCTGCATATAAGGGCAAAATGATAATAAAATGGGACACATATCAAATAGTAAAAGTATGGGTGAGCAATGATGAACCAAATTTGGGTGAACAAAAGTGCTCTCAATTACGTTTAACTGTCGGAAAAAATACTTTACGAATTTGTTTGGTTATGAATTTCGTGAGTAAAAATAATTTGAGAGAAACTTAGTTCCCTAGTATTTCTTTTGTGTTTTGTTTCATGTTTAAATAACACTAACTATTAAAAACTTTTAAAATATAAATTGCAATAAAATGAATAAAGGAAACACAACGTTCGAAATCTGTAATTTATTTATCAACTTATTCTATTTTCTTTCCTCTTTTCTCATTGTTTTTCATCTCAATCAAATAAAGGAAGATGTTTTCTTTTATGTATTTTGTTTTTCTCACTCACCAAATCCAAGAATCAAGCAAAGCCAAGTCATTTTTTTTTATAATTAAACATAGTCCCACCATGACGTGTCCGGATCCAATTTGGTATAAATATTTGGGAACCACATCATTATTCTTACTTGTCATTCGCTAATTCATTCATGCATTAAATATATTTACTTCCTTGTGGCTTACCCCATTGGGATAATTAAAATCAGTCAACAATTTGTTGACAAATACAAAATCAGTCACTTACTTTTTCAAAATAAAAAGGAAATCATTTTAACAATAAAGATTCAAAAATCAGTCAACTTTTGATCTTTTTTTAAAAATGAAAAATAAAAAAATTGCATTTAACCCCCCCCCCCCCCCCCCCCCTTCTTCCTCACCACCACTAGCCACCAACCGTCGCCTCCACCACCACCCCACCACACCACAACCACCAACTGCCGCCACCACCCCTACCACACCACCACCGCCACCACCATGACCGGCCACCACACCACACCACACCACACCATACCTTGACCATCACTACTACCAACCATTATCATACGACCTCCCCCACCACACCATGACCACCACCACTACCACCATGACCACCACCATGGCCGGCCACTACACCACACCACACCACACTATGACCAAACCCCAACCTCCCTATCTTTTCTCTCTCTTTGATCTCCTCTCTCTCTCTTTAGACGATAATTACCATGAAGAAATCTCCCACTCTCCCTCAAGAAGAATTAAAAAAAAAAGAGTTGCAAGTTGGAGCAAGAGTCCAAACCTAAAGAGCAACTCACTAAACTTTATCAGGAGCAACTCACTAAATGTATGGAGCACCTCACCAAACGAAAAGGAAAAAAAGTGTTTCATGTTTGGAGCAATAGTCCAAACCTGAGGAGCAACTCACCAAACCTGATAAGGAGTAACTCACCAAACATAACGAGCAACGCTGCTCTTTCTATTTGGTGAGTTGCTCGATACGTTTGGTGAGTTACTCCCGATCAGGTTTGGTGAGTTGCTCCTTAGGTTTAGACTGTTGCTCCAAACTTGAAACTCTCTCTCTCTATTTTTTTTTTCCTTTTCGTTTGGTGAGTTACTCCATAGGGTTTGGTGAGTTGCTCCCGATCAGGTTTGGTGAGTTCTCCTCAGGTTTGGACTGTTGCTCCAAACTTGGAACTCTATTTTTTTTTCCTTTTCGTTTAGTAAGTTGCTCCATATGTTTGGTGAGTTGCTCCCGATCAAGTTTGGTGAGTTGCTCGTTAGGTTTGGACTGTTGCTCCAAACCTGGAACACTTTTTTCTCCCTTTCGTTTGGTGAGTTGCTTCATACATTTAGTGAGTTGTCCCTGATCAAGTTTGGTGAGTTGCTCCTTAGGTTTTTCTTGCGCCAACCTGCAACTCTTTTTTTTTTTTTTATTCTTCTTGAGGGAGAGAGGGAGAGTTCTTCATAGTGATTATCTTCCAGAGAGAGAGAGAGAGAGAGAAGAGATAGGGAGGTTGGGGTTTGGTCATAGTGTTTTGTGGTGGCCGGCCATGGTGGTGGTCATGGTGGTGGTGGTGGTGGTGGTGGTCGTGGTATGGCGGGGGAGGTCGTATGGTGATGGCTGGTAGTAGTGATGGTCAAGGTGTGATGTGGTGTAGAGGCCGACCTTGGTGGTGATGGTGGTGGATGGTGGTGGTGGTGGTGGTCATAGTGTGGTAAGGTGGTGGTGATGGTGGCTAGTGGCTGGTGGTAGTGGTCATAGTGTGGTGGGGGGTGGTGGTGGTAGCGACGGCTAGTCGTTGGTGGTGGTGGGGAAGAAGATAGGGGGGGGGGGGGGGGGGGGGGGGGGGGGGGGTAAGTGCAATTTTTTGATTTTTCATTTAAAAAAAAAGATCAAAAGTTAACTAATTTTTGAATTTTTAGTTTTAAAGTGATTTCTTTTTTTATTTTGGAAAAGTAGGTGACTGACTTTGTATTTGTCAACAAATTATCGACTGATTTTTAATTATCCCTACCATATTTCACTTACCTCAAACCTTTTAAAAGTTGACAATTATCCCCCTATGGTTGTTAAATATATTTTACTTCCATGTGGTTAGACATGTTTTCACTTTACCTTGTACAATACAAAAGTTGACAATTTAACTCTGTTAAGAGATGTGATTAAGAGAAAGAGAAGGCTTAGCCAAATTAGCTCATCCAATATCTATATATAAATATATTAATTCAAGAACAATTATAGAAATATCCTTAAGACACTAATATTAATACTTATATTCTAACACTCCCCCTCAAGCTGGAGCATAGATATCTATCATTCCCAACTTGTTACAAAGATCATAGAACAGACCTCTATTTAACGCCTTTGTAAAAATGTCTCTTAGTTGATCACTAGACTAAACAAAAGAAGTCACAATTTGTTTTCTCATAACCATATCTATGATAAAATGACAATCAACTTCAATATGTTTGGTCCTCTCAGGAAACATTGGATTACTCGTAATTTATGCCTGGTTATCACAATACATCTTCAAAGGTTTACTACTTGCAAATCCCATCTCTTGCAGAATAGTCTTTACCTATAACAACTCACACGCAGCATTAGTCATAGCTCTATACTCAGCCTCTGCACTTGAACTTGCAACTATATTTTGCTTTTTGCTCTTCTAACTAACAATATTTCCACCCACAAACACGTAGAATCCTGACACTGAACTGTTAGGGATATATACTAAAAGCCATGCTTTATGTAGTTGATTTATTATTCATTTAATAAAATTAGTTAATCGATTTTTTATGAGAATCTATGTGGGCAATGTTTGTATTATATTATTTATTTAATATTATGCATGTGTGTCTCTCATTCTATATAGTAGGTGGTTTGGTGTGTAGAGTTCGGCTTACACACGGAAGACCAGGCCATCAGATATTATAGAATGTAAGATTTTGGTTTACAGTCTCAGATGGGATTGGACACACCATCGGTAGGAATGCAGCATGGTGTTGTAGTAGATTTGTCTTGACTACGAAAAACGGTATAGTTTCAACTCACTATGCTGGTACACTTTGTGTATTAAACGGGACTGACTTAGGGTAATTATCTTTATACTGACTTATAAGATAATTAATACCTCATGGGTATTATGAGTGCTTATGCTCTAAATCCTAAGTTAATTTGTAGACACGTACATTTGTTATTTACACTTTGATCTCTAAGAGGGTGAGATCCTTAAATGGGTCAATATCTCATTGGATTGGGTGGCAATATTAATTGTGTGATGGACATTAATTAATGATGGAATCTATGTCTCAATTTTGGGATTGATGATATCCCCTTGAGAAAGCTTATAAGTTTTGATTATGTCAAACCTTGCAGGTGGATTTTGTATCCGACATATCAGATAAGTTAAGCAGAGGATCTCAAGGAATTTTAAGAAATTAATTAAATATGATTGTCAGTAATTATATTTAATTAATGGATATCTCTAATCTTAACATGGGGGAGATAATAAGCATTTAATAACATGGAGCTCGAAATATATTTTTGAGATAAAGGTAGGAGTGCAATTATAATTCTTTAGTGGTATGAATTATAATTTATGGAAATAGGAATCTGATCCAGTTCGAATTAGGGTTTCCTAACTCCATAAGGAAGCCTATTCCTTATTGACTTCTTATGGTCCCTATCGTAGCCTATATATATGCTGCTTTGGCTCTCTCCTCAGTTAGCGTTTTTCTATATAGAGAATTATAACTCGGAATAGAAAAGAGAGCCTAAAAGAGGGAGAGACGAAAACAGAAAGGATTTCGAAAGAGCCCACACTCAGTTCGATATTCTGGCAGCAAAGGAATACGGTAGAAGGTCGTGAGCTGTCATCGAGCCCGTGTTCTCAATTCGCCTACTACAGCAATCCGTTTTAACAGATTAAGGTAACCCTAGTTCCGCCCTTGTAGGGTTATCGTAGTTTTCACGTAATTTTTTTGCAGTACCAACTTATATGCGCTGTCAATGGATTCTGGGAACACAGTTTCCTAACAGTGGAATCAAAGCAACGTTGATTCTGCATATGGGTTGGACGCAACCATGTTGTCTATAAAACAGATCTTATGCGTGTTTTTGATGGATGGATAGAACGTAGAACTGTGCTAACCCTTGTTTTGCAACGTTCTTATTTCACTATTATGGTCACGGATTTTGTGTGATTGCATCCCACGATGGTTTTATCCGTGGTTAATTTTACTGTTTTAATATAGCATGTAAACTCCTTTATGGAGGGTTTGTGTGTATTGGATCCCACGCTTGATTGATGTGTGGTTAATTTACTGCAAAGAAATAGCATGTGAACTCCTTTATGGAGGCATAGGGTTTGTGTAATATATCTCAAGTAAATGCGTGAAGACAGTTCGTGAAGACAGTTTACAAGCAGTTTCAGAAAGCAATCTGGAGGCAGTTTCTAAAGGCAGTTTCAGAAAACAGTTCTGGAAGGCAGTTGCTGATGGTAAATCGGATTCAGAGCTAATCAGGTTCAATGAAGATTTCTTCACAAGAGTTGCAGCTTGACCATAATAGTGGGATTCCTATTTTATTGTGGTTTCCTTATTTATTGTGATTGAATGATTATTATTGTTTTATGTTTAATGCATAGGACAACATGGATAATTGTTCCTAGACCTATTTCAGATGTCTAGCTGTATGGTTAATTTATATTAATTTAAAATGATGGACAACTACATGTGTATTTAGAAATAAAACTAATTCCATAATTTGAAAACATAAGTACTTATTTTCTAAAATCATGAGAATAGAATAATTTTTTTATCTACACATGTGGATTTCACAAGTAAGGATGAATTAATCCTTGTCAAGTATTCCATTATTTTTCCATTAATTAAAATAAAAAGTTTTTCTAAAAAATTACATCCCTCAAATTTTTTTAAAATTCTAAGTGGGAGAGGGAATTTATCAAGTATAAATCCCATGGTCTCCATCACTGGTTTGTAGATGATATGATTAATTTGTGTGATGGCTCTAGTGTCATCCTCCCTATCGGATGTAGTTGATCATGGAATCATCAGTACAAACTTCTTTAAAAGAATGTTTTGGGTGATTGTTGGTGTGGGTCACCTCTCCATCAGAGGTGTTCCTCATGGAACTCTTGACCAAGAATTAAGTGATGGCATACACTTAGCTATAAATAATAACATCCTCTCCATCTGAGTCACTGTTATTATTTATAGGACCAAAGCAAGTCAGCAATTTAATTTTATTAGGCAAAGTACATTGCATGTATAGTAAAATTAAAAGCAATTATCTATCTGAACAAATGATGGATAGTATATGGCTTCCCATCGAGTCATACTATACGCGGTGTATCAGGTTGCTGGCGGATTCCTTTCAAATATGGTAGAGGGAACCAATATTTTCAACTCGAATTCATAGTAATTTTTGCCCAAACGTAATTATTTATGTTATGTGATTCTCAGGATTTCAAATGGGTACTTTCAATCCACTTGCTATTATACTTAAAGAAAACAAACTTACTGGACCAAACTAAATAGACTGGAAAAGGAATTTGTATATTGTGTTAACTGCTGAAGAATACAAGTTTGTGCTTACTCAAGAATGTCCTGAGCAACCTGGTGAGGGGGCAACCGCTGAGGAAACCCAGGCTCACAAGAAATGGGTCAAGACTGATGAGATGGCGCGGTGTTACATTTTGGCATCCATGTCAAATGTTCTGCAACATCAGCATCAGTCAATGACCAGTGCCTATGACATGATGGAGAGCCTCCGAGAGATGTTCGGGGATCAAAGTCGTGCTGCTAGGCAGGTTGCTATGAAAGACTTGATGAACACAACCATAGCTGAGGGGACGCCTGTAAGGGATCATGTCCTTAAGATGATATCTCTTCTTAATGAACTAGAGATCCTTGGAGCTGAAATCGACGGGGAAACCCAGGTCGATATCGTACTCCGGTCACTGCCAGAGTCTTTTAAGCAATTCCGCCTCAATTACAACATAAATAAATTTAAATATACCTTGGCGGAGCTGCTTAAAGAACTCCAGGCAGCTGAGGGTCTCAATAGAAAGTTAGGGAGTGCTCTTGTGTTTGAGAAAGGTTCTGCTTCAAAGCCGAAAGGCAAGAAGAAAATGAAAAAGGCTCAAAAGAAGGCCGTGGGTCCTCTGCCAATCCAAAGGCCACGAGGACAACCAGGAAAGCCTAAAGGCAAATGTTTTGTTTATAAGCAGCCAGGACACTTGAAGAAGCAATGTCTAGTTTATCTCGCCAAACAGAACAATCAAGGTAAATCTCATTTACTAGTCGTTGAAACATGTTTAGCGGTCCGATCTACCGGTACCTGGTGTATAGATACGGGAGCCACTGATCATGTATGCAATTCTTTGCAGGGGTTCCAGGGAACCAGGCAGCTCAGTAATGGAGAGATTTATCTATATATGGGAAATGCTACGAGAGTGGCAGCAGTTGCAGTAGGAGATCTACATCTTAGTTTTGGTAGAGATAGGATTTTAATATTAAGAAATTACTTTTATGTACCTTCTATTAGAAGGAATTTAGTTTCAGTTTCTAGTTTAGTAAAGAATGGATATTCGGTTCATTTTAATAAAGTAGTAGTTATTAAAGAAAATAAACGTTTTATTTGTTCTGGTCAATTGGTGGATGATCTTTATATTATAAATCCTATCTCTCCTATACTACAACTTAATGAATTGAATAACACAAATAGTTTGCCATTTAAGAGAAAAGAACCATCGAGGATGAACCAAACGCATCTTTGGCACTTACGCCTTGGTCATATTAATTTGAAAAGGATTCAAAGATTGGTTCAAAATGGGCCATTAGGCTCATTGGAAGTGGATGCACTTCCAGTTTGTGAATCCTGCTTGGAAGGTAAAATGACCAAGAGGCCATTCTCGGCCAAGGGCTATAGAGCAAAAGAGCCGTTGGAACTGGTTCACTCTGATTTGTGTGGTCCTATGACTGTCCAAGCAAGAGGGGGATTTGAGTATTTTGTCCGTTTCATCGATGATTACTCAAGGTATGGGTACATTTATTTGATGCGACGTAAGTTTGAATGCTTTGAGAAATTCAAAGACTTCAAGACTGAAACGGAGAAGCGTCTAGGTAAATGTATCAAGACACTACGATCTGATCATGGTGGAGAGTACCTCTTGGGAGAGTTTAGGGAATACTTATTGGAGCAAGGGATTACATCCCAATTGTCTGCACCCCGTATGCCTCAGCAGAACGGTGTAGCAGAAAGAAGGAATAGGACTCTCATGGATATGGTAAGATCTATGATGAGTTACTCGAATTTACCAATTTCCTTTTGGGGATACGCATTAGAGACAGCTGCATATATTCTAAACTTGGTACCATCTAAGTCAGTACCTACTACTCCCACGGAATTGTGGACTGGACGAAAGCCTTGTCTGCGGCATGTTCGGATCTGGGGTAGTCCAGCACATGTGCTGAAAGGGAACGCAGAAAAGTTGGAATCAAGAACAGAAGTATGTTTCTTTGTTGGGTATCCAAGAGGAACTAAAGGTGGTCTGTTTTATAGTCCTAAGGATCAGAAGGTTATTGTTAGCACCAATGCCATATTCTTAGAAGAGGACTATGTTATGGACCACAAGCCCAGAAGCCGTATTATTCTAGAGAAAATGAGAGGAGAGACACCGAGACATACTTCTTCGATACCAACGGTACGAGAAGAAACACCACAAGAAAGAGTTATCGATATTCCATTACCACGTCGTAGTGGGAGGATTATCGAAACTCGTGTAGACCCCAAACCAACCATTAACACGCGGGTTCATGAACCAGTTTAGTGTGCAGATAATGGTGTATTAGGTTTAGAATCTTCACAACGAAATATCAGTGATAGACAGACATGGGTTGTGCCTCGTCGTAGTGGGAGGGTTATTATTCAACCTGACCGGTATATGTTCTTGGGAGAGTCTTATGACCGGGTCCCTGATGAACAAGGTACCGACCCCGGTAACTACAATGAAGCACTCCAAGATAAAGATGCAGATCTTTGGCAAAAGGCTATGAAATCTGAAATGGAGTCTATGTACTCCAATCAAGTCTGGGATCTTGTAGAACCACCCAATGAAATAAAACCCATTGGATGTAAGTGGATCTATAAGAAGAAGAGAGGAGCAGACGGTAAGGTGGAAACCTTTAAAGCAAGGCTTGCTGCGAAAGGGTTTACTCAAAAGGAGGGAATCGATTATGAGGAAACCTTTTCGCCGGTGGCCATGCTAAAGTCTATCCGGATTCTCTTATTCATTGCTGCACATTTTGATTATGAAATTTGACAAATGGATGTCAAGACAGCATTTCTAAATGGAAATCTTGACGAGTGCATCTATATGATGCAGCCAGACGGGTTCATTGCGAAGGGCCAAGAACATATGTTGTGTAAGCTTAAGAAGTCCATTTATGGACTTAAGCAGGCATCTAGGTCTTGGAATTTCCGCTTTGATCAAGCAATCAAGTCTTTTGGTTTTGATCAATGTGCGGATGAATCTTGTGTGTACAAGAAACATGATGGAAGAGTAGTGGTATTCTTAGTAAAATATGTGGATGATATCTTGCTAATCGGAAATGATGTGGGGGTATTATCTTCTGCAAGTGTATGGTTGTCCCGTCAATTCGATATGAAGGACTTGGGAGAAGCCGGTCACATCCTAGGGATCAAGCTTATACGACATCGCAAGAATAGGATGTTGGGCTTGTCACAAGGCACTTATATTGACAATATTCTTGCAAGGTTTAGCATGCAAGATTCCAAGAAGGGATTCCTTCCCTTCAGACACGGAATTACTCTATCTAAGGATCAGTGTCCTAAGACACCTGATGAGATAGAGAAGATGAAGGCAGTTCCTTATGCCTCGGCAGTAGGAAGCCTAATGTATGCTATGCTATATACTAGACCTGACATCTCCTTTGCTGTTGGCATGGTTAGTAGATATCAGTCTAATCCAGGGCAAGAACATTGGACTGCGGTGAAAAATATTCTCAAGTACCTGAAAAGGACTCGAGACTATATGTTAGTTTACCAAGCAGATAGTCTTGTACCCATTGGGTACACAGATTCTGATTTCATGTCAGATAGGGATTCTAGAAAGTCTACCTCAGGATATGTGTTTACCCTAGGAGGTGGAGCCATTACTTGGAGGAGTATCAAGCAGTCATGTATTGCTGATTCCACTATGGAAGCCGAGTATATGGCTGCTTCAGAAGCCGCTAAGGAGGCCGTTTGGCTCAGAAAATTCCTTATGGATCTAAGAGTGGTACCTGCGGTACAATCGGCTATTACTCTTTATTGCGATAATAGCGGAGCGGTTGCTAACTCAAATGAACCAAGGGCCCATAAGAAGGGCAAACACATTAAGCGTAAGTATCACCTGATACGAGAGATCGTGCAAAGAGGTGATGTTTAAGTGACCAAGATAGCATTAGCAAATAACTTGGCAGATCGTTTCACCAAGAGTTTACCGGCCAAGACTTTTGACAGTCATGTAGAAGGGATTGGAGTGAGGTGTGTCGCATCATGGCTTTGAGTCTAAGTGGGAGATTGTTAGGGATATATACTAAAAGCCATGCTTTATGTAGTTGATTTATTATTCATTTAATAAAATCAGTTAATCCATTTTTTATGAGAATCTATATGGGCAATGTTTGTATTATATTATTTATTTAATATTATGCATGTGTGTCTCTCATTCTATATAGTAGGTGGTTTGGTGTGTAGAGTTCGGCTTACACACGGAAGATCAGGCCATCAGATATTATAGAATGTAAGATTTTGGTTTACATTCTTAGATGGGATTGGACACACCATCGGTAGGACTGCAACATGGTGTCCTAGTAGGTTTGTCTTGACTACGGAAAACGGTATAGTTTCAACTTACTATGCTGGTACACTTTGTGTATTAAACGGGACTGACTTGGGGTAATTATCTTTATACTGACTTATAAGATAATTATTACCTCATGGGTATTATGAGTGTTTATGCTCTAAATCCTAAGTTAATTTGTAGCCACGTACATTTGTTATTTACACTTTGATCCCTAAAAGGGTGAGATCCTTAAATGGGTCAATATCTCATTGGATTGGGTGGCAATATTAATTGTGTGGTGGATATTAATTAATGATAGAATCCATGTCTCAATTTTGGGATTGATGATATCCCCTTGAGAAAGCTTATAAGTTTTGATTATGTCAAACCCTACAGGTTGATTTTGTATCCGACATATTAAATAAGTTAAGCAGAGGATCTAAAGGAATTTTAAGAAATTAATTAAACATGATTGTCAGTAATTATATTTAATTAATGGATATCTGTAATCTTAACATGGGGAGATAATAAGCATTTAATAATATGGAGCTTGAAATATATTTTTGAGATAAGGGTAGGAGTGCAATTATAATTTTTTAGTGGTATGAATTATAATTTATGGAAATAGGAATCTGATTCAGTTCGAATTAGGGTTTCCTAATTCCATAAGGAAGCCTATTCCTTATTGACTTCTTATGGTCCCTATCGTAGCAAGACGGAAAGGTCATAGCCTATGGTTCACGACAGTTGAAGCCGAATGAATTGAATTACCCAACTCATGATTTAGAGCTGGCAGCCGTTGTGTTTGCGCTCAAGATCTGGAGACACTACCTCTATGGGGAGAAGTTTGATTTGTTCTCAGACCACAAGAGCCTTCAGTATTTGTTTACTCAGAAGGAGTTGAACATGAGGCAACGTCGGTGGATGGAACTGATCAAGGACTACGACTTTACATTAGAGTACCACCCTGGTAAGGCTAACGTAGTCGCTGACGCCCTAAGTCGGAAACCTCGAGGAACGATTGCTTTATTGATGATGAGGGAATGGAAAGCTTTAGAGGCAATTGCAAAATTTGATATGCAGATTTCAGAGGAAAGTGTCGGGCAGCACTTTGGATGCCTCGTAGTACAACCAACACTTGTGAGTCGAATCATCGAAGCCCAGAAGGAAGATGAGAAGTTTCAAGCATGGTTCGCCAAGATGTTAGAGAAGGACCCGACAGAATGGAAGGTTGGGGCCGATGGAGGATACCGATGTCGAGACAGATTGTGTGTGCCAGATTCTGGAGATTTGAGAAAGGATATTCTCGAAGAAGCACATAAATCGAGACTGACAGTACACCCAGGAGGAACAAAGATGTATAAGGATTTGAAGAGAAACTTCTGGTGGGAAGGGATGAAACGAGAAGTAGCCGAGTTTGTGTCTAAATGTTTGACTTGTCAACAAGTGAAGGCCGAACATCAGAGACCCTCGGGATTGTTGCAACCCCTACCTGTTCCAGGATGGAAGTGGCAACATATAACTATGGATTTCGTGGTTGGATTACCCCAGTCACAACAGAATCATGACGCGATTTGGGTAATTGTGGATCGTTTGACGAAGTCTGCACACTTCATCGCGTACAATATGACTTACCCAGTAGAACGGATGAGTCGAATGTATCTTCAACAAGTGGTGCGACTGCACGGTGCGCCTGTGTCGATTGTATCAGACCGCGATGCACGTTTTACCTCGGGATTTTGGGAAAGTTTGCAGAAGGCTATGGGAACTTCACTCAAGATGAGTACTGCTTTCTATCCTCAGACCGATGGACAGACCGAGCGTGTTAATCAAATTATGGAAGATATGCTCAGAGCTTGTGCAATCGACTTTGAAGAGTCTTGGGAGACGCACTTACCTTTGGTTGAATTTGCGTATAACAACAGTTATCACTCAAGTATTGGAATGGCGCCGTTCGAAGCTTTGTACGGACGACCTTGTCGATCTCCGTTGTGTTGGGCTGAAGTGGGAGACACCGAACTTTTGGGACCAGAATTGGTGAGAGAGACCAATGAGAAGATTTCACTGGTCAAGGAAAGAATGAAAACTGCACAGAGTAGGCATAAGAGTTATGCGGATCGGCGTCGAAAGGACTTGGAGTTCAGTGTAGGAGATCACGTACTCCTTAAGGTTTCACCTGTTCGGGGAGTAGTACATTTTGGTCAGAAAAGAGGAAAGTTGGCACCTCGTTTCATCGGACCGTTCGAGGTTTTGGAGCGTGTTGGGAAAGTGGCTTATCGACTCGCGTTGCCACCAAAGATGTCTGGTGTTCATAATGTATTCCATGTCAGTATGTTAAGGAAATACATACGGGATCCTTCACATGTGGTAAATTTTGATGATATTGAGACGAGTCAGAATGTTGTCTACAAGGATAGACCTGTGAGGATTCTTGACCAGAGTATCAAGAGGCTGAGAAGAAGAGACGTTCCTTTGGTTAAGGTTCAGTGGAGACATCATGACGAAGGAGAGGCGTCGTGGGAGTTAGAGTCAGACATGAGGACTAGATACCCCGAGTTGTTTCAGGATTAGTTAACTCAGATTTTGGGGCGAAATCTCTATTAAGGTGGGTAGAGTGTAACCCTGTATTTTTACTTTCTTTTAATAAATAAATATTTCATTTCATTTCCATGTGTATTTGGTTTTATTTCTTTTTATAAATATTTATTTGGGGGGTCAAACCATAATTTCCATAAATATAGAAAATATTTTCTGTGGTTTCAAAATCGATATCTATATTTTTGTTTAACCGGGAATTTAATTCCTATGTTAATATAATTTTCTGTATTTTTATTTTAACCGTAAATACCAGTTTTTGATTTAAATCTGCGTCTATACCGCGTTTGGGGTGTGGGAGCACGTGAGCTCGACCACACCGTGCGTTTCTTATGGCCTTGCTTGGAGCCCAATCAGTGGGTTTATATATATATATGTGTGTATATCTCTCATTCTCTCCATAACTCTCACAGTGTCTCAATCTCTCCCAAATTCTCTCAACCTCTCTTAATCTCTCAAGATACACACACACACATACAGTATATACATACTCATACACATAGTTTCATACATATATATTTATATCAAGATCAAGAACGGGGAAAATTCTCAACGACGGAATTCTCGGCGGAATTATCATTCTCAAATTTATCAGTCTAATCACCTCAGTGAGTATTTTAAACTCACTCGCCATGTTTATATATGTATAATTCAGTGTATACGTGTGTGTATATGTGTATATATATGTGATACACCATGAAAGCTTTAAAATTGGAGTTTTGTCAAACTCAACCAAATTCAATTCCGTGAATTGATTATGGAAGATCTTTGTCCCAATAGGCCACGGTTCAAATCCTACACAGTAATTCATCCGTATCGCGACGTACGGTTGATTTAAAGTTTTGACACCCTCACTTTAATCGCGAATAATTAGAGATATAATCCGTATTAGTTAAAATTGATCGCGTATTCTTAATCTACGCGGAAAACTGAAGAGATCCATATATTGCACGACATGATTGAAACAGAAAACAGAAATGGGTAAAATTCAGTTTGAAATTGAAAACAGGGGAAAAACGAAGAAGATGACATTCTGCAAGAACTCGCGCGCGCGAGGCTCGCTCGCGCAAACCGCTCGCGCGAAACAATCCCCCCCTTCGCGCGCGCGATCCGCTCGCGCGACCTGTTCTGCCCCTTCGCGCGCGCGATCCGCTCGCGCGATTTGTACTCCCCTTCGCGCGCGCGACCTGGCAGTTTGAGCAGTTTTTGTATTTTCTTATTAGGGACTGTTTGGAAAATGTTTTAAAAGTTTTTAAAGAACTGTTTGGCAAATGTATTGTTTTTAAAGGCTTATGTTTTAAGAATTGTACGAACAAGCACAACTAAGGCCGAAATTTATGCTCGTACGATTATCCGGCTTTGTGATTTATTAATGGTGTTATTTATAAAACATTGACATACATATTAGGGTTGAGGTTGTGTCAACACGCATGTGTGTGAGAAAGTGTGAAAAGAGTAAAGAATGGCGGTCTGGTGTGCGACCTCAATATCGATCGGATATTATTCCTGGTATTGGAGGCGACAGTGTTGAGTACGGCTTAGATATCGATCGGATATTATTCCTGGTATCTAAGGCGCTTGTTTCGGATATCGATCGGATATTATTCCTGGTATCCGAAGCGATGGTATTGAGTACGACTTGGATATCGATCGGATAGTATTCCTGGTATCTAAGGCGCGCGTTTCGGATATTGATCGGATAGTATTCCTGATATCCGAAGCGATGGTGATAGTGTTGTGTACGGCTTAGATATCGATCGGATATTATTCCTGGTATCTAGGGCGCTTGTTTCGGATATTGATCGGATATTATTCCTGGTATCCGAAATGATGGTATTGAGTGTGGCTTAGATATCGATCGGATATTATTCCTGGTATCTGAAGCGATAGTTTGGTGTGCTGTTTTGGATATCGATCGGATAGTATTCCTGGTATCTGAAGCGATAGTTTGGTGTGCTGTTTTGGATATCGATCGGATAGTATTCCTGGTATCTGAGATAATGGTTTGGTTGTGTTGAGTTTTGTTGAGAGAAAAGAGTCAGAAAGATGAGATATTACATTATTCATGCATGGTTGCATATTTATTGCTTTCTTTATTCCCCATGGCTTATGTTGGAATTGGAACCTTGAATCTATTGCTTTTAAAGTTAAATTGCACCGTTGTTTATATGCTTATATATACATTGCGAGCACTTGTTTATTTTGCTCACCAGCTTTCATAAGCTGACGGCGTTGATGCGTCCTGGACTGTATGTCCAGATTTTCAGGGTTAGGAGTAGCCAGGGTATTTTGACTATGCTACTTAGAGTCAGGAGACTTTCCAGGAGGCTGCTTTATATTTCCTATGTCTTTTAATTTGGGTTTTGTAATAAATTAGCTTTAGACATTTGAATAAGGCGTTTTGTGCCTAAGTTCATGACTGTTGTAATAGTTAGTAAGTTTTAATTGTGGAGGTTATGTTTTGTTAGTATCCTTTGCTCTAGAAATGTGGTTAAGTTATATTTTACAGGGACAATTGGTCATACTCACTTGTCACGACCTACGAGTCCATAAAGGAAATTAAATGCTTTCCTGAATTATGCTACGTCGGGGCGTGACAGGCTTTTTGGTATCAGAGCCAGGTTATGGCTCGACCAATTGTCCAGAACACATAGGATCTCCCGTTAAGATAGAATTAAGATAAGATAGTTTGACTTCATTCCGTGTTTAGGTCGCTTTCTATCGTCGAGAGCTTTCTTTCTTATCTGGAGTTTGACCGTATTCCGTTGATTGATGGATAGGTACCGTTCTCTCGATCATATGGCTGGAAGAAATCTCAGGAATCGTCCCGCTATTGAAGATGCACCCCCGGTAATAGATCCAACCGGAATGTTTGAGGCTTTTGTAAGAAGATTGGAGAGGGTTAGTGATCAGAATGCGAGGAACAATAATCAGAATGGGAATCATAACGGGAATGGGAGGCAAGCCCACCAGACTGGAGACAAGCTTCTCAAGGAGTTTCGCGCTCTGCGACCTGAGTACTTTGCTGGGACTGATGAACCCTGGCAAGCGGAACAGTGGCTACGCCAGATGGAGTGTATCTTTGAGACCATAGAGTGCACTGATCTGGAGAAGAAGCGTCTGGCTATCTTTCAGCTGTCTTATGCAGCGGCTGATTGGTGGGATGCAGGAAAGGCGACCATAGGGGAAGAAGCTGCAAGGAGAATGCCGTGGGTGGTGTTCAAGGAAAGGTTTCTCGAAAAGTATTTTCCTGAAGAAGAGAAGGACAAGAGAGAAAAAGAGTTTATGGAGTTGACTTAAGGGAATCTGACGGTCCGTGAGTACACCACTCGGTTTGAGCGTCTGTCTCGCTTTGCTCCACATATGGTGGACACGCCCCAGAAGAAAATCAAGAAGTATCACCGAGGTCTCAACCTGTCTCTCCGACATTTGACTATGGGACATCTGGGCCAGTCATTTGAAGCTCTGGTGAGATTGGCTACGGGGTTGGAGAATGATGGGTGTCAGAATTCGAAGCCGCTTGGAAATCGACCTCCACAGAAGGGTTATCCCGGACAGAAACCTGGGTAATCTCAAGGACAGAAAAGGACCTGGGATGGAGGGAAGAAACCTCAACAGACACAAGCAGTACAGCAGTATCCGCCTCGAGCAACAGGAGGGAACAACAACAACAACTGCTTCAATTGTGGTAATCCCGGTCACCGAGCTAAAGATTGTAGAGCACCTAGGCGTGCTGATCGTCCGGGAGTTATGTGCTATAATTGTGGCATGCCAGGTCACATAAGTCCGGAATGCAAAGCTCCTAGGAGAGGTAATTATGGTCAGCAAGGACAGGTTCGCCTGAATGCTGTTATTCCCGAGGCTGCTGGTTATGAAGAAACAGGGTATGAAGAAGGTGCTTATGAGGAAGAACCGTCTGAGCAACGAGCAGTGGAAGGTACTCTAACCTTGTTTAACTCTCATGTTAAAGTTTTATTTGACACGGGTGCTACACATTCCTTTATATCTGTTAAGATTGTTCGGAAGTTGGGTTTAGTACCGCAACGTTTAGAGGAAGCTTTGAGTGCTATCTCACCCTTAGGGACCACCGTCAAGTTATTACATGTATGTAAGGATTGTCCTCTACGGATTGAAGACCATGAACTTTTGGCGAGATTGGTGGTTCTGTCGATGAAGGAGTTCGATATGATCCTGGGGATGGATTGGCTCGAGAAGAATCATGCGAAGTTGGATTGTACAAGGAAGAGGATCACATTTGCGGACAATGGGAATCGACCCTTCGATTTCCAATGCAACCCTTCAGGTGATATGTTCCTCACCAGATGCCTAGCAAACATTGAGGTTGTCAGTGCAGAGGTGACAGTATCATCAATCCCGGTGATCAAGGAATTTGAGGAAGTATTCCGAGATATTTCAGGATTACCGCCGGAAAGGGGTATAGAATTCTGTGTGGAACTGGTACCAGGTACTCGACCTATAACCAAGGTTCCCTACAGGATGGCCCCTACAGAGCTATTGGAGCTGAAGGAACAAGTTCAAGAACTTGAGAAGTTGGGTTTTGTTCGTCCAAGTACTTCACCCTGGGGAGCACCAGTGTTATTCGTGAAGAAGAAGGATGGGACGATGCGGTTGTGTATTGACTACCGAGAACTGAATAAGGTTATTATCAGGAATAAGTATCCCTTACCTCGGATAGACGATCTGTTTGATCAGTTGCAAGGAGCCACGACCTTTCTAAGATTGATCTACGGTCAGGGTATCACCAGTTGAGGGTGCGGAAGGAAGACATACCTAAGACTGCTTTCAGGACGAGATACGGACACTATGAGTTCTTAGTGATGCCGTTTGGGATGACGAATGCTCCGGCTGTGTTTATGGACTTGATGAACAGAGTATTCAAGCCCTATTTGGATCAATTCGTGATTGTCTATATTGATGATATTTTGATCTATTCCAAGTCAGAGGAAGAGCACGAACAACATCTACGGATTGCGATGCAGACTCTCAAGGATCACCGCCTGTATGCTAAATTCAGCAAGTGTGAATTCTGGCTTCAGGAAGTTAAGTTTCTCGGGCATGTGATCTCACAACAAGGAATCGCAGTTGACTCCTCAAAGACCGATGTAGTGGCGAATTGGACTCGGCCGACCAATGCTATAGAAGTCAGAAGTTTTCTGGGACTTGCTGGTTACTATCGGAGATTTGTAGAGGGTTTCTCAAAAATAGCAGCCCCGTTAACTGGTTTGACTAAGAAAGATTTGAAGTTTGAATGGACTGATAAGCATGAACGCGCTTTTCTGGAATTGAAGGAGAGATTGACAACAGCGCCAGTGCTTGCAATACCAAAGGATGGTGAGAAGTTCACTATTTTTAGTGACGCCTCGTATCAAGGATTGGGATGTGTCCTTATGCAAGACGGAAAGGTCATAGCCTATGGTTCACGACAGTTGAAGCCGAATGAATTGAATTACCCAACTCATGATTTAGAGCTGGCAGCCATTGTGTTTACGCTCAAGATCTGGAGACACTACCTCTATGGGGAGAAGTTTGATTTGTTCTCAGACCACAAGAGCCTTCAGTATTTGATTACTCAGAAGGAGTTGAACATGAGGCAACGTCGGTGGATGGAACTGATCAAGGACTACGACTTTACATTAGAGTACCACCCTGGTAAGGCTAACGTAGTCGCTGACGCCCTAAGTCGGAAACCTCGAGGAACGATTGCTTTATTGATGATGAGGGAATGGAAAGCTTTAGAGCCAATTGCAGAATTTGATATGCAGATTTCAGAGGAAAGTGCCGGGCAGCACTTTGGATGCCTCGTAGTACAACCAACACTTGTGAGTCGAATCATCGAAGCCCAGAAGGAAGATGAGAAGTTTCAAGCATGGTTCGCCAAGATGTTAGAGAAGGACCCGACAGAATGGAAGGTTGGGGCCGATGGAGGATACCGATGTCGAGACAGATTGTGTGTGCCAGATTCTGGAGATTTGAGAAAGGATATTCTCGAAGAAGCACATAAATCGAGACTGACAGTACACCCAGGAGGAACAAAGATGTATAAGGATTTGAAGAGAAACTTCTGGTGGGAAGGGATGAAACGAGAAGTAGCCGAGTTTGTGTCTAAATGTTTGACTTGTCAACAAGTGAAGGCCGAACATCAGAGACCCTCGGGATTGTTGCAACCCCTACCTGTTCCAGGATGGAAGTGGGAACATATAACTATGGATTTCGTGGTTGGATTACCCCGGTCACAACAGAATCATGACGCGATTTGGGTAATTGTGGATCGTTTGACGAAGTCTGCACACTTCATCGCGTACAATATGACTTACCCAGTAGAACGGATGAGTCGAATGTATCTTCAACAAGTGGTGCGACTGCACGGTGCGCCTGTGTCGATTGTATCAGACCGCGATGCACGTTTTACCTCAGGATTTTGGGAAAGTTTGCAGAAGGCTATGGGAACTTCACTCAAGATGAGTACTGCTTTCCATCCTCAGACCGATGGACAGACCGAGCGTGTTAATCAAATTATGGAAGATATGCTCAGAGCTTGTGCAATCGACTTTGAAGAGTCTTGGGAGACGCACTTACCTTTGGTTGAATTTGCGTATAACAACAGTTATCACTCAAGTATTGGAATGGCGCCGTTCGAAGCTTTGTACGGACGACCTTGTCGATCTCCGTTGTGTTGGGCTGAAGTGGGAGACACCGAACTTTTGGGACCAGAATTGGTGAGAGAGACCAATGAGAAGATTTCACTGGTCAAGGAAAGAATGAAAACTGCACAGAGTAGGCATAAGAGTTATGCGGATCGGCGTCGAAAGGACTTGGAGTTCAGTGTAGGAGATCACGTACTCCTTAAGGTTTCACCTGTTCGGGGAGTAGTACGTTTTGGTCAGAAAAGAGGAAAGTTGGCACCTCGTTTCATCGGACCGTTCGAGGTTTTGGAGCGTGTTGGGAAAGTGGCTCATCGACTCGCGTTGCCACCAAAGATGTCTGGTGTTCATAATGTATTCCATGTCAGTATGTTAAGGAAATACATACGGGATCCTTCACATGTGGTAAATTTTGATGATATTGAGACGAGTCAGAATGTTGTCTACAAGGATAGACCTGTGAGGATTCTTGACCAGAGTATCAAGAGGCTGAGAAGAAGAGACGTTCCTTTGGTTAAGGTTCAGTGGAGACATCATGACGAAGGAGAGGCGTCGTGGGAGTTAGAGTCAGACATGAGGACTAGATACCCCGAGTTGTTTCAGGATTAGTTAACTCAGATTTCGGGGCGAAATCTCTGTTAAGGTGGGTAGAGTGTAACACCCTGTATTTTTACTTTCTTTTAATAAATAAATATTTCATTTCATTTCCATGTGTATTTGGTTTTATTTCTTTTTATAAATATTTATTTGGGGGGTCAAACCATAATTTCCATAAATATAGAAAATATTTTCTGTGGTTTCAAAATCGATATCTATATTTTTGTTTAACCGGGAATTTAATTCCTATGTTAATATAATTTTCTGTATTTTTATTTTAACCGTAAATACCAATTTTTGATTTAAATCTGCGTCTATACCGCGTTTGGGGTGTGGGAGCACGTGAGCTCGACCACACCGTGCGTTTCTTATGGCCTTGCTTGGAGCCCAATCAGTGGGTTTATATATATATATGTGTATATCTCTCATTCTCTCCATAACTCTCACAGTGTCTCAATCTCTCCCAAATTCTCTCAACCTCTCTTAATCTCTCAAGATACACACACACACATACAGTATATACATACTCATACACATAGTTTCATACATATATATTTATATCAAGATCAAGAACGGGGAAAATTCTCAACGACGGAATTCTCGGTGGAATTATCATTCATAAATTTATCAGTCTAATCACCTCAGTGAGTATTTTAAACTCACTCGCCATGTTTATATATGTATAATTTAGTGTATACGTGTGTGTATATGTGTATATATATGTGATACACCATGAAAGCTTTAAAATTGGAGTTTTGTCAAACTCAACCAAATTCAATTCCGTGAATTGATTATGGAAGATCTTTGTCCCAATAGGCCACGGTTCAAATCCTACACAGTAATTCATCCGTATCGCGACGTACGGTTGATTTAAAGTTTTGACACCCTCACTTTAATCGCGAATAATTAGAGATATAATCCGTATTAGTTAAAATTGATCGCGTATTCTTAGTCTACGCGGAAAACTGAAGAGATCCATATATTGCACGACATGATTGAAACAGAAAACAGAAATGGGTAAAATTCAGTTTGAAATTGAAAACAGGGGAAAAATGAAGAAGATGACATTCTGCAAGAACTCGCGCGCGCGAGGCTCGCTCGCGCGGCCCGCTCGCGCGAAACAATCCCCCCCTTCGCGCGCGCGATCCGCTCGCGCGACCTGTTCTGCCCCTTCGCGCGCGCGATCCGCTCGCGCGATTTGTTCTCCCCTTCGCGCGCGCGACCTGGCAGTTTGAGCAGTTTTTGTATTTTCTTATTAGGGACTGTTTGGAAAATGTTTTAAAAGTTTTTAAAGAACTGTTTGGCAAATGCATTGTTTTTAAAGGCTTATGTTTTAAGAATTGTACGAACAAGCACAACTAAGGCCGAAATTTATGCTCGTACGATTATCCGGCTTTGTGATTTATTAATGGTGTTATTTATAAAACATTGACATACATATTAGGGTTGAGGTTGTGTCAACACGCATGTGTGTGAGAAAGTGTGAAAAGAGTAAAGAATGGCGGTCTGGTGTGCGACCTCAATATCGATCGGATATTATTCCTGGTATTGGAGGCGACAGTGTTGAGTACGGCTTAGATATCGATCGGATATTATTCCTGGTATCTAAGGCGCTTGTTTCGGATATCGATCGGATATTATTCCTGGTATCCGAAGCGATGGTATTGAGTACGACTTGGATATCGATCGGATAGTATTCCTGGTATCTAAGGCGCGCGTTTCGGATATTGATCGGATAGTATTCCTGATATCCGAAGCGATGGTGATAGTGTTGTGTACGGCTTAGATATCGATCGGATATTATTCCTGGTATCTAGGGCGCTTGTTTCGGATATTGATCGGATATTATTCCTGGTATCCGAAATGATGGTATTGAGTGTGGCTTAGATATCGATCGGATATTATTCCTAGTATCTGAAGCGATAGTTTGGTGTGCTGTTTTGGATATCGATCGGATAGTATTCCTGGTATCTGAAGCGATAGTTTGGTGTGCTGTTTTGGATATCGATCGGATAGTATTCCTGGTATCTGAGATAATGGTTTGGTTGTGTTGAGTTTTGTTGAGAGAAAAGAGTCAGAAAGATGAGATATTACATTATTCATGCATGGTTGCATATTTATTGCTTTCTTTATTCCCCATGGCTTATGTTGGA
Source organism: Hydrangea macrophylla (assembly GCA_033977485.1). Classification (NCBI taxonomy): domain Eukaryota; kingdom Viridiplantae; phylum Streptophyta; class Magnoliopsida; order Cornales; family Hydrangeaceae; genus Hydrangea; species Hydrangea macrophylla. Next base: position 1,162,312 of record CM066988.1, on the reverse strand, counting down.
ATTGGAACCTTGAATCTATTGCTTTTAAAGTTAAATTGCACCGTTGTTTATATGCTTATATATACATTGCGAGCACTTGTTTATTTTGCTCACCAGCTTTCATAAGCTGACGGCGTCGTCTTGGACTGTATGTCCAGATTTTCAGGGTCAGGAGTAGCCAGGGTATTTTGACTATGCTACTTAGAGTCAGGAGACTTTCCAGGAGGCTGCTTTATATTTCCTATGTCTTTTAATTTGGGTTTTGTAATAAATTAGCTTTAGACATTTGAATAAGGCGTTTTGTGCCTAAGTTCATGACTGTTGTAATAGTTAGTAAGTTTTAATTGTGGAGGTTATGTTTTGTTAGTATCCTTTGCTCTAGAAATGTGGATAAGTTATATTTTACAGGGATAATTGGTCATACTCACTTGTCACGACCTACGAGTACATAAAGGAAATTAAATGCTTTCCTGAATTATGCTACGTCGGGGCGTGACAGGCTTTTTGGTATCAGAGCCAGGTTATGGCTCGACCAATTGTCCAGAACACATAGGATCTCCCGTTAAGATAGAATTAAGATAAGATAGTTTGACTTCATTCCGTGTTTAGGTCGCTTTCTATCGTCGAGAGCTTTTTTTCTTATCTGGAGTTTGACCGTATTCCGTTGATTGATGGATAGGTACCGTTCTCTCGACGGGTAATATCAAGCAATAAAGGCCATTAGCTTACGGAAAGGTGAGTGAGGACTAACTAACACAGTCTCATAGAAATAACACAATTACCAGTTATGAGTGGTATTAAGGAATCATACTAATAATATCTGGCTTTCTTCTTTTATTCAGAATTGTCATTATCCAACCCTTATCGGCTCCCAACACTAAGGCTAATTGTACCAACACTCGGCTGACTATCATGAACTGGTTATATCATCACGATATACTAGTGCTCTTATTCACCGCATTTAAGAACTCTTGCTGTTCACCACTTTTAAGAACTTTTGCGAACACCATAAATCGCTCTCATATAACAATTAGTCTATGGACGCACCAATACTCATGTTCACTGCTTTTAAGAACTCGTACTGTTCACTGCTTTTAAGAATGCTTGCGAGTTTCGTAGGTTCATAATCAATATGTATCAGTACGTCTTGCTAGCACAGTACATAACACTCATATCCCATGCAGATATGTTCACGACCAACTCATGATACTGACATACTTGTATTGACGATCAATAATACCCTAATGGCTCAAACACCAGATTATCCAATGTTGCCCATAATAACAGAACCTTATCACGTTATCGCGTCTTATTGTTACTAACGTTCCGAATTCATTTGCATTACTCACCATGATTATCTCAATCTCATTATCGTATCCCATTACCTCCGTAATCCATAATTTCGCATAATAGAACATGGAACATCAATTAAATAGCTAAGCATTATGAATTATAAACTTAAAGGCAAACATCCATGTTCTACTGGGTTTGATGAATTGAAGTATTCTTGATCGATTGAAGTGAAGGTGGTCTCGTTCGATTGAAATCATTTCGATCGATTGAGACTCAGGGTGCTCGATCGATTGAGACTCAATGTGCTCGATCGATTGAACTTAGTTCGATCGCCCGAACTTCATCTTCTACAGATTCTGGCAGTGAACGTCCATAATAGGTTAAAGCATGTTTTGGGTTAATATTAAACATCCAAAACATGCAAAACATCGTATCTAAGATGTTGAGTGAGTTTAGAACTCACCGAACGTCGCTAAGGGCGTGTTTGGCAAGCTTGAAGCTTCAAAGCTATAATGGTGGCCTCCTTCTCTTTCTCTTTCTCTACTCCTCTCTTTACCTCTGTCCCTCCTTCTCCTTCTCCTTCTTCTTTTGGTTCTCTCTCTCTCTCTCTCTCTCTCTCTCTCTCTCTCTCTTCTCTGACTATATATACAAGTGTATATATATATAGGTGTGTGTATATCATATAAAAGCACAAGTACACACTCTCTCTAAACTCTCTGGTTCAGCAAACACACACAACACACGAGCACAATGTATATATACAGAGAAAATGGGTACAGGTGGCTGTCTTTACGTGAAACCTAGAATCCTGATGATTATAAGTTTGATCAATCGAAGTTACTTCAATCTCTCAAGAGAAGATCGGTTAGGTTTGATCGATTGCAGTTTCAGGTCGGTAGGGTTTCGATCGATTAGACAATGTTCGATCGCTTGAACCGTGGAATGTTCGATCGCTTGAATCGTAAATATTCAATCACTTGCATATATACTTATTGAAAATATAAGGTTTTACATCATCCACTACTCACTAAAAGATTTCATCCTCGAAATCGAAAACAACCAAGGATTAAAACAAAAATCAAAATTTTTCTTGCATCTCTGACTCTAGCTCCCACGAGGCTTCTCCTTCATCATGATGCTTTCACTGGATCTTTACCAATGAGATCTTCTTATTCCTGAGCTTCTTGATTCCTCATTCTATGATTTGAACTGGTCCTTCGTTGAACGTAATGTTGTCGTTGTTAGGGATACATACTAAAAGCCATGCTTTATGTAGTTGATTTATTATTCATTTAATAAAATAAGTTAGTCCATTTTTTTTCTGAGAATCTGTGTGGGCAATGTTTGTATTATATTATTTATTTAATATTATGCAAGTGTGTCTCTCATTCTATATAGTAGGTGGTTTGGTGTGTAGAGTTTGGCATACACACAGAAGATCAGGCCATCAGATATTATAGAATGTAAGATTTTGGTATACAGTCTTAGATGGGATTAGACACACCATCGGTAGGACTGCAGCATGGTGTTGTAGTAGGTTTGTCTTGCCTACGAAAAATGGTATAGTTTCAACTCACTATGCTGGTACACTTTGTGTATTAAACGGGACTGACTTGGGGTAATTATCTTTATACTGACTTATAAGATAATTAATACCTCATGGCTATTATGAGTGCTTATGCTCTAAATCCGAAGTTAATTTGTAGACACGTACATTTGATATTTACACTTTGATCCCTAAAAGGGTGAGATCCTTAAATGGGATTATCTCATTGGTGGCAATATTAATTGTATGGTGGATGTTAATTAATGATGGAATCCATGTCTCAATTTTGGGATTGATGATATCCCCTTGAGAAAGCTTATAAGTTTTGATTATGTCAAACCCTGCAGGTTGATTTTGTATCCGACATATCAGATAAGTTATGTAGAGGATCTCAAAGAATTTTAAGAAAATAATTAAATATGATTGTCAGTAATTATATTTAATTAATGGATATCTGTAATCTTAACGTGGGGAGATAATAAGCATTTTATAACATAGAGCTCGAAACATGTTTTTGAGATAAGGGTAGAAGTGCAATTATAATTCTTTAGTGGTATGAATTATAATTTATGGAAATAGGAATCTGATTCAGTTCGAATTAGGGTTTCCTAATTTCATTAAGAATCCTATTCCTTATTGACTTCTTATGGTCCCTATCGTAGCCTATATATATGCTGCTTTGGCTCTCTTCTCAGTTAGTGTTTTTCTATATAGAGAATTATAACTCGGAATAGAAAAGAGAGCGTAATAGAGGGAGAGCAGAAAATAGAGAGGATTTCGAAAGAGCCCACACTCAGTTCGATATTCTGGCAGCGGAGGAATACGGTAAAAGATCGTGAGTTGTTATTGAGCCCATGTTCTTGATTCGTCTACTACAGTAATCCGTTTTTGCAGTTCAAGGTAACCCTAGTTCCGCCCTTGTAGGGTTATTGTAGTTTTCACGTAATTTGTTTGGAGTACCAACTTATACGCGCTGTCAATGGATTCTGGGAACACAGTTTCCTAACAATGGTATCAGAGCAACGTTGATTCTGCGTATGGGTTGGACGCAACCATGTTGTCCAATAGAACAGATCATATGCGTGTTTTGATGGATGGATAGAACGTAGAACTGTGCTAACCCTTGTTTTGCAGCATTCTTATTCCACTATTATGGTCACTGATTTTGTGTGATTGGATCCCACGATAGTTTTAGCCGTGGTTAATTTTGCTGTTTTAATATAGCATGTGAACTCCTTTATGGAGGCATAGGATTTGTGTGTATTGGATCCCACGCTTGATTGATGTGTGGTTAATTCACTGCAAAGAAATAGCATGTGAACTCTTTTATGGAGGCATAGTGTTTGTGTAATATATCTCAAGTAAATCCGTGAAGACAGTTCGTGAAGACAGTTTACAAGCAGTTTCAGAAAGCAATCTGGAGGCAATTTCTGAAGGCTGTTTCAGAAAATAGTTCTGGAAGGCAGTTCGTGACCCCCGTGCGTAGTGGCGACATAGAGCTAATCGAGTTCAATGAAGATTTCTTCACAAGAGTTGCAGCTTGACCATAATAGTGGGATTTTTATTTTATTGTGGTTTCCTTATTTATGTGTGATTGAATGATTATTATTGTTTCATGTTTAATGAATAGGACAACATGGATAATTGTTCCTAGACGATCTGATCGTGGTAAAATGAATCCTGCTTGGAAGATAAAATGACCAAGAGGCCATTCTCGGCCAAGGGCTAAGAGCAAAAGAGCTGTTGGAACTAGTTCACTCTTATTTGTGCGGTCCTATGGCTGTCCAAGCATGAAGGGGATTTGAGTACTTTTTCACTTTCATCGATGATTACTCAAGGCATAGGTACATTTACTTGATGCGGCGTAAGTCTGAATGCTTTGAGAAATTCAAAGACTTCAAGGCTGAAACGGAGAAGCGTCTTAGTAAATGTATTAAGACACTACGATCTGATCGTGGTGGAGAGTACCTCTTGGGAGCGTTTGAGGAATATACTTATTGGAGCAAGGGGTTACATCCCAATTGTCTGCACCCCGTATGCCTCAGCAGAACGGTGTAGCAGAAAGAAGGAACAAGACTCTTATGGACATGGTAAGATCTATGATGAGTTATTCGGATTTACCAATTTCCTTTTGGGGACACGCATTAGAGACAGCCGCATACATTCTAAACTTGGTATCATCTAAGTTAGTACCTACTACTCCCACGGAATTGTGGACTGGACGAAAGCCTAGTCTGTGGTATGTTTGGATCTGGGGTAGTCCAGCACATGTGCTGAAAGGGAACGCAGAAAAGTTGGAATCGAGAACAGAAGTATGTTTCTTTGTTGGGTATCCAAGAGGAACTAAAGGCGGTCTGTTATATAGTCCTAAGGATCAGAAGTTTATTGTTAGCACCAACGCCACATTCTTAGAAGAGGACTATGTTATGGACCACAAGCTTAGAAGTCGTATTGTTCTAGAGATAATGGAAAGAGAGACACCGAGACATACTTCTTCGATACCAATGGTATGAGAAGAAACACCACAAGAAAGAGTTATCGATATTCCATTACCATGTAGTAGTGGGAGGATTATTGAAACTCGTGTAGATCCCGAACCAACCATTAACACGCAGGTTCCTGAACCAGTACAACGTGTAGATAATGGTGTATTAAGTTCATAATCTTCACATTGAAATATTAGTGATACACAGAAATGGGTTTTACCTTGTCGTAGTGGGAGGGTTATTATTCAACCTGACCGGTATATGTTCTTGGGAGAGTCTTATGACTGGGTCCCTGATGAAAAAGGTACCGACCCCGGTAACTACAATGAAGCACTCCAAGATAAAGATTCAGATCTTTGGCAAAAGGCTATGAAATCTGAAATAGAGTCTATGTAATCCAATCAAGTCTGGGATCTTGTAGAACCACCCAATGAAATAAAACCCATTGGATGTAAGTGGATCTATAAGAAAAAGAGAGGAGCAGATGGTAAGGTGGAAACCTTTAAAGCTAGGCTTGTTGCGAAAGGGTTCACTCAAAAAGAAGGAATCGATTATGAGGAAACTTTTTTGCCGGTTCCAATGCTGAAGTCTATCCGGATTCTCTTATCCATTGCTGCATATTTCGATTATAAAATTTGGCAAATGGATGTCAAGATAGCATTTCTTAATTGGAATCTTGACGAGTGCATCTATATGGTGCAACTAGATGGGTTCATCGCAAAGGGTCAAGAACACATGTTGTGCAACCTTAAGAAGTCCATTTATTGACTTAAACAGGCATCTAGGTCTTGGAATATCTGCTTTGATCAAGCAATCAAGTCTTTTGGTTTTGATCAATGTGCGGATGGATCCTGTGTGTACAAGAAACATGATGGAAGCATGGTGGTGTTCTTAGTACTATATGTGGATGATATCTTGCTAATCGGAAATGATGTGTGGGTATTATCTTCTGTAAGGGTATGGTTGTCCAGTCAATTCGATATGAAGGACTTGGGAGAAGCCGGTCACATCCTAGGGATCAAGCTTATGCGAGGTCGAAAGAATAGGATGTTGGGCTTGTCACAAAGCACTTATATTGACAATATTCTTGCAAGGTTTAGCATGCAATATTCCAAGAAGGGATTCCTTCCCTTCAGACACGAAATTACTCTATCTAAGGATCAGTGTCCTAAGACACCTGATGAGATAGAGAAGATGAAGGCAGTTCCTTATGCCTCGGCAGTAGGAAGCCTAATGTATGCTATGCTATGTACTAGACCTGACGTCTGCTTTGCTGTTGGCATGGTTAGTAGATATTAGTCTAATCCAGGGCAAGAACATTGGAATGCAGTGAAAAATATTCTCAAGTACTTGAAAAGGACTCGAGACTATATGTTAGTTTACCAAGCAGACAGTCTTGTACCCATTGGGTACACAGATTCTGATTTCATGTCAGATAGGGATTCCAGAAAGTCTACCTCAGGATATGTGTTTACCCTAGGAGGTGGAGCCATTACTTGGAGGAGTATCAAGCAGTCATGTATTGCTGATTCTACCATGGAAGCCGAGTATGTGGCTGCTTTGGAAGCCGCTAAGGAGACCGTTTGGCTCAGAAACTTCCTTATGGATCTAAGAGTAGTACCTGCTGTACAATCGGCTATTACCCTTTATTGCGATAATAGCGGAATGGTTGCTAACTCAAAGGAATCAAGGGCCCATAAGAAGGGAAAACACATTGAGCCTAAGTATCACCTGATACGAGAGATCGTGCAAAGAGGTGATGTTGAAGTGAGATGTGTCGCACCAAGAGCTTACCGGCCAAGACTTTTGACAGTCATGTAGAAGGGATAGGAGTGAGGCGTGTCGCATCATGACTTTGAGTCTAAGTGGGAGATTGTTAGGGATATATACTAAAAGCCATGCTTTATGTAGTTGATTTATTATTCATTTAATAAAATCGGTTAATCCATTTTTTTATGAGAATCTGTGTGGGCAATGTTTGTATTATATTATTTATTTAATATTATTCATGTGTGTCTCTCATTCTATATAGTAGGTGGATTGGTGTGTAGAGTTCGGCTTACACACAGAAGATCAGGCCATCATATATTATAGAATGTAAGATTTTGGTTTACAGTCTTAGATGGGACTGGACACACCATCGGTAGGACTGCAGTATGGTGTTGTAGTAGGTTTGTCTTGCCTACGGAAAACTGTATAGTTTCAACTCACTATGCTGGTACACTTTGTGTATTAAACGAGACTGACTTGGGGTAATTATCTTTATACTGACTTATAAGATAATTAATACCTCATGGATATTATGAGTGCTTATGCTCTAAATCCTAAGTTATTTTTTAGACACGTACATTTGATATTTATACTTTGATCCCTAAAAGGGTAAGATCCTTAAATGGGTCAATATATCATTGGATTGGGTGGTAATATTAATTGTGTAGTGGATATTAATTAATGATGGATTCCATGTCTCAATTTTGGGATTGATGATATCCCCTTGAGAAAGCTTATAAGTTTTGATTATGTCAAACCCTGCAGGTGGATTTTGTATCCGACATATCAGATAAGTTAAGCAGAGGATCTCAAGGAATTTTAAGAAATTAATTAAATATGATTGTCAGTAATTATATTTAATTAATGGATATCTGTAATCTTAACGTGGGGAGATAATAAGCATTTAATAACATGGAGCTCGAAATATATTTTTGAGATAAGGGTAGGAGTGCAATTATAATTCTTTAGTGGTATGAATTACAATTTATGGAAATAGGAATCTGATTCAGTTCGAATTAGGGTTTCCTAATTCCATAAGGAAGCCTATTCCTTATTGACTTCTTATGGTCCTTATCGTAGCCTATATATATGCTGCATTGGCTCTCTTCTCAGTTTGCGTTTTTCTATGTAGAGAATTATAACTCAGAATAGAAAAGAGAGCGTAATAGAGGGAAAGCAGAAAACATAAAGGATTTTGAAAGAGCCCACACTCAGTTCGATATTCTGGCAGCGGAGGAATACGGTAGAAGATCATGAGCTCTTATCGAGCCCGTGTTCTTGATTCGTCTACTACAGCAATCCGTTTTTGCAGTTCAAGGTAACCCTAGTTCCGCCCTTATAGGGTTATTGTAGTTTTCACGTAATTTTTTTGTAATACCAACTTATACGCGCTGTCAATGGATTCTGGGAACGCAGTTTCCTAACAGTCGTTGACCTCATATCTTCAAAGTTGATCTCGTGCGTTGGGTTATGAGCGCATGTCCTCAACATACTGATGTGGAACACGTTGTGCACTCCTGACATCTTAGATGGCAAAACAAGTCGATAAGAAACCATTCCAACACGTTCTAAAATCTCGAACGGTCCGATGAATTACGGTGACAGCTTGCCTCTCATCTGCCCAAAACTGATGATGCCTCAAACAAGTAAAACTTTGAGTAGCACGTGGTCTCTAACGGCGAATTCTAAGTCTTTGCGTTGCTTGTCAGCATATCTCTTGTGTCGCGTATGAGCTATCCTCATCTGCTTATGTACAATTTGAATCTTCTTGCTGGTCTCTCGTGTTGGGTTTGTGCCCTCAAACCATTGTTTATGTATGAGACATTGACATTTTAATATATGGATATCAGCTTTACATTTCATTGTGTATGTTTCTTTTCATGAGATAATTGTTAATCCTTAAGTATCATAGTAAGTAATTCGTATGTGTATAAGATACATACCAGTGAGATCCAAATTTTTATTCTTTAATACTTAGAGCTTGTCACAGTGGATGACGAGACTGGATATCTCATCAGGTTTTCACTGTAGCATTATTAACTACCATTGGATGGAGTGATTAATCTCAATCACCAGAGTATAACTCTTAGTTAATATGCTAGTGGTTACAGTGCATTGACGGACCTGAGCTTTTCTATTGACACTCAAGATTGTCAATAGTCGATAGGAACTCATAACTTGTATTAGGTACATGTTCTCAATCTTGAGATGGTTATGAACACAAATTGGGGATATGGCTGCTTTGACTTACCAATCAATGAGGTCTGTAAAAGATCAACACCTGGGTATCTTGGGTGTGTCATGTTCACAGGGTGAACATATATTGTCAAGATAGAATCTACCCTCTGATTCAGAGTAAGCTTTCCCTTAAGAATGTCATCAAGTTGATTACTGAGAACTACAGTCTTGTTGATAAGTAGTTATCAACATGTTTGGTTATCATGAGAGGTGAATGGGACTCAAGGAATACAAGAAGTATTCATGATTTAGGTTGACAGTAACAGTTATCCGACTACCTGAATATGAATAGGAATGCTAAAGGTAGAGAGACATTAGTACACTACACAAGTTTAGTTATCGCTTCATATATGTTCTTTTACGTTGGAGTTCAGTTATCGTTTTATAGTGGAGTAAACGTTAACTAACCAGTTAGTTAGATTTTTGATCAAAGAGTTTGGTCATGGGAATTAACAACTGGTCTGAGCCAACAATAAAGAGCTTAGGAGGTCCTACTCTTAGCTCTACTAGGATGCTTGGGAAGGAACAAGAGGATCTTGTCATGACAAGTTCGATCGATCAAGTAGGTTTTGATCGATTGAAGTCTAGGTAGGTTCGAGCGATCGAAAGAAGTTCGATCGATCGAAAGTTCGATCGATTGAAGCCACTTCGATCGGTCGAAAGTTAATGTCAGTTTAGGAAATCTTTAAATAGGGTAGCTGCGTAGAGGTTTAATAATCGTCGTTTTTCCTATACGAAAGCTGCCAAACCTGTTTAGGGCTTCCCAAACCTTCTTTTCCTCCTTGTTAGAGATCCCACCATCCTTAGTCTCTCCAGGAAGCATCCACAGAAGTTATAAGGGTGAAGACAACCTAGTGAAGGCTACTATATCACCAAAGTTGAAGATTTCAGAATTGGGTTCAAGACCTGAGGTATATTTCTTCTCCCTCTTGTTAGTACGCATCTATAGAATTAATAGGTAGTAGATCCGGGCATGCCAATAGGTTTTTGTAACCCAATATTTCCGTTGTGCATTTAAAAATAGTTTTAATTCTATTTTTCCTTCAATTGGTATCAAAGCCACGCTTGTTTGGATCTATAGATGTGTTTTGGAGCACTATTTTTGATTTGCATGCTGATTTTAGGACTGTTTTTGAAACTGCATCGTCACAGATCTGTTTCTGCGGTGTTATCGCAGCAGAATAAAAATTTGTGATTGCATTGGATGCATGATGGATTCGATCGATCAAAGTTGTCTCGATCGATCGAACTTCGTCTGTTCTCAAGCAATCGAAAGGGTTTCGATCGATCGAACTTGTTTTTTGTTCGATCGATTGAATGGTTTTTGATTGATCGAGACTACTTCTCTGTCCAGGTATTCAGTTTATAGTTTTAAAGATTTTAAAATATATACTTTAGTTTTTTAATTATTCTATAAAAATTTTCAAACCTTTCTGTGAAACTGAAAGTTCAATCGATTAAACTATGTTCAATCGATCGAAGGTTCAATCTATTGAACTATGTTCAATTGATCGAAGGTTCAATCGATCGAACCTTTGTCAATCGATCAAATTGTGACAGAGAAGTAAAATGCTGTTTTGAGTTCTAATTCAGTGCATAAAGAGTTTATGTATTGTGTGAATCAATTAGGGGTTCCAGTAGTTATACATAGTTGTCATATATGCTTGGATGTGCATACGACTAACCTTTTTGCAGCATGATTAATCTCCTATCTCCCATGGCACCAAGATCAAAGTTTTACTTTTGTATTAAGATGTTTGTGATTGGTGGATGATTGTAAATTATATTTATTGTTGGTTTGGTTTTAAGACATGTGTAAAGGGCGCTGCGACTTGAATCATACGAAAAGGAAAGTCGCACCGGTTTCCCTAGCCTTCTCTATTTTCTTGTAGTTAATTTCTATTTCTAGATAAATTGTAAGCTTCGAAAGAAGTATAGGAGCAATGTAATAGAATTAGAATATACATGAAGATGGAGGAGTAAGCCATTGTCCATGAAGATGGAGCTGGAGGCGATCAAACCAAGGAAGAAGTTCTATGGAATTAGAGCCATGGGAGATAGAGGCATATGAATGCCTTTATTTCAATTTAAGTTTTTGTTTTATGTGCTTTGTTGTGATTGGCATTCAATTATATTGTTACTACTCGCATGCACGTTAAACAAGTTTTCTAAAATAAAATTCAAAAACCGTTTCAACGCATTAGTAAACATTGGATGTTTATGGGTAATGTGTAGAAACAATTTTTCCAAAAGCAAAATCCTTATTTACTAAATCTAGTGGGAGATGGTCTTACCATAACACTCACGATCTTCCATTAACGGTTCATTGTAAGATGAGTAGTACATTCTGTGTCACCTCGCCAGGGGTGATCAGTACACACGGAGGGTACACTACTTATTGATTACTAGATGTGAACTTCCTATGGATAGGATCAATCAGACGTGTTAGAGGGTGACCACTACACAGAGGCGTTACTTAAGGCAGTTGTGATTAGATCCTAGTTAATGGTACACACTAGCTAAGCTATGGATAAGGGATCCCACACGGGGCATTATTCAGAAACTTAGAGATCAAAAGGTTTCGGGAGTCATTACTTGTTTTGCAAGAGTTGCATAGCAGACAAGTGTAGACACCCCATTTTGTTGACTATCAGATTTAGGAGACCTATAGTTTGGTGGTTCACACTGATCGAAAAAGACTCAAAAAGGACTCCTGGAAGTTGGTTCTATCTCTTGAAACGCTCAGAATGACCAAAATACTCATGAAAGCCCAAACACTCCCACATTCAGACCGAAAGTTATGTTAACATACTACGTCGTAAGAAAAACAATAAAATAAGTTTCAAAACAAAATTTGGTAAAATCATCAACTCCTAGAGAAGCTTGGAAGTCCGGAAAGTTCCCGGAAAGTCTCTGTTGACCGGTTTGACCCGAGTTTGACCAGGTTTGACCAGGGTTTGACTGAAGTTATCCAAATTCTCCAAAAAGTTCCAAGATCATACTAGATCATGTGAAAAGTATTAAAATAAGTTTTTAAAAAAAATCGGATTAAAACGTCAGCTCTTGGGAGCTCCTAGAGGTCCCTGGAACTTCTTGGAGATCCCAAGTTTGACCGATTTGACCTAAAAGTTGACTTTAAAACCGGAGAGCCGTATCATTTTTCATGGACACTAGAGGTCAATAGCTTTCCAATGGTATATCGCACTTAATTTTTGAATTTAAAACGAATTTACTATGAATTTTTGAAGGTGAAAAAGATGATCAAATCGGATTTTATCATGAATACCGTAAAACTTTTTTTTTATGTAAGGTAGACTCCATTGCCTTTTTAACGGTATATAACAAGCTCAATTTGGAATTCATACGCATTTTCTGTGAATTTTGGACGAAATAGAGCCTTTTCGCGAATACCGGAACCTTAGGGGGGCTACATTGCATTATCCGGACGTTGGAGGAGCAGTGCCGCCGCTGCACTAACCCAGTGCCACCGTGGTACTCTCCCCTAGAACTTTTGATTTTTGTAATTTATTTTGGGGGTTCATTTTGATTAATTAAAAACCAAAATGACGTAGTTCCTTGTTCACAGACATTTGGAGCCAATGGGAGCACTCTTTAAATCCCAAAACCACCCCAAATTGGCCTATATAAACCCCCCTTGACTTCTCATTTAGGGGTGGCAAATAAAATCTTAGAAAATTTTTAGAGAGAAAGTTGTAGAGATAAGGTTACAATAGAGAGAAAAAGAAGTTTCATTCTTTGATTTTCAACTAGAAAGTGAGTTCCAAACTTTGTTTTTTTTACTTCATTACTTCCATTTGCTTCACATTCAATACATCCACCAACCATTTTTGTGAGCATTATTGAGATAGGAAGCTTCTTCCATGTCCAAAGTCGCCATATATGAGTGAAACATCAAGCTACAAGTCCAAAATCTTCATGAATATCATCTATTGGTTGCTATCTACTTGCTTGTTCATATATTTGTTCATATCCTCTTACCCCATTTCTTTTGATCTATCTTATTTACTTACTAGTTCATCATCATCTAGATGATGACATGAAGTTTGAGGTGAGTGAATCATAATGGATAGTAGCTCTTGACCTCAAAAACATGTTTGATAGATGATGATTATAACCCCAATGCATTCCTATGTATTCTTGAGGTTATTTCCAAAATAAAACAAACCTTTCCAATAATCTTGGAGGTTCTCTAAATGAATTAGAGGTTGATATTACAAGTAGTTTTAATCCTCTTTAAGTAATGAAAATATACTTTCAAAACCCCTATTTCAAAAGCCCTTCAAAAACTCCCAATATTTGGATTCCAAGGAATAAACTTTATTTTCTAAAAAATCTTCAAAACAGTGAGCTACTTAACTTCAAAGAATTATTCTGAGTTCAATACTCAATATATGAATACAAGACCACTTGGAAAGTCTTCCTAGATTATTGGAGAACACCTATGATTTTTGGTTTGACTTGGAGACACTTGAAAGAGGTCCATTTAGACCCAAACATTCCTTCCAAACATTCTGCTTTTGCTGTCACATCAGCTAGGTTGACTTTCAACTTGTTTTTTAGAAATCTTTTCCAAAAGAAGTTGTCCCAACTCATTTTTCCTTTGAACTTCAGTGTCTTAGGGAATTTCTATATAAAATGAGCCTTCAAATGTTTTGTTTTCATTTTCTAAGATTTTTTAACATTTCAGTCGACAGTACAAACTCTGTTTTTGAGTAACCTCTATTGTTTATATAATTTCTCTCAATCTATAATAGTTATTGTAGTTTGGCTTTTTGATATATGTTCTAGACACAATAATAATGATCTCCATAAAAAATCATGCATTTAAAAACATGTTTAACCTCACGTTTCCAATTTCATAAGATCAACTCACTGTTCAGTTCGCTATTAACAAGTATACTTTTACTTCCATCCTTTGATTTGATACTTATATGCACTCCAAATTAGTTCATATCTTAGGAAGTAGTCCATACTACATTTGCACAAATTCCATGCTGATTTCAGTCATGCGTATATGCATATTTTAGACTTCTAAGTCACTTTAGAAAGTCCATGTACACAAACACACTATAACCTTTGCACATTCTAGGATCATACATTGCATCCATGCAAGATTTGGAGTTTTTGTGACTCTTAATCTAAGACGATTATAAGGAATGAACTTGATCATACGTTCATGCTTCCCCTCGATCTAATATTCCTTTCTCATCCATCTCGGGGATTGAGAGGTCTTCTTTTCTCAAAGATTAACATGCAACATTCTAGCTTGCTAAGCAAATTTTGATTTCTTTGATTATTTGTTTCAAGAACAATTCATGTTCCCTTTAGACTAGGAAAACTTGATTACTTAATATGTAATTAGACGATTTTTCCTAGATTTGTTTGTGTGATCCTTCACCTTTGCATTTTGTGGTATTTCACTTAGATCTTATGAATGGTATCTTATCTTTTGATCTTCCATTTCAATATTCTTATGAAATGTAATATACTATCATAGTATTAATTGTTGAACGAAACATAGTATAAGATGATTATTTGGATACTAATTGAGGCCCGTCGAGAGACGGGGCGAGTTGAGGATGTTTTAGTCGTGATAAAGGCTCATTTCTCTTTCGTACCAAAACACCCAGCCAAGTTCTTTGGTTATGAAGGGTCGGTGCCCTTTATCTATTTGGGTGAGTCAAATTAGGTTTCTTGGTTCCTTAAAGACCAAGTGGCAACTCTGTATCTGTTTTCAACAGACCTTCATTTTCTACCATTTTCAAATCAATTTCAAACAAACAAAAGAGTGGACGACCGATTCTGCGTGTCCACAATTTGGCGACTTTGCTGGTGATTTTTATTTTCAAAACAAAATAATACAGAGGTTTGACGCATAAGAAGCATCCTTAAAATCATTTTTTTACTGTGGCTGGTTCACCACATTGCACTCCTGCATTTCAACCTCTGACTGTGTCTGAAATGCGGCGCTGGCATTATTCAGGTGTTGTTGTGCCATGGCATAAGTCACCATTGATACTGTACCTTCCAAGGTATATCAAAAAGAGTAACAACTTCTGTACTGTCTCCCTGACGGTATATTAAAACTCTCGTCAATGGATCCTCTTTAACTAAACCCAGCCTTTGCATATAGATTCCTGTAGAACCTTTTGTCACGCCCCGACGTAGCATAATACAGGAAAGCATTTAATTTCCTTTATGGACTCGTAGGTCGTGGCAAGTGAGTATGACCAATTGTCCCTGCAAACAAATAACTTAAACAGCATTTCTAGAGAAAAGGATACTAATAAACATAAGCTCTGAATTTAAAACTTACTAAACTATTACATCAGTTAAGTCTTGTGGCACAAACCGCCCTTATTCAAATCTATCATAAAGTCTATTGCAACCTCAAATTTAAAAGACATAGGAAATACAAAGCAGCCTCCTGGAAAGTCTCCTGACTCTAAGTAGCATAGTCAAAATACCCTGGCTGCTCCTGACCCTGAAAATCTGGACATACAGTCCAGGACGCATCAACGCCGTCAGCTTATGAAAGCTGGTGAGCAAAATAAACAAGTGCTCGCAATGTATATATAAGCATATAAACAACGGTGCAATTTAACTTTAAAAGCAATATATTCAAGGTTCCAATTCCAACATAAGCCATGGGGATTTAAAGTAAGCAATAAATATGCGACCGTGTATGAACAATGTAACATTTCATCTTTCTGACTCTTTTCTCTCACAAGACTCGACTCAACCAAACCATCACCTCAGATACCAGGAATACTATCCGATCGATATCTAAGTCGAACACAACACTATCGCCTCCAATACCAGGAATAATATCCGATCGATATTGAGGCTGCACACCACGCTATTGCCTCAGATACCAGGAATAATATCCGATCGATATCTGGGTCAATCACAACCGACCATCGCTTCGGATACCAGGAATATATCCGATCGATATCCGGAACGAGCGCCCTAGATACCAGGAATAATATCCGATCGATATCTAAGCCGTACACAATACCATCGCTTCAGATACCAGGAATACTATCCGATCGATATCCGAAAACGAGCGCCCTAGATACCAGGAATAATATCCGATCGATATCTAAGCCGTACACAACACTGCCGCCTCCAATACCAGGAATACTATCCGATTGATATTGAGGTCGCACACTAGATTGCCACGCTTTACTCTTTTTACGCTTCCTCACACACATGCATGTTGACACAACCTCAACCCTAATATGTATGTCCATGTTTCATAAATAACGCCATTAATTAATCACAAAGCCGGATAATCGTACGAGCATAAATTTTCGGTCTTAGTTGTTCTTGTTCGTACAATTCTTAAAACATAAGCCTTTAAAACAATGCATTTCCAAACAGTTCTTTTAAAAACTTTAAAACATTTTCCAAACAGTCCCTAATAAGAAAATACAAAAACTGCTCAAACTGCCAGGTCGCGCGAGCGGGTCGCGCGCGCGAAGGGGAGAACAAACCGCGCGAGCGGATCGCGCGCGCGAAGGGGGCAAAACAGGTCGCGCGAGCGGATCGCGCGCGCGAAGGGGGGGGATGGTCCGCGCGAGCGGGTCGCGCGCGTGAGTTCTTGCAGAATGTCATCTTCTTCGTTTTTCCCCTGTTTTCAATTCTGGATTGAAATTTACCCATTTTCAGATTCTGTCTCAAACATGTTGTGCAATATATGGATCTCTTCAGTTTTTCGCGTAGATTAAGAATACGCGATCAATTTTAATTAATACGGATTATATCTCTAAATATTCGCGATTAAAGTGAGGGTGTCAAAACTTTAAATCAACCGTACGTCGCGATACGGATGAATTACTGTGTAGGATTTGAACCGTGGCCTATTGGGACAAAGATCTTCCAAAATCAATTCACGGAATTGAATTTGGTTGAGTTTGACAAAACTCCAATTTCAAGCTTCAATGGTGAAATACATATATATACACATATACACACCTATATATACTGAAATACACGTATATAAACATGGCGAGTGAGTTTATAATACTCACAGAGGGCGCTAGTACAAAGAATTTGAGACAGATAAATTCCGCCGTTAATTCCGTCGTTCGAAATTACTCCCTCTCTTGATCTTGATATAAATATATATGTATGAAACTATGTATGTGTGTATGAGTATGTATATACTGTATGTGTGTGTGTTTGTATCTTGAGAGATTAAGAGAGGTTGAGAGAATTTGGGAGAGATTGAGACACTGTGAGAGTTATGGAGAGAATGAGAGATATACACACATATATATATAAACCCACTGATTGGGCTCCAAGCAAGGCCATAAGAAACGCACGGTGTGGTCGAGCTCACGTGCTCCCACACCCCAAACGCGGTATAGACGCAGATTTAAATCAAAACTGGTATTTTACGGTTGAAAGAAAATACAGGAAAATAATATCAGTGTAGGAAATAAATTTCCCGGTTTATACAAAAAATATAGATATTGATTTTGAAACCATAGAAAGTATTTTCTATATTTTGGAAATTACAGTTTGACCCCAGATAAATGTATAAAAAAAAAAGAAATTAAAACAAATGCTCATGGAAATGAAATGCAGTATTTATCTATTAATGAAAAATAAAATACAGGGTGTTACACTCTACCCACCTTAACAGAGATTTCGCCTCGAAATCTGAGCTAACTAATCCTGAAACAACTCGGGGTATCTAGTCTTCATGTCCGACTCTAACTCCCACGACGCCTCTCCCTCGTCATGATGCCTCCACTGAACCTTAACCAAAGGAACGTCTCTTCTTCTCAGCCTCTTGATACTCTGGTCAAGAAACCTCACAGGTCTATCCTTGTAGACAACATTCTGACTCGTCTCAATATCATCAAAATTAACCACGTGTGAAGGATCCCGTATGTATTTCCTTAACATACTGACATGGAACACATTATGAACACCAGACATCTTTGGTGGCAACGCGAGTCGATAAGCCACTTTCCCAACACGCTCCAAAACTTCGAACGGTCCGATGAAACGAGGTGCCAACTTTCCTCTTTTCTGACCAAAATGTACTACTCCCCGAACAGGTGAAACCTTAAGGAGTACGTGATCTCCGACACTGAACTCCAAGTCCTTTCGACGTTGATCCGCATAACTCTTGTACCTGCTCTGTGCAGTTTTCATTCTTTCCTTGACTAGTGAAATCTTCTCATTGGTTTCTCTTACCAAATCTGGTCCCAAAAGTTCTGTGTCTCCCACTTCAGCCCAACACAACGGAGATCGGCATGGCCGTCCGTACAAAGCTTCAAATGGTGCCATCCCAATACTCGAGTGATAACTGTTGTTATACGCAAATTCGACCAACGGCAAGTGCGTCTCCCAAGACTCTTCAAAGTCAATTGCACAAGCTCTCAGCATATCTTCCATAATCTGATTAACACGCTCGGTCTGCCCATCGGTCTGAGGATGGAATGCCGTACTCATCTTGAGCGAAGTTCCCATAGCCTTCTGCAAACTTTCCCAAAATCCTGAGGTAAAACGTGCATCGCGGTCTGATACAATCGACACAGGTGCACCGTGCAATCGTACCACTTGCTGTAGATACATTCGACTCATCCTTTCTACTGGGTAAGTCATATTGTATGCGATGAAGTGTGCAGACTTCGTCAGACGATCCACAATTACTCAAATCGCGTCATGATTCTGTTGTGACCGGGGTAATCCAACCACGAAATCCATAGTTATGTGCTCCCACTTCCAACCTGGAACAGGTAAGGGTTGCAACAATCCTGAGGGTCTCTGATGTTCGGCCTTCACTTGTTGACAAGTCAAACATTTAGATACAAACTCGGCTACTTCTCGTTTCATCCCTTCCCACCAGAAGTTTCTCTTCAAATCCTTATACATCTTTGTTCCTCCTGGGTGTACTGTCAGTCTCGATTTATGGGCTTCTTCGAGAATATCTTTTCTCAAATCTCCGAAATCTGGCACACACAATCTGTCTCGACATCGGTATCTTCCATCGGTCCCAACCTTCCATTCTGTAGGGTCCTTTTCTGACATCCTGGCGAACCATGCTTGAAATTTCTCGCCTTCCTTTTGGGCTTCGATAATTCGACTCACCAGTGTTGGTTGTACAACAAGGCATCCAAAGTGATGTCCATCACTTCCCTCAGAAATCTGCATATCAAATTCTGTGATTGTCTCTAAAGCTTTCCATTCCCTCAACATCAATGAAGCAATCATTCCTCGAGGCTTCCGACTTAGGGCATCAGCGACTACATTAGCCTTACCAGGGTGGTACTCTAATGTAAAGTCATAGTCCTTGATTAACTCCATCCACCGGCGTTGCCTCATGTTCAACTCCTTCTGAGTAAACAAATACTTAAGACTCTTGTGGTCTGAGAACAAATCAAACTTCTCCCCATAGAGGTAGTGTCTCCAGATCTTGAGCGCGAACACTACTGCTGCCAGTTCCAAATCATGAGTTGGGTAGTTCAATTCATTCGGCTTCAACTGTCGCGAACCATAGGCTATGACCTTTCCGTCTTGCATAAGGTCACATCCCAATCCTTGATACGAGGCGTCACTAAAAATAGTGAACTTCTCACCATCCTTTGGTATCGCAAGCACTGGCGCTGTTGTCAATCTCTCTTTCAATTCCAGAAAAGCGCTTTCATGCTTATCAGTCCATTCAAACTTCAAATCTTTCTTAGTCAACCCAGTTAACGGGGCTGCTATTTTTGAGAATCCTTCCACAAATCTCTGATAGTAACCGGCGAGTCCCAGAAAACTTCTGACTTCTGTAGCATTGGTCGGCCGAGTCCAATTCGCCACTGCATCGGTCTTTGAGGAGTCAACTGCGATTCCTTGTTGTGAGATCACATGCCCGAGGAACTTAACTTCCTGAAGCCAGAATTCACACTTGCTAAATTTAGCATACAGGCGGTGATCTTTGAGAGTCTGCATCGCAATCCGTAGATGTTGCTCGTGCTCTTCCTCTGACTTTGAATAGATCAAAATATCATCAATAAAGACAATAACGAATTGATCCAAATAGGGCTTGAATACTCTGTTCATCAAGTCCATAAACACAGCCGGAGCATTCGTCATCCCAAACGGCATCACTAAGAACTCATAGTGTCCGTATCTCGTCCTGAAAGCAGTCTTAGGTATGTCCTCCTTCCGCACCCTCAACTGGTGATACCCTGACCGTAGATCAATCTTAGAAAAGGTCGTGGCTCCTTGCAACTGATCAAACAGATCGTCTATCCGAGGTAAAGGATACTTATTCTTGATAGTAACCTTATTCAGTTCTCGGTAGTCAATACACAACCGCATCGTCCCATCCTTCTTCTTCACGAATAACACTGGTGCTCCCCAGGGTGAAGTACTTGGACGAACAAAACCCAACTTCTCCAGTTCTTGAACTTGTTCGTTCAGCTCTAGTAGCTCTGTAGGGGCCATCCTGTAGGGAACCTTGGTTATAGGTCGAGTGCCTGGCACCAATTCCACACAGAATTCTATGCCCCTTTCTGGCGGTAATCCTGAAATATCTCGGAATACTTCCTCAAATTCCTTGATCACCGGGATTGATGATACTGTCACCTCTGCACTAACAACCTCAATGTTTGCTAAGCATCTGGTGAGGAACATATCACCTGAAGGGTTGCATTGGAAATCAAAGGGTCGATTCCCATTGTCCGCAAATGTGATCTTCTTCCTTGTACAATCCTACTTCGCATGATTCTCCTCGAGCCAATCCATTCCCAGGATTATATCGAACTCCTTCATCGACAGAACCACCAATCTCGCCAAAAGTTCACGGTCTCCTAACCATAGAGGACAGTCCTTACATACATGTAATAACTTGACTGTGGCCCCTAAGGGTGAGACAGCACTCAAAGCTTCCTCTAAACGTTGCGGTACTAAACCCAACTTCCGAACAGTCTTAACAGATATAAAGGAATGTGTAGCACCCGTGTCGAACAAAACTTTAACATGAGAGTTAAACAAGGTTAGAGTACCTTCCACTGCTCGTTGCTTAGGCGGTTCTTCCTCATAAGCACCTTCTTCATATCCTGTTTCTTCACAGCCAGCAACCTCGGGAATAACAGCATTCAGGCGGGCCTGTCCTTGCTGACCGTAATTGCCTCTCCTAGGAGCCTTGCATTCCGGACTTATGTGACCTGGCATGCCACAATTATAGCACACAATTCTAGGACGATCAGCACGCCTAGTTGCCCTGCAATCTTTAGCTCGGTGACCGGGATTACCACAATTGAAGCAGTTGTTGTTGTTGTCCCCTCCTGTTCCTCGAGACAGATATTGCTGTACTGCTTGTGTCTATTGAGGTTTCTTCCCCCCATCCCAGGTCCTTTTCTGTCCTTGAGGGTACCCAGGTTTCTGTCCGGGATAGCCCTTCTGCGAAGGTCGATTTCCAAATGGCTTCGAATTCTGACACCCATCATTCTCCAACCCCGTAGCCAATCTCACCAGGGCTTCAAATGACTGGCCCAAATGGCCCATAGTCAGATGTCGGAGAGACAAGTTGAGACCTCGGTGATACTTCTTGATTTTTCTCTGGGGTGTGTCCACCATATGTGGAGCAAAGCGAGACAGACGCTCAAATCGAGTAGTGTACTCTCGGACAGTCAGATTCCTTTGAGTCAACTCCATAAACTCTTTCTCTCTCTTGTCCTTCTCTTCTTCAGGGAAATACTTCTCAAGAAACCTTTCCTTGAACACCACCCACGGCATTCTCCTTGCAGTTTCTTCCCCAATGGTCGCCTTTTCAGCATCCCACCAATCGGCCGCTGCGTAAGACAGCTGAAAGATAGCCAGACGCTTCTTCTCTAGATCAGTGCACTCTATGGTCTCAAAGATACGCTCCATCTGGCGTAGCCACTGTTCCGCTTGCCAGGGTTCATCAGTCCCAGCAAAATACTCAGGTCGCAGAGCGCGAAACTCCTTGAGAAGCTTGTCTCCAGTCTGGTGGGCTTGCCTCCCATTCCCGTTATGATTTCCATTCTGATTATTATTCCTCGCATTCTGATCACTAACCCTCTCCAATCTTCTTACAAAAGCCTCAAACATTCCGGTTGGATCTATCACCGGGGGTACATCTTCAATAGCAGGACGATTCCTAAGATTCCTTCCAGCCATAAAATCGAGAGAACGGTACCTATCCATCAATCAACAGAATTCGGTCAAACTCCAGATAAGAAAGAAAGTTCTCGACGATAGAAAGCGACCTAAACACGGAATGAAGTCAAACTATCTTATCTTAATTCTATCTTAACGGGAGATCCTATGTGTCTTGGACAATTGGTCGAGCCATAACCTGGCTCTGATACCAAAAAGCCTATCACGCCCCGACGTAGCATAATACAGGAAAGCATTTAATTTCCTTTATGGACTCGTAGGTCGTGACAAGTGAGTATGACCAATTGTCCCTGCAAACAAATAACTTAAACAACATTTCTAGAGAAAAGGATACTAATAAACATAAGCTCTGAATTTAAAACTTACTAAACTATTACATCAGTTAAGTCTTGTGGCACAAACCGCCCTTATTCAAATCTATCATAAAGTCTATTGCAACCTCAAATTTAAAAGACATAGGAAATACAAAGCAGCCTCCTGGAAAGTCTCCTGACTCTAAGTAGCATAGTCAAAATACCCTGGCTGCTCCTGACCCTGAAAATCTGGACATACAGTCCAGGACGCATCAACGCCGTCAGCTTATGAAAGCTGGTGAGCAAAATAAACAAGTGCTCGCAATGTATATATAAGCATATAAACAACGGTGCAATTTAACTTTAAGAGCAATAGATTCAAGGTTCCAATTCCAACATAAGCCATGGGGAATTAAAGTAAGCAATAAATATGCGACCGTGTACGAACAATGTAACATTTCATCTTTCTGACTCTTTTCTCTCACAAGACTCGACTCAACCAAACCATCACCTCAGATACCAGGAATACTATCCGATCGATATCTAAGTCGAACACAACACTATCGCCTTCAATACCAGGAATAATATCCGATCGATATTGAGGCTGCACACCACGCTATTGCCTCAGATACCAGGAATAATATCCGATCGATATCTGGGTCAATCACAACCGACCATCGCTTCGGATACCAGGAATAATATATGATCGATATCCGAAACGAGCGCCCTAGATACCAGGAATAATATCCGATCGATATCTAAGCCGTACACAATACCATCGCTTCGGATACCAGGAATACTATCCGATCGATATCCGAAAACGAGCGCCCTAGATACCAGGAATAATATCCGATCGATATCTAAGCCGTACACAACACTGCCGCCTCCAATACCAGGAATACTATCCGATTGATATTGAGGTCGCACACTAGATTGCCACGCTTTACTCTTTTTACGCTTCCTCACACACATGCATGTTGACACAACCTCAACCCTAATATGTATGTCAATGTTTCATAAATAACGCCATTAATTAATCACAAAGCCGGATAATCGTACGAGCATAAATTTTCGGTCTTAGTTGTTCTTGTTCGTACAATTCTTAAAACATAAGCCTTTAAAACAATACATTTGCCAAACAGTTCTTTTAAAAACTTTAAAACATTTTCCAAACAGTCCCTAATAAGAAAATACAAAAACTGCTCAAACTGCCAGGTCGCGCGAGCGGGTCGCGCGCGCAAAGGGGAGAACAAACCGGGCGAGCGGATCGCGCGCGCGAAGGGGGCAAAACAGGTCGCGCGAGCGGATCGCGCGCGCGAAGGGGGGGATGGTCCGCGCGAGCGGGTCGCGCGCGCGAGTTCTTGCAGAATGTCATCTTCTTCGTTTTTCCCCTGTTTTCAATTCTGGACTGAAATTTACCCATTTTCAGATTCTGTCTCAAACATGTCGTGCAATATATGGATCTCTTCAGTTTTCCGCGTAGATTAAGAATACGCGATCAATTTTAATTAATACGGATTATATCTCTAAATATTCGCGATTAAAGTGAGGGTGTCAAAACTTTAAATCAACCGTACGTCGCGATACGGATGAATTACTGTGTAGGATTTGAACCGTGGCCTATTGGGACAAAGATCTTCCAAAATCAATTCACGGAATTGAATTTGGTTGAGTTTGACAAAACTCCAATTTCAAGCTTCAATGGTGAAATACATATATATACACATATACACACCTATATATACTGAAATACACGTATATAAACATGGCGAGTGAGTTTATAATACTCACAGAGGGCGCTAGTACAAAGAATTTGAGACAGATAAATTTTGCCGTTAATTCCGTCGTTCGAAATTACTCCCGCTCTTGATCTTGATATAAATATATATGTATGAAACTATGTATGTGTGTATGAGTATGTATATACTGTATGTGTGTGTGTTTGTATCTTGAGAGATTAAGAGAGGTTGAGAGAATTTGGGAGAGATTGAGACACTGTGAGAGTTATGGAGAGAATGAGAGATATACACACATATATATATAAACCCACTGATTGGGCTCCAAGCAAGGCCATAAGAAACGCACGGTGTGGTCGAGCTCACGTGCTCCCACACCCCAAACGCGGTATAGACGCAGATTTAAATCAAAACTGGTATTTTACGGTTGAAAGAAAATACAGGAAAATAATATCAGTGTAGGAAATAAATTTCCCGGTTTATACAAAAAATATAGATATTGATTTTGAAACCATAGAAAGTATTTTCTATATTTTGGAAATTACAGTTTGACCCCAGATAAATGTATAAAAAAAAAGAAATTAAAACAAATGCTCATGGAAATGAAATGCAGTATTTATCTATTAATGAAAAATAAAATACAGGGTGTTACACCTTTCATAGGACTATTCATTTATCTTTTCAAGATAGGACAATGTGATATAACTGTTGTATGCCCTGGTGGGATTACCTGCGCGGTGTAGATGCTTATGTGGCATAGAACA
This sequence comes from Hydrangea macrophylla, assembly GCA_033977485.1. Lineage (NCBI taxonomy): Eukaryota > Viridiplantae > Streptophyta > Magnoliopsida > Cornales > Hydrangeaceae > Hydrangea > Hydrangea macrophylla. The sequence goes on along the minus strand of CM066988.1, from coordinate 1,137,037 downwards.
AAACCTCTTTCTTATGATTCCGAAGGCAATCACTCACATGTAACCACATTGAGTTGACCTGCCTAGGCATCATGGTAAGAATGTTTGCTCCGTGTTCACAAAGATATACACTCCAAACCTTGTTTGTTGGTCCTAAGACATAGGAGTATGATCACCATCATATTTTACCAGTTTCTCTCAGAATGCTCTGTCGGTATATTATCCAGATATAACCTATTTTTCCAAGAAACTCTGTCCAGATACCCAGATATAACCTATTTCTCCCAGAAACTCTGTCCAGATATCCCAGATATAACCTGTTTCTCCCAGAAACTCCGTCCAGATATCCTAGATATCACCTGTTTCTCCCAGAAACTCCGTCCAGATATCCCAGATATAACCTGTTTCTCCCTAAAACTCTCTCTACATATCCTAGATTTACCAAAGATACCAGTTTTCCCCAGAAACTCTATCGAAATTAAGGTTAAAAGTTCTGAAAATCCCAGTTATCCTTTGGTGATCATACTGGAAAGTAAGGTTAGCATACTCTATATGGCTAGGACCTTGCTTGTTTAACTGCTATCTGTTGGAAATAGGGGCATCATGTAGATTAGGGCTTGCATCCGCATGCTTGTCTCATATGCATGCACCTTCCTTATCAGTCCGCATGCACTGTTTCAGTCAGTCTATACACAAGTTAGTCCACGTCTATTAACATCACTGTCATTGTCAAACTAGAGTCATCACTATCAGAATCTGATACAATCCTCTCAAATCTATACGCCACTATAGATTCCCAAAGTCAGCAGCTGGGATCCTTGTCTTGGGTCAGAAATTCAGATAATTGTTTGGTCAGGATCAGCCCGGCAAGCTATTGTCGCATGAACCAGGAAGAGTTAGAAAACACGTTATTGAGTTAGGAGCAACCATAAGCCAGTAGTCCGACAGCCTGGCACAAGTTTTGAAGTTCATAGAAGGACTGAAACAGCAGCAGCCATAGTATCCACTCGGGTTCCCACCACCACCAGGTTTTATGCTGCCACCGCTAGGGTTTGTGCCACCTCCCTTCAGCATACATGAGAATAATGGGAAAAAAGATTGGGTTCAAGGGGTCCTACCGCCTGCATATAAGAAAAAGCTCCAGGAGAAAATGGATAAAGTCGACAAGTTGGAAAGTGTATTGAGAAATAGCAAGGGGGTTGATGACTACATGCTAGACCTGGAGAGGCTTTTTGGGCCTGTTAAGCTAAAACTGCCAGAAAATTTCAACATGCCCGCCATTGATCGTTTTGATGGAATCGGGAATCCGAAAAGCCTTCTGAAGCTATGTATGAGCATCTTCCAATCAATGGGCTGCACTCATGAGCACATTACAATGTTGTCCCCACAAACCCTCGCAAAGTCTGCACTGTCTTGGTTCCTTACCTTGGAAGCTTCCAAAACTCGGGCATAGGAAGATACCGTTCGAGTATTTATCGATCACTATTCTTACAATCAAGAGCTGGATGTCACAATCAGGGATTTGGAAACTACCCGGCAGAACAACAATGAGTCATTTGCTGCTTTCTTGAGCATATGGAGGAACAAAGTGGCCCAAATGACCCCTGGCCAGTTGAGAAGGAACAAGTGAGAATGCTAATCTGAAATTTACAACCGCTCTACCATGAAAAACTATTTTATCAATCCATCTCCACCTTTGAGGAGTTGTTCGAAGTTGGGACTCGAATTGAAGATGCTATCAGGGAAGGAAAGATTAAGAAGGAAGAGCCTCCAAGTTAGTCAAAAAGGCCCAATTACTCCCGTAACACTCCGGATATCAATGCCCTTAGCAGTCAACCCATGGCGTATCCTCCTAGGCCAACCCTCTAACCAAGCAAACTCACCCAATCGCTAGAGATTTCTATGTCTTCAGCCTTAGACCGTCTCCTCAAAAAGGACCACCTCCAATTGCTCCAACCTCAAAATACCCCGCTGGCACCAAACTATGATATGTCCAAACATTGCACCTACTACCAAGCCCCTGGCCATAATACCGATGATTGCATGCGCCTCCACCATGACATCCAAGACCTCATTGACTAGAATATCGTTGAGCCACCACCAAAACAACCCCATGTTACCCAAAACCCAAAACCCTTGCCAAATCACCAAAATATCAGTCTCATCGAATCTGACACCGTATCCTTCAACCCTATTACCTATATCACCCCCTTAGGACACCCCTTATCCCTCATTGACATCTTGGAGTTTGAGGGAATTCACCTGATCGAAGGGGAAGATGATGAATGGCAACAACAGCAACTAGATGATGAACCTACTCTTGTCGAGATTGATCATCTGACTAGGTCGGGCCATCATTATCAGCCTCCACAACCTGTCACTATCGAGAAAGGACCAGTCAAAGACAAGGGAAAGGGAAAAATGGATGATGTCATCGAAGAGGACAATAAGTTGACAAAGCAATTAAGAAAACTCAAGCACACCTCTCAATGTGGGACATTATGGTGACATCCTACAATCATAGGTAGGTCGTGTTAAACGCCTTGGCTGGAATTGAGGTCCCTATTGACGCTGGACTGGAAGATATGGTGGCTTTCTTGGGCACACTCACCCCTGACCCAATCATTACCTTTTCTGATAAGGATTTGCCGCCGAAAGGATCTGCACATAACAAAGCTTTGTACATCATTGTTGGGTGCAAGGGGCAGCAAGTGCCATTCTGTCTAGTCAATATGGGCTCCACCTTGAATGTTTGTGCTCTAAGAATCGCCACTGCCTTGGGGGTTCGCATCCTAGACATTACTCCGTCTGTGCAATCTGTGAGGGCCTATGATAACACCAAGATAACTGTGATGGGGACTATTTCTCTCCAAATTTGAGTAGGGTCTTTGGTTTGCACTCAACTCTTCCAAGTCATGGATATACCTGCCTCATTCAATTTATTAATTGGGAGGCCCTGGCTGCATGTCAACCAAGTGGTATAATCCATTGTGCACCAAATGATCAAGTACAATATTCATGAAAAAAAGGTGCAAATCATCTTCGACAACAATTGGGGAAATGAAGCCTTCGCTAGCTATGCTCCCGTCTTTGAAATCCAAACACCCGAACTAGAAGAAGGGGAAATTGGAGGATTCTTTATGGAAGAGGTCCACATGATCGAGGATGAAGATAGGTTCCCTGAGATCCACTCTGCGGTCGTCAATATTGTTCGCAAAATGAACTACTTCCCTAGAATAGGATTAGGCCGACGTCAACAAGGGATTAGCAAGTTCCCTCAAATCAAAGGATGAAAAGGAACTTTTGGATTAGGGTACAAGCCCACTGAGGAATATCTCGAGCTACAAAAGCCCTAGAAGAAGAGGGTTAGGAGTCTCCCACTGTACCGCAAGGCCTTGAATGGGCAGTTAATCACGGAAGGGGATGACTTCCCCTATTTTGGGTTCCCCAGACCTTGCATTCATCAGAGTACCAGAAAAAGGCACTCCGGACTTAAAATCTTTGCTGATTGTGAAAGGCCTCCCTATCAAGATCCGTTCTATCTGGAAAAATTATGAAAGCCCCAGAGGAAGACTGGTTGAAGTATCTGGACACTGAAGCTATTAAGGAAATGTGGGAAGAATCTGCTGAAGAGAAGGAAGGAAAGAGGGCCAAGAGCGAAGATGATCAATTCACGCCGACCGAGGAGGGTCTGAGCAACTAGGATATAGAGTCATCTATCTGTCTCCCTATCCCCTGTTTCCTTGAAGTCTATACTTCTAATTATCGAGTCGGTACCAAAGTCGGCTACTGTGAGCCCACCACTGTCTGATGTAATCACTCCACCTGTTATGAATGAAATGAATGACAATTATGCTTAATCCTCTGTGTCTAATACTTGTGAATGCACAGATCCCTCCAAGGATCTCAATCGAACTTAAGTAACTAATTGAAAAACCACCTGCTTGTGAAATAATTAAAGATGCTTTATCAATTAACCTAGGTGAAAAAGATAATCTACAAATTGTGCAAATTGGTTCAACACTTAATAAAGAAGAAAAAGAACAATTGACTCTCTTGCTAAAAGAATTTAAAGTTGTTTTTGCTTGGTCTTACGAGGACATGCCTGGGGTCGATCCCGACATTGTCCAACATCATATTCCTCTCCTCCCCAATTCTAAACCTGTCAAGCAGAAACTGAGCACATGAGACCGGAATGGGCACTGAAGGTTAAAGAAGAAGTAGAAAAACAATTCAAGGCAGGGTTCATCATTGTTACAGAGTATCCAGAATGGGTTGACAACATTGTGTTGGTCCCAAAGAAGGATGGAAAAGTTTGCTTGTGCGTTGGCTTCCGTGATCTAAACAAAGCCAGTCCAAAGAATGACTTCCCGCTTCCCCACATTGATGTTTTAGTAGATAACACTGCAGGACATGAGCTACTGTCATTCATGGATAGTTTTTCAGGGTATAATCAGATTCTAATGGCATTGGAAGATCGAGAGAAGACGACATTCACCATGCCATGGGGGACCTACTGCTATGGAGTAATGTCTTTTGGACTCAAGAACGCTGGAGCAACCTACCAAAGGGCTTTTACCACTTTGTTACATGACATGATTCACAAGGAAGTATAGGTATACGTAGATGACATGATCGTGAAATCCAATGATGGAGAGGGACACCTAGTGGCATTGGAAAAGTTTTTTGAAAGATTGTGCAAGTACAAGATGAGGCTGAATCTGAAGAAATGCACTTTCGGTGTGACTTCTGGGAACCTCTTAGGTTTTCTCATCACACCGAGGGGGATAGAGGTCGACCCCTTTAAAATCAGGGCAATTATAGAAATGGCACCACTGTACAATGAAAAACAAGTGAGAGGATTCCTTGGGAGGATACAATTCATTAGCCAATTTATCTCGAAGCTCACGACCACATGTGATCCTTTGTTCCGATTGCTGAAGAAAGGAGAGAAGTTCCAATGGGATGACAAATGTCAAGCCGCAATTGACAAAATAAAAGCCTACCTTCAAAATCTGCCTGTTCTTTCACCACCCATTCCTCACAAGCCCTTATTCCTTTACCTATCTGTCTCTTAAAATGCCATGGGTTGCATGCTAGCCCAAGAAGTAGAAGAGAGCCACTCTGAAAAATCTGTATACTACCTTAGCAAGAGGATGACTAGGTATGAGCTCAATTACTCTGCCTTCAAAAAAACATGTTGGGCCTTAGTCTGGTGCATCCGTCGATTAAGGCACTACATGCTAGCCTTTCCAATTGTGCTCATATCCTGCATGGATCCTCTAAAATACCTCCTTGAAAAACCTACCCTGACTGGTAGTGTATCCTATTGGCTACTTCTACTATCTGAATTCGATATCAAATATGTAATAAGCAAATCGGTAAAAGGGAGAACTATAACTGAGCAGCTTGCAGAACACGTTGTTGATTTCGAAGAGAATGGAGATTTCCCATTCCCAGACATGAATATAATGGAAATCAAAGAAGAGAAGTGGAAGTTGTACTTTGATGGGGCAGCCAACATAAAAGGCTACGGAGTAGGAATGATTCTGGTATCACAAAATGGGGACCACACCCCACTGGCAGTCAAGCTCAATTATAACTCCACCAACAATACTGCTAAATACGAGGCATGGATTTTAGGGATGGAAGCAGCCTTAGAATTAAAAGTTCAAAAATTGGATGTCTTTCGAGATTCAAACCTCATTGTATCACAAGCCAGAGGAGAATGGAAGGTGAAAGAAGAAAGGTTGAAGCCCTATCATGACCTTCTCAATGGACTCAAGAAATAGTTTAAGAATGTGACATTCTTCGACCTGCCCAGGGAAGAGAACCAATTAGCAGATTCATTGGCTACCCTAGCCTCCATGATCAAAATCCCAGTGGGAGTTAAGATGATGCCTCTGGTAATTGAGAAAAGATATGAACCGTCATTTAGCATGATCGCTGTAATCAAAGAAGAAGAGAATGAAACACCATGGTATCAAGATGCCTGGAACTTTATAGAAAAAGGAGTGTATCCCCAAGAATCTTCTGAGAAGGAAAAAAGAGCGATTCAAAGTTTCGCCGCACAGTTCATCATTTGTGGAGGAAAATTGTTAAAGAAAGGGTAGAATGGTCACAACCTGACTTGCTTGTTCGGGAAGAGCGCCAAAAGGATGATGGAAGAAAAACACGAAGGAGTATGCAGTCCACACATGAACGGTCACATGCTGGCCATGAAGATCATAAGACAAGGGTACTATTAGACAACGTTGGAAAAAGACTTTTGTGAATATGTGAGAAGGTGCCACAAATGCCAAATCCATGCGAACATGATGTATGTACCGCCATCTCTACTCTACAGTATGACCTCCCCATGGCTATTCTCAACTTGGGGAATCGATATCATTAGCAAAATTGTTCCAAAGCCTCGAATGGGAATAGATACACTTTGGTGGCCATCGATTATTTCACAAAGTGGGTAGAGGCTGAATCCTACACCAAGTTGGGGTCCAAGGAAGTGGCCAAGTTCATCAAGAGAAATCTCATTTGCCGCTATGGAGTCCCCCATGAGATTATTTCAGACAACGGAAGTCATTTAAAAGCAGAGGTTAGGGATTTGTTTGAGGAATACAAAGTCACTTACCATAAGTCGTCACCATACAGGCCACAAACCAATGGGGCATTCGAAGCTACAAACGAGAATGTCAAGGCCATACTGCAGAAATCGGCCGATACATACAAAGACTGGCACGAGAAACTACCATTTGCGCTTTGGGAATACAGAACATCGATAAGGATGTCTACAGGAGCGACTCCTTATTCACTAGTATATGGAATGGAAGTTTTATTTCCAGTCGAGATAGAACTACCATCCCTATGTGTGATGGTGGAATGTGAAATTTCAGAATCTGACTGGTTAAGGTAAAGGTACGAAGAATTGGCTCTCATAGATGAAAAGCGCCTAGCGACAGTCGACCACGTCCGAATCTATCAAAAGAGGATAGCCCGTGCTTTTAACAAGAAAGTTCGTCCAAGGAAAATTGTCAAGGGTTACCTTGTCTTGAAGTACTACGAGCTTCGATCTTTGATTCACGTGGGAAGTTCAAACCTAAATGGGTTGGCCCTTACATCGTCAAAACTATCCTTTCTGGTGGAGCGACCTATCTCATGGACCTCGACGGTGTCGAATTCAAAGAACCAATCAACATGGATCGCCTAAAAAAATACCATGCTTGACCTTTTTACCAATTCCTTTCAAGCCTTACCTGAACTACGCTCGACTTGATTCCCACTCGGGGATACATAGGCAACCGCATCGGTTCGGGTGTCCCACCTACCTAAAAGCGACCCACTTCTTTCTTACCATGGCCCGAACTATGCTAGACCTGATTCCCACTCGGAGATACGTAGGCAGACTTTTTCAAAAAAAGAAAAGAAGGATGGCTCGCTAGGTCAAAAATCAGCAAGGAAGCCTAGGCAAAAATTAGAACTAAATCCAAAGTGAGCAATAACAAAAGAGAGAAAATAGCTCGCTAGGTCACTCCACCAGTGCCCAGGTAAAAATTATGAGCATATGAGAGAATAAAGTTGCGGTCCCTACCATAACCCAAAAACCACAGTTGACACTAGGGGCAAACTTTGGCCACCCGCCTCGTTTGCCTAAATTTCTTCTAAAATAGGGGCAAACTTTGGTCACCTACCTCGTTTGCTTTACCACCACCCATGCCCCAAACTAGCGGTAAACTTCGGCTACCCACCTCGTTTGCCTCGAATTGCTCCAGCAAGCCCAAGCAAGTACCAAAGCAAACATCTGACCAAAATCATACTACAAATGTTTTCAAAAAGCCAAATGCTTCAAATAAGGTCCTCAAAAGTAACCAAGGTTCAGCAATAAACAAACTTCGAATATTACAGATTCAGGAATAAATGAAAACATAAAAGTTATTTTAGAAAGCAATCATAAATATCAAAGACACTTGGAGGAAGAAGTAGAATCAGTCGAGTATAGTTTTATTTTGTGTTTTTTATTCTTCAAAGGTCTTTAGAAATAGGCTTTTAGTCAGCAGGCCCAACCACTGATAAAAGCAACAATAGTGACATCCCTGACTCTGGCAGCAAAGACCTTCTCAGTAAATCCCCGGAGGACCTCCTGAACTCGCCCGTACTACCTGGCCAATCGACAAGGATGATACAAAGAAGTCTCTCTCAGACCCATCAACCACACTATCGGGCGATCCCCAAGGCTTGTGGTCACAGCATGAAGGCCCCAACGCCCCATAATCCAGCGAATGTTTGCCTCAGAAAGAGCACCCATCAGGCTAACCCAAGCGACAAAAGTATAGTAAGGATAAAGCATATCCCTGCTGAAGTAAACTGAAGGCATACTACCTGTCCATAACTAAAGGTGCTTATAGAGCCAAGCTTGTAACACCAAAGGTGCCCCAGAAAGAAGAAGAGTTCCTTGGTTGAAAGCGTTATCCAAACCATTTAGGGTTTCAGCTAGAACCATGGCCATAGGGTTCTTACTCAATTTTAGCCCAAGGAACACATGTACCAAGTCACTAGAAGTACTCGAGAACAGGAAGTGCAAAGTCATGCACAATATTAGAGTGGCCCCACAGGTAGCATATATGCTGGGATTTCTAGGACTAGCATACCGAGCAATGATAGAAGTAATGTTGAGAACCTCACCATGAATTAGTCGGTGGGAGATAATAGTGGAATAGTTCAGGAATTCAGCCAAGCCTCAGTGGGACTGGGAGTATCAGCAGAAGGAAGGATCAAGTCTGAAGCCGAATCAAAACCAAGGATAGCACAGAACTCCTCAAATAGGGGTCATATCTCCAGGCCGTTGAAATTGAAGACATGATTTACTGGGTCCCAGAGGGCAATAGCAGCACACATGAACTCAACATTCAAGGCCATCTGGCGAAGGGAGAATAGTTCGGTTAATCCGTAATTGAAAAGGTTGATCCGTTCCACGCCATCTGTGATGTTTAGCCAAGTTATGAGTTGAGCAGGATCATACAATGCCATGTTTTCTACCGCGACTATAGAAAAAATTCAAAATTTTGGCAGCACCTCCCTGTTTCACGGACTATCCCACCTACAAGGAAAACACACTCACTATCACAAGACTGCTCATTGCAGTAGCATCAATAATCACAGAATCACAGTGCACATATATTGTCACACTATCACCAACTAAAACAAGCACACAATCATGCCTTCAAACCAGAAGATATCCGGCCTAGAAGCAAAACATCATAATACTTTGTCAAAGGTGACAAATCATCCTACACATTGACCATCATTCATTAGTACAATCCAATCGAAAACATGAAGTGGAGACAAAACAAAAGTCCCCGCTTAGGAGGCCTTAGTCCTCTTCTTCATCCTCTGTCGGGCCACTTGGAGTGTACGTGGGCGATGGCCTCCTCCCGCCACCCCTACATCTTGGTCTAGTCCTCAACGAGCCAGCACCACCTCTGCGACACTACACACACAGAATAAAGTCAATCAGTCTGGAAGCAACAAAAGTACAAAAAAAATAGAGTCAAGTAAGAAACTTACCAAGGATGCCATTTGACTGGTGGCAAACTACCGCATACCGTCCATCTATCAAGGGTAAAATATAAGGTTAGAGCTTCATAACCTTAAGGAGCACAAAAATTAGAGACGTACTCGGTGGTCTCACGTGAGAACCAAAGATCGTAGGCTAGCTGCCAATGCGTGACCCTACTCAGCATAACTTCAAGGGATGTTGAGGACGCCTGCTAGCTAGGTGGGGTACCCGCATGTGACTCGTGGCACCTCCATGACCTACGGAGAGCCATCAGCATCTAAAACATTAACGGTCCAATCCCATGTAGGGATAGGATTAGAAGCTGGGGAAGCCTGTCTCCAATAAATCTCGCAAAGCTATAGGCATAAGACAAGTTAGGAAAAGATGAGTCCAAAAATATAAGTGACGAATAGAGATAAAAATGTAAAAGAAACTCACATTTAGAAGTGGGAAGTTCGGCATCAGGAATCGGCCACAGTAGGTCTCATAGCCAATCTCAGAATGGAAATGGTCACAAGCGTTAGTACCGGCCAAAGCTACTAGCAAAGAAGCACCAGAAAGGTCTTTAGCATTCATCACAGGAGGAGTATGAGGATTGCGGTACCTCAGACCACCAATTACCTGTCGAGACACCCGCTTGGCAAGATACCACTGCCTACATTCGGTACTCTCCATCAAAATTCGGTAAGAAGCAAGAGGCCTGACCACCTGTATCTCCTCTGGGGCAGCATAGGAAATATATTCCCAACGTATCAAATCAACACTGGTGACCATAAGCTCGGATAAGAAATTTCTCAGGAGGATAATTCGATGGGCCCCGCTTTTGACCCCAACAATATCCCTCCTCCATCTCAAGCCTCGAGGAAATAGAGGTACAGGAGCCATGCCATTCTCATCTTCACCCGACTCGCCGGCGGGGGTAGGAGCCAACATTTTCTGGTACTTAAAGCTCCAGAGCTGCACAAAAAAGGGAAAGTAAGAAAACAAGAACAAGAAGGGGCCAAAAAAAAAAAGAAAAGTCAAAGAACATACCTCACAAGCTCGCTAGAACCCTCCAATGGATTTGACACCATCGTGAAAAACCTCACCCATGTGCTTATAAAGATGGGCCAGGGCAGCACCACCCCAGTCATAAGAAGGAATCTCGTCAATAGTCGCCAAGCTGGTGAGAAGCCTCAGGCTCACCCAGTCATTTCGTGTCGCAAAAATTGAGGAGCCAAGAGCATATAGAAGGAAGGCTCATAACAAGTGTCGATCATTGAGAGTGTGTCCTCCCCTACCATAAGCCCGATAAAGCCAGTCGCAAGGGAACCGATGCCCCTCTAGATTAGGAGGAACAACCCCAATCTGTATCTCATAAAAATAATCTAGGATCAGGCGCTTCCCGCTAACTCTCACATAGGTAATCATGGAAAAGTTGAAGGGCGTCATCGTCATTTCACCGAATGGCAGATGGAAAGTATTTATCGTATTCCACCATCTCTCGGCTAGAGTGTAGAAGTGGGCCATTTCGTTGGCACTTTTCGAAACCAGGCAGACAAAGCTGCCAAACCCGGCATCATCTACCATCTGCTATACAGCAGGCGAAAGCTGGGTATACCATGGGAAAGCATGGACGAGACTACCGTGGCCCTTCAAAGTTACCTCAAGCACCTGCACACATTAAAGATAGTTAAAGCATGCAAAAAGTCAATATTCACGACCCAAAGTCTAACTTCACAAAATCAACAAATAAGCACAAACCGAACTTCCAACGAACTCTAGGCGCATACTACAGTTCACAAAACTAGCACAATGCATACAAATAGTCCTGAACTATCGAAAGTTTCACATACTGACTCGCTAGAGTCGTAATCGAAAGGTGAGGTTGAGGGTCATGCAAAATCAACTCCGGGGGTTGGCTCTTGATCCTTACCCATTCCTTGGACTTCTTAGAGAGCCTCTCCGATCTTGAAGCCATGTATCTACAAAGAAAATGGAAGTTAGAAAGCCGAACTTTCTTCTTGAAAATTAGAAGAAGCTAAAACACCAATCAAAATTCCAATCATGGGAAAAGATTACTCACCTGAGCATGTACATGTTGTGTTTTGACAGATTATGGCTCCAAAAATACCTCAAAATGGCCAAAAATGAGCATTTAGAGCTCAAAAACCCAAGATATACAAACATAAAGTCCGGCCACCCAGTACCGCAACGGTACTGGCCAATTGCCACCGTGGCAGTGGCCCAATGCCGCCATGGCACTGCTCCTCGTAAGCCCTGCTTTGCTCCGTTTCGCTCCATTTCAGCCTATTTCGGCCCGTTTTGGCCTTTTTTAGCCCATTTCTGGCCCCGTTTAGCCCCAGTGGCCCGTTTCAGTCAAGATTTACAAGGTTCTACCCCCAGTAATCCAAAAGTTATCAAGGCTACCCCTAGCTAGCAAAGATCGGAAGATATTAGCTCTCGGAGGCCCTAATTGGTTCTCTCGGATTGAGCATTGCAAGATTTGATCAACTGCGAGAGATTCAGAGATGAATCCTAGTTCTCGGTCATTAAGAGAGATTCTAAAAAAGAGTCCTACTCCATCCTCTGAGGATAAATTTAGAAACATATCAGCTCCTAGAGGCCATAACCGGCTCTCTCGGATTTAGCATTGCAAGATTTGATCAACCGTAAGAGATTTAGTGATGGATCTTGGTTCTTGGTCGAAAGTTGAGAGGGGTTCTCAGAAAGAATCCCCCAATATCCCCAGAAAAAGATAACGGAAAATCAAAACCAACTTTTACGACCCTGCATCCATTGATAAGCTTCCTCATCTATCAATTGCCGTGAGCTTCCTCACTTATCAGCTACCATGAGCTTCCTCACCCGTCCGTTATTAGTGAGCTTCCTCACTTATTGTGAGCTTCCTCACTCATTGTGAGCTTCCTCACTCATTGTGAGCTTCCTCACTCTGCTTATCTCACTTGGCAGTTATCATGAGCTACCTCACTTACTGTGAGCCTCCACACTAATCATAAAACTTTCTCACCAAATCGGTCATCGTAAGCTTCCTCACTTACCGTCTATCGGGAGCATTATCTCCTGTCAATTATCGTGAAAACCTTCTCTTGTCGATTATCTTGAATTTTCTCATCGCTTGGTATCCAGGACTTCCGTGTCCATCAATTACATTTAGTTGTAACCCTCAAAAACCTTACATCTGATTCTATCCGCAAAATGCACTTCTCAAAATTCAAGAAGTTTTTCCTTGAGACCCAGAGTCTTCAACACCCTAGTTTCCTTTTTAGGATCAACCACTACATTAGAGTGAACAATAACATAACACAAGCCCACTCGGAGTAGCACACCGCATAACACCAGCTCATACTAGGATAATAACACTAGACATGATAGGACTCGTGACATCATTCATATCACATCCATACACTACACATTATCCTCATAGCATAGCGTCTACCTGTCTTATTGTGTATGGGTGATTTGTTCCTTTGTGCCTCGAACTACGTCCTGGTCTAATTCCCCCGAGGATACGTAGGCAGCTCATGCAGAGACCACTACCAGCCTCAGCATTCTTGTTTCTATCATTGAATCTTTTGCAACGCTTTTATCCTAAATCTATAGCCTCCAAAAGACCTGTCTCTTCGAAGCTTTGGCACTTGCTTGCGACATGCATTGCCTTGCAAGTTCATGCCAAAGAGGGGCAAACTGTAGGCACCCCATTTTGTCAGCTATTAGATTTAGGAGATCCATAGCTTGGTGGTTCACAATGATCGAAAAAGACTAAAAAAGGACTCCTGGAAGTTGGTTCTATCTCTCGAAATGCTCAAAAGACCAAAATACCCCTGAAAGCCCAAACACTCCCAAATTTGGATCGCAAGTTCTGGAAATGTACTACATTGTAAGAAAAATTATAAAATAAGTTTCAAAGAACAATTGGGTAAAATTGTCAGCTCATAGAGTCCCCTGGAAGTCCTGGAAGTTCCCAGAAAGTCATTATTGACTAGTTTGACCCGAGTTTGACCAGAGTTTGACCAAAATCATCCAAATTCTCCAGAAAGTTTTGAGATCATACTAAATCATGTGAAATGTATTAAAATGAGTTTTAAAAGAAAATCGGACAAAAATGTCAGCTCTTGAGCTCCCAGCGTTTCCTAGAACTTTTTAGAGATCCTAAGTTTGATCGATTTGACCTAAAAGGTTACTTTGAAATTGTAGCACCGTATCATTTTTCAAATTTGTTTTATGGATACTAGAGGTCAATAGCTTTCTAATGGTATATCACACTTAATTTCTTGATTTAAAATGAACTTACTATGAATTTTTGAAGGTAAAAAAGATGATCAAATTGGCTTTTATCTCGAATATCGCAAAACTTTTCAAAGTGACGGGACTTCAAACTTTTTTTATGTAAGGTAGACTCCATTACCTTTCTAATGATATATCACAAGCTCAATTTGGAATTCATACGCATTTTCTGTGAATTTCAGACGAAATAGGGCCTTTTTGCGAATATCAAAACCTCAGGGGGGCTACACAACATTATTTAGACGTTGGAGGAGCGGTGTTGCCGTGGCACTAGCCCACTATCACCGCAGCACTAGCCCAGTGCCACCATAACACTCTTCTCCAGAACTGTCCATTTTTGTAATTTATTTTGGGGGTCCATTTTGATTAATTGAAAATCAAAACGACGTAGTTCCTTGTTCACAGACATTTGGAGCCAATGGGAGCACTCTTTAAATCCCAAACCACCCCAAATTGGCCTATATAAACCCCCCTTGACTTCTCATTTAGGGGTGGCAAATGAAAGCTTAGAAATTTTTTAGAGAGAAAGTTGTAGAAATAAGGTTAGAATATAGAGAAAAGAACCTTCCTTCTTTGATTTTCAACTAGAAAGTGAGTTCCAAACTTTGTTTTTTTACTTCATTACTTTCATTTACTTCACATTCAATACATCCACCCACCATTTTTGTGAGCATTTATGAGATAGGAAGCTTCTTCCATGTTAAAAGTCACCATATATGAGTGAAACATCAAGCTACAAGTCCAAAATCATCACGAATATCATCTATTGATTGCTATCTACTGGCTTGTTCATATATTTGGTCATCTCCTCTTACCCCATTTCTTTTGATCTTTCTTATTTACTTACTAGTTCATCATCATCTAGATAATAACATGAAGTTTGAGGTGAGTGAATCCTAATGGATAGTAGCTCTTGGCCTCAAAATTTTTTTTAATAGATGATGATTATAACCCCAATGCATTCCTATGTATTCTTGAGGTTATTTCCAAAATAAAACAAACCTTTCCAATAATCTTGGAGGTTCGCTAAATGAATTAGAGGTTGATATTACAAGTGGTTTGAATCATCTTTAAGTGTTTAAAATATACTTTCAAAGCCCTTATTTCAAAGCCCTTCTAAAACCAATATTTGGATTCCTAGGAATAAACTTTGTTTTCTCAAAAATCTTCAAAACAGTGAGGTACTTAACTTCAAAGAATTATTCCGAGTTCAATACTCAATATATGAATACAAGACCACTTGAAAAGTCTTCTTAACATGTTGGAGAACACCCATGATTTTTGGTTTGACTTGGAGACACTTGAAGGAGGTCCATTTAGACCCAAACATTCCTTCCAAACATTCTACTTTTGCTGTCACAGCTACTAGGTTGACTTTCAACTTATTTTTCAGAAATCTTTTCCAAAAGAAGTGGTCACGACTCATTTGTTTTTTGAACTTCAGTGTCTTAGGGAACTTTCTGTATAAAATGGGCCTTCAAATATTTTGTTTTCATTTTCTAAGAGTTTTTAATAGTTTAGTCGACAGTATAAACTCTATTTTTGAGTAACCTCTATTGTTCATATAATTTTTCTCAATCTGTAATAGTTATTGTAGTTTGGCTTTTTTTTTTTATGTGTTCTAGACACAATAAGGATGATCTCCATAAAAAATCATGCATTAAAAACATGTCTAACCTCACTTTTCCAATTTCACAAGATCAACTCACTATTCTGTCAATTATTCATAGCGAGTATACTTTTACTTCCATCCTTTGATTTGATGCTTATATGCACTCCAAATTAGTTTATATCTTAGGAAGTAGTCCATACTACATTTGTACATATTCTATGATGATTTCCTTTATGCATTCATGCATATTTTAGACTTTTAAGTCACTTTAGAAAGTCCATGTACACAAACACACTACAACCTTTGCACATTCTAGGATCATACATTGCATCTATGCAAGATTTGGAGTTTTTGTGCCTCTTAATCTATGAAGATTATAAGGAATGAACTTGATCATACGTTTATGCTTCCCCTCGATCTAATCTTCCTTTTTCATCCGTCTCGGGGATTGAGAGGTCTTCTTTTCTCAAAGATTAACATGCATCATTCTAGGTTGCTAAACATATTTTGATTTTTTTGATTATTTGTTTCAAGAACAATTCATGTCCCCTCTAGACTAGGAAAACTTGATTACTTGATATGTGATTAGAGATTTTTCCTAGGTTTATTTGTGTGATCCTCGACCTTTGCATTGTGTGGTATTTGGCTTAGATCTTATGAATGATATCTTATCTTTTGATCTTCCATTTCAATATTCTTATGAAATGTAATATACTATCATAGTATTAATTGTCTAACCAAACATAGTATAAGATGATTATTTGGATGCTAATTGAAGCCCATCGAGAGATGGGGCGAGTTGAGGTTGTTTTATTCATGACAAAGGCTCCTTCTTCTTTCATACCAAAATCCTGAGCCATGTTCTTTGGTTATGAAGGCCCGGTGTCCTTTATCTATTTGGGTGAGTCAAATTAGGTTTGTTGGTTCCTTAAAGACCAAGTGGTGACTCTGTATCTGCTTTCAATAGACCTTCCTTTTTTACCTTTTTCAAATCAATTTCAAGCAAGCAAAAGAGTGGACGACCGATTTCGCGTGTCTACAACAAGTTATGATTAATTGAAAGATTAAACATTGACCACCACACAGAGGCTTCATTCTTTCGTTTTGATATTCCGGCAACTTTGTTTTAAATAAGAGTTTTAAGGATTCTTTTATTTCAAAATTGTCAAATTCTAATATCCATATTTATTTTGTCTTTTGATTTTTCAGTAAATCATAATGTCGGGATCTATATTTAGTCCACTTGCCACCATACTCACTCAAAATAAGTTAATTAGAAATAACTACAATGAATGAAAATGAAACCTTGACATCGTCTTAACTGCGGAGGATCATATATATGTTCTCATCACCCCATGCCTCGAAGAACCCTCGGCAAATGCTTCGGCAACTGCCAAATGCGAGTTCGGTAAATGGAAAATGTCGAATGGAATGACCCGTTGCTATATTCTGGCCTCAATGGCTGGTGTGTTGCAACAATAATTCTAGTCAAATAATTCTGCCAGTGACATTATCGCATCGCTAAAAAAGATGTTTGGAGAGTATTGCAGGCCTGCCAGGCAGGTAGCTATGCAGAAGATAATGAATGCAAAGATGTTGGAAGGGACTCTAGTCAGAGAACAACTGTTAAAAATGATTGGTTATTTAAACGAGCTAGAGACCTTAGGTGCCAACATCGATGCACAGACCCAAGTTAATATGATCCTCAATATGTTGTCGCCATCATTCGCTCAATTTAAACTAAATTATAATATGAATAAAATAGATTTTTCAATGAGCGAATTGATGAGTACTTTACTGGCAGCAGAAGGAATGATCAAACCTGGGGGCAACGTTCTGAACGTTGAGAAAAGCTCTTTTTCTTCCCAATCTATGTCGAAAGGTAAGAAAGGAAAGCAGAAGGCTGGCACTGGTGGTCCAAGTGTTGGATCGGTCCCTAAGAATGCAAAATCCAAGGGAAAAGGTAAGGGCAAAGGGAAGGTGGGTGGCCAAGGCAAAGGAAAGTGTTTCCAATGCGGTGAGAAGGGCCACTGGAAGAGGAATTGTCCAAAATTCTTAGCTACAAGAGTTTACGGTATGATTGAATCACATGTGATTGAAGTAAGTTTTATAACGGATACTTCAAAGACTTGGTGCGTTGATTCTGGTGTGACTAACCAAATTTGTAATTCATTGCAGGTCAAATCAACCAGGAGGTGTAGTGATGGGGCGATCGTACTTACTCTAGATTCTAGCGCAACCGTATCTGCGGTTTCTATAGGAGTCATAGTTTTAGAATTTCTCGACAATAAAGTTTTGATATTATCAAATATACTTTATGTCCTTTCAATGAGACATAATTTAATTTTAGTTTCAAATTTATCGAATAATGGTTATTCTTTTCATTTTGGAATTAAAAGAAATGGTTCTTTAATTTGTTCCGGTGTTAAATCAAATGGTTTGTATGTGATTACTCCCAATATTTCTAAAGATTCTTGTATGGAACCTAATAACTCAGTGGTAACTTTACCATCTAAAAGAAAAGAACCTTCCACTAATCCAATAAGGCTTTGGCATATGAGGCTTGGGCATACCAATCTAAATAGAATTAGCAGACTAGTCAAAGAAGGGGCCTTAGGCGATTTAGTTCTAGAACCAATGGAAGTTTGCGAGTATTGTTTAGAGGGTAAGATGACGAAAAGGCCCTTTTGCAAAGGGCAATAGGACCAATGCATTATTGGAATTAGTTCATACTAATGTGTGTGGACTAATAAATATTAGAGCAAGGGTGTTTATGAGTATTTCATTACATTTACTGACGACCACTCTAGGTATGGATATGTATACCTAATGCAGCACAAGTCTAAAGCCCTTAAAAAGTTCAAAGAGTTTAGGGCTGAAGTGGAGAAGCAATTGGGCACACATATCAAGGCCATTCGATCTGATCGAGGTGGCGAGTACCTCTCTAATGAGTTTATTGATCACCTCGTACAGAATGGGATTCTGTCACAGTTGACTACACCTGGTATGCCTCAGTAGAACGGTGTAGCAGAGAGAAGGAATCAGACTCTTTTAGACATAACTAGGTCAATGATGAGTTATTCAGAGTTATCGTTACTCCTTTAGGGTTATGCTTTGGAAACTGCTGCGTACATACTAAATATAGTACCAAACAAATCTATTCCCAAGACACCATGGGAGATGTGGATTGGGCGCAAGCCTTCTTTGTAACATCTTCGGATATGGGGGTGTTCGGCACATGTGCTGAAAGGAAAGATGAGCAAGTTGGATTCTAGATCAGAAGTATATTACTTAATAGGGTATCCAAAGGGTACTTAAGGATGGTATTTTTATGATCCAAGAGAACAGAAAGTGTTTGTTAATACAAGTGCTATTTTCTTGGAGGATGATTGTATCATGAACCATAAACCTAAGAGAAGGATAGATCTGAGAGAGATAGAAGGAGAGCCCTCAGTCCAACCCGCAGTTGATAACGATGTAAATTAAGAAAATACCACTTCTTCACCCATTTCCGCACCGGTACCTCATCGTAGTGGGAGGATTATCAGCAAGCCTGATAGATACATGTTCTTCAGAAAAGTGTTTGAAGCTGTCTCTCCATAGAATCTGAATCTGACCCTGCCACATACAAAGAGGCAATGACTGATGTTGATTCAGCTCATTGGTTTAAAGCTATAAAGGCTGAATTGGAATCTATGGATTCCAATCAGGTCTAGGATCTTGTAGAACTTCCAGCCAATATTAAACCCATTGGCTGTAAGTGTGTCTATAAGAGAAAAAGAGGATATGATGGAAAGGTTGAGATCTTTAAGGCCAGCTTGTAGCGAAAGGTTATACTCAGAGGGAGGGCATTGACTATGAGGAAACCTTCTCGCCGGTAGCCATGCTCAAGTCCATCTGAATACTCTTATCCATTGCTGCATACCTAGATTATGAGATTTAGCAGATGGACGTCAAGACTGCATTCTTGAATGGTAATCTTGAGGAGGACATCGATATACAATAACTAGAAGGGTTCATAGCTAGTCAGAAAGGTAATTTGGTATGTACACTGCAAAAGTCCATTTATGGGCTTAAGTAGGCATCTAGGAGTTAGAACATTCGTTTTGACCAAGCGGTCAAATCGTTTGGTTTCATACATAATCTGGATGAATCTTGTGTATATAAGAACTGTGAAGGAAAAGTGATGGCTTTTATTGTGCTCTACGTTGATGACATTCTACTCATTGGGAATGATGTAGTGGCATTGTCAACGGTCAAGTTTCGCCTAGCTAGTACTTTCGATATGAAGGATTTAGGAGAGGCAAGCTATATTCTTGGAATAAAGCTTTTTCAGAATCGTAAGCGAAAGATAATGGGATTATCTCAAGCTGGTTATATCGATAACGTGCTAACTAGGTTTTCAATGGATAATTTAAAGAAAGGTTTGCTACCTTTTAGGCATGGTTTAGCGTTTTCCAAGGACCAGTGTCCAAAAACACAGGAGGAGAGGAATTGCATGATAGGAGTTCCCTATGCTTTGGCAGTGGGAAGTCTCATGTATGCGATGTTATGCACTAGACCAGATATCTGCTTTGCCATTGACATGGTTAGTAGATATTAATCGAATCCAGGTCCAAAGCACTAGACAGCCGTTAAGCACATTCTTACGTACTTGAGAAGGCCTAAAGATTATTTGCTTATGTATGGTGGTAGTGAGTTAATTCTGGTGGGATACACTGACACGTACATTATGTCAGATAAAGAATCGAGGAAGTCGACATCCAGTCATCTCTTTACCTTGGGAGGTGGTGCTATCAGTTGGAAGAACATTAAGTAGAAATGCATTGCAGACTCAACTACAGAAGCTGAGTATGTGGCTGCTTATGAAGCCGCAAAGGAAGCTGCTTGGCTCAAGAAATTCCTTATGGAGCTCGAGGTGGTACCGACGTCGCTGTCACCTATTATAATTTATTGTGATAATAGTGGGGTAGTGGCTCAGTCTAAGGAGCCAAGAACCACGGAAAGGGAAAGCACATAAAGAAAAAATATCATCCAATCCGAGATATTGTTAAACGTGGAGATGTGATTGTCAGCAAGATTGCCACCTCTGACAATCTTGCGGATCTGTTTACAAAGGCCTTACCATCGAAGGTCTTTGATCGTCATTTAGATAGTCTATGTCTCAGATGTAATCCTGAATAGTTGTGAGTGCAAGTGGGAGACATTGACATTTTAATATATAGATATCAGCTTTACATTTCATTGTGTATGTTTCTTTCATGAGATGATTGTTAATCCTTAATTATCATAGTAAGCAATTCGTGTGTATGAGATATATACAAGTGAGATATGAATTATTATTCTTTGACACTTAGAGCTTGTCATAGTTGATGATGAGACTAGATATCTCATAAGGTTTTCACTGTAGCATGATTAACTACCATTGGATGGAGAGATTAATCTCAATCACTAGAGCATAACTCTTAGTTAATATGCTAGTGCTTATAGTGCATTGATAGACCTGAGCTTTCCTATTGACTCTCAAGACTATCAATAGTCAATAGGAACTCATAACTTCTATAGGGTAAGTGTTCTCAATCTTGAGACGATTATGAACACAAATTGTTGATATGGCTGCTTTGACTTACCAATCAGTGAGGTCTATAAAAGATCAACACCTAGGTATCTTGGGTTAGTCATGTTCACAGGGTTGTGAAGATATCTGAGAAGATAGAATCTACCCTCTGATTCAGAGTAAGCATTCCCGTGAGAATGTCATCAAGTTGATTAATGAGAACTGCAGTCTTGTTGATAAGTAGTTATCAACATATTTGGTAATCATGAGAGGTGAATGGGACTCAAGGAATACAAGAAATATTCATGATTCAGGTTGACAGTAATAGTTATCCGACTACATGAATATGATTACGAATGTTGAAGGTAGAGGGACATTAGTACACCGTATAAGTCTAGTTATCGCTTCGGATATGTTCTTTTGTGTTGGAGTTCAGTTATCATTTTATTGTGGAATAACGTTAACTGACCAGTTAGTTAGTTTGCTGATCAAAGAGTTTGGTCATGGGAATTAACAACTGGTCTGAGCCAACAATAAAGAGCCTAGGAGGTCCCACTCTTATCTCCGCTAGGATGCTTGGAAAGGCACAAGAGGATCTTATCATGACAAGTTCGATCGATCGAACATGTTTCGATTGATTGAAGTCTAGGCAGGTTCGAGCGATCGAAAGTAGTTTGATCGATCAAAACTTTGATCGATCAAAGCCACTTTGATTGGTCGAAAGTTAAAGTCAATTTAGGAAATCTACAAATAGGGCAGCTGCGTACAGGGTTTAATAATCATCATTTTTCCTATACGAAAACTGTAGAACCTATTTGGGGCTTCCCAAACCTTCTTATCCTCCTTATTAGAGATCCAACCATCTCTAGTCTCTCTAGGAAGCATCCGCAGGAATCATAAGGGTGAAGATAACCTATTGGAGGCTGCTATATCACCAAGGTTGAAGATTTTAGAATTGGGTTAAAGACCTGAGGTATATTTCTTCTCCCTCTTGTTGGTACGCATCTAAAGAATTAACGGGTAGTAGATCCGGGCATACCAATAAGTTTTTGGAACCCAATATTTTCGCTGAGCGTTTAAAAATAGCTTTAAATTTGTTTTTCCTTCATCTCGTACCATCTCATGACCAAGAAGTTGAGTATCTACGACTTCGGCCCAACATTATGGCGATCGACAAGGTCTTCTGTATAAACTTCAAACGGTGCCAACTCTATGCTCGAATGAAAACTATTATTGTAGGCGAATTCGATCAACGATAGGTGCGTCTCCCAAGAACTTTGAAAATCTATAACACAAGCACGCAGCATGTCTTCCATCACTTGATTAACTTGTTCAGCCTGCCCATCGATCTGCGGATGAAAGGGTGAATGTAAGTTTAGTGTAGTTCCCTTTGCTGTCTAAAGGCTCTTCCAAAACTCTACAGTAAAGCACGAATCTCTATCTGACACGATTGAAGCAGGTACTCTGTGTAATCGTACAACATGATATAGATACATCCGAATCAAACGCTCCATGAGGTACATCATATTGTAGGTAATAAAATGTGCCATCTTCGTAAGTTGATCCACGATTACCCAAATAGAGCCGTGGTTCTGCTGTGACTTCGGCAATCCTATAACGAAATCCATGGGGATGTGTTCCCATTTCCATTTGGGAATCGATAATTGTCGTAGAAGTCCAAGTGGTTTCTAATGTTCTGCCTTTATTTGTTTACAAGTAAGAC
This sequence comes from Hydrangea macrophylla, assembly GCA_033977485.1. Lineage (NCBI taxonomy): Eukaryota > Viridiplantae > Streptophyta > Magnoliopsida > Cornales > Hydrangeaceae > Hydrangea > Hydrangea macrophylla. The sequence goes on along the minus strand of CM066988.1, from coordinate 1,114,329 downwards.
ATTGAGCTACATACTCAGCTACTTATCACTTCATTTCTTCCCACTTGAAATTTTACTTCAAGTTCTTGTACATCTTCGTACCTCCCAGATGAATAGCCATCCTTGACTTATGTGCTTCATTCCATATTTGTTTTTGGAGATTTTCTTCGTCAGGGACACAGAGTCTACCTTTACACCATAAAGCTTCGTCTATACTAATACTCTGGGCTTTTAGTTTCTTGGCTAACATCTTTGCAAACCATAGCTTCAAATCATCCGTTGTCTATTGAGCTTCTATGATATGACTGATCAAAGTTGGCTGTACCATCAGACATCCAAAATGTAGTCCTTCCATTGGTTCCACTAGCTGAAGCTTGAATTTAGTTAAAAGTTCCAATGCTTTCCATTCTCGAATTAATAATGTAGCGATCGCTAATCGAGGTCTACAACTCAAAGCATCTGCTATGATATTTGCTTTATCTGGATGGCATTACAATGAAAAGTCAGAGTCGTTGAGTAACTCCATCCATCTTTGTTGTCACATGTTCAACTCCTTCCGAGAGAACAAATATTTTAAGCTCTTATGATAAAAAAATAGATCAAACTTTTCTCCATAGAGATAGTGTCTCCAAATCTTGAATGCAAGCACTATTGTTGCCAATTCCAGATCATGCGTAGGATAGTTCTTCTCATGTACTTTCAATTGTCTTGATTCGTATGCAATAACATTCCCATCTTGCATAAGCACACAACCAAGTCCTTGGTGCGATGTATCACTGTAGATCATATACTTTTCTCCACTCTTAGGTATCGCGAGTACTGGTGAAGAAGTCAATCTTTCCTTTATTCCTAGAATGCTCATGCTTGTCAGTCTATTAGTACTTTATCTCCTTCCCATCAAATTCATCATAGGTCTTGCTATCTTGGAAAATCCTTCGACAAATCTCCGATAATAGCCTGTTAAATCAAGAAAACTTATGACCTTTGTTGCATTGGTTGGTCTGTTCCAGCCTAAGACTGCATCGATCTTAGATGAGTCCATAGAGATACCTTCTTGAGATATAACATGTCCCAAGAATTTGACCTCTTGAAGCCAAAATTTGCACTTGCTAAACTTTGCATACAACTTGGTATCTCGAAGCGTCTGTAAAGCAATCTGTAAGTCTTTCTTGTGAGCCTCCTCTGTCTTTGAGTAGATTAGGATGCCATCGATGAATCTATAATGAATTGATCTAGATATGGCTTAAATACTCTATTCATCATGTCCATGAATACTACTGGAGCATTCATCAGTCCAAAAGGCATAACTAGAAACTCATAATGCCCGTAACTTGTCCTGCACACAGTCTTCGTTACATCCTCCGGTTGAACTAAGAGTTAATGATATCCTAAACGGAAATTAATCTTTGAAAAGATCCTTGATCCTTGTAGCTGGTTGAATATATCATCTATCCAAGGTAGTGGGTATCGGTTCTTGATCGAACCCTTGTTCAACTCCCTGTAGTCTATGCAGAGTCAAAGTGTTCTGTCCTTCTTCTTCACAAATAGAACTGGTGCTCTCCAAGGTGACGCACTTGGACAAACAAATCCCAAATCTTCAAGTTCCTAAACTTGCTTCTTTAGTTCCAACATCTCAGTTGGCGCCATCTTATATGGAGTCTTAGATATTGGCAATGTACCAGGTACTAATTCTACACAAAAGTCTATTTCTCTTTTTGGTGGAAGTTCTTTAATATCATAGAATACATCCTGAAAGTCTTGTACGGTAAGAATCTGATCCATCATTGGTTCTATACTGTTACTCCCAATTGCAGCTAACCCACTAGTCAAGAACATATCACTCGTTGACTGACACTGAAATTTAATCATTGATTGTCCTTGTATTAGAAATACAATCATCCTGGTAGGGCAATCCAGATTGACCTCATACTTAGTCAACCAATCCATCCCTAGGATAATGTCAAACCCTGACATCGTCAGGATGACTAAGTCTATTGGAAGATTCCTATCTCCCAAGGTCAGTGGGTAATATTTACACACTTTACCCAACTTAACAGTCACTCTTAATGGTGACATAGCATTAAGTTCTTGCTCGAGTGTCTGGGGTTCAAAACCCAATTGACATACAATCTTAATAGCGATAAATGAACGTGCAGCTCTAGTATGGAATAAAGCTTTAACTAGACTATGAAAGAGTACAAATGTACCTTCTAAATGTTGCCGCTCATTAGTATTAAAGCCAGTTTTTGCTAGAATGATAGCATTCATCCTTATCTAATCTAGGGGTCCCTGAATTCCTTGAACTGGTGCACCATAGTATCCACTCGTGGTGCATGGCGATCCCTGCTCAAATGCCCTGGCTTGTTGCAATTCTGACAGTTAGCATCCATTCGACAGTTAACTCTGAGAGCTATGTAAAACTTTGCAATGTTCCCTGGCTTTCCGTAATTAAAACATCATCCGTTGTTGGTTGGCGGGTTGTTTGCAGTGCTTGAGGTTGCAGTCCCTGCTGGCGATATTGCTGGGGTCAAGAAGAACCTTGCTGAGTCTTCCTGGTTCCCTCCCAGGTTCTCTTGTTCCCTAAAAAGTACCCTGATGTCTCCAACTCTTGGTATTTCTTGGTGGTTAGTTCTGGAAATTCCTCTGTTGGAAGTTCCTCGACGGCTGGGGTCCATTCATCTGTTGTCGCTATGAAGGATAAGCATCCTTTTCCAGTCCTATAACAAATTTGACAATCTTCTCAAATGACTGATTCAGAAGGCCAACCATCATATGTCTGAGGTGGGGCTCGATCCTTGGTTAAATCTCCGTACCTTCTTCTGTGGAGAGTCAATCATATATTGAGCAAAGCGGAATAGACGCTTGAACTGTGTTGTGTATTCCCGTATAGTCTATCATCCTTGAACCAGACTGAGAAAATTTCTCTCCTATTGATCTCTCTCATCTTCTGGGAAGTACTATTCTAGAAATCTTCCTTTGAACGTTTCCTAAGGCATCGCCTTTACAGCATTCATCCCGATAGTGGCTCGCTTAGCTTCCCACCAATCTACGATGGCATAGGTGAGCTGGAACTTAGCAAGACAGCGCTTCTTTTGTTTACTGCACTCTAACGCTTCAAAGATAAATTCCATCTCTTTTCCACTATTCAGCCTTCCATGGTTCTGTTAGTCTATCGAACTTTTTGGGACATAACCCACGAAAATTTGCTAATAGTTTATCCCCTATTTATCTTTGCTAATATGGCATAACTGGGGTTGAATAGGTCGTTGATTAGTGGCATAGTTGTAGGTGTCGCCAACATGTTCCATCCTTTACATAAATGCTTCAAACACTCTGGATGGGTCCATTCCCTCTGGAATAGGTGCTCCTATACGTGCTTGGTGATTTCTTTGGGGGACCCACCATAGTGATAACGAGTGTTGCCTACGAGAGATCCATGATTAGTTGAAAGACTTCTCGTAGAAATGAAAACAAGATAGAGCAAGAAGTAGTAAGAACTAATAGTTCTACTAGACAACACATAGCAATCAAACGTACAATCAATATAAAAAGTACTGCTCATATAGATATCAAAAGATGTACGTCATAGTACACACTAGTGAAGCTGTGTACTACTTGGGACATAAGCCAAAACAACACTAAGGTCAGCTATTTACAGTACTACTACTACTGGTAATCTCCATACAAAGCTATGGTCAAATTGCTATCTCTCAAGTTCCCAAAAAAACATGTGGACAACATGTCCTGATATAAAACTAACAACCAAACCCTGTAGATCCTGACTCAAAAATTGTCAGCGTCTGATCCTACTGTTGGTGCCTCATCCTCAGGTGCAATGTCCATCTCCATAGGTGGATCGGCCTCCATTAGTGCAGCAAGTCCTCCAACCATTACTCGTATAGCCCAATCCTCAACAATCATCTCGTCCACATCTATATCTTCAAGGCGATGTTGGCGATCAATTTTGCAAAATCTCCAAATATGGCCATAGCCTCTGCTAATATAGTCTGTCCTATTAGAAGTCCAGCTGCCTGTGCAACCATCATTGCTACCCACTCGAATGCCATATTGGCAATAGCTGCCATATGTACTACAGGCCCTGCCAGTAAATCAAACACAATGGGTATCTCTGGTATAACTACCACCTTATCAGGAACATCCTCTGCTAGTATTTCCAAAATCTCGTCTCCCTTTATCGGGTCCTCTAGCTCAAACTCTGGCTCCTCTGGGTCATTCTCTAGCTCATCATCATCCTCGACATGCTTGATGTCCTTTGCGAGATCCTTGTCTAGATTAGTATCTACTATCGGCTTAGCCTCCAATGACTCTGGCTCCTCAGGCCCTAGAAGGGTACATCGGGTACCGGTGATGGTGGTGCTACTGCTGGTGCTGGCTTAATAAGTCCCCCAAGGATAGCTTGAAGCTTTAGAACATCCATCTCTAGCTTACTCTGGACCAAACATGAAATATCCTGAAAATATCACTGCCAATCCTCGCTGAATGGTAAGCATCCATACGCATCTCAGTAGGGTGGGTCTTCTTAGTCACATAAAGGGATTTCCACCTGTCCTCTTCTAGATATTGACTAGCTGTTTAGTGCATGCGGTCATGATAGAACTCTAGGTCAGCTGGCTCCACGGTATCCCCATGGATCACGTGTCCTCCATATGCATCAGTCACAAACTTATGGAACTCCGGATCCATAATGCTAACCTGCAAAGGAAACTATCTATCGTCAGGAAGATGAACATATCTTAAACTCATATCTTATCTCAAGGATCTTAAAATACTAGGACCAGATGGTGTGGAACTGTTAGTGAATAAAAGTATCACAACCTAAGGCTCTGATACCAAAAACCCTGTCACTCCCTAGAGCAGCAAAAATAGAGAAAGATAAATTTCCTTTTTAGGCCCATAGGGAATGACAAGTGAAAGTCACTAATTATCTACACCACACAGTACTAGCCTAAAAGACAAACAGGAAACAGGAAACGACTGAATGTAAAACAGTTCTATCTATTACAAACATTAGAGTGTGGTCCTCAGGAACCCAACAGGTCTAGAGACAACATATGCCCATGTACTCGTTAACTAACAAAGTTCAACCGAATAACAGAAATATAAGCTAAATGAATATCTTCAAGTCTTCGGCTAGCGTAGGGGTAGTCGTCACTGTAGTAGGCGTCTTTGGCATAACCGTCAGTAGTAGGGCCACACTCTGCATAATCCATTTCTTGGTAGTAGCCATCACCATAGGTCTTACCACCTGCATTGTTAAGGATGGGGTAGTCTAGACTGGGAATGTCTAGGCAATAAAGGCTATCAGCGTACGGAAAGCTGAGTGAGGACTAACTAACAGAGTCTCATAGAAATAACATAATTACAAGTTATGAGTGGTATTAAGGAATCATACTAATAATATTTTGCTTTCTTCTTTTATTCAGAACTGTCATTATCCAACCCTTATCGGCTCCCAACACTAAGGCTAATTGTACCAACACTCGACTGACTATCATGAACTGGTTATATCATCATGATATACTAGTTCTCTTGTTCACCGCTTTTAAGAACTCTCATTGTTCACTGCTTTTAAGAACTCTTGTGAACACCATACATCGCTCTCATATAACGATTAAGCTATGGACACACCAATACTCATGTTCATCGCTTTTAGGAACTCTACTGTTCACTGCTTTTAAGAACGCATACGAGTATCGTCCATTCATAATCATTGTGCATTAAAACTTCTTGCTACCATAATACATAAAGCTCACATCCCATGCAGATGTGTTCACGACCAACTCATGATATTAACATACTTGTACTGATGGTCACTAATGCCCCACTAGCACAAACACCAGATTATCCAATGTTATCTACCATTATAACACAACCTTATCTCGTCATTGCGTCTTATTGTTACTAACGTTCCGAATCCATCTATGTTACTCACCATGATTATCTCAATCTCATTATCGTATCCCATTACCTCTATAATCCATAATATCGTATAATTGAACATGGAACATCAATTAAACTACTCAGCATTATGAATTATAAACATAAAGGCAAACATCCATGTTCTACTGGGTTTGATCGATTAAAGTGAAGGTGGTCTTGATCGATTGAAATCATTTCGATCGATTGAGACTCAGTGTGCTCGATCGATTGAATTTAGTTTGATCGCTCGAACTTTGTCTTCTACAGATTCTAGTAGTGAACGTCCAGAATAGGTTAAGGTGTGTTTTGGGTTAAAATTAAAAGTCCAAAACATGTAAAACATCACATCTAAGCTACCGGTAAGTTTAGAACTCACCGAATGTCGCTAGGGGCGTGTTTGGCAAGCTTTAAGCTTCAAAGCTATAATGGTGGCCTCCTTCTCTCTCTCTGCTCCTCTCTTTGTCTCTCTCTCTTTATCCTTCTTCTTCTTCAGGTTCTCTCTCTCTTCTTTGATATATATATTTCAGTGTATATATATCGATGTGTGTATAATATATATAAACACAAATATACACTCTCTCCCAACTCTCTAGTTCAACAAACACACACAGTACACGACCACAATGTATATATATAGAGAAGAGGGGGTGCAGGTGGCTGTCTTTGCATGAAACCTGGAATCCTAATGATTATAAGTTTGATCGATCGAAGTTACTTTGATTGCTCAAGAGCAGATCGATCAGGTTTGATCGATTGAAGTATTTTTGATCGATTAAAGTGGGGACCACATCATAAATTCAAGTCGGTAGGGTTTCAATCGATTGAACAATGTTTGATCGCTCGAACCGTGGAATGTTCAATAGCTTAAAAGAGCTTCGATCGATTGAAAGTGAAATTTCAAGTTTGGTAAAGGAAAGTATAGAATCTCTTGCATAAATACTTATTGAAAATACAGGGTATTACACCATTGGATTGTCAACATGTTTTGAGCACATCAATCCTGTTTAAAGGTCAAAAACTTATTTTCTTTGGCATAAGAAAATCCCATCCTTGGACCTTGCTACCTCAATACCCAAAAAATAATGTTGTAGCCCCAAATCCTTTATATGAAAATGCTTACTTAAATGAGACTTCAATAACTATATACCTTCACTGTCATTGCCAGTAATCACTATATCATCCATATACACTGCTAGAACAATCATACCTTTCTTACAGTGTCTCACAAAGACTGATTAATCAGAACTAGTTTTTTTAACCCATATGAACTAGCTACTTGGCTAAACTTGTCAAACTAGGCCCTTGGAGACTGTTTAAGGCCATAAATGGCTTTCTTCAACTTACATACTTCATGTGACTCTCCCTGAGCAACATACCTAGGAAGTTGCTCCATATACACTTCCTCCTGTAGGTCACCATGAAGAAAGGCATTCTTGATGTCAAGTTGATAAAGAGGCCATCCCTGAGTAACAACAACAGACAATAAAATGCGAATAAATTTGAGGCAAGCGACAGGGGAAAAAGTTTCAAAGTAATCCACACCAAAAGTCTAAGTGTACCCTTTAGCCACCAAACGAGCTTTCAACCTTTCGGCAGTACCATCTGGATGATACCTAACGATATAAACCCAACGACAACCTACAACATATTTCCTAGAAGGAAGATCAGTGAACTCCCAAGTACTATTTTTGGACAACGCCAACATCTCATCATCTATAGCACTCTTCCAACCCGGAGAAACCAATGCCTGAGTATGAGACTGAAGATAAATCACTAACAAAAGGAATGAAGTAGAGATTATCAATGAGAATATGAGACAACTTGATCAATAGGATGTTGAGTGCAAGAATGAGTACCTTTTCAAGAGTAATGGATAGATCGGGAGACTGGAGATCCTCAGTCAAAGTTAATGAAGATGGAGGTGGAGCTGGCGGGTCATTTTTACTGGATGGCTTGGCATGACGGCAATACACCTGCAAGGGAGGAGAACTAGAAGACTGCAAGGGAGGAGAGCTAGAAGGAGGAATGGTTAAGGGAAAAGTGGGCGATGGAACAAGAACATCAACATCTAAGGAAGCACCAGAGGACGAAAAAAATGATGTACCTTCAAAGAAGGTAACATCTGCACTAACCATATAACGACGACAATGAGGATTCCAGCATTTGTAACCTTTTTGAGTGCCTGAATATCCACAAATACACATTTGGTGGCTTGAGGATCCAATTTATCCTGACCAGGAGTAAGAATATGAACAAATGCAACACAACCAAACACACGTGGTGGTAAGGTAAACAATGACCTGTCTGGACAGAGAACAGACCGAGGAATAATACCACTTAGAACAGATGAAGGCATACGATTAATAAGATAACATGTTGTGAGTACAGTATCCCCCCAAAATTGTTTAGGTACATGCATATGCAACATAATTGTTCGGGCAACCTCAAGAAGGTGTCTATTTTTTCATTCAGCTACACCATTTTGTTGGGGGGTATAACCACAAGAGGATTGATGAATTATCCCCTGAGAATCACAATAGGACTGAAGAGGTCCTTTAATATATTCCAAAGCATTATCAGATTGTAGAATACGAATAGTGCAACCAAACTGAGTCATAATCACTTTATGAAATAATTGAAAAATAGAAGAAATATCTGAGCATTCTTTTATTAAAAACAACTATGACATCCTGGAATAATCATCCACAAAAGGCACAAAATAAGAAAAAATATAATAGACTTTGATGTCTTTAAATGTCAAAATGAACCAACTCAAAAGGAGTGGCTTGATGATTATTTTGACTTAAAGGAAAAGACACCCTATGATCCTTATCTAACTGGCAAGCCGCACTCTAAACTAGACACAGACTTAAATAATGGAAAAACCAACTTCAAGGACTGCAGTGAAGGATGACCTAGATGACAGTGCCATTTGTCACGCCCCGAAGAAGCAAAAATAGAGAAAAACAAGTTCCTTTTTTGTCCCGTAGGTTCATGACTGGTGAATAACTGCATTGTCATCTACTCAAACCAATAAATACACAGATAGGGAGGATTCTATACATAGAACATATCTTATTGACATACTCAGAGGCTGCAGCGAAAATATAAAAGGTGTAGAAGTAACAGATGTCCAAGTACTAATTATAAAAGTTTACTAAAACTATTACAACAGCTGGCTTAGAGTCTGAAGTCTATAACAATTATTAACATAAGTACAACATATATACAAACTAACTATTACAAAGTAGAACGCCTTCGTCTTCAAGCCTTCAGCTCCAAGTCTAGCGGAACATCAGTCTCCGTCCTCAATACTTGCCAAGCTCTAGACATTGGAATGTCCAGGGCACAAATACCATCAGCTTTGAATACAAAGCTGAGTGAGTACACTAAACAACACTCTTCACAGTTATTGTTCAGGATCTTAAAATGCGGTTAATCTCTTAGCAATAATGTCACTCACGGACATAGCAGAGGTCTCATTAAACTATTCATGAATCCAATGATAGCAGGAAGCATATAAGAAATGACAGGATAAAGATCATGGTATAAATATCTCATCATGTATTCACCAAATCCATCCATGTAACCCATGCAACTACCTTTACGTTGGGACGCTGAATCCATGACTGAACATTAATCTCATCATATCCGTACTCATATTCATACCTCTATCCATCTCTATATCCATACATTAATACCATATTACAAATCTGTATTCATTCGTCGATACCATAATCTCAAATCCGGCTCCACACGTCGATACAATAATACCGATCGGAATCACCCGACTAGGCAGTAGGTCCCATAATCCCTTGATAGGGTTACCTGTCGTCTACACGGTACTACCTATATGTAAATGATAGAACGACACATTGGACATTTTTAATAATGTATATATCCTCACTGGTTATTTACACAGCTGAGAATACATTAGAGCACTAGACGGACGTAATCATCAATGGTACACTGGACGTCTTCAACAGTGCATACACATCACTGGACGTCTTCAACAGCGTGAGGCGCACAAGGAAGTCTAACCATCCCACGTTCACCTGACTCGTCAGTCGTTGATCCCACAGATCCAAAATACACATATCTCATATCCCACATAAGTCACAGTTCCTATTTTTCCTAGTATTCTTCTCATCTCTTCATACAAATATTCCATTTGACATCGTATTCTCTTATCTCTTCATACCAATATCCCATACATGCTGACCACATATCGTGAAGTGCATTACTCCAGATACAGGAATCATCACATGCTCTATATTCATCATATCTACTCATTACTGATTATTAACATGTAGTTGTGTTCCATTCTACTATTCATTTTAGCAATATCGTCATATAACAATTAAACAGTTCATCTCATATCAACAGTTAACACATAATAATTCATCTTATAATATTAACGATCACTGCATATAAGTCTAGTCCTGATATGGCACATATGTATCTTATCCACATATCGCAATAATATATAGGGTACAACTATTAATAAGTCTGATATATATATAGGCATAAAAGAATATATAAATAACATTCTGCTCATATCTAATCGATTGACCAAACATGGAAATCGATTGGAAACAATGTCAATTGATTGGTATAGCAATCAATTGAGATTCATGGCAATCGATTGGGAAATTATCCAATTGATTCTATCTAATGGAAATCGATTGGACTCTCTTTTTCCTCAAAACTGCTGGTTTTATATATAAAAATGTTGGGGGTCCTCTTCTTATCCATACACGTTATTAAACATATGTAAACATCTCAGCACAATCCCTTGAGTGAGTTAATGAAACTCACCTCTCTCCGACGTTCCGGTGATGGCTTCCCAAGCTTCGCGGCGGCAGCTATGGTGAGTTTTTTCTCCTCTCCTTCTTCTCTATCTATCTGTCTCTTCTCTCTAGTCTCCTCTCCTCTTCTTTCTTCTTCTTCTTCTTCTCATCTTCTCCTTCCTCTCTCTCTAACTTGAGAGTGTGTGTGTGTATATATATATAATATGTGTGTATATATATATGAAAGTATATAACTCTCACTCTCTCTCAAATACACACAAACGTCAAACATATGTATGTATAAGGGAGAGGGTATATATAGGGAGGGAAAACAATCACAACCACAGAAAACAAACGAGGTGGCCAAGTCCAGCTACTCTCAATCGATTGGTACTAGGTGCCAATCGATTGGGGTTAGATCGGCAGAATGCCAATTGATTGGTAAAACACCCAATCGATTAGAATAGCAATCGATTGGTAAATGATGCCAATCAATTGGGATGCTAACTTACCCAAAGGCTAGGAAAAGTACTAGGGATACATATATACTTGAAAATACGAGGTATTACATCATCCACCACTCATCAAAAGATTTTGTCCTCGAAATCTGAAGCAGCGGCCCCTATTACCAAAAAGAAATCCATCTCGGAAGATAGACTCTAAAAATGCTCAAGTTCTCATTTTACATAAATGATTACGTCAGCAGCCAACGGGTTAAAGTTCTAAATATGCGATATAAAGATATCACTGATCTACGAATACTATGGTGACAACTACAGATCTCAGGTTCTAACCATACGAAATTCGTATGTGTAACTTCGGGAAAAGGTTCTAGGTAGCACAATCAAATCATCTCACAACATCTGAAATAGCTAGTCTCCAAACACATAAGTTTCCTTCCTCAGGTCGAACTCTATAGTGTGAGGGTTCTATTGATCAAGTGTTCTAATCCCATCTAAGTTGCAGCGAAGCATTGCCGTCTACTCCCGTCTTTAATGATGCTTCGAACTGTGCTAAGGATGTCTCTACCGTATCAACAGTTGGTTGTCTCCCATCTCTGGACTCCTTGTTATGATTGTCGGCATCCTTAGTCTATTTTTTGTTGTACATAATGTTCTATGACATCTTTGTTAACTCTAGTGTTGTCACCATCATTCTTTACTATGTTGACTTAGAAGGATTATGAATCTAGCATCGTAGTTGGTGACTTAAACTTCCTCATGTGTCTCCAAATTTTCATGTACTATTGATATAATCATCTCTTTCAGGTCGTACAATCTGTTGAATACTCATTCTGCTTCCACGTACTAATTAAACAAGTTAGACAATGTTGTATACTAATTCTGTGAGTTGATCTACGTTATAACATATTGTCTGAATAAAAGCAACAGTCAATCGGTGTCCAAAAAGCAATCTTCTGTGGTACTCGTTGTAATTCTGGTATCGTCTCTATGTCACTAGTATTTTCTCTCGTATACTCATAATCTTCTAGTTCTTCGTCTCATGTCAAGGCTGCGTCTCAAGGAAATTGAGATTCCTCATCTCTAGTCTCTATCCAACTTACCAACAGTTGGCATAGTCTTTTGAGTAGGGAGGCTAATGATGTCAGATAGGGATGCAATTGATGTCTTATGGGGATGCAAAAGATGTCACATAGGATGCAATTGATGTCTTATGGGGATGCGATTGACGTTATATCTATACTTGGATAACTATTGTCGATCAGTGTCAAAAGAATTGTTCAGGTATCTACCATTTACCGTATAGGCTGATCCTCTTACAATCAAATTAAATCAAAAGAATGCCAACTTCCTACATATCGAGATCATAAGGTAATACAGAATGTATGTGTTGAGGGTTGTACCTTTTGTCTATCATTTCTTTCTAAGTCGAGATCCATTACTTGTTTAGTGGGTCTGCCCTTGTGATACTTGTAGCGACAGAACATTGTGTTGCATCTCTAGTTCTGGACAAAGTTTATGGACATGACCAACTTTACCACAGTTAAAACATCGTACTCCTCGTCCATTAGATTTCCTTAATGTTCTGCATTCTTGGGAATGGTGTCCTGGTATTCCACAATTATAGCAGATATCTCATTCTCTGTGCTATGTTGGAGTCGCCACTAGTTTGGATTCTTTCTTGTTGTTCCCCAATCTCTTACGCTTCTAGTTGTTGCCCATGTAACTTCTCTCTGTGTTTCTTGTTGAACTTGGTTAGCTGCCAACACAACCTTACTATCCCTTGCTCTCTAATCCGTTAGGAGAAACTGATTGTACTCTGAAAATGCTAGATTAGATCATTGCCTTTTACTAATTAGAGTGTCGTCTTCCAGTTTCGTTGCCATTTCTACCAGAGCTTCTAAAGATTTATCTAAATGTCCTATAGTCATATGACAGATATGTGGAACAAGTCCCTGATGATATCTTTTGATCTTCCTTCTTGGGGGTATCGATCATATGCGGTGTAAATCGTGATAGTCTCTCGAATTGAGTTGTATGTTCTAGTATTGTCATAATACCTTGGACTAATTGTAAGAAATCCATTTCCCTTTTGTTTTTCTCAGATTCTAGGAAGTACTTTTCTAGAAATCGGGTCTTGAATGATTCCCAAGTCATTCTTCCTACAGCTTCTTCACCTATCATAGTTTTTATTGCGTCCCACCAATCTGCTGCTGAGAATGTCAGTTGAAATACGGCCAAATGTCTTTTCTCAATGTCAGTACATTCAAGTTTCTCAAATGTCAATTCTATCTACCAAATCCATTATTTAGCTTGCCATGCTCCTATTAATCCAGTAAAGGTCTCTGGTTGAAGAGCACAAAATTCCTTTGGCAGCTTGACTCTTGTTGGACATACTGGTGCTTTATTGCCGATGACGCAATCAGCATGATTGATAACCTGCTCCATGCGATGGATGAAAGTTTCAAGCATTCCTGTTGGATCTATCTCGGGAGGTACTAATTCATGTACTCCATTTAGCTGGCCCGGGTTTCCTCGAGTCGTCCTAACCATAACGAGTGCTGGTAGTGTTCAGTGTCGCTACCTACAAATGAAAAACTATTTGGTCAGACGCATTCTATCTTACAACTCAGGCAAGAACATGTGGTAATTATACAATACCACTATATAATAAGATCACACCAAGCAATACGAATATAAGAATATAACCATGGAGGTCAGTCTACCTACCATGTATTCAAATGTATCTGTACTTAAAACAAAGATCACAAAACTAAGCATAATGTCAAATCTTAAGCATTCTATGTTTATTCTCAGGCTTTAGGCGATGAGTACTGCTCAACTAATATGTGAGACACTCAACTAAGATGTGGTTCAAGAATCTTTTCCATAACTTCTTTCTACTTCTAGGTCATGCCTACTGTTCCGAGATTGCTCAGGAATTTGTCAGTGTCTAAAATCTAACTGCGCTCAACACTTATGGTCCCTATACCCACAACCAACTCTAAATGCCTTGTTCTTTGTGAACTCAGCTATCAACAGTTCTAATGATTTCTTATTGGCTCCAATAGTTACTGCCTTCCAAAGAAATGTCCTCATATGGATTTATCTAACTTCTCGTCTGAGTGACAAGCTAACAGCTCTGTCGCATCTCAGCTAATCCTCATGCTGTCGACATTAACTTAGAACTTGGGTTCTAATCACAAAAGACAAGCGGTGAACAACTAAAACCTAGGCTCTGATACCAAAATCCTGTCACACCACAGAGAAGCAAAAATAGAGAAAACAAGTTCCTTTTTGGTCCCGTTCGTGACTGGTGAATAACCGCATCGTTATCTACTCAAACCAATAAATACAACGATAGGGAGGATGCTATACATAGAACATATCGTATTAACATAATCAGAGGCTGTAGCGGAAATATAAAAGGTGTGGAAGCAACAGATGCCCAAGTACCAATTATAAAAGTCTACTAAAACTATTACAACAGTTGGCTTAGAGTCTGAAATCTATAACAATAATTAACATAAGTACAACATATATACAAACTAACTATTACAAAGCAGCAAGCCTTCGTCTTCAAGCCTTCAGCTCCAAGTCCAGTGGAACATTAGTCTCTGTCCTCAAGACATACCAAGCTCTAGACATTGGAATGTCCAGGGCACAAACGCCATCAGCTTTGAACATAAAGCTGAGTGAGTGCACTAAACAATACTGCTCACTGTTATTGTTTAGCATCTTAAAATGCGGTTAATCTCTTAACAATGATGCCACTCACGGACATAGCAGAGGAATCATTAAACTATTCATGAATCCAATGATATCAGGAAACATATTAAGAAATGACAAGGATAAAGATCATGGTATAAATATCTCATCACGTATTCACCAAATCCATGCATGTAACCCATGCAACCACCCATGCAACTACCTTTACATCAGGACGCTGAATCCACGACTGAACATTAATCTCATCATATCCGTACTCATATTCATACCTCTATCCATCTCTGTATGTATACATTAATACCATATTACAAATCTGTATTCATTTGTCGATACCATAATCTCAAATCCATATCCATATGTCGATATAATAATGCTGATCGAAATCACCCAACTAGGCAGTAGGTCCCACAATCCCTTGATAGGGTTACCGATCGTCTATATGGTACCACCTATCTGTAAATGATAGAATGGCACATCGGACGTCTTCAACGATGTGCATATCCTCACTAGTCATCTTCAATGATGTGCATATCTCGGAGAGGGTCGGAAAGTACATAGATATGAAGAGTTCCTGAAGGCGAAGTGCGCCGGCCAGGCGGGAGACGAATCCCCAAAGGCCAAGCTCAAGCGTGAAGGATTCGAGAAGGGCTCAGGAAAGAAGCCAAAGCAAGATCAAAAGGATGCCCGGGGTCAGCCCCCGATTGCTTTCACACCCCTTTCCTGGCCTATACATGAAGTCATGGCCATTACAGAGGCGCAGAGGTTGCTTCCGCAACTAGCTAAACTTAGAGCCCCGCCCGGTAAGAGGAACTGGGACAAGTTCTGTCGCTACCACAGGGATCACGACCATGAAATAGAGGATTGCTTTAAATTAAAAATTGCAATAGAGAAGCTGATCGAGCAGGGACACGTCACAGAGTTTGTCACAACAGACAGACGACCCCGGCAGGACACTCGAGCTCTCCATCAGCCACCACCACTTGGCCACATCCACGTGATCTCTGGAGGAACATCAGGCGAAGGAGATTCACAGTCGGCACGAAAGAGGCATGCTCGGGCATCCCGGGCGGATGTATGGCAGGTCCAATCCACCAGCTCCTCCCCAACCGACGTTCTAACATTCACATCCGACGACTTACAGGGCATCCACTGCCCCCATGCTGACCCGCTAGTAGTGACGCTTTCCATAGCCTACTATATAGTCCAGAGGGTGCTAGTGGACACAGGCAGCTCGTCCGACATTATGTTCACATTGGCATTCGATCAACTCAGGATCTCCAGGGATCGGCTCCGGCCGGTGGCTACTCCCCTGGTTTGATTCAACGGCTCCAGTACATAACCGCTCGGGACAATCGAGCTTCCAATTCTCATGGGGACCTACCCTCATCAGGCTTCCGTGCTGACCAATTTTGTGATCGTAGAAGCCCCAACGTCCTACAATGTCATTCTTGACAGGCCGACCCTCAACAAGGCCAGGGCAGTCGTCTCCACCTATAGCTTAACAGTGAAGTTCCCAACTCCCCAGGGACTCGGATGCTTGCGTGGAGATCAGACTACCGCTCGGACTTGCTATGTCAGCTCGTTGCACTAGAGGGCAATCACAGAAACATTAAACGTCCAAGAGATGGACCCCAGGGACCAGAGTGACATGATAGGTCCGGTGGAAGAACTAGAAAGAGTGATGCTGGATCCCGAGTACCCAGACCACATGGTCAGCATAGGTACCCTACTGGAGCCAGGCTTAAAGGAAAAACTGACTCAGTTCCTAAGGTAAAATCAAGACATTTTTGCTTGGAGTCATGAGGATATGCTAGGGATTGACCCCCGGGTAATGTCCCATCGTCTCAATGTCAGCCAGGATTGCCGCCTAGTGAAACAGAAGAGAAGGGGCATGGCCCCCGAGATACAGAAAGTAGTGAGTGAGGAGGTCGAGAAGCTCCTGAAAGCGAAGTCCATCCGAGAGGTCCACTATCCCGATTGGTTAGCTAATGTTGTTCTTATCAAGAAAAGCAACGGGAAGTGGAGAATGTGCGTGGACTTCACCAACCTCAACAAGGCCTGCCCCAAGGATTGTTATCCGCTGCCCAGGATAGATCTCCTCGTGGACTCCACGACAGGTCACTCACTCCTCTCATTCATGGACGCTTACTCGGGGTACAACCAGATCAGTATGTACCCTGGGGATGAAGAGAAGACAACATTCATCACCGACCAAGGGATGTATTGCTACAAGGTTATGCCGTTCAGTCTCAAGAATGCCAGGGCTACCTACGAACGCCTGGTCAACTACATGTTCAAGGACTTGATTAGGAAGTCTATGGAAGTGTATGTGGATGATCTGCTAGTCAAGAGCTGAGACGAGACCGATTACCTTGAGCATCTGGCTGGGGCCTTTAGCATTTTGAGAAAATTCAAGATGAGGTTGAACCCGGCCAAATGCACCTTCGGCGTCTCGTCCGGGAAATTTCTGGGCCACCTAGTTAGCAGATGGGAAATTGAGGCAAACCCCGAGAAGATCAAAGCCATCATCAACATGTGGTCGCCCAAATCAACGAAGAAAGTACAAAGCTTAGCTGAACGGGTGGCCGCATTGAACAGATTTGTCTCCTGAGCTACCGATCGGTGCCTGCCATTCTTTAAAATCCTCCACAAAGCGTTTCAGTGGTCAGAAGAGTGTGAAGAGGCATTCCAGGAACTCAAGAAGTACCTGGCGTCCCCTCCTCTACTCTCAACACCCGTGCCGGGGGAATAATTATTTTTATACTTGGCAGTGTCACCGTCAGTAGTTAGCTCGACACTCATTTGGGAAGAGCACATGATATAGTTCCCAGTGTACTACACCAGCCAGGCGTTACAGGGCGCAGAGAGTAGATACTCCCGCATCGAAAAATTGGCGTTCGCCCTTATCACCTCGGCCCGAAGGCTCCGCTCGTACTTTCAGGCCCATACCATAGTGGTCCTCACAGATCAACCTCTCCGCAGAATCCTCAGCCATCCAGACACGTCCGTGAGGCTCGTTAAGTGGGCATTAGAGCTTGAAGAGTTTAAATTGATCTACCGACCCTGGACAGCCATCAAGGGACAAGCCGTGGCAAACTTTCTGGTTGAGTTCGAGTGCCCAGAAGACCCGATTGAAGAGTCCAAGCCACCGGCCTTACCGCCCGGGTTACGCTCCGATATCCCTACCTGGGTACTGCACGTGGACGGTTCATCCAATCAGCAATGTAGTGGGGCAGGAAGCATCCTGACTACCCCCGACGGCATCTAGCTTGAGTACGCATTAAGATTTGGGTTCTGTGCCTCCAACAACGAGGCCGAATACGAAGCCCTCTTGGTCGAATTGCAATTGGCCGTCTCTGTGAGTGTGCAACAGGTCCAGGGATATAGCGATTCCCAACTCGTGGTCTACCAGGTTAACCAAGAGTACAAAGCACGGGAAGAAAACATGGTAGCCTACTTAGCCCTTGTCCGAGCGATTTCCAAGAAGCTCTGGGGATTTTCCATCACGCAGATACCCAGAGAAGAAAACACCAGGGCCGACCGGTTGGCTCGTCTTGCCTCATCTTCTGAGTCAGACTTGCCCGGGATAAGGATAGAATACCTACCCGAGCCAAGTATGATCAACTCAGAAGGCATGGAAGTTAATCCGGTCACCCTGGGACCCAGCTGGATGGACCCGATCATGACATGCTTGACAATAGAGGCACTACCAGACGAGAAAGAAGAAGCCCACCGGGTCAAGTACCGGGCGGCCCGATACCATCTCGCTGACAGCATTCTTTACAAGAAGGGATTCACTATCCCATACCTCCGCTGTGTTTACCCTGTGCAATTCCAAGCAATACTGTTTGAAATCCATGAAGGAGTGTGCGGGAATCACATCGGAGGCCGGGCAATCTCCAGAAAGGCCCTACTGCAAGGTTATTACTGGCCAACCATGGCCCGAGATTCCCAAGAGTACGTCAGAAGGTGTGACAAGTGTCAGAGATAATCTTCCATGATCAACCGACCGGGAGAGCCCAGACACCAATCCACAGCCCCTGGCCGTTCGCCCAATGGGGTATCGACATTGTCGGTCCCTGCCGATGGGAAAAGGATAGGTTAAGTTTGCCGTGATCGCCATTGATTACTTCACCAAATGGGCAGAGGCCGAACCCTTGGTGACAATAACCGAACAAAAAATGGAAAGCTTTGTGGAAAGGAATATTCTCAGTAGGTTCGGCATTCCCCGTGTCCTGGTTAGCGATAATTTGACACACCCATCTTCAGACAGTTCTGCTCGGGCTACGGGATATTGAATCATTACTCCTCCCCCGAGCACCCATAAGCCAACGGTTAAGCCGAGGTAACCAACCAGACAATCCTGCAATCAATCAAAACAAGGCTTGAAGGTGCCAAAGGGCTGTGGGCTGAAGAGCTACCAACCCTCCTGTGGGCCTACCGCACTACACCCTGAGCGGCAATAGACGAGACGCCGTTCTCTTTAACCTACAGATTTGAGGCGGTGGTCCCCACAGAGCTCAGGTTGCCTACACATCAGGTGGCCGACTTCAGTGCGCCGGATAACGAAGAAGCTCTCAGGTCAGAACTGGACTTGCTGGTGGAAAAAAGAGACCGGGCCTAACTAAAGGTGGCAGCCTACAAGTAACGGGTTTCTCGATACTATAATAGCAAGGTGAAGCACCGTAGTTTTCAAGTCGGAGACCTCGTCCTCAAGGCAGTGAACCAGTCTAGCCGAATCCCGAGCCATGGGAAATTAGGGCCAAACTGGGAAGGCCCATACAAAGTAACCCGGGTCAACCGACCGAGAACCTTATGGATGCAGAGCATGGACAGGCACGATCTCTCTCATTCTTGGAATGTACAACACCTCCGCAAGTATTATCAGTAGCACTTGCTCACGGGAATTTAGTATTGGTAGAGAAATTTCTTTTTGTAGCTCTGATCGAGCAACCATTCTAAATTTTTATCTTTGAATAAAATTGAATAATTTACTTTGAAATTTTACTCCTGTCAGTACCCCGTGCAATGCAAAAATGTCCTTGGGCCTAACCCCGAGGCAAAAAAAGACCTTGGCTAAAAACCAGGGAAGAAAAGACCTTGGCTAAAAACCAAGGCACAAAAAGACCTCGGGCTTCGAACCCAGGCACCAAAAAGACCTCGGGCTCCGAACCCAGGCACAAAAAAGACCTCGGGCTCCAAACCCAGGCATGAAATGACCCTGTAACCACCCATGTTCGAGGTCGGTTTCCTATGGTCGCTCCTCAACACGGCCCCGCCTTCACAAGACGCTCGGGGGGCAAGGGGATACTAGACCTAAACAGAAAATTACTTAAGCTTCGCTTAGGTCCAGTCGACGACGGGGCCAAACCCCTAGCTGGCTGACGATGGCGAGCTTTAAAGGACCCCTGCAACCACCCATGTTCCTGGTCGGTTTCCTACGGCGACTCACTCCTGCACTCCTGCCTTAGCAAAATGCTTGGGGGCAGGGGAATATTAGGCCAAAATAAGAAATCACACAGGTCACTAAAAGAACCCAGAAGGTATTCCTAAGGGCTTATAGTGATCAGAGATAATATCCCGGATGGTAAAACAGGATACACCTATGATACACTGGGACATCTCGGACGGTAATACAGGGTATTCCTATAATACACCGGCCGATCCCGGACACTAAACAGGACAAGTTCCTATGGCATATTGGGCAATTACATTTTAAACAGGTCAGGAAGACTAGGTGTTCTACTGGTTACGGTCCTAAAACATTTGCTAAGGCAGGGGTTAGGTCGGCCAAAAACCGAGTGGATACTAGCAATTAAAAACAGGCGAAGTGCAGAAAAACGACATAGTCAATGGAAAGGAAGGGTGACCTCAGGGGCCTTTTCATTAATTAAAACAGAAACTGTACAAAGCCTGGGGGTAGTTGTAGTAGCCTCCCCAAAAAAGAAAAAAAAACTACAATAAAAATAAAAAGAAAAAAAAACTAGTCTACAACCACCAATTCTCCCTCCTCCGCAGCCTGCTCATCAACAGAGGGGTCCCCGGCCGGTGCAGCTTCAGCGGCGACCTCGGAGTCAGGCTAGCCTTCCTTCCAATAACTGGACTCAGCCCAGGAATAACCGGACAAGTCCCAGTCAGGGTGGTCATCAGCAGCCCGCTTCGTCAGGTCAGCGTAGCCCGTGAGGAGCCAAGCCTCGAATTCCTCCTCGGCCTCCTTGGCTTCAACCGCCCAAGCAGCAGTAAGCTCCGAGAGCGTAGCCATCATGACTGCCAGGTCCTTCTCGACAGAGATCTTCCCGGCCTCCATGGCTGTAGCCTTTATCTCTACAACCTTCTCGGCGGCGATCCTTCCGGCCTCCGCGGCTGTAGCCTTAGCCTCTGCAACCTTCCGGGCGGCCCATTCGGTTGACAGGGAGTCATGGATCTCCCCGAGCTCCAGGGCAGCTGCCCGGTATTTGTCTTCTTCCATGGTGAGAGCAAACTCCGTGGACTCCCGGGTAGCCCTCTTCATGGAAAGGTTAGCCTCAGTAGCGGCCAATCTCTCGGCAACGCCGGGAAGGGTGGTCTTAGCCCCGGCGGCAATATATTCAATCTACAAGAACATGAAAACATCAGTATGCGCATGGAGAAAAAGTTCATGTTCACATTGCAACGGGACTTACCATGTGGTTGATGCTGTATAGCCAACCGATGATGGCATCGGGGCTGAGGACTTTGCAGTAGCCCTGGCCGTACCCTTCTGCGAACTTCGTATGCCGTCTTAACCTCTGGCCTTGAAGAGGGGCCCGTATGAGCTTCCTCCATGTTCGGGAAGGAAACCCCGGACGGTCTGGCAACAGGAGGTAGTGGTGGTGGTACAACAATTGTTACAACGGGCGTTGAAGCAGCAGTTGCCTCCTTCTCAGCCTGGATGGAAATCCCCCGAGAAATCCTCTTGAGGGGCTGGCCCTCGACGAGGTCTGGCTTCTTCCTCTTCTGGCCAGCCCAGGCCATTAGGGCTGCCTCCTTCTACTTCAGGGCTTCTGCGTTCTTGGGAGCCATTTCTGCAAAACCAGAGAGCCTGTCAATTTAATAAAGTACCAAACAAAAAGAAAATTGGACGGTCAAGAGGTGGTACTTACCAGGAATGATCGCTGGGAGGATGGGAGCTGTGAAGCACTGGGGATTGTAGGAGATCTTTGGTCTTCCCGACCGAGTCAGCACCTTGTTAATATCAGTTGGGTCCTGCACCAAAGATAGGACCATCGCTTGGAGCTCGTTGGGAAGACTTGGCAAGTCAACTGCTCCCACTACAAAGCAAACATACAGATGGGTTAGGCAAGGTAAAATAGAAAGACTAATCCAGAAAGAAAAGTGGTCGGGCTTACTCCTCAGCTTCCTCGGCCAGGAGGTACTCAACTGAATACCCGGCGCGTTCTCACACAGCCCTAGGGTGGACACTGGGAAGAATTTATTCTTCCACCCTTTATTGTTGCTCAGGCAGTTCACAACTATCTTCCGTCCCTGCCTAGCCCCGAGCGAGAAGAAGCTGGCCTCCCCGTGAACTTGGAAAGGCCGGTGGGTCCAGAAGAACTCCTGCAAGGTGAGCTCATACCCGAGAACTTGGGGCCACAAGGAGATGCACCCCATCAGATATCGCTAACCATTCGGCGTAAGCTACCCGGGGGATATCACGAGATAGATGAGCGCATACCAGACAATTGGATGAAGAGGCAAGCGAAGGCCCGCCATGAAAGCATCCTCATACAAAGTGACGAAGCCCGACTCGTGGAAGTGAGCTCTGCCATCATGGACGGCAAGGGAGAAGGGGCTGGGAAGGTCATATCTGTCCCTAATCCGATCTAAATTAGGGTCACATAGAATACTGACAATGGACTCGCATGAGAAGACGACCCCGGGGCTATTCGGTACAGACCCCTCATCGCCTGACCCCCGAGACGTCGAGGCTACAGGAGAATCCCAGTGCATTTCCTCATGAAACGCCCGAGTAGGTATTATTCCCTCACTATGCTGGTTAGAGGGGGCCAGAGCATGAGGGTCTGGGCTTGTGCTCATGGACCCTGACTGCAACTGCTCGTCTTCCGACCGGGATAACGAGTTAAAATCTGAATGGCACATGATTAAGTCTGTGGGAGACCGAGGGGATAGACGACCTAAGAATGGGTCAAGAACTCCTAACCTGATGTACAGAGGAGGTAGATCTAACAACCTAAAGGGCAGGTCGAACAAGACTCTGGAAGAAAGATAGCACTCTTTCAATACTGTCTCGAGAACAACCATTCGGTCAAACTGCTCTAACGCACCCCCGTATTGAAAGAAATGACAAAACCTAAAAAAGAAAAAGTCCCACGCTCGTTTTAACCCAAGTGGGTTTGCTCCCTCCAGCTTTGTTCAGAAAAGAAAAAGAGAATGAAGAACTGAACACAGAAAGGAAGGACTTACAAAATTTAGCGCAGAAAAGGACTCGGGAATCTTGCTCGGGATCTCAGTTGCTCTCAAACCGCTCGGTAGACTCTCTCAATTGGCAGTAGGGTTTGAAGGAATGGACAAGTGTTCCTTATATAGGAATAGCAGACGGTCCAGATCAATCAGATCCAACAGCTCAGGAGTTTTCCCATCAAAAGTGCTAGACAGCTGTCACCTCGGGCACGTGAAGGGTGAAGGGTTACCTCAAAAGACGCACCCATTAAATACGTGACGTGACGGTCCGGTTACCACGTAACTGTTTGGTTATAACCGAACTGAATTTGCTGGATCCTGACCAGGCCAATTACTCCCTGACACGTGGTAATACCAACACCCGATCACCTACCTACACCGGTTGATTATTCTACCGGGTGATCTGGAAGGTGGGCCCCATCCCGAGCAACATTCCTGGAGGACATCCGGATGGTTTCCAAGGCGATACTGATTTTTGAATCATCACCCGATGAAGCATCCAGTCAGTTCCGAAAATGGGGGGCAGCTGATATGTCCAAAATTACCCAGCCATGAAGCCAGTATGCCACGTCACCAAGAGGTGCCGGGTACTCCGGTAGAGGCGCCAATAGCCAAGAAATCCCGAGGCATTCGTCAGAACTGTGCGGTTCCTGCTAACTGACCGGGATTGGAAGACTGCGGCATCCCGTGGACTGGTCTACCCAGCAGTTTCCTAAATCAGCTATAAGTCTGCAAGATGGCATATGGCAGTTTCCTAAACCACTTAGGAAACTCTCCACCAATCATGCAAATAAACTCTAATTAGATTAGGCTTCCTATTCCTATTAACTTACCATGTAAGGGTGGACTCTTGCATCTATAAAAGATCCCACCTACCCTCTCTAGAGGGATCCCAAAAAGAATTCTCTAGCTAGCAATCATACAACAGAGAACTCACCATCAATACGCATATACCCGACCGGTATTACTGGTAGTGCCGCCCCTCTTTGTTGGCTCACCAGGCCTGCCGGTGATCTGCTAGTGACAGCGCGCAGACGCAACCGTGGATGTAGGTCACCTCGTTAACGGGACCGAACCACATACAAATTGTTCTTGTCTTTTTCTCTTTCTACCCTTCTTACCAATTTTAGGCAGCATCAGTAAGCAACATGATAATCTAGCCAGGAAGTGTCTAGCCATAAAACACCGTCAGCTTACTGAGAGTTGAGTAAGTAGAAACTAAAATAGTATCATAAGCATAATGTAGTTACTATCTATGAAGAATATAAGTATAGTGCTACTAACAATATCTTTCTCTTTATTCCGAACCATTACTCTGTTACTTACATCTTGTTAACAGTATCCTT
Source organism: Hydrangea macrophylla (assembly GCA_033977485.1). NCBI lineage: Eukaryota > Viridiplantae > Streptophyta > Magnoliopsida > Cornales > Hydrangeaceae > Hydrangea > Hydrangea macrophylla. The sequence continues at coordinate 1,089,645 of CM066988.1, read as the reverse complement.
GATTGAAGATTAGACTCGATAGTTCAACTTTATCGATATACCATAATTCCATCCATTGCTTTTAAGGACCTTAATTTCCCATTGTACGTCATGGACACACGTCAGTCCATCCCATGCTTTTAAGGACTTAAATTGCCTACTGCATATCAGGGATATAATGTTTCGAATAATAGCATATCATCTTATTGCCATGACTTAACAACGTCTAACAGTGATTCCTGCCCTTCACTTTTAAGGACCTGAACTGCCCACTACTTTTAAGTACCTATGACCAAGTGTCCGCCCATGTAAAATTCCTAGAACCTAGCAAACCTACCTTGGTTCTGAACTAACATTGATACATGACAATTCTCATTATGGCTTGACTACTTTGATTGAAATGAAACATATATCAAATTGATTCCGGCTACACCATTACCTTATGTTAAGAACGTTCTCACATTACTCTTAATCAAATCTCATTATTGCATCGCAGTATTCCTTATTTAACCAATAATGTATAGTGAAAGGATAAACCAATGATCAAACAACTAATCAGTTCACAGTATATATAATCCGAGATATTCTAAATGTGAAAGTACCAATCGATTGAAGTCATTTTCAATCGATTAAGGAAAAATTAGTTTCAATCTACTGAAACAGCTTTGATCGATCAAAGATAAACATGCTTGCTTGATTGAAAAAAATTTCGACTGATTGAAAGTCGTCTTCTCAAAAATAGGGCAGTAAACACCCAGAATTTCGGGGGTGTATTTGGGTCCACTTCTTCACATCCATAACTTGTGAACAGTACACCAAAGCTACTAAGTGAGTTTAGAACTCACCAAAGTGAACAAGGGTGTGTTTTGTTTGAGTTTGAAGCTCAAGCTTCAATGGAGTTCTCTCTTTCCTTCACCTCTCTCTACCTCTGTCTCTTCTTTTTGTCTCTTTTCCTTCTCTTTTCCTTCTTCTTATTCTTCTTCTCTTCTATCTCCTCTCTCTCTCTCTCTCTTGCAATATCTATATAGTGTACATGTGTATATATATGAGTTTGTGTATAAAATTTATATCTCTCCCTCTCTAACTCTCTCCACTATTAACACCCCATACGCACAAGCATCACCGATATATACGGGAGGAAGGGGAGTAAGTGGCAGCTTCTCCATAAAATCGAGAAAAAAGATCTTTACGCATTCGATCGATTGAAACAAGTATTGTCAATTGAGAACAGGTCGGTCAGGGTTCGATTAATTGAGAAGGGCTCAATCAATTGGGAAGGGGGGCCATGTCATAAATTATGTTGGTAGGGTTTCAAATGATCAAAATGGGTCTGATCAATTGAAACTTCACATCTTCAATCAATTAAAGTTAGTTTAATGGATTGAACATCACTTTATAGGTATGATACATGCTACTGAATAGAATCTTATTAATTATATATACATGAAAAAATATAGGGTATTACATCATGCACCACTTATAAAAAGATTTCGTCCTCAAAATCTAAAGTAATGGGATCAAAACAAAAACAGAAATTTCTCGAGCATCTCTGACTCTAATTCACATGAAGCTTCTCCTTCATCGTTGTGTTTCCACTGGATCTTTACCAACAAAGTATCCTTATTCTAGAGCTTCTTGATTCCTCGATCCAAGATTCTCACTGGTCCTTCAATGAATGTGACGTTATCATTAACTTCTATATCCTCAAAGTTAATCTCGTATGCTGCGTTATCAACACATTTCTGCAACATACCGATGTGGAAGACGTTGTGTAGGCTTGACACCTTTGGCAGTAATGCCTATCTATAGGTAACTTTTCTAACACGTTCTAGGATCTCAAAAGGTCCAATAAATCGAAGCGATAGCTTGCCTCTCTTCTTTCCAAATCTAATAATTCCTCAAAATGGCTAAACCTTAAGCAGTACATGATTTCTGGCTACAAATTCTAAATCCTTATAATGCTTGTCAGCATAATTCTTGTGTCTAATTTAAGCCATCCACATCTTCTCGTGTACCACTTGAATCTTGTTACTAGTTTCACATACCATCTCTGGCCTAAGAAGTTGAGTATCTCCAACTTTAGCCCAACATAGTGGTGATCAGTAAGGTCGTCCATACAGAGCTTCAAATGGTGCCATCCCTATGATAGTATGATAGCTATTGTTATAGGTGAACTCTATTAATAGTAGGTGTATCTCCTAAGAACTCTTAAAATCTATGACCCAAGCTCGTAACATATCATCCATCATTTGATTAACTCATTTAGTCTGTACATTGGTCTGTGGATGGGAAGCTGAACTCAAGTTTAGTGTCATTCCCATTACTACCTAGAGATTCTTCCAAAACTCCACAGTGAATCATGAATCTCGATCTGACACGATCGAAATAGGTATGTCGTAAATCATACAACCTGCTAAATATATATCCTGCTTAATTGTTCTACCGGGTAGGTCATGGTATAGGCAATAAAATGTGCCATCTTCGATAGTCGATCCACTATTACCCAAATAGCATCATGGTTTTGCTGAGGCTTTGGCATACCTACCAAAAAATCCATGGTTATGTGTTCCCATTTCCATTGGGGAATCGGTAGTGGCTGTAGTAGTTAAGGTGGTTTCTAGTGTTCTTCCTTTACTTGCTTGCAAGTAAGACACTGAGATACATATTCAGCTACTTCTCTCTTCATTCGTTCCAACCAAAAATTTCTCTTTAAATCCTTATACATCTTCGTACCTCTAAGATGAATAGTCATTCGTGACTTGTGTGCTTCATCCAATACATCATTCTGAAGATTATCTTCATCAGGCACACAGAGTCTTCCTTTACATCTAAAGGATCCATCCGCGCTTATGCTCATAGCTCTGGTTCTTTGGCTGACATCGTAGTAAACTATAGTCTTAAATCCTCAGTGGTTCGTTGAGTCTCTATAATATGACTGATCAGAGTCGGTTGTATGACAAGGTATCTAAGATGTTATCGTTTTCCTGATTTTGCTAGCTGTAGGTCAAACTCAGCCAAAATCTCTAACGATTGCCATTCTCGAACCAATATTGCAGGGATTAACAGTGAAGGTAATCGACTCAAAGAATCAGCCACAATATTTGCTTTCCTGGATGGTATTTGACACGTCTAAAAAGTTGTACGCTTGTGTGCTACACCCAAGTGTAGGTGATCATGCAAGTAATACTGGATAAGTCCAGGTCGATCCCACAGGGAAGGAATAGGGAGAATGTCTACTAAATCATAACCTAAAGAAAAGGAAAAAGATAAAAATACGGGTGGAGGATATAACGAGTCCTAATTAATTAAATTAAACTAAATAATAAACTAAAGCTTATAGAAACATAACTAATGAAATAAATAATTTAAATGTGTTAGAAATACGTGGATCCACATTGATCCTAACCATCTACCATGCATACTCATTAACGTTCGATGGAGTTCATTCCTTTTCAATATTCCGTATTTTTCTAAAGATAAAGAATCAATAGCCCTATCATGACCGGGATTACATCATCACAGTTGATTTAAAATACTTGGGAGACGGTTTAAAACAATGGTAATTACTTGCACTCTAAATAGTGTTAGCATTCAAAGTGGTTTTCAAAAGTCATTGAAGAAAAGGTCTTAAGGCTTTAAGTTCAAAAACTGTTTTGACAAACTGAGCTTATTGGGACAATTTGATGACAAGTTTCAAAAACAAAAAGTCATGGAATACTTAAAAGAATCATCTCAAGATTCTGGAAGTTCGATCGATCGATCGAAATACTCTCGATCGATCGAATAGCATCATCCTTCAATCGATCGAAATGTCTTCGATCGCTTGACTATGGCTCTGGTTCGATCGATCGAAATACCTTCGATCGATCAAGACCAAGGTTTCTAAAGATTGCATGGCAGTGGCTGGGATTCAATGTTTCATCACATATTCCCAACGTCTAAACCACGGAAACATAAATAAACCAATACAGAAATAGTAACCTAGAGTAATCATTAACATCTAAAGCAATAAACAATGAAACGAAGAAAAGGAGAAGAAAAACCTGGAAACAATCAGATTATAACTTGTAATAAACTTGAATCTTCAATAATCTTGAGAATAACAATGGAAAAGAGGAAGAAAACAAGAATCTAACCTAATCTACTCCTAATCTAACCCTAAAACTACCCTAAACTGCTATTTTTTGCGTTCTGGAGCGTCCTCCCTTCGTCTGGCGTCAAAACGACTTATATAGAGGGTTCCTGCTGAGTTTACGCAACTTTTGGGTGAATATAAAGTTCGATCGATCGAAGGTTCGATCGATTGAACTCTGCTCAATCGATTGAACTCTCTGATTTTGACAACTCTGCGCACCGATGGGAGAATGGCCATAACTTTTCACTCGGACCTCGGATTGAACTCCTGTTTATGGCCACGCGACCGTAACTCAAAGATCTACATTTTATATCTCCAAGAAAATCTTCCAAATATGAAGTCTTCATTGTCAAAATTGGCACTTTCCCAGCTGCTTCCGTTGTTCTATCCACCAGAATCACTTTTCTTTAGCTCCACTTCATTGATTTACATCGTAATACCTATATAATAATGCAAAAACATATATTTTAGCATTAACACAATAAAAAAACCATTGTTATTAGAATAAACCTAAATGTAGGGACTTTGAGGATAAAAGTATGCATAAAAGATCATGTAATACGCTATGAACATGCACTTTTCACCTTGAATCACACTCCCCAACTAGCTCGTTGCTAGTCCCTAGCAATGAAGCGAACTACAGCAATGTTTATTTAAACTCTAAGAATTGAAAACAAAATAAAGTAAAAATCCTAAATCACTTTCGCAGGAATCGCGATTGGATTTAGCATATGTAACAAGCCTTTAAACCCCTAGGTTCCCCCTAGTGGACGAGTGTTGTCTCGTGAGGGTTTGCAGCGAATCTGCCCACAAAGTTCATGTTTATGGTAATGGTTCTCATTTAAATGTTTTCAAGAAATATTCCTCTGATTTAGCAATATAGTTAAGCTCAACAATCTCATGAAACTCTCTAGTAAGCCATAGCAATGCAACACACACATTACAGTTAATCTACTATCAAAGTCAGTAGAATATTCCATACCTATTAATCTTCAAGTGTGTGTGTGAATGGATAACCCAAATACAAAACTTTAATTTCAAAGCTCGCATAACCTAAGACACTATCAAGACGTTAATTTTGACTCAACTCTCACCGGGATTACACTCTCAAGATGAAATCACTCTGAATTAGGTGTAACAATTAGCACTCATGATATGGAAGCTATAAAGAGTAAATATGAATGGAAACTAAAGCTTCTCATATCTAAATTAAAAAACGTAAATTTTAGTGTACAAAATCTCATGAAAGGATACTTTTCACTAGAAGAGCGAGATACCGTGGAGAACTCTCTCATTACCTTAACTTCAAATCCAATTACTTAGAATCGTTAGGACTTTGAAAAAGAGGTGTTTGGTTAAGAAGAAAGAGGTTCGTGATATTCAATTGGGTTAAAGGATGTGATTGGAATACCTAATACATTGTACGCTTTTCAAACTTCACCACATCTCCAATCTCTCTCTTCTTCTCTTTTTTTTTTCTTTCCCACACTTTCTTTTTACTATTTTATTTTTTTCTTTTTTCTTTTGTAACAACCATTGGCACTATATTTCTTTTTTTTTTTCTCTCTTTTTTTTTTCATCACTTTTTTTCGTTGCCAACTTTCCCTTATTCACAGAACCAAACTTTTTGTCAAGATAACACATCCCAATCACTCCTAGATAGAGAAAAGAAGCTCAAATTCGTAATATGGAGTTAAGTATGAACTTTAGGATTGTGAAGACAAGGCGCATATGGTGAAGGCTCAAGAGAGTGAATTCAAGGAATAGCATAGAGGTAGAACAATGTTGTATTTTGCGTGTATGGTCAAAAGATGGTCTAAATCATCTTCTAAGTTAATAGGATTATTCATTTCAGTAAATTCAAGAGCTCTAAATTTGGTAAATCCTGAACGTTCTCTTCTAGTAATCAGTCAAAATGAAGAAAATTGAGACTTACAACGAATTAATACGCTTTTCAAAAAGTAAGAGTAATTTTATAAAACCCTCAAAGACAAAAGAATGGCACAAGAGCTCACTTGGGTTATTTGTCTCCACTACAGTCTCTCAAGACACCTAAGCTATGCTTACTAATCCATTTAAGTTATATACCAGGTTGTCACAACGTGCTCAAAGTTGTTTGAAGATTAAAAGGCATAAAACATACTATAACTAAGATAGTAAACAAACTATTATTGTATATCACATACTAATAACATACTGAAAATAACACTACTACATCATAACTAGCTACATTAACTAAGAGAGAAATACAAGAACCATTTTATTATCTTTAAAAATAAAATAAAAAATTTTAAAACTTTGACAATTTTAATTTACTGAGTCATGTTGCTAAGCAGGTGTATTGGCATTAAATCATAAAAAGAAATAAACGAGGCATGGAATGACTCACTCCCCCCAACTAAAACTAAACATTGTCCCCAATGTTCTAAACTAAGCACATGGACATGGAAAGTAAAGCGAGAGAAGGAAGGATGTTACCTCGAGGCGTTAATATCCAAATTTTTTTAAGTTACCTGCAAAAATCATTAGTAGCAACAAGGAAAAATAGAGAATATAATAGAACTACTCAGTAAATAAATTCAGTTAATCAAGATTTTTATCATAAATTAATAACCAAAATTTTTGAGGATCCTCCCAATGAAAAAATTTAATAGTGAAAAGAATGTAAAGATCCTCATAAAATTGCAACTCCCCCCAACTAATGTCAGGCTCAAGGTCAGAGGAGATGAGGCAAAACCTATGGCCTCTAAATTTGTTGGAGACAATTATAAGAGGAATACCACACTTTTTAGGAATTATACTCAAAGAAAGATCTTTGGTGTTGGTATTTTCTATAACAGCCTTTTTTTTTATTGTAAAAAACAGGCGGAGGCCATGGTTCAATAAAAGGGGCAGGGTCTAAGTGATGTTCTAATGAAGCTTTTTTACCCTCCTTTTGTTCTAGAACAAAATCTATGGAGATATGATCATAGGAATTGGATTTCTGTTCTATGTACATTGATTTGGACTGGACTTGGATGAAGCTATCAATTTGGGCCTCAATGTCAGTATTACTCAAGAAGGTCAAGCAGTCTAGCAGATTACTAGCTTCTTGTTGAAGTTTAAGATCATCTAATGTGGGCCAAATAGTTTCTAAGTCCTCTCTCGAAGAATTTTGAAAATTAAAATTTTGGAAAAAATATGTGCTAGAATCCTTACCATCCTCTTCGACAACACATTCTATTTGTTCAATATTAGGGTACACATGATTTTCAAACTCGGGATGAGGGAATTGATTGATAGCAAGGATAGGTGGTGGGCAACTTGGTGACACCACCTCTTCGGCCGAAAGAGGTGAGGATTCATGAATATCACATGAATCTAAATTGGATTTAGATTTTTCAATAATGTCCTCCCTAGGATCACTTTCAATGGTAGGGGTAGAGTCAACAGGTAACTCATCCATTCCTAATTGCGTACAATCACCTAAACTCTCATTATCTATAAAAACCTCATTCTCATCTGTGTAACTCTCCTCACTATATATGTCATCTATTAAGGTTCTCTGGACAAAGGAATTATGCAACTTTATCTAGGCAGTGAAGGAGTTGATGTATGGGTTTGCATATTGAGGAGAAGATGGCTCTACAACTACATGCTTAATTGTTTGGTTTTGGAGTTCTTGTTGGTTTATGACTTTCTCAAGTGAATTGTTAACCTCATTCAGTATAAACCTATCATTGTCCTCTAATTCCATTCCATTGTTAGTGTCTTGAAATTTAGGTTGTAGTGTTGAAGGATTGGTATATATAGTCTTCTAAAGGTTGGCTAGCATATGCTTGTTGATATTTAGTTTCTAATCTATCAAGTGCATTATCTAGCCTTTTTATTTTACTCAGTAGTAATTTTAACATACCATTATCCTCAACTTGGTTATTCTCCTCATTGTTACCATATGAAGTTTCGTCCCATTGTTGTTGATGATAGTCCCCTTCCCATTGACTTTGTGGACAAGACTCTCCAAAGAGAAAGTCTTGGTACGTTTGGTAATCGTGGGAACTACTACTATATCCTAGATTATCATTCTGGTTATATCCCCCATTGCGATTGATAGAACTCTTCATGTGGAGGTTCTTGATACATTTGATAATATGGGGGACTACAACTATTGTATTCCCATTGTGGTGGTTGGTAGCACTCAGGTTGATAATCTGCGTCATATGTGGGTGCTTGCCAACTTGGGGGATAGTTTTCATTACCTAATGTGTACCTATTGGTCGCGTTTGTGTTGTATGGAGGATAATATGAATAAGACATTTTCACTCAAAATTTTTAAACAATAGAAATTTTATTTATTTTTATTTTATCTTGTGAGAGAAAAAGTCCAACAATTTTTATTTGTATTTTTTTTTTAAGAAAAAGAAAAAAATTGAAATAACTTAGTAAAATCCTAACCTTGTTGCCTTCCCCGGCAACGGCGCCAAAAACTTAACACGACTAAAAAATTGTGCACTTGTGTGCTACACCTAAGTGTAGGTGATCGTGCAAGAAATACTGGATAAGTCCAGGTCGATCCCACAGGGAAGGAATAGGGAGAATGTCTACTAAGTTATAACCTAAAGAAAAGGAAAAAGAAAAAAATATGGGTCGAGGATATAACGAGTCCTAATTAATTAAATTAAACTAAATAATAAACTAAAGCTTATAGAAACATAACTAATGAAATAAATAATTTAAATGTGTTAGAAATACGTGAATCCACATTGATTCTAACCATCTACCATGCATACTCATTAATGTTCGATGGAGTTCATACCTTTTCAATATTCCGTATTTTTCTAAAGATAAAGAATCAATAGCCCTTTCATGACCGGGACTACATCATCACAATTGATTTAAAATACTTGGGAGACGGTTTAAAACAATGGTAATTACTTGCACTCTAAATAGTGTTAGCATTCAAAGTGGTTTTCAAAAGTCATTGAAGAAAAGGTCTCAAGGCTTTAAGTTCTAAAAACTGTTTTGACAAACTGAGCTTATTGGGATAATTTGATGACAAGTTTCAAAATCAAAAAGTCATGGAATACTTAAAAGAATCATCTCAAGATTCTGCAAGTTTGATCGATCGAAATACTCTCGATCGATCGAATAGCATCATCCTTCAATCGATCGAACTGTCTTCGATCGCTTGACTATGGCTCTGGTTCGATCGATCGAAATACCTTCGATCGATCGAGACCAAGGTTTCTAAGGATTGCATGGCAGAGGCTGGGATTCAATGTTTCATCACATATTCCCAACGTCTAAACTACGGAAACATAAATAAACCAATACAGAAATAGTAACCTAGAGTAATCATTAACATCTAAAGCATAAACAATGAAACAAAGAAAAGGAGAAGAAAAACCTGGAGACAATCAGATTATAACTTGTAATAAACTTAAATCTTCAATAATCTTGAGAATAACAATGGAAATGAGGAAGAAAAACAATAATCTAACCTAATCTACTCCTAATCTAACCCTAAAACTACCCTAAACTGCTGTTTTTCGCGTTCTGGAACGTCCTCCCTTCGTCTGGCATCAAAACGACTTATATATAGGGTTCCTGCAGAGTTTACACAACTTTTGGGTGAATATAAAGTTCGATCGATTGAGCTTAGTTCGATCGATCGAAGGCTCGATCGATTGAACTCTGCTCAATCGATTGAACTCTCTGATTTTGACAGCTCTGCGCACCGATGGGAGAATGGCCATAACTTTTCACTCTGACCTCGGATTGACCTACCGTTTACGGCCACGCGACCGTAACTCAAAGATCTACATTTTATATCTCTGGGAAAATCTTCCAAATCGGAAGTCTTCATTGTCAAAATTGGCGTTTTCCCAGCTACTTTCGTTGTTCTATCCACCAGAATCACTTTTCTTTAGCTCCACTTCATTGATTTACATCCTAATACCTATATAACAATGCAAAAACATATATTTTAGCATTAACACAATAAAAAGACCATTGTTATTAGAATAAATCTAAATGTAGGGACTTTGGGGATAAAAGTATGCCTAAAAGATCATGTAATACGCTATGAACATGCACTTTTCACCTTGAATCAGTGTTACAATGAAAAATCATAGTCCTTAAGTAATTATATCCATCTTCTTTATCGCATGTTCAACTCCTTTTGAGAGAACAGATACCTCAAACTCTTATGATCTGAGAATAGATCGAACTTCACATCATACAAATAGTGTCTCCATACCTTTAATGCGAACACTGTTGTAGCTAACTCCAAGTCATGCGTAGGATAATTCTTTTTATGTGGTTTTAGTGGTCTTGATCGATACGTAATAACATTTCCATATTGCATAAGCACACATCCAAGTCCTCGGTGTGATGCATCACTATAGATTATGAATCTCTCCCCACTCTTGGGTATTACCAATACTGAGGAAAAGTTTAATCTTTTCTTTAACTCATGGAATGCACCCTCATGATTATCTGTCCATTCATACTTCATCTCATTCCTTTTCAAATTAGTCAATGGTCTTGTAATCTTGAAAAATCCTTCCACGAATCTCTGGTAATGTCCAGCTAGACAAAGAAAATTTCTAACTTCAGTTACGTTGGCCGGTCTATTATAACTCAAGACTACATCGATCATAGATGAGTCTATTGAGATACCATCCTGAGATATCACGTGTCCCAGAAATTTGACTTCCTGTAGCAAAACTTTGCACTTATTGAACTGCGCATACAATTGATTATCTCATAGTATCTGTAGATGTCTCTTATGCACTTCCTTCATTTTAGAGTAAATCAGGATATCGTCGATAAATACTATAATTAATTGATCCAGATAAGGTCTGAATACTCTATTCATTAAGTCCATGAATACGGTTAGAGCATTAGTCAATCTGAAAGACATAACCAGAAACTTAAAATGCCCATGTCTTGTCCTAAAAAGTAATTTTTAGCACATCCGCTGGTCGAACCAATAATTAGTGATATCCTGACCGAAGATCAATCTTTGAGAAGATCCTTGATCCTTGCAGTTGGTCGAACAGGTCGTCTATCCGAGAAAGTGGATATCTATTCTTGATTATGACCTTGTTTAACTCTCTGTAGTCGATATAGAGTCAAAATGTTCCATTATTCTTCTTTACAAATAGTATCGATGATCTATAAAGTGACATACTTAGGCGGACAAATCCCTGATCTTCAAGTTCTTGAACATGCTTCTTTAATTCTAACATCTCAATTATCGCCATTCGATACGGAGTCTTGGATATTGGTAGCATTCCAGGTACTAAATCCACACAAAAGTTGATTTTTCTCTTTGGTGGAAGTCTAATAATATCCTAGAAAACATCCTTGAAATCCTATACAGTAAGAATCTGGTCCATACTTGGTCCGGTTCACGTACCTTCACTCGCACCTGCACAAATTGTAAGAAATAAGTCGCTCACTGGTTGGCACTAAAATCTAATCATAGCATGTCCTGGTATTATGAACATGATAGTTCTGGTAAGTCAATCCAAGTTAGCACCGTTTGTGGTAAGCCAATCCATTCCTAGAGTAATGTCAAACTCTGATATTGATAGAACTACCAAGTCTACCAGGAGATTCCTATCCTCCAAGGTCAAGGGATAATCCTTGCACACCTTACCTAACTTTATAGTCACTCCCAATGGTGACACATCATTAAGTGTCAGCTTGAGGACCTAGGGTTCTAAACCTAACTGGTGCACAATCTTAATGGAAACAAAAGAACATGCAGCACCAGCATAAAATAAAGCTTTAACGGGACTGTAGAAAAGTATAAGCATACCTTCCATGTTATGCTATTCCTCAGAAATAAAGCCTGCCTCTTTCGCTAGGATGATGGCATTCACTCGAGTCTGATCTGGGGGTCCTTGAAGTCCTTGAACTGGTGCCCCATAGTATCCTCCTCGAGGTGTGCTACAGTCCTTGCTCATATTACCCGACTTGTTACAGTTAAGGCAGATGATGTCTGACCATTGACGAGTTTTGAGGACTATATAGAACTTTTCCATATGCCCGGTCATTCTACAATATAAACATCCCTCAGTACCCAGTAGTGGGGCAATGAATGGTGCCTCGGGTGGCAGTCCTTGTTGCTAATACTACTGGGGGGTCGAGGGAAAGCAATCAGAGGTTTTCTGGTTCCATTATAGGTGTTCTTTTTGTATTGGAAATTACCTTGGAGGGTATTTGGAGGTTTCCTGGATCCATCACAGGTGTGAAGAATATATAAAATATGGTGTCAATTTAAAAATTCCTATTAGTTCATTGTAAGATGAAAAATACTTTGAGTCACAAATTATTTGTGAACATTCCTTTCGGAGGGTATTTGTTCATTTGTTACAAAGTCATGAACTTTAACAAAAAAAAAAATCTATTGGGAGAAGGGCTTATATTTAATATAACCCTAAGGTCTTCCATCACTGGTTCATTGTAAGGTCAATAAAGTATTGTGAGTCATAGATTTATCTCTGATCACTACTTTCCAACATGATTATATTCACTACTTACTAGATGTGAACTTCTCATGCATAGAATTAGTGAGACATTATAGAGAGTGATCTCTCATCGGAGGCACTACTTGAAGCGATTGTCATTAAGTTCTATGTGATGATGCACACTAGACTAATAATTTGAATAAGAGTACCCTAAGAGTTTTGTTTAAATTATTAAAGATTAAAGATTTAGAAGTCATAGATTTTTTTGCAAGAGATTGCAAAGAGGATAGTCATGATGGGTTTTCCAATCAGGCTATGGAGTTTTAACCCCCCTCGGAGGCTTAATTTCATTGTTTGATATTCTGCAGAAAATTAATGTTTCAGTTAGGGGAATTCCACTGTATCATGTAAATTGTCACATTTATAATTTCCATATTTTGAGTTTGTTATATATGTTTTGAATTTTAGATTTCATTATGTTTAATCCACTTGCAACAATTTTATTTCAGAATAAGCTATTAGAAATAATTATATTAAATGGAAGCTTCCCTTGGAAGAATTATTAGTTGATGAGGGATATAAGCATGTTTTTACCATTCCCTATTTGCCACCTCTACACTGTGACATCCAAACAGTGTTTGCAGATCAATATTGGCAGTGGTTAAAAGCTAATGAAATGGCTCACTGTTACATATAGGACTCTATGTCTGATGTGTTGAAGCATCAATATCAATCTTTTAGTACTGTTAGTGCCATTATGTTGAACCTCAAATAGATGTTTAAGGAACTGAGCCTAACTACAAGGCTTAGTTAAAGAGCATGTTTTTAAAATGATCACTTATTTTAAAGTACTGGAAGTTTTGGGTGCTGAGATTGATGGTGAGGCTCAAGTTGACATGATCTTGTATTCGTTGCCTTCATCATTCACTCAATTTAAATTGAATATCAAAATGAATAAAATAATTTTTTCACCTAGTAAATTGATGAGCTCTCTTGAGGCATTGGAAGAGATAATAAGACTGGCCCATTTATTTGTATTTACCTATTCCTGAATGTATTTTCATATTTCTATACCGTATATTTATATTTTGGTCATATGAATATGCTTTGGTTATAGCTCATGAGAATAATCATAATACTTGAAACCTTTGAGCCCATGAGTCTTGAGAGGAATTGAGAAACAGGAGCCCCGAGTGCTGAGCGCTCGAGCTATGTGTGACGCTCGAGTAATAAATGTCTATTTTATCCCCGGGCCTCAAAAGTTTATATATAACCATTGATTTATGAATTTATTACGTTTGTAAAATAGAGTTTTCAAACAGAGAGTTTGAGAGAGAGATTCTTGAGCTTATACACACCAACATACATCCACACACATTTAACACCTTGCATGGCCCAAATTCCATGATCCAACCACCGTCATATTCACATACACACACGTACATACTTGCATAATGTTTTAGAAGGTGGAGGTTCAAGAATCAAGAAGGAAATGAAGAAGATCATGGCCTTGTTCATGTATTGAAGTCTTAAAGCACTATTGGAGTCATTTTGGAACAAGATCATCACACACACATAAATTTCTAGCATCTACTTGTCAGTTAAGCTAAACACTCATTCACTTCAATATATGTTGTCTTAAGTTGATTTGATGATCTAACATTATGCATGTAGTCTAAATACAAATTTCTGTTATAAGTTACAAAACTATTGGAAACTATAGAACCCAAGCGTTCGAGCTCACACGAGAGCTCGAGAGGCCGGAGCGCTCAAGCCATGCAGTATTAAGAAAATCTACATTGTTGCATGTTGAATAAATAATGATCTATGCTATAGTTGTTGTACTCAGAGCTGAAATAGTTGTGCTTAGACATTGTGGTTAATGTATATGTACATACATGATAACCATGCACTTCTCAAAGTTGTATTATGTGTTAATTTAGTAGCACCTTGTTAGTTATACAACTTTTATGTAAAAAGAAAGAATTCTAGAAATTACAAAGGCGAGCGCTCAAGCTCTTCCGAGCACTCGGGCTCACTGCTTTAAGTATGAATGTTTTGTTAAGTATAAGATGTGGTCGACTTGCAAGACTTATACGTACGAGATATGTAAACTCCAAGAATAATAATGCGATAATACAAGAATAAGAAACCAATAATAATGTGCAGTAATAACTTGTACCCTGCACGTCGGCTGGTTACAAGAAAGTCACGATAACATTGATAATGAGATGATTATATCCATCGGTCTGGTCCTCGTGTTCATTCGAGACAGAGTAATGAGTTTTGCGATAATTTTGAGATGTCACCATAGTTGTGGGGGCAATGGCAGCAAAAATAGTCATACCTTGTTGGTCCAGTTCATTGTGGATGGCATAGTAGCAAGTGTAGTAGAAGTACCTTGTCGGAACTGTGATGATCAGTGATAAGATTGTTAATAGGCCATAAGGTGACGATGCCAAGAGGATGAGGTAAGGCAACGATGACAAATTAACCAAAACTGAATGAATAAGATGGGTTTACCATAGGCCATATGGCAACAATGTAATGAGAAAGTCGTAAGGCGACGATGACAAGAGTGTAATAGATAACCCTAAGGCGACGATATTTAGGCCAACCACATTCATGCTGGATTGCATGCAATGTGTCAAGTAAAGTGAACATTGGACTTGTGTTCTAAAGAAAAGTGATAGTCGGTTAAAGATTGGGCTTGCGATCCAAAGAAAATTTAGATCATAAAGATTGAATCTCTGGTTCAAAGTGAAGTGTCAAGTTAGTACATAATGGACTAATAGTCCATAGTGATCAGTCTGTTGATGCCGGTTGTATTCCTAAAGTCGGAGTATGTTATTAAGCATTTCCTAACATATGTAATACGTTGAGATTGAGATGAGTGAGACTTTATGCTAATGCTTTCAAAGCATAAAAAGGAACATTTTTACTTTCTTAACAGATTAACCAAATGTTTTTTGAGCCTGTTCTAGTGTTGTAGGTTTAATCACTCACCTTGTATTCAAGCTGACGACTTTCATGTCCTAGACAATCGAACATCCAGGACTTATAGAGGTAGATTATCTAGAAGAAGAGTATGCCAAGGAAGGCTATGGCTTCGCGAGATAGCTGGCAAAAGTGGAAGACTTTTGTTTTATTTATCTTTGGTTTATGTTAAGGCACTAGGTGCTAAACTCATTACTATGTTGTAAGGCTTTATGCCTAAGACTTATTCTCTTTTGTTTTCCCTTTCTGTGAGATTGAAATAGTGATGTTTAAGACTCAGATGTGTTTAATATTAAGTACGCCTAGAGCCACCATATTTATTATTATTGCTTCGATTTACTATATTTATTTATTGCCTCAATTCTTTCTTTTTTGGATAATCATGTGATTCTTAACTCGCCATGTATCCACGGGACCAAAAGAGAAAATGTTTTAAAATTCTCCTATTTTGGCTACGCCGAGACGTGACAGAGATAGTCAAAGTGGAGTCAAATGTTGAGAACATTGAAAGGGCTTCATCTTCTAAAACTAAGTTCATGGGCATAAGTTTAAAAAAGAGGAAGCAAGGCTCTGAGATAGGTGATCTTAAACTAATTGTTGGAAAGAATGCAAGAAAAGGAATAGGAAAGCCTAGCGCTGAGCCAAAAGAAAAGTGTTTCCATCGCAACATGAAGAGGCATTGGAAAAGGGCATGTATATAATACTTGGCTGGTAAAGGCAAGGTATGATCAAATCACTAGTAGTTGAAGTAAGTTGTTAAACAGATACTTCAAATACTTAATGCATTGATTCTGGAGTCTCTGAGTGGACTTGAAATTGTTACAGGGTTAAGATAAATTAGATTATACAATAATTAGAAGATCTTGACTGCTTTTTGGGATCTAATGTAAGAAATGTGATTTGATTAGTAGCTTTATTTGTATAAAACTTTGGAGTTATTAGTTTTGATTTCAGTTTTAAATTATTGAATAATAGTTCTTAGATTTTGATACTGAAATGGCAATTAAAAGAATTTGTTCTTTTATGTTTTTCTAATTGTCAAGCAAGTATGTTATTGATTACTCCTGTTTCTCGTAAATTATCTATCATAGTGTTTTAATAACTGATTGGTATTTTTCCATCTAAAATATAGGACCTTCAACTAATCCTGTAAGCCTTTGGCATAAGATGATAGATCATATTAATCTAAGTAGGCTAGAAAAAGGATGAGATCCTAAAGTCATTTGGTCGTTGATACCACTGTCTATCTGTCAATCCTATTTAGAGAATAATATGATCAAGAGATCTTTTCTTTAACATATCATAGAGCCAAAGACTTGGTAGAATTAGGGCATACTAATATATGCAGGCCAATAAACATTAGAGTAAAACATAGTCATGACTATTTTAGATACTGATATAGATTTACCCATTGCACCGTAAGCCTTAATCCTTTTGAGAAATTCAAAGAATTTGAGAATGAGAAGCTATTAGTAAAGAGTATCATTATCTTTTTATTCGATCAAAATTGTGAGTGTCAAACTAACGTGTTTATTGTCCATAATGAGATAAGAATATGATTCTCTCTCAGATGTCTACATCAAGTGTTTCTTCATGGGATGGTGTAGCGGAAAGAAGCAACTGATTTTCTTTCACATATGACAAGGTCATGAGATGAGTTATTTGGAGTTACTATTGTTCCTTGTTTTTCTCTTTGAAAACTACAAAGTACATACTAAATCTTATTCGGAGCAAATCTTTCCGATAGACATCCCGAAGTTATGGAATGAATGCAAATCCTGTCTCACAGTAATGTCAAATAATGTTGTCTGCCACACATACGTTTAGGAAATATGAGTGGTTTGGAATCAAGATTGAAAGTATCATACTTTTTTAGGGTACCCCAAAGGAAAGATAATTCTAGAGAAAGGAGTAATGTCATTAGTCTCTCAAAGCAATCTATAAATTATCAAAACTAGAATTTATTACGCGTTTATCGATTCCTACACTGGTACCTTATCATAATGGGAGGATTGTCTGCAATGCTAATAGATTCTTTTGAATCTGATCTCTCTAATCGTAAAGAGGCAATATCCAATGGATATTTAGGGCATTGAACCATGAATGTTTAATTTGGAGAAGCTATACTTCAATCAGGTCCGGAACTTTGTAAGCACTTTTGCCTATAGGTTGTATAAGTGCCTATAAGAAGAAAAGAGGATGAGATCGGAAGGTAAAGCAAAGCTATTCCAAATATGCTTGATTCCATTAAAATTCTCTTATCCAATATTGTGAATCTCAATTCTGAGATTTTGTAGATAGATGTCAAGATAACTTTTGTGAAAGATAATCTTGACGAGAACATCTACCTACATCAACCAGATGGTTTCATGGTTAATGGTGAGGAAGCTGTGGTATGTGAGTTGTATAAATCTATAGACTTATGCAAACATCCAAAGATAAGAACAAGTGGTTTTGACTTGGTAGTCAAAATATTTTAGATTTATCTAAAATAAGGATGTAGCTTATTTTTACAAGATGTTTCTTTTAAAGGAAGCATGATTGTAATTACTGTTCTAAAAATTGATAGTATATTTATCATTGAGAATGATAAGGGAGTGTTGTCAACGGTTGAGGTTATGTTGTTCAATATACTTTATATTTGTGATCTTGGAGAGGTGACCTACATTTTATGGATAATGCTCATTCGAGATCAGAAGGTTAAGAAAATGAGATTATCTCAAGCTTCTTATATTGGTAAGTTATTGGCTATTACTTTTGACATAGGGAATTTCAATAAAGGTGAGAGCTAGTGTCTTAAGATGCCAGATGAAAGAGGTCGCATGGTAGGTATACCATATGCTTTGGCAATGGGTAGCCTCAAGTATGCGATGTTAGGTACGGGATATCCATTATACCATTAGGCTTGTTTAACAGATATTAGTTCAAATTGTGTTCAGTTCAATGGACAACAATAGAGCATATTTCAAAGGCTTGAGAAGAACTAGAGGTTATATGTTGGGTTATTGTGTTTTGGAATAAGTTTGAATTGGCTATGCTGAATTCAAAACATTTAATCATATTTGGATTTTGAGAATGTCAAATTTTGGATATGTCTGGTAATGTCTTTTTTTTGGGGACATAGTATAACATGAAGATGTTGAGGACACCATAGAATGAGTCAACTGATGATCTAGAAGATCACTTCACAATACTTTATCGGTTAAAGATTTTTGATAAGTCATATGGACAATCTTGGTGTCAGGAGTAACGCTAAATGGTTGTGAGTGGAAGTGGGAGTTTGTAGAAAATTTGCCCTCAAGCCAGTTAGTTTGACTATGGAATATCATAATACATTTATGTATGTCATTTTATGAGATGAATGGTTAGGATGTTATCCTTAAACGTCATTGTATGTGATTCAAATGTGTGAGATTACACATAGGAGATATGAATCGCTATTCCTTGTTGTTTCAAATGAGTCGCAGTGGATGACAAGACTGGATGACTTATCAGGTATACACTATAGTATGATTAACTTCTATCTGATAGAGTGATGAATCTCATTTACAAGGTTGGTTGACTCTAAGTTTACATGCTAGTGTATGAGTTGCATTAGCGGAGTGTGAGATAATGTATGCTTGGTTACTTTAGTTTACCTATCAGTGAGGTCTTCACGATCAACACCTGGGTATCTTGGGTTATAAAGTTTATAGCATTGGGAACATATATTGTGAAGATGGAATCTGCCCTCTTGTAAAAAGTGATTCTCTATCCTTGAGAATGTTACTGGTTGATTACTAAGAGCTGTGCAGCCATTTCGACAAGATGTTGTAGACATGTTTATTAATCTATGAGTAGTGAATGATACTCAAGGAATATAAGATGTATTATCTACTGAGTGGACAATATTGTTATTCATACATCCAAATGATAAATGCAAATACTAGCAGGTAGAGGGACATCAGTGTCATATTATAAAAGTCTAGGAATCACTGATGTAAGCATTTTTTTATTCTCATGCACTAGAGTACAGTTATCGTTATTTTGTCAAATTAATGATAATTGATTAAGTATTGATTCCTTAGTTAAGAGTTTAACTAGATGGAATTATTAATTAATCTGAATTAGTAATTAAGAACCTAGGGGTCCCACTCTTAGCTCAAATGAATGTTTGATGCAAAGTGCAAAGGAGGAAAGATTTAAAGGTATAAGTAATCGGTTACTTACACTAACTATTATTAGTACCGGTACCATAAGCAGGTTTGTAGGTGACAAGCGGGGGTACTTGTAAAATACATCCGCGCCAAAACAAAGAAATACACTGATTTAGTCTACAACTCCCTTGCAAATCTGCAATTTGGATTACAATGCTAGCTATTATATAATATGATTAATCTATGATAAGTTGTATTGTTTTAGCTATAAATTGTGCAGATCACTGTTTGATGTGTGAAGAAATGAATAAGTAGGATAAAAGGGATGCTTGATTTTAAGGAAGACAATTTAAACATGAAAAGTGAGGCTCAAGCGATCGAATATCCCTCAACCGATCGAAGGTTTGATCGATTGAAGAGAGTTAAAGCGCTCGAAGATTCCAGAAGTTCAATTGATCGAGTGATGTTCGATCGATCGAACATGGCTTTTATCAGAACTTACGCATGCACAGCAGAGACAGAGTTTTTAACCCTAGCTTTAGGTTTATGTATAAATAATTATTTTGTTTACGTCCAAGGGGACGCCCACTTCAGTTTTTATCAGTTTACATAGAGAGAGGAGAGTTTATTCTTGATTTTTGTAGGTTTGAAGCTTTGGATATAGCTTTTGGGGTTGATTTTTATAGTTTAATATAAGTTCTTCTATTCCAGGTTCTGCAATCTCAGTTTATTCATATTCTAGTTGCTTAAAATCATAGTTTAATCTATTAGAATTGATAGCTATCGTAGTAGTAGTTTTAAATCACTTAGTTTCATAGATTTTATGTTAAAATCACAACCAAACATGTCTTTAATGAACTTTCACGTTAAAAACGACTCTGTGACACTCCAGACCAAGTATGAATAGTCCCCAGGTTGGGAGATCACGATGAAATAGTGATCTCTAGCCTCTGCCATGCAGCAGTATAAAACCTGCACTCGATCGATCGAAGTAGTTCAATCGATCGAAGCAGACACGTAGTCAAGCGATCGAATTGAGCCATTTCGATCGCTCAAGAGATGATGATATTCGATTGATCGAAAGCGCATTGATCGATCGAACCTTCAGATTCTTGAGAAGTCTTTTTGCAATATTCCAAGACTTTCTGCTTTTGAGATTTGTTATCAAACTGTCCCCAAATGCTTAGTTTGTCAAAACAGTTTCATTACTTTAAGCCTTAAGGCATTTTTTTCCAATAACTTTTGCAAACTATTTTGAATGCTAACACCATTCAGAATGCGAGACTTAACTATTGTTTCAAACCACCTTTATGTGTTTTGGAAACAAATGTGATGATGTAGTCCTAGCTATGAACGGACTATTGATTCTTTATCTTTCGAAAATACAGAATACTGTAGATAGACACACTCCTTAGAGCTTAAATGTAACTGTATGGTAGATGGCATGATCGCTGCGGATTCGTGTGATCCCAACATTCCCTTAATATTAAAGAAATCACTTTTAAAACATCGCTGTAGTTAATTAGATAATCATTAGTTTATTTTAATTGCTCTAGTAGTTATAGTTTGTAGAACTTTGTGTTCTACACCTTGTTTCAAATCTTGAATTTTCCTTTTTCCCTTTAGAGTCTAATCTAAGTTTTTAGTTTAACACCTTCCCTCTGGGATCGACCTGGTCTTACCAAATTACTACTTGCATATCTACCTACACTTGGGTATAGCAGATAAGTGCACACAACTTTTTATTCGTATCAAGTTTTTGGCGCCGTTGCCGGGGAAGGCGACGATTTAATACTTAGATTAACTCAATCTACCTTAATCTATTTCTGTTTTCTTTTTCTTTTAGGTTTTTTAGATTAAAATCTCCTTAGGAATCTTTCCCTTTCATGTCTGACAATTCCATTGAAGGAATTTTTAGAAATCCATTCTACCTTGCCGATTCCTCTAATTCCATTAATCCCGTAGCCACACCTACTGATTCAATGACCGATAATCGAAGTGAAAATGGTGAGAATGTGGTTCTACCAATTGATGATTCGCTTCGTCCTTTGTGCGATCTCATGACACCCGAATATGCACCTACACCTTCTTATATTCTCATTCCACCCCATGCAGGCGAATTTCAATTTCGCAATGGAATGATTCAACTCCTTCCAATCTTCCGTAGAATGGAGAGCGAGAAGGCATATCTACATGTTAAGGACTTTGAGGATGTTTGTAAAACATTCTCACAAAATTGTCCCATAGATGTGACACGCCTAATGCAATTTCCCTTTAGCTTGAAGGATAAAGCAAAAGCGTGGCTACTCACCTTAAAGCCGCATTCAATCTACACCTGGCATGTGATGAACATTGCAGTCTTAAAGAAATTCTTTCCACCTCGCATGACCACCGAACTTAAACGACAAATAAACTCTTATAAACAAAAGAGCAATGAAACCTTCACCCAAAATTCGGAGCATTTCAAGGATTTGTTTATCTCATGTCTACATCACGGGTACGAGAAATGGAGAACCACAAGCTACTTGTACGAAGGGTTAAATGGTGAAACTAAAAAGTTGGTCAAAACCATAAAAACACTGAAGAGGCTGAAGCTCACTTCGAGTGGCTAGGTGAACATGCTCATGAATGGTCAAATACTGAAGATGTCTCGCGCTCACAGATATCCTGTGTAGAGGAGAAAAGTATGTAAATTAAAAAGTGAGGATGATCTGATGAAAAAAAATGAAAAACTAGTTAAGAAAGTAGAGGAGTTAGGGATAATGAAATGAGAAAGTTCTAGGCAAGCTTTACCTGAAGAACCGTGCAGCACATGAAACGTGTTGAGACATACCACTCAATACTATCCCAATGTGCCATACTTTCAAGAACAACCCCCATGGAAATGAATGCTATGCAAGGGTATAGGGGGGCGGGGAATTCCTATAACAATCATAATTCGCAAAATAATAACAATCGATGGAATCACCCCAGTTTTGATTGGAAAAACGATGCTGGGACCCAAAATCAAGACCATTAACAACAGCCCTATAATAACAATAATCAATATCAAGGGCAATACAATAGGCAGTCACAGTCATTCAATCAAAATAGATCAAATGACTATAACCATGCTCAACCCTCTAATAGCCATCAGTCAAATGTATACGTGCCACCTCACAAAAAGGTGCAAGAGGATGATCCACTCTCTAATGCAAATTTAACACAATAGTTAATTCAGATGGTGAGTAAAATGTCCGCAACATTAGAAAGAATGGATGCATGACAAGAGGGATCGAGTGGAACGATTCCTACCCAACCACTTCAAAACACGAAGGGATTCAACAATGGTCCCAATAATCAAGAACATGCTAAAGCCGTGACTACTCTGAGAAGCGACAAGGTTATAGGGCAAAACATACCTCGTTCTACTTCTAAGGAGTATGAAGAGGATGGAGTGGTAACTAAAAACAAATCATCCACTCAAGAAGAGGAACAATTCAATAATAATGAATCATTAGATGCAAAAGATGAAGCTTCTAAAGAACCAGAAGAAGTTGAGAGAAGGCCCGGAAAGGAACTAGTTAAAGACGAATTACCTAAATGCCCTTTCCCCGCGCCTTAACCTCAAAGGCTTAAGAAACCCAAAAACGAGGTAAAGAATCAGGAGTTCTTGGAGTTGTTTAAATAAGTCAAAATAAATCTTGCACTTCTTGATGCAATCAAAAAAGTGCTGACCGACGCTAAGTACCTTAAAGAATTATGCACGGTCAAAAGGAGGCAAAGTGTAAAGAAACACGCGTATGTCGCTTGCTAAGCATCAGCAATCATCCAAAATGAATTGCCTCCGAAACTCAAAGACCCTGGTACTCCAACTGTCTCATGCCAGATTGGAAATCAAAGGATAGACAACACAATCCTTGATCTAGGAGCAAGCGTAAACCTGCTACCATACTCAGTTTACAAACAACTAGGGTTAGGTGAACTCAAACCTACCCGAGTTACACTACAACTGGCACATAAGTCAGTCAAATATCCTAGAGGAATACTGGAGGAAGTTCTCGTACAAATAGACTCCTTTGTCTTCTCGGTCGATTTTGTAATTTTGGACACTGAACCTATGTCTAATCCATGTTCACAAATCTCGGTGATTTTCAGACGTCCATTCCTTAATACAATAGATGCCATAATAAAAATAAGAAGTGGCATAATGACCATCGTATTATGGAACATGACTCTAAATGTCAAGATTTTTTCAAATCCCCGACCTGAATAATACGAGGATGAGGAAGAAATCAATTACATCGAAATAACCATTAAAGATGAGGCTGATTTTGTAGATTACAAAGATCCCTTGGAGGTAGTTGTGTCACAATTCGACGCAATCTATCAACCTAATGATTCTACCCTATTAGATGCTGCTTTAAATCACACTTGCCTCATGATGAAAACAAAAGAGGATGATAGAGCTGAATGCATGTGGGTAACACCATATGAACCAATACTCCAAAAACAAAATTACTTATGCCATCCAATTTTTAGTTCCCCAATTTGGAGTTAAAGGAGCTTCCAAACAAACTCAAATACGCCTACTTAGGGACTGAAAAGACTTATCCTATCATAATTTCATCTACATTAAATCCTGAACAAGAGGATAAGTTAATCCAAAAGTTGAAACAACATAAGGGAACATTAGGATAGACTATTACCGACCTCAAAGGCATAAGCCCGTCTGTTTGCACCCATAAAATATACTTGGAGGAAGACACTAAACCTTTGCAGCAAATGCAAAGGCGTCTGAATCCCAACATGCAAGAAGTCGTCAAAAAGGAAGTTTTAAAACTACTTGATGTTGGTATCATATATCCTATATTTGATAGCCCTTGGGTTAGTCCAACCCAAGTAGTGCCAAAGAAGGCAGGCATAACGATCATTCCTAATAAAGATGGCAAATTGGTACCAACACACGTCCCCACCAGATGGCGGATGTGTATTGATTACCAAAAATTAAATACTATGACCTGGAAAGACTACTTTCCATTACCATTTATGGATTAAATGCTAGAACGAGTGGCAGATCATAAATATTATTGCTTTTTGGACGGATATAGTGGCTATAACCAAATCAAAATCGCTCCTGAAGATCAGGAGAAAACGACTTTCACGTGTCCATTCGGTACATTCGCTTACCGTCGTATGCCCTTCGGCTTATGCAATGCACCTGCTGCCTTTCAGCGGTGCATGTTGAGCATATTCAGTGATATGGCCAAACAAGTACTCGAGGTTTTCATGCACGACTGCTCAGTGTTTGGCCATAGTTTTGAACTATCTAGAAAACCTTGGAAAAGTGTTAGCAAGATGCGAGGACAAACACCTAGTACTAAACTGGGAAAAGTGTCACTTTATGGTGACCAAGGGAATTGTCCTCAGCCACATTATTTGTGATAAAGGTATCCAAGTTGATAAAGCAAAAAGTGATATAATCTCGAACCTACCTATCCCCCGTACAGTTAAAGACATCCGCCCTTTTCTGGGACACATGGTATTTTTTCGTCGCTTTATCCAAAATTTTAGTGCGATTTTCCTACCACTGTGTCAACTCTTAGTCAAAGACGCACCCTTCGAGTGGTCGGACAACTATCAAACATCTTTTGACGCACTAAAGGAACACCTTACCTCTGCACCGATAATACAGGCACCCGACTAGCCTTATGTAATCTACTATGCCAGTCGAACACTTAACGAAGCTCAAATGAACTATACGACTACCAAAAAAGAGCTACTGGCAATAGTTTTCACTCTGGATAAATTTAGGTCATATCTGATAGAATCCCCAATCGTCTATTTCATAGACCACTCAGCCCTCAAGTACCTACCATCTAAGAAGGATGCGAAGCAAAAGGTTATCCGTTGTATACTCCTACTCCAAGAATTCGATATCACTATCAAGGATAAAAAAGGAGTAGAGAATGTGGTAGCTGACCATTTGTCTCGGTTAACATTCACTGACAACACTGAACCTGTACCAATTAAAGATGAATTCTCAGATGAGCAACTGATGACTGTTTCCAGTTTGCCTTGGTATGAGGATGTAGTAAATTATCTTGTTACAGGAGAGATCCCTAGTAATTGGTCAAATCAAGATAGGAAACGGTTCCTCTCATTCACACGTCACTTCTTTTTCGATGACCCGTACTTATTCAAGTATTGTGCTGATTAGGTCATCAGACATTGCATCCCAAATGAGGATATAACCGTGATTTTGGCATCTTCCCACTCTGAAGCTTGTAGAGGTCACTTTGCTTCGCAAAAGACTGCACAAAAAGTCCTACATAGCAGTTTCTACTGGCCCACCTTGTTTAAGGATGGTTATTCTTCTTGTAAATTGTGCCAACGCTGTCAAAAGCTAGGTACAATTTCAAAAAGGAACTCTATGCCCTTAACTCCCATTATCACAATTGAAATATTTGATTGTTGGGGCATGGACTTCATGGGACCGTTTCTGAAATCAAACAACTATGAATACATACTCTTAGTTGTGCAGTATATTTCAAAATAGGTAGAAGCGCTACCGACAAGACGCAATGACCACAAAATGGTTATGTCCTTTCTTAAGGAACACATTCTGTCGCGTTTCGGAACCCCAAAGGCACTAACAAGTGACCAAGGCAAGCATTTTTGCAACAGACCTTTGGAGTCACTCCTCAAAAAATATGGGGTCAATCATTAGATCGCTCTCGCCTACCACCAACAAACTAATGGGCAGGTGGAGTTGGCTAACCGAGAAATCAAGCATATACTAGAAAAGACCGTTAGTTTTAACAGAAAGGACTGGGCATATAAACTGACTGATGCTCTATGGGCATACCGTGCTACTTATAAGACAAACCTGGGGATGTCCCCATACTGGCTAGTGTACGGAAAAGCATGTCACCTCCTTATCAAAATCGAGCATAGAGCATATTGGGTAACACGTTCATTGAACTTTGACATTAAAGAATGAGGTCATCTTCAAAAACTCCAGTTGATTAAACTGGAAGAAATACGTCGAGATGCATACGACAATGCTAAATTACGCAAGGAAAGGTTAAAGGCTCGCCACGATAGAACAATCTTTCAAAAATCATTCGAGCAAGGCAGAAAGTCTTGCTGTACAACTCTCGCCTCCACCTTTTTCCAGGTAAGCTCCGATCCCAGTGTACAGGTCCATTCATTGTTAATTTTTTTTTTCCACATGGGGCCGTTGAGCTCATAAATCCCAAGAATGATGATTATTTCAAGGTTAACGGCCAAAGGTTAAAACCGTTCTTAGAGAACTGCCTACCAGAAGCTGAGCATATCCAGCTAGATGAGCCCAAATATTCCTCCACCTAAAACACTAAAGAGTGTTCATATTTTGTTGTTGTATTTTTTCCTTTACTGCACTTTGTTTTGTTTCATTTATTTCTGTCTCTTTTTGAGTGTGACCTCGATTCTAATCTTCTATTCCATGTTATCTCTCCCCTATAGGTTATTAAAAATATGAAGGATGACGACGTCCATTCAATCGGGTCATGGGCTGATTTAGAATATCCTAACCCTCCTTGGACTATTGAGGAGATTGCATTTTGCTTATCTCCTTATCAAGGACCAGGAGCGGATGATGTAATTGACTTAACCCAAGGGTACATCCCTTACAATCCTGCACTCCTCCACATTAACCCCTTCGAGCATATGGACTTACCTGAAGAGGAAGGCGAACCAAAGGGGTATTTTGTTGGGGAAGTAGATGATGCCCTCTTGGCATACTGGGAGAACGATTCATTGTGGGAACTATGGGATTAAGAAGATTTACAGGATGTGGTACCAGAACGCAATAATGCTATCTTTACGTATGTTGATGACTTCCTTGTCATCGAATTGGTTCCATACATTTATGTGCACGTGAGTTATTTGTTGTTCAGGCTTCAAGGCCCTCTACCTGCTCATGTACATGGTTATATCACACCAATAGTGAGGTTAATTCCTTGTCACACTTCATTTTCTTTTCGTTTTTCTGTGTTTATTCCTTTCTGTTGGTTCTTTCTTTTGTTTTATTTAATCTCTTCCTTTTTGGTTTTCTTTTGTTCTTCCTTTGTCAGGATTTTCACTATGAATCCAATGTTACCGCCATTGTTCCTTACACATCAACTGTTCCATGGATTTGGACCATACATAGGGTCCCCGGGTACTCCGCCGCAAGAGGAAAGTCCGTTGAGAAATTACACTTCATTATCTTTATCACCATTCGGATCACCTCTTGCTTGTGCAATCAATTCCTCAGAGATTTTAGACTCACTCAATGATATCCTTGCTACTTTTTGACTGTTCTGGGAAAGGGAATCATCAAGTTTGGAATCTACACTCGAAGATGTGGCAGAGAAAGAAGCAATTGCGGAAGATGGAATATTCATGTTTGAAAATTAGTGCTCCACTTCAATTGCGTTTTGTCAGTTGGTCTTTCTATTATCATTTGAAGTGTAATGCTGGACAAAGGATTGTTAATTTTGCTTTTAATTTTTAGCTTTTCATTATTAATAAGGTCTTAATTACCATGGTTGCGGGAAACAATTTTGCAAAGAGCATGCTATTACAAAGTTAAATTTATAAATTTGTAATTTTATGTTACTTTGTTGATGATGATTTCTGGCCTATATGTCTTGTGAATGAACTATTTTTATCATTTTCCTATATGTCCAGAACAATCTTGGTTAGTTGGGGGTGCATAGATTTTCCATTCATAAAGATTTTTAGAATTTTCAGGTTCGATCGATCGAACCACACTCGATCGATCGAAAACATCCAATGCTCAAGCACTTGAACAATACTCAATCGATCGACAGGTGTTCGATCACTCGAGACTTGTATTTAAACGAAGCGTCCGACGTACATTTCTTCTATCTCTTCCTCTCTCTCACCCTCGAGCACTTCAAGACAGAGAGTGAACGATAGCTGGGCAATTTTTGTTTCCCCTCTTTCCATTTCCATCATTTGCGGGTCGCCCTTGATCGTTACCAACTATCACCATCATCATCTCGTCCTCTCCTCTGCGGGTACCGAGGTAAAAATCCTCTAAACCCCTTATTCCATTTTTTGTTAAAACCTCAAGGGGGTGCTCACCATTAGTCCTAAGACCTAATCTTTATCTTAGAAATCTTAGGTTCTTGTCTGTTTTCTTTTGTTTGTGTTTCTGGAATTTTTCTGCGCATCTCGCTGTGCTTGATCGATCGAGCTGTTTTCGAGTGATCAAAGGCAACAATCAAATCGATCGATCGAGCTGGTTTCGAGCGATCGAATGCAGCAAGTTTTCGATCGATCAAAAACTGTTCGATCAATCGAATTGATGCACAGGCAGTTTCTTCATTTGGTCTTCTACTTTTGTTTTCTTTAATCTTTTCTATTCATTTTCAATTTCAGGACATTCCAAATGAATCCTATTACGGGGTATTATAAATCCAAACCCCTCGACCTCATAATACCTAATCCGATACCTGATCACAGGTTTTGAAATGACGAGGATTGGGTTTGGTTCAACCGATACTTTCAACCGTGGAAGGTAATGTTAGAGCGGCCACTTGAAGCCGTGTGGCTTTCCGCCCCGTGGTTTCTTGCATTGATCCCTGCCATGCCGAGCGGTTTGAGATGTTGATGCAGTCTAAGAAAATCAACATTAATTGGGTGCAGGAGGCATATGCGACCATGATTAAGGATCCTGCGACCCCGTTCACGGCACAGATCTTTCTTTTGAGGTCGTGAGATCATATTCAATCAAACTACCGTGGCCACTGCTTTGGATTTACCTGAGACCCCCGACCACTTTTACCCATATACCCGGTACACCAGAGACTCTGTCCTCTGTCATTATCCGTGAAATTACCTGCGGTGCTGTTCAGATCTGGAGCGGCATCTCCCTGATTGAGGATCTGTTTCTGACACAGCAGTATCATCTCCACCACCTAGCGCTTGCCAATTGCATTTTGATGACTTCATGTCATGAAAAGGTGGTGCCATGGTATGCTAGGGTTCTGTATGCCATTGGGATGGGGCTACGTGTCTACTTGTTTTGACTCTATATCGACTTCCTAATCTAGCCCACGCGGTACATTACCGCCAAGCATCATCTGAAGGGCGCTTGGCCTATCCATCAGGTGATTGAGCAGGATGGATTGCTACCATTGGCCATAGACACAATTTTACAGGCTTCGAGTTGGTTTAGAGAGATAGCAGTGCGCCATTCTGATGCGCAGAAAAAGAGAAAGTTGAAAGATAAGGGGAAGACCGGGGAAAAGAGGAAGAGAGGGGGAGGCACCGACACAGAGGGTGCAGCTTCTAGGATGCCCATTGAGGCTAAGGAGCTAGATTCAGATGAAGAGAACCCCGTCGCTACTGTATAGTAGTTCGAGTTGAGACAAAGGTCTCAAGCTTAGGCCCAGGGAGAGTCGTCTTCCGTATCCCTCCAGACTCTTCACTCATTACTTATTAAGGAGAGGAAGGTACGGATACGGCTCGAGGGCAAGGTGGATCATATGACGACCTTACTGGAGGCGATCTTGATACAGATCAGGGTGGATCAGTCTATTCACACCGCTTCATACCCACCTATTGCCTCTTCTACACCACCCACCACTGGTCTATCTTCTTCTGTTCCGCTACAATCTTCTGATCCTGTAGCTCCATCTACATCCACAGCTCCGCCTACTATTTCTGTTACTCTATCTCCATTACCTGTTGATCCCTATGCCCCATCATCATCATCTGCACCACCTCCAGTCGTGACTGACCCATCATTCTCTACATCAGCTGCCCAAACTTTAAGTGACCCGGTGATGGCTATTATTGTTGCTGAGGGTGGAGATAAGGATGCTCCTGCTGCACCGATCGTGATTTTATCCAATATTGGTGATGATTAGATTTTGTCCATTGAGAGTGGGAGTTTTGTTGTATTTTGCTTATTTTTGTTCTCTCTCTTCTCTCATAGTTTTCTTTTGGGTATGTGGATATTTTGGACTGTGAGATTAGGATTGGATATTTTGATCACTAGGATTTTATTGTTTTATCATCCCAGTGATCAGTTTTTTTTACTATGTATGGATCTCTTGTTCTTTCATTTCATATTTACTTTTTATTCATCTTGGCTGCTTGGAGTTTGTATACAGATTGCTATGCTTGCGGTTATTGCTTTGCTGCATCAGGTGATATCTCTCTATTTATTTTTGAAAATCAACTTCTGGGGACATCGCAATTTTCAGTTGGGGATGGGATATAGATAGATAATCATCACATGCGCATGTGTATACTTAGCAATCTGGATAACTTTATTGCACATATCATACAATCTTGATTAAAATATATATATAAATAAATAAATAAATAAAATTTATCAACTTTATTGGTAGAACAACTTTGAATATTCACTTCTATTTAGCTGTTATCAAGCAATGATACATTCATGTTAATCTTATCCTTTTATGGATTAAGTTCACACATTTTTCTAGTTCCACTAGGATGATTGCATTTGTTGACCTCTCATGTATCTAACATCCAATTGCACTAGTTGGTAGCTATATTGAAAACCTAATAATGAGTTAATACGACTACTGTGCTAAACGAATGAGTAGTAAAAACTATTTAAACCTCAGTGAGTTTTTGATCCAATCTTTATTTCTGAGGGAATTTTCACATAAACATCGAATTGTCTTTCTTGATTACGCATATTACATTCGTTGCACTAGTCTGGTTAATTTTTCAATGTTTGCTGCTTATTTGAGGAGAACGATCAGGATCTACTAACTAAAAGCCAATAAACACTGTAATGCTAAAACTAAAGAATTAAGAAAATGATTTAAGTCATCATCATCCATTTCCTACCACTATCCATACCCCTTTACCTATAGAAACCATTCTATTTCAAAAACCCCACACCGACTTAATAATGCCTGATCCATTATGGAATATAAACTCCTAATCCTTTACCTTGACTCTAAATGACCTCATTGCGCATCCAACAATAGAAAACTGTCAAAGTTGTGATTAGAGGAGAGTAGTTGTGGGAAGTTAAAAAAAAAGGGAGAATATGAAAGGATACAAAAAAAATAAATAAATAAAATTGGTTGAAGATTTGGAAAGAACAAAATGAGATGATAATCACCATCATACGCTAAGACGCGCAATCTTTCCATCCATCATCTGTATCTTCTACAATAAAACCCAAAATTCTAAAGTCTTAATGATTCTTAAATGACTTAGTTTGAACACGAACGTGTAAGTTGAGTTATCCATGGCAGTTTGCTCCTCTAGTAAGTAGCATCCTATCCATGGGACTATACACTATAAATGTCTGTCTTTTGTGAAGTCAAGTATGAAAGCATTTAGTATCCAAAAATTCACTCTTATCAAAGCTTTCATACCACGTGCGATCATTATTAAGCCAGTTTCTGTCAGGCGTTTATTTTTGAGTGTAAGCCTATGTGAGAATTGAGTTGAAATTACTAGTTCTAGAGGTACGATAGTCCAAAATAATTCTAAATAATGTTGGATACATAGCTGTTAACTTCACACACACACGGATACATAATTGTGATGCATATGTTATATCTATCTTGGTGACATGAGGAGTATATGGGTTTCTTTCATGGTTTGCTTGAGGTTAATATATTTTTGTAGAGCTAAGTTAATAGTTGAATGGACGAGAATGTTTAAAAGTTTTTCTATGTTTTTTGAATTTAAAATTCAGAATTTTGTGGGTATATTCACTATAAATCCTCACTAGACAACACTCGGCCACTAGGGGGAACCTAGGGGTTTAACAACCTGTTGCATTCGATAAATGCAACCGCGAATCCTACAAAAGTGAGTTAGGTAGTTTCTCTTTCTATTCAGATTAGTTGTTTTGGTTTATCTTGTTTTAGATTAGTCGTTGAAGTAATAGTTTAGCTTGCTCTTATTTTTTGCTTTATTGCTAGGGACTAGCAATTCGCTAGTTGGGGGTTGTGACAAGCGGGGGTATTTCTAAAATACAACCGCGCTAAAATAAATAAATACACTGATTTACTCTGCAACTCCCTTGCAAATCTACAATTTGGATTACAATGCCAGCTTTTACATAATATGATTAATCTATGATAAGTTGTATTGTTTTAGCTATAATTTGTGTAGATCACTGTTTGCTGTGTGAAGAAATGAATAAGCAGGATAAAAGGGATGCTTGATTTTAAGGAAGACAATTCAAACATGAAAAGTGAGGCTCAAGCTATCGAGAGTTCAGTTGATCGAAGAGAGTTTAAGCGCTCGAAGATTCCAGAAGTTCAATCGATCGAGTGATGTTCGATCGATCGAACATGGCTTTTATTAGAACTTATGCGCGCACAGTAGAGACAGAGTTTTTAGCCCTAGCTTTAGGTTTATGTATAAATATTCATTTTGTTTACGTCCAAGGGGATGCTCACTTCAGTTTTTATCAGTTTACATAGAGAGAGGAGAGTTTATTCTTGATTTTTGTAGGTTTGAAGCTTTGGATATAGCTTTTGTGATTGATTTCTATAGTTTAATATAAGTTCTTCTATTCCAAGTTCTGTAATCTCAGTTTATTCATATTCTAGTCAATTAAAATCATAGTTTAATCTGTTAGAATTGATAGTTATCGTAGTAGTAGTTTTACATCACTTAGTTTCATAGATTTTATGTTAAAATCACAACCAAACATGCCTTTAATGAACTTTCACGTTAAAAACGAATCTGTGACACTCCAGACCATGTCTGAGTAGTACCCAGGTTGGGAGATCACGATGAAACAATGATCTCCAGCCTCTGCCATGCAGCAGTATTAAACCTATACTTGATTAATCGAAGTAGTTCGATCGATCGAAGAAGACACGTAGTCAAGCGATCAAAGCCATTTCGATCGCTCGAGATATGATGATATTCGATCGATCGAAAGCGTGTCGATCGATCGAACCTTCAGATTCTTGAGAAGTATTTTTGCAGTATTTCAAGATTTTTTGCTTTTGAGATTTGTTATCAAACTGTCCCCAAATGCTCAGTTTGTCAAAACTGTTTCATTGCTTCAAGCCTTAAGGCATTTTTCTTCAATAACTTTTGCAAACCATTTTGAAGGTTAACACCATTTAGTATGCAATACTTAACTTTGTTTTAAACTCTCTTCATGTGTTTTGGAAACAAATGTAATGATGTAGTCCTGACTATGAACGGACTATTGATTCTCTATCTTTAAAAAATACGGAATACCATAGATAGACACACTCCTTAGAGCTTAAATGTAACTGCATGGTAGATGTCATGATCGCTGCGGATTCGTGTGATCCCAACATTCCCTTTGTATAAACAAAACCGCTTTTAAAACATCGCTTTAGTTAATTAGTTAATCATTAGTTTACTTTAATTACTCCAGTAGTTATAATCTATAGAACTTCATGTTCTACACCTTGTTTTACACCTTGTAGAGTTTAATCTAAGTTTTTAGTTTAACACCTTCCCTGTGGGATCGACCTGGTCTTACCAGATTACTACTTGCACGTCTACCTACACTTAGGTATAGCACATAATCACACACAACTTTTTATTCGTGTCAGTAGGTACTTACCAGTTACTGGTAGGTCGGTTTAAGAAACTTATAAATAAAGGACCTATAGGCAGAATTAAAGGTTGTGTATTTTTACATCCTAAAAGCCCCAAATCTATTTCTAAGCCTCCCTAGACCTCCTAGCTTTCTCTTAGAGGGTTTTCACCAAACCCTAGACTCCATGAGCATTCAAGAGATATAGGAGTAAGTATCTCTAGGATCAAAAAATTCTCACAAAAGAACTTCGGACTACTCAATACTGATCGGACCTTGATGAATTATTTACACCATGTTCCTGACGTCGACACGAAACTGCTATAAAATTGTCAAGTCAGTCGTAGATCATTTAGTTTGTCTAACGAGCATGTCATTGTTGGATCAAAGTGACTAGGATTAAATCATCACAACAATCATAGAAGAGTTCTCAATATGATCTAATGGATCACAAGAGGTATGTCTATGATCTTATATATATACGTGTGTATACATATGTGTGTGTATGTATTTAGATTGCACGTAATGCGAACGAGAAGTAGATCTAAAAGTTTTGAATTGTATCTTTCCTTTCGCTACTCATTGGATTTAGTTTTTCCAATAACTAGAAAGTAATGGTTATAAAGAGGATTCTATGGCACGACTTTCTTTCATGAAGTAAGTCTTCTGATTTTTCAAGTTCAGATAATATTCGTGAAATATTGGCTGATAGGATGTATGCCTTGAAACTCTAGCTCAAGAGTGTTAGGATTACTTGAATGACATAAACAAGCAATTGGATGAGATGGCTATTTTGCTTATAAGTCTCATGGGAGGTTGAAAACCAATGTGAATATAGTCGTTGAGACAGTCTTGCTTCTACATATATATTCCCTTAAATATATATGCTGATAGGAAATACGCGTATGAACACATTAGGACATTGGAACTCCTGTCTTGACATGTATGTAATTTCCTTAAATGACCTTATTTCCAAATTATAAAATTGAACCGACCGGTTCGAACGCCTTAGGCTCGTCCGAACGGTCCTGCTCAAAAAATATCTTTCTTCTCCTTTGTAACAGATAGGAAAAATATAAACTTCACATTAAAATTTTGTTATTATAAATCAAATATTTCTAACTCATATTTAATATATGAAATATTTTTGTGAGTGTGTGGGCCAACTTAAGTAAAGTAACTAGTCCTTATACCTTATTTACCACATGACGACTCAGATCAAAATATTTTCATCTTTGCAACTTGAATCTTCAGAGTGTACATTCAGTGATGTAAGGACATGCTCAAAATAGGAATTAAAATCCAAACTCGATAAATGATGTGGCACGGAACTTTGCTATATATCAATTTGGACAACTTCTCCTTAAGATATTAACTTATTAAGATAAAATATCTGGACTAGGAGATTTGAATAAAATCTGATGGATGATGTAACACTAGCCCTTTTATCTTTATTTACCTATTTATGAACATATTTCTGTATTTCTATATCCGTACATGTAAGTTATGATTGTATGTATTGAACTCAGAATATGACTCTTATGGATGTTATCATGCTTGAACCTTTTCAACCCTTGAGCCTTAGATGGATAGGTGTAATAACAGCCTCGAACGCTTGAACCATCTTAGTGCTCGAGCATGGGAGCGCTCGAGCCATTAACAGAGTAAAAAGACTATTTTGCCCTTGGGTCTTGAAACTCTATAAAACCAGACCATTCCAGACTTTGTTTTAACAGAGAGAGCTTTGAGAGAGAGAGAGAGTCTTGATAATTCATACATACATATACAATTTCCATGCATAAACACACTTGTGCATGTCTACCAATTCATCATCCATACTCTTTCTTGCACTTGTACACACACATTGCATCTAACATGGAGTTTTGAAGGTTGAAAACTTGAAGTTTCAAGAAGGAGAAGAAGATCAACACTCTTGAAGCTTCAAAGAAGTCGTATTGGAGCTTGATCATCACATTCAACACACATTTTCATCATCTAGTACCAAATTGATCATTTAGATCCTAGTGAGTACTCTTAGTCACTCAAATTTATGTTTTCTCAAGACAATTTTATGATCTAAGTGCATGCATAGGACATGCAAGTAATTAAACTATGACATCTTGTTGTTAACATACAAAACTACTAAAAACTGTCAAGCCCGAGTGCTCGAGCTCATATGAGAGCTTGATCCCAATTAACTGGCTAGGCCTGAGCACTCAAGATGCCTGAGTGCTTGAGTCATGAAGTATTTAGAAAATCTATTTTGTTGCATCTTGACATAAGGTGAATTATGCTTTGCTTTTATTGTACTATGAGCTTTGTTAGTTGTACATTAAGTTGTATATGACAAATATGTACATGCATTTTATCTTTGTGTATCTCCAAGTTATACTATATATTTAATTAGTGGTACCATGCTAAATGTGCAACTTTTATAAAGAAAAGAAGACGGGATTATGAAATTTACAAAGGCGAGCCTACTGATTTTGGTAAGAACATGTTTTCTTTAGTAGATAATGTAACATACCTATAAATCTTCTATGTGCGATACACGAGAACTCTATGGACAATAATGTGACTTAATTAAGTACACCATCCTGATAATAATACACATTAACGACTTGTACCGCGTGCGTTAGTTGATTATGAAGAAGCTGCAATAATATTGATACATAGACGATCGTATCCCTCGGTTTGGTTCTTGTGTTTCTTTCTGTGATCAGTTCAATAAAGAGTGATGAGTTATGTGATGTTGTTGAGATGTCACCATAGACATACGGGCAACGATGGCAAAAGTATTCATACCTTATCAGTACCATTGGTTATGGATGCCAATATGGCCAATAGGGCAATCATGGCAAGTGTAGTAGTAGTACCTTCTCGGTACTATGTTGTTCAGTTGTTTAGATGGTTAATAGGATAGTTGGATTCAAATGTCAAGCAAGTGTCCATTTGGGGCGGAGATGACAAGTTAACAAAGGCTAAATAGAATAGTATTGGGGTTACCATAGGCCAGTTGGGCGAAGATGTCAAGTAAGTGGCCATTGGGGCTGAGATGACAAGAGGGTAACCTATGAACCGTAAGGCTACAAAATTCCTGGCAAAGGGCACTTGTGCCTAATACATACAAAGTATCAAGTCAGTAAAGATTGGACCTGTGTTTCAAAGTAAAGAGTCAAGTCAGTAAAGATTGAACCTGCGGTTCAAAGCAAAGTGTCGATTTGGTAAAGATTGGACAAATAGTCCAAAAGTGATGTGGAGATGAGTCAGTTGTGTTAAGTCAAAGTATATCATTGAATATTCCTATCATGCATAATACATCGAGATTGAGATTTAGCGAGACTTAATCATAATGTTTTCAAAAGGATAAAAAGGAATGTTTTACTTTCTTTAACCAAATGTTTTCTAAGCCTATTCAAGTGCAGTAGGTTTACTCACTCAACTTGCATTCAAGCTGACGACTTTCATGTCCTGGACAATCAAATATTGAGATCTTGCAGAGGCTGACTATCCAGAGGAGGAGTATACCGAGGAAGGCTATGGCTTCGCAAGTTAGCTATCGGGAGTTGAAGATTATTCATTTTATTATCTTTTGTTTGTAATGAGGCACTAGGTGCCAATCTTACTTTTTAATGTAAGGCTTTATGCAAGGATATTATTCTCTTTTCTTTTTCCCTTCTATGATGATGTAATAATGAGATTTAAGACTCTAATGTTTATGTTAAGTATGCTTAGAATCACCAATGTTTATGATTATAGCTTTCATTGTTGTTTATTTTTTATTATCTCAGTTCTTTTTGGTTGGACAATCATGCGATCTCAACTTGCCACGTGTTTAGGGACCAAAAGAGAAATTGTTTTAAAATTTTCTTATCTGGAACATGATAGATGAATATTTCATGGATAATTTCTAGATAAGCATGATCTAAAAATAAGATCAAAATACGTCCAAGCCTAATATATAGCTCAAAGTGAATTTGATTTTGGATAATAGGATCCAAACAAACCTGTGAAATCAATCTGAACAAGATTGGCCGAATTAGATTAAATAAACTATTTTAAATAGAGTTTGAGTGAGATATGCTACAAATACCAAGGTCAAGCTGCAGAGCTTATAGCCGAAGTGGATTGCTAAACTAGAGAACCTACAGGTTTATGAAGAATTGCGAATAAGTTGCTGTAGAGTTAATAACCAAGAAAAAGATCTTGAGGCCAACCTACAACTTTATGAAGAACTCCAAATAAGTTAAAGATACCAAGGTCAACCTGAAGATCTCATGATAGGACTAATCAAATGACAACTGAGCTGAAGAGCTCAACATTAAGTTGCAATGTTGCTTTTTAAAGATTCATTACATCATAATGAAGAGTTCAAGGTTGAGATCAATAGAAGATGAGAGTCACGACTCTCAACTGGGCCAATGATTACTTATAAAGAACACATTGTAATTGGAATGAGCTCGAGAATTGGTCTAGTTAGATTTATATATAGCGAGGGGCTGTGGTTGATCATGCTATAAGTTGATACGATCAAGTTGAGTAGTCAAGGCCTAGATGAAGATCTCTCAATAGGAATTTTGCTTTGTTTTGTTTTTTTTTTGAACAAAATCACAATAGGAAATGATTAATATTGGTGCCATGGTAAAGTAACTCTTGGTCGAGTTAAGATGTGATGGACTCAAGTAGGTGTATTTTGGAAATAGTCTGCTATGGTGCATGAATGCTAGTGCTGGTAAGACTTGATAAAGGAATGTGCTTCTGCACTTACTATTGCAAGAGTAGAATATGTTGGGATTGTGCCCTTAAAATTATTACTTTATGCATAAGACATTATGACTTTCATATTTATGGATGTCAGTTTACATTTTGTTATGTATGTTTCATGAGAGGAATGTTTGATTGACTGTAATCCTTAAACATTGTTGCAAGTAGTTTGTTTGTATGTATGAGATGCATACAAGGGAGATACAAATTACTATTCCTTAATGTTTAAAACTATCGTAGGGGATGAAGAAATTGGATATCTAATATGGTTTACACTGTAGCATGATTAACTACCATAGGATGGAGTGATGCATCTCATTTTCTAGAGTATGTGACTCTTAAGTTAATATCTTGATGCTTAAAGTACATTGATGGACCATGAGGTTTCCTACTGACATTAATCACTGTCTATAGTTACTAGGAACTCATAACTTTATATACAATACGTGTTCTTAATCTTGAGACGATTATGAACATAAGTCATGTGTATGGTTACTTTAACTTACCAATAAGTGAGGTCATCAAGATCAACACCTGGGTATCTTGGGTAATCATATTTTATGATGTTGCGATTTTATATCAACAAGATAGAATCTACACTATGTAATAAAGTAAGCATTTCCTTGAGAATGTCACCAAGTTATCATGAGGCGTGAATGAGACTCAAAGAATGAAAGATGTACTCAAAGTTTAGGTTGACAGTATATCTGACTACCTGAATGAGAATACAAATGCTGAAGGTAGAGGGACATTAGTATCACCTTAGTAGTCTAGTTACTTATGAATCATAGTGTAGTTATCATTATTTAGTGGTAATAATGATAAATGATCAGTTAGTTAATCCTCTTATTAAGGAGTATAATCTACGATGGATTAGTAACTGATCTAATATGATAATTAAGGCCTAGGAGGTCCCTTTCTTAGATTCATAAAGAATATATAGAAGGCATACAAGGAAAGAACCAATCGAGTAGACTTTGTGACCAATCAATTGGATAGGCAATCATTTGAACGTTTTCTCAATCGATTGTTTCTATAAATAAGACCCTGTATGCTTGGGTGAACCCTTGGTATAAAGTTGTTCTCAATCGATCGAACTCATCTCGATCTATTGACCTTGTGCTTTCTCGAGCGATCGAACATACTTTGATCGATCGAAACTATGCTGACCTGATTCTGTGACGTGTACCTATTCTCGAGGGATCGAACTTCTTCTAATCGATTGAGCCTTAACCGACCTGTTCTCAATCGATCGCACTCACTTCAATCGATCGGAAGTATTATTATTCTTATCTTACGTGTTTACCACCTGCCCCTCCCTCTTCCTTGTATATATTACTATGTGTGTATGGGTGTGATATATATATACTTAGAGGAAAAGTAGAACAAGAAGAGTAAAAGAAGAAGAAACAAAAAGACAGAGAGATACCAGAGAGAGACAGCGAAGAAGGAGAGGAGAGAGGAAGCTCGTCGCCGCCATAGCCACCACCAACTGAGCTAGGAACGCCGCCGCTGGACCGTAGGAGTAAGGCGAGTTCTTTAACTCACTCGAGGGATGACTCTAGTATGATTATATGCAGTTTAGAACATGTATATTATGACCCTGAGACACCAGTTCATCTCTGCCCAATTTCTGGGTAGAAGACAACTCTCGAGCAATTGAACTCCTTTTAATCGGTCGAACTGCCTATTTCCCAAGAGATCGAACGACCTTCGATCGATCGAACTTAGTTTAAATTCAATCAATCGAACCTCACGGAACATGTTTATTTCATATTGATTATAATATGAATTGTTTAGTTGGTTAAATGTTGTACTATGATTCTATACGTTGATACAGTTAAACTAAATAGTAAAGTGGAACACGACTGCGTGCTAATAATTAGTAATGAGTAGATATGATGAATACAGAGCATAAGTTAATTCCTTTATCTAGAGCATGAGCATTGCACAAGATGTGGTTAGCATGCATGGGATGATGTTATCAAGAGATAAGAGAATATGTTGAGAATCGGGAACTATGTGTAATACCCTATATTTTTGTAATGTATAAATAAAACCTTGCATGCTTCTTGTAATAATTGTATAAGTTTTTCCTTGCCTTTGGTATAATTTGGATACCAATCGATTGGCAACAATACCAATTGATTGCCACTTTTACCAATCGATTGGAACATTTAGACCTAATACCAATTGTTTGCCATTTATGCCAATTGATTGGGAGCAGTTGGGCAGATTCTCTTGCCTTGGCTGGGGAAAGGCCAAGTGAACACTTATCCCTTTATATATATCAAGTCATTTTTGCATTTTTAGGGTTCTAGAAATTAGCGAGATTGAGAGGGAGGGTTGTGTATGTGTTTATATATATACATACATATATATACATCCATACACTCACACACACATACAAATGGACTGAGACAGAGAAAGAGAAGAAAGAAAGAAGAAAAGAGAAGAAGAAGAGAGAGATAAGAAGAGCAGACAGAGGAGAGAGAGAGGAGCCACCATTGAAGCTCCAAGCTTCAATACTCACACCCAAACACACCCTAGACTCCTAAGGTGAGTTTTAAACTCACTTGGTAACTTTATATTGATGTTAGAACATGTTTGAATAAAGAAATGTAGTTTAAATGATGATTTCTCGTATTTATTCATGTTGGACAGTCTTCATTATGTAGAATACGAAGTCCCAATAGATTGGGACTTTTCCCAATTGATTGACATCATTTAGATACCAATCGATTGCAACTTTTCCCAATCGGTTGCCATCATTTAGATACCAATCGATTGTAACTTTTCCCAATCGATTGCCATCATTTAGATACCAATCGATTGCCACTTTTTACCAATCGATTTCCATCATTTGTATCCCAATCGATTGATATCTTTCTAATCGATTGATATCCCAATCGATTGCCAATATTAGCAATCGATTGGCATGTGATCCAATCGATTGGACTTTATACCAATCGATTGTTACTATCTTTATACTAATCGATTGGACCCCTATCCCAATCGATTGGCAGTTGCAGAATGTTGATATTCTTGTATAGTTTATATGATAATTGTTTAGTTGTTCAATTACTGTTCAGTAGTCCCAGCATGCTACATTGTTGTAATACAGACATGATAATGAGTTAATGCATTATAGGATCATAGTAATGTCAAGATTAATGGATAATATTTGTGACGTTAGATAGCGTAATAATTGTGAATCCCTTAGAGTTATCATTTGTTTCATTTAGAGTAGTCAGGCCACATTGGGATTGTCATGTATCGGTATTAGAGTTGAACTTAAGTAGGTTTGTTAAGATTCGGGAATCTTGCGTGGGCGGGCTTTGGTCGATCATATGTTCTTAAAAGTGGTAGATAGATGGATGTGTCTATGGCTTGCGTTGGACCAGACCATTTGCCCTAAGATAGCCAGATGATCTAATCATATGTTCTTAAAAGCGGTAGATAGACAAAGGTGTCTACGATTTTAGTGGACCGTGATCACTGGTACACGTCGCTAAGTCGTGGCATAGAATGATGTACTTTTGCTTAAAGCGTTATATCCCTGTAGTACAGTAGAGTGTGAATATGTTCTTAAAAGCTGGGGATGGACTGACGTGGTATCCACGACTGCGGTGGACTGTGCATATGCTCTTAAAAGCCGTGGATGGAGAAATGGTGTATTTATAGAGTTGAACTATTGTCGAGTCTGTTCCCCTATCATAATGTATTATCAGACTTAAAATGAGTAAGACGTCAGTAATCAGATCATCGGTTTGATTAAAGGAGTTACCCTCACTGAATCTTAATGGTTATCGTTTATAACTTGCTATAATTTCAATAGTTGATACCCTGTTAG
The DNA here is from genome assembly GCA_033977485.1 of Hydrangea macrophylla. NCBI lineage: Eukaryota > Viridiplantae > Streptophyta > Magnoliopsida > Cornales > Hydrangeaceae > Hydrangea > Hydrangea macrophylla. The sequence goes on along the minus strand of CM066988.1, from coordinate 1,046,753 downwards.
TATCTAATTCACTTAGCTTTCAGTAAGCTGATGGCGATTATGCCACTAGACATCTACGTTCGAGAGCATCCTAGTTATGACCATGCAGGTGAAGGATCGGTAGGCGAGGACTACTATGCCAATCATGATGTCCCTATGGAGGATTATCCCATCGGAGGTCAGACAAAAGATGACTACTACGCCGAGGACTACCTCTACGCCAATTGAAGATGAGGCTAGACTGTAGTTTAATTATCTTTACCGCTTTCCAGACCTTTTGTAATCAGGCATATGTTGCCTTGATATTTATGTTTTCGCTGTGTTTTATTTTGATTCAGGACTCTGATTTGTAATAGTTAGTAACCTCTTTTTGAGATTAAGTTATGTTTCAACCAGAACCTAGATTTCATTCTTGTTATCTCTTTTAATTTTTGTTGCTTAGTACTGCGTGGTGTGGACAGTCATGTGACTTCACCAGTCCCTGTCTTTGGACCCAAAAGGAAATTTATTTTTCTCTATCTTTGCCATTGCGGGGCGTGATAGGATTTTTTGTATCAGAGCCTAGGTTTTATACCTCTTCACTTATAGATTGTTCCACACTATTTGGCCCTAAAACCTTGAGATTTTATAGATGAGCATCAAGATTAGTTCTGACTTAAGGTAGACTCTTTTCAGGTAGCATGGCATCGCCGCATTTCGTTCCAAACGAGTTTGGAGGACACTATGTGTATGAGGGCAGTATTGCGTCGACAAATCCATAGTACTATGCCTTGAAGGTTAGGCAGAGAGCCCTTAATGAGGCAGCGCGAGACATGCAGATTGAGCAGTAGAGATTTAGGACCTAGGACCCAGAGGTGTTATGCCAAGAGATGATCTATCGTAAGGAGACCTTCAAACTCATCGAGTAGGTTTCACCGTAGATGTTACGAGACCGTTTCTCTTATCAGGTTCTACTTTCAGAGGTTAGAGCAGCGCCTCTACCTCCACCGATAGAGCCACCACCCCAAACACCTCCACCCCCACTAGAGGAGGATATGGTTAATCCACCCCCCCTAGAAGAGGACACCGATGATGAAGAACCAGAGTATGATCCAAAGGAGGACCCAGAGGTCGTAGTTGTTATGGATGTGCCAGTTGGCGTAGACATTGTAGTAGCAGAGGATTATCTGATAGCGGATGAGGCTATAGCAGATGATGATGCGGGTGATGATGCTGTGGTACCAGTCTTACTAGGCTACGTGATAGCACAGTTGGCAGCAGAGTGGGCTGCAGAGATGGTTGCACATCCCCATAGATTTGAGATAGGGGCACTGGAGTTGGCACATGCTATGGCTGAGGCAGTGGCACTCGCAGCTGCATTCGATGCAGCCCAGGCTGACATGGCTGTCGATGTAGGAGACTTGGGAGTTGTTGTGGAGCATGATGGACCTGAGTTAGCTGAGGATGATTTGATGAAGGATGGGGATATGGTGGATGACGATGATATAGATGAGGATGATGTTCTATCTGAGGTTACCCCAGAGGTAGAGGCTTCAATCTATGGATCTGATGTGGATAACTTTTGAGTCCAGTATATTTAGGACATAGACTATTGACTTATGACTTCAGGACATACTGTCCACTTACTTTTGACCTCTTGTAGACAAAATTTGCACTTACTGAACTTTGCATACAACTCATTATCTTAAAGTGTCTGTAGAGCAATCTATAAGTGCTCCTTGTGGTCTTCCTTCGTCTTCAAGTAGATTAGTATGTCGTCGATAACTAATATAATGAATTTATCCAGATATGGTCTAAATACTCTGTTCATTAAGTCCATGAATACTACTGGAGCATTCGTCAATCCAAATCGCATAATTAAAAACTCATAATGCCCATATCTTGTCCTGAACGCAGTCTTTGATACATCCACTGGTCGAACTAATAACTGGTGATATCCCGAATGTAAATCGATCTTGGTAAAGATCTTAGATCCTTGTAACTAGTCAAATAGGTCATCTATCCGAGGTAATGGATATCTATTCTTGATTGTAACTTTGTTCAACTCTCTGTAGTCTATGCAGAGTCGAAGTGTTTTGTCCTTCTTTTTAAGAAATAGAACTGGTGCTCCCCATGGTGACGTACTCAGACAAACAAATCCTAAATCTTCAAGTTCCTGAACTTCCTTCTTCAGTTCCAACATCTTAGTTGGTGCCATCCTATATGGAGTTTTGGAAATAGGCAATGTACCAGGTACTAATTCCACACAACAGTCTATTTCTCTCTTTGGTGGAAGTCCTTTAATATCTTGGAATACATCCTAAAAGTCTTGTACAGTAGGAATCTGATCCATCTTGAGTTTCGTACTGTTACTACTGATCATAGCTAAACCATTCATCAAGAACATGTCACTTGTCTGCGGATACTGGAATCTAATCGTCAGTCGTCCTGGTATCAGAAACACAATCGTCCTAGTAGTGCAATCAAGGTTGGCATTGTACTTAGTCAACCAATCCATTCCTAGGATAATGCCGAACTATGACATCGACAAAACTACTAAATCTGCTTGAAGATTCCTATTTCCCAAAGTTAGTGGGCAACCTTTGCACACTTTACCCAACTTAACAGTCACTCCCAAAGGTGGCACAACATTCAGTGCTAGCTCAAGTATCTAGGGTTCTAAACCCAGTTGACGCACAATCCTAATAGCAATAAAAGAACGTGCAGCTCCAGTATCAAATAGAGATTTTACTAGACTATGAAAGAGTACAAGCATACCTTCCAAATACTGCTGCTCTTCGGCCTTAAAACCTGCTTCTCCTGGGATTATTGCATTCATCCTTGTCCGCTCCAAAAGTCCTTGAATTCCTTGAATTGGTGCCCCATAGTATCCACCTGGTGGTGCACGGCGGTCCTTGCGGCTTATTGCAATTTTGGCAAATAGCACCCATCCGGTGGTTAACCCAGTAAACTGTGCAGAACATTGCAATATGTCCTAGTTTTCCATAGTTAAAACAACCTCCGTCATTTAATGGCAGAGCTGTAAGCAGTGCCTGGGGTTGCGGTCCTTGCTGTTGATACGGCTGGGGTCGAAGATAACTCTGTTGGGGCTTCCTGGTTCCTTCCCAAGTTCTCTTGTTACCTTAAAAATTTCCCTGGGGTCTCCATCCTTGGGTATTCCTCGACTACTGTGTTTGGAAGTTCCTCTATTGGAAGTTCCTTGGTAGCTATGGTCGCTGTACTGGATAAGAATCTTTTTCCAATCGTGCAGCAAATCTGACAATCCCTTCCAATAAGACTTAGATGGCTAACCATCATATGTCTGAGGTGAGGGTTCAATCCTTGATGAAATCTCTTCACCTTGTTTTACGGTGTGTCAATCATATGCTGGGTGAATCGAGACAGACGCTCGAACTGTGTAGTGTATTCCCGTATAGTCCATCCTCCAGAACCAGATCGAGGAAATTCTTCTCCTGTTGATCTCTCTCATCTTCTGGGAAAAATTTCTCTAGAGATCTTCCTTTGAAGGTTTCCCACGGCATTGTTTTTGCAGCCTTTATTCCAATAGTGTCTCGCTCAGCTTCCCACCAATCTGCGGTGGCGTAGGTGAGCTGGAACGTAACAAGACGACGCTCATCTTGTTTGCTGCATTCCAATGCTTCAAAGATAAACTCCATTTCTCTTATCCATTGTTTGGCTTTCCATGGCTCTATTAGTCAATCAAATTTCTTGGGACACAACCCACATCAAAGCAACTGGAGGTTGAACATGTTGTTGATTAGTAGCATTATTGTAGGTATCGCCTTCATGTTCCATTCTCTGCACAAATGCTTCAAAATTCCAGATGGGTTCATTCCTTTCAGAATAGGTGCTCCAATACGTGCTTGGTGATTTCTCAAGGGTCCTACCATAATGATAACGAGTATTGCCTACAAGAGACACAATGATTAGCTGAAAGTCTTCTTGCAAAAACGAAAACAAGATAGGGCGAGAAGCAACAAGAACTAACAATTCTACAAACCACACATTAAAGGAACCATATGATCAATATCAAAAGTACTGCTCGTATCAATCAAAAGATGTACCGCATAGTACACACTAGTCAAAATGTGTACCGCGTAGGACAAAGATAAATAGTGCTAAGGTCAGCTATTATAATACTATTACTAAGGATAACATCTGTATAAAGATATGGTCAAATAGCTATCTCTCAAGCTCCTAAAAATCATGTGGACATCATGTCCTGATATAAAACTAACAAAAATGTACACCCTACAGATCCTGACTCAAAAGTCGTTGGCATCTGATCCTCCTACTAGTGCCTCATCCTCTAGTGAAATATCTATCTCCACAAGTGGATCGCCCTCAGTTGGTGCTACTGCTCCTCCAACTACCACTCCTATATCCCAATCCTCGACAATCATGTCGTCAACCTCCTTCTCCTCAACATCAAGTGCTGGCTCGGCAACATCGGCGACTAACTCAGCAAAATCTCCCACTAGGGCCATAGCATCTGCTAATGCAGCCTATCCTAAAGGAACTCCAACTGGTTGTGCAATCATCGCTGCTACCCACTAGGCTGCCATATTGGCAATAGCTGCCATATATAAAATAGGTCCTGCTGTTAAATCAAACACCACGGTTATCTCTAGTGCGACTACCTCCTCTACCTCGGGCTCAATTACAATATCTTCCATACCCTCATCTCTTAACACCTCGATCTCATCCTCTCCAACTATAACATCATCATCAGCTAGCTTTGGGTCCTCCTCTAGATCCTCATCATCCTCGACTAGCTTGATGTCCTCTACGGGATCCTTCTCTGGCTCCTCTGGGCTAACATCTATGATCGACTCGGCCACTTATAACTTTGGCTCCTCAAGCTGCTCCTATGGCTTTGGAATAGGTACCTTGAGTACTGGTGATGGTGGTACGACTGCAGGTGCTACCTCAATAAGTCCTCCAAGAATCGTTCAAAGCTCAATAGCGTGCATCTCCAGCTTAGTCTGGATCAAACGTTAAATCTCCTTGTAAATGTCTACACTAATCCTCGTGGATTGCTAAGCATCTATACGCATCTGGGTTGGGTGAGTCCGTCCATCAACATAAAGGGCCTTCTACATATCCTCCTCTAAATAACGACTGGCTATCTGACACATACGGTCCTAGTAACATTCTGGGTCAGCTGGCTCCATGGTATCCCCATGGATCATGTGTCCTCCATATGAGTCATCCACAAATATATGAAACTCTGGATCCATGCTGACCTACAAGGAAACTATTTATCGGGAGAAGGACAAGCTTATCTCAAACTCATATCTCATCTCAAGAAATCTTAAAATGCTAGGACCAGATGATGTGGAATCGTTTAGTGAACAAAAGTATCACAACCTAGAGTTCTGATACCAAAAATCCTGTCACACCCTAGAGCAGCAAAAATAGATAAAATTTTATTTCCTTTTTGGGTCCATAGGGAATGACGGGTGAAAGCCACTAATGATCCACACCACAAAGTTCTAGTCTACAACAAGAATAGTAATAAAAACAAACTGGATATGCAAAATCATTGCTTCTATTACAAACATCAGAGTTATTACAACAGTAAGCTACAGCGGAAGTATATAAGGTTTGGAAGCAACATATGCCCAAGTACCAAATATGATAAAACAGTCTAAACAGAAATAAATAAACTATTAACTATCTCCAAGTCTTCAGCTGGCGTAAACATCAGCATAGTAGTCATCCCCAGCATAGATGTCATCAGTGGGACCACCCTCTGTGTACTTTTCTCCCAGATAGTAACTGTCGTTGTAGGATTTGTCACCTGCAAAATAAGGTACAGGATAGTCTGGACATGAGAAGGTCCAGGCAATAAAGGCCGTCAGCTTACTGAGAGCTGAGTAAGCATATATTAACAAAGCGCCAGTTATCTGAAGTAAAACAAGCTTATGCACGTTATAAGGTACAACTTACTAAGTATTATCTTTTCTTTTTATTCAAACATTGTTAACCAACCCTTATCATCTTGTTACTAAAAAATCGATGATCGACATATTCTTTAGAATGATCAAACTCAATCGTATCACATATATAGATATACCATCATTCTGTCCATTACTCATTAAGGATATAAACCATCAATCGCATTCATGGACACCACGTCAGTCCATCCCCCACTCGTTAAGGATATAAACCATCCACCACATGTCAGGGATACAACGCCTTGAATTAACAGCACATCAAATCCATTGCCATGACTTTTGGTTGTATACTAGTGATCCCCTATCCACCACTCGTTAAGGATATAACATGAATCATTTGGTTACCTTAGGACAACATGGTCTTGCCCACTGCTCATTAAGGATAAAAACCTTCCACGCATGTGAAAGCATTTTATAACCAGGCGTCTTCCCACGTACCATTTCAAGAACTTATCAAACCTACTTACACTGAGTACTTCGATCGATACATGATAATTCCCATGTGGCCTGACTACTCTTGATTTGAAAAAAATAGATACATCAAACTCATACATGAACTGAATCATCTAACGTCATTATATTAATCCATTATTATTAATCATACTTTATCTTTGTTGTCACATTGTCCCTGATCAACCCCAAATCGCATAACAGAAGTCCGAATTGGGAATCAAACAATCTAACCCTTAATTAATAAATAGGCAAAGGAATCCATGTTCTGCTAATACCAATCAATTGGGATAAGGTCCAATCGATTGGGATAAAATAATGTCAATTAATTGCTAACAATGGCAATCGATTGGGATGTCAATCGATTGGGTCCAGACTGATGGTAATCAATTGATAATTTTGCCAATCGATTAGCACTTCGTCTTCACTAGTAGATTATAGAAACAACATATATAAACGCACACGGCATGCATTTTCTTTATCTAAGCTTCAAAATAACTTGTAAAGACTTCATATAAAGGGACCAAGTGAGTTAGAAACTCACAAAGGGCTTGTTTGGTTTGTGTGAGTTAGATGTTGAGAGTACCACACGTCTAAAGCTCAAGCAAAGAAAAAAACTTATCTCAACTTATGCCAATCAATTGGTAATGATGATAATCGATTGGTAACAGATATTTGAAAGCTATCGATTGGAAAGAATCGTAATTGATTGGCATGTTTCCACGTCATTACTTTTAGTCGGTAAGATGGCAATCGATTGAGAATAATGGCAATCAATTGGGAAGCAAGGCAATCGATTGGTAACCAAATTTTACCAAAAGAAGGAAAAAGTTTATATAAGTTATAGAACGAGGTTTTATTTATTAATACTCTCCAAAAACCAGGGTATTACAACTAGTCCTATTCATAAAGAAGAAGGAGGGAGAGCTACGACTCTGTATCGACTACAGAGAGCTGAATAAGGTCATGACCAAGAATAGGTATCCACTTCACCGGATAGACAACCTGTTCTATCAATTATAAGGATCAAGGCTAGTCTCAAAGATTGATTTGTGTTCAGGTTATCATTAGTTGCTAGTTCGATCAAAAGATATATCAAAGACTTCTTTCAAGACTAGGTATGGACACTATGAGTTCTTAGTGATGTCCTTTGGACTGGCCAATTCCCTAGCAGTATTTATAGACCTAATAAATAGAGTATTCAGACCTTATCTAGATTAATTCATTATAGTATTCATTGACAACATTCTGATTTACTCAAAGACAGAAGAATAGCATAAGAAGCATCTACAGATTGCTCTACAGACTCTCAGAGACAATAGTCTGTATGCAAAATTCAGTAAGTGTAAATTCTAGCTTTAAGAAGTTAAATTCTTAGGATATGTGATATCACATGATGGAATTTGGATGGAATTTTTGTAGACTCGTCCAAGATCGATGCAGTCTTAAGTTGGAATTGGTCAGTCCAATGCGACAGAAGTTAAAAGTTTTCTTGGATTGGCTGGATATTATTGGAGATTCATGGAAGGATTCTCCAAGATCGTAGGACCATTGACAAGCCTGACAAGGAAGGAGACAAAGTATGAATAGACTGACAAGCACGAGGACGCATTTTGAGAATTAAAAGAAAGACTGACCTCAGCACCTTTGCCTGCGATACCCAAGAGTAGTGAACAATTCATAATCTATAGTGACACCTTGCACCAAGGGCTTGGTTTTGTACTAATGCAAGATGGAAACTTGATTGTTTACGGATCAAGACAATTAAAACCACATGAGAAAAATTTTTCGATGCATGACTTGGAACTAGCTACAATCGTGTTTGCCCTAAAGATTTGGAGACACTACTTGTATGGAGAAAAGTTTGATTTGTTCTCGGATCACAAGAGTTTGAGGTACTTGTTCTCTCAGAAGGAGTTAAAAATGCAACAACGAAGATGGATGAAATTACTCAAGGACTACGACTTTTCTCTGCAATACCATCTAGGTAAAGCAAATGTTGTAGCTAATGCTTTGAGTCGAAGGCCCCGCCTTTTGATTTCTTCAATTTTGATTAGAAAATGGTGAGCATTGGAGACGTTAGCTGAATTTGACCTTCGGCCAGTGGAATCAAGAAAAGGACAACACGTTGGATGTTTGGTCGTGCAACCAATTCTCATCAATCGTATCTTGGAAGCCCAATAGTCGAACGAGGATTTGAAGCTATGGTTTGCTAAGATGTCTGTAAAGGAACCAGAAATATGAAGTATCAGTACGGATGGAGCATTAAGGTGCAAAGGTAGACTTTGTGTGCTAAACGATGGTAGTCTCAAAAAAGATATTTTAGACGAAGCACACAAGTCTAGGATGACTATCCACCCCAGAGGAAACAAGATGTACAAGGACTTAAAGAGGAACTTCTGGTGGGAAGGAATGAAGTGAGAAATGGCAGAGTACATATCGCAATGTCTTGTTTACAAACAAGTGAAGGCAACCACCTAGACTTCTACAGCCACTACCGATTCTCTAGTGGAAATGGGAACACATCACCATAGATTTCGTGGTTAGATTGCCAAAGTCACAGCAAAACCACGACGCTATTTGGGTAATAGTGGAATGACTCACCAAGTCGGCGCATTTCATTGCCTATAGCACGACGTACCCAGTGGAAAGATTGAGCCGAATATATCTATAGAAAGTTGTACAGTTTCACGGTGTACCTATCTCAATAGTTTCAGTTCTAGATTCACGCTTCACTGTAGAATTCTTGAAGAGCCTTCAAATAGCAATGGGAACTTCATTGAACTTGAGTTCAGTCTTTCACCCACAGACAGATGGTCAGACAGAACGAGTCAATAAAGTGATGGAGGATATGCAACGAGCTTGTGTCATTGAATTTTAGAATTTATGGGAGACACATTTACTTTTGATTGAGTTCGCCTACAATAACAACTATCACATAAGTATTGGGATGGAACCATTCAAAGCCTTATATGGAAGACCTTGTCGATTGCCGTTATGTTGGGCTAAAGTCAGAGATAGTCAACTACTTGGGCCTGAGATGATTCGAGAAACCAGTGAGAAGATCCAAATTGTATGGGAGAAGATGAAGACAACATAATCTAGACACAAGAACTATACTGACAAGCGACGGAACTATGCTGACCGTTCGAGATTCTAGAACATGTTGGGAAAGTAGCCTATAGACTTGCATTACCGCCAAAGTTATCAGGAGTGCACAACGTGCTCCACATTAGCATGTTTTGAAAGTGTGCCCACAACCCAGCGTACGAGATCATTTTTGAGGATATTGAGGTGAACGAGAATGTGACATTCAATGAAGGACCAGTGCATATTCTAGACTGAGGAGTGAAGAAGCTTAGAAACAAAGAGATCCCACTAGTGAAGGTACAATGGAAGCACCACGACGAGGGAGAAGCTTCATGGGAATTGGACTCGGAGATGCGAGAGAAGTTTATATTTTTGTTTTGACCCTATTTACTTCGAATTTCGGGGATGAAATCTATAATAAGTGGTGGATGATGTAATACCCTGTATTTTTGTAATGTATAAATAAGCCCTTGCATGCTTCTTGTAATACTTGTATGAGTTTTTCCTTGCCTTTGGTATAATTTGGATACCAATCGATTGGCAACAATACCAATTGATTGCCAATACCAATTGATTGCCACTTTTTCTAATCGATTGGAGTATTTATAACTATTACCAATCGATTGCCATTTATGCCAATCGATTGGCAGCAGCTGGGCAGATTATCTTGCCTTGGCTGGGGAAAGGCCACGTGAACACTTATCCCTCTATATATATTAACTCATTTATGCATTTTTGGGGTTCTAGAAATCAGAGAAAGTGAGAGGGAGGGTTGTGTGTGTGTGTTTATACATATATACACCCACATATATATAGACACATATATACGTCCATACACTCACACACACACACATAGATGGACTGAGACAAAGAAAGAGAATAAATAAAGAAGAAAGAAAGAAGAAAAGAGAATAAGAATAGAGAGTTACGTAGAGTAGATAGAGGAGAGAGAGAGGAGCCACCATTGAAGCTCCAAGCTTCAATACTCACACCCAAACACATCCTAGACCCCTAAGGTGAGTTTTAAACTCACTTGGTAACTTTATATTGTTGTTAGAACATGTTTGAATAAAAAAATGGAGTTTAAATGATGATTTCTCGTATTTATTCATGTTGGATAGTCTTTACTTTGAAGAATATAAAGTGCCAATCGATTGGGACTTTTCCCAATTGATTGCCATCATTTAGATACCAATCAATTGCCACTTTTCCCAATCGATTGTCTTCATTTAGATACCAATCGATTGCCACTTTTCCTAATCGATTGCCATCATTTAGATACTAATCGATTACCAATTTTTTCCAATTGATTGCCATCATTTAAATCCTAATCAATTAACATCTTTCCAATCGATTGGCATGTGATCCAATCGATTGGACTTTATACCAATCGATTGTACTATTTTTATACAAATCGATTAGACCCCTTTCCCAATCAATTGGCAGTTATAGAATGTTGATATTCTTATTTAGTTTATATGATAATTGTTTAGTTATTCAATTACTGTTCAGTACTCCCAGCATGCTATATTGTTGTAATACAGACATGATAATGAGTTAATGCATTATAGGATCACAGTAACGAGGAGATTAACAGATAATGGTTATGACGTTAGATAGTATAATACTTGTGAATCCTTTGGAGTTATCGTTCATTTCATTCAGAGTAGTCAGGCCACATTGGGATTGTCATGTATCGGTGTTAGAGTTGAACTTAAGTAGGTTTGTTAAGATTCGGGAATCTTGCGTGGGTGGGCTTTGGTCGATCATATTTTCTTAAAAGCGGTAGACAGATGAAGGTGTCTATGACTTGCGATGGACTGAACCATTTGCTGTAAGATAGCCAGATGATCTAATCACATGTTTTTAAAAGCGGTAGACAGACGAAGGTGTCTATGACTACGGTGGACTATGATCACTGGTAGACGTCGCTAAGTCGTGGCATAGAATGATGTACTATTACTGAAAGTGCTATATCCCTATAGTATGGTGGACTGTGCATATGATCTTAAAAGCTGGGGATGGACTGACGTGGTATCCATGATTACAGTGGACTGTGCATATATTCTTAAAAGCAGTGGATGGAGTAATGGTGTATTTATAAAGTTAAACTACTGTCGAGTCTGTTCCCCTATCATAATGTATTGTCAGACTTAAAATGAGTAAGACGTTAATAATCAGATCATTAATTTGATTAAAGGAGTTACCATCACTGAATCTTAATGGTTATCATTTATAACTTGTTATAACTTCAATAATTGATACCCTGCTAGTATCTAATTCACTCAGCTTTTAGTAAACTGACAGCGTTTATGCCGCTGGACATTTCTATGTTCCAGCATATCATGGTTATGAGCATGCAGGTGAAGGATCTACAAGCAAGGACTACTATGTCGGTTACAATGTCCCTATGGAGGATCATCCCGACTGAGGTCAGATAGAAGAAGACTACTATGCTGAGGACTACCTCTATTCGAATTGAAGATTAGGCTAGACTGTAGTTTAATTATCTTTACCGCTTTCCAGACCTTTTGTAACCAGGCATATGTTGCCTTGATATTTATGTTTCCGCTGTGTTTTATTTTGATTCAAAGCTCTGATGTGTAATAGTTAGTAACCTCTTTTTGAGATTAAGTTATGTTTCAACTTGAACCTAGATTTCATACTTGTTATCTATTTTATTTATTGTTGGTTAGTACTGCGTGGTATGGACAATCATGTGACTTCACCAATCGCTGCCTTTGGACCCAAAAAGGAAATTTATTTTCTCTATTTCTGCCGTTCTAGGGCGTGACACTATGCCTCAATGTGGAATATGGGACATGTGTACTTTGGATCCATGGGATTAATGGCTGACAAGCTGGGTGGACGTGGGATGGTTAAAGTTCCTAGTACGACTCTCGCTATTAAAGACTTCCAATGATCCGTATGCACTATTGAAGACGTCCAGTATACCGTTAAAGACGTCTGGCTTGTAGACAACTAGTGAGGGTATGCACATCATTAAAAACGTCCAATGTGCTACTTCCATCATTTACAGATAGGTGGTACTATATAGACAACTGGTAACCCTATCATGAGATCGTGGGACCTACTGACTACTCGGGTGAATTCGATTGGTATTATGGTATCGACTTATGGATATCAAATTGGTATTATGGTATCGACATATGGATATTAAATTGGTATTATGGCATTGACGTACGGATATCAGATCGGTATTATGTTATCAACTTGTGGATATCATATTGGTATTATTGTACCGACATATGGATATGGATGAGAATAAGAACATGGATACGTGCATGAATATGGATATGGGTATGGATAGAACAAATTATGGTTCAGTCGTGGATTCAGCATCCCGACGTAAACGTATATGCATGGGATGGATGCATGGGTTACATGCATGGATTTGGTGAACATGTGATAAGATGATATACCATGATCCTTATCTTCGTCATTACTATGCTCCCAATAATTCATGTTATCTTTGATTGAATACATAGTTTAATTAGACCTTTTCTATATTCGCGAGTGACGTCATTGATAAGATATTAACCGCATTTTAAGATGCTGAACAGTGACGGGTGAGGAGTGTATTTGATGTACTCACTTAGCTGTTTATTCAAAGATGATGACATTTATGCCCTGGACACTCTAATTTACAGGTCTAGAGGATAGAAGACTGATGTTCCATCGGACTTGGAGCTGAAAGCTTGAAGACAGAGATGTGCCGCTTTGTAATAGTTAGTTTGTATATCAATTTTACTGCTGTTATTATTGTTTTAGGTTTCATACTATAAGCCAAGTGTTGTAATAGATTTAGTAGACTTTTATAATTAGTACTTGGGCATATGTTGCTTCTAAACCTTTAATAGTTCCTTTGTAGCCTCTGATTATGTTAATAAGATATTTTCAATGAATAGCATCCTCCTTATCATGGTGCTTGTTGGTTTGAGTAGATGACAATGCGGTTATTCATCTGTCACGAACCTGTGGGACCAGAAAGGAACTTGTTTTTATCTTTTTTTGCTTCTCCGAGGAGTTATAGGATTTTTAGTATCAGAGCCTAGGTTCAGTTGTTAATCGCCTGTCTTTTGTGATTAGAACATGAGTTCTAAGTTAATATCGATAGCATGAGGATAGCTGAGAGGAGATGGAACTGTTACCTTGTCACGTAGACGAGAAGTTTGAAGAATCCATCTGAGAATGTTTTGTTAGCAAGTAGTAACTGTTGGAGCTGATAAGAAATCCTTAGTATTTATAGTCTGGAACCTGAGAATAGAAATAGAATGTTTAAGATTTGATGTTACGCGTAGAACTTGTAGTTTTGTAACCTTTGCCTTGAGCATAGATACATTTAAGAATACCTAGTAGGTAGACTGGCTTCTATGGTTATATTATTACATTCATATTGCTTGGTGTGATCGTATTATATAGTGGTATTTGTATATTTACCACATGTTCTAGCTTGAGCTGTGAGATAGAATGCATCTGATCGAATAGATTTTCATTTATAGTTAGAAACATCGAACACTACCAGCAGTCGTTATGGTTAGGACATCTCAAGGAAACCCGGGTCAGCTAAATGGAGTACCTGATGTAGTACCTCATGAGATAGATCCAACTGGAATGGTTCGTGCTCTTCAACCACGGACCTTTATCAGATTAACAGGAGCATGGCAAGCTGAGCAATGGACTCGCCAGATAGAATTGATATTTGAAACACTTGAATGTACTGACATTGAGAAAAGGCATTTGGCCATATTTCAACTAACGTTCTCAGCAACAGATTGGTGGGACGCAGTGAAAGCTACGATAGGTGAAAGGATGACTTGGGAATCATTCATGACTAGATTTCTAAAGAAGTACTTCCCAGAATCTAAGAAGAACAAAAGGAAAATGGAATTCATACAATTAGTCCAAGGTAGTTTGACAGTGCCAGAATATACAACTCAATTCGAGAGGCTATCACGATTTGCACTACATACGATCGATACACCAAGAAGGAAGATCAAAAGGTATCACTAGGGATTAGTTTCGAATGTTTGTTATATAACTATAGGACATTTAAACCAAACTTTCAAAGCTCTGGTAAAAATGGCAACGAAACTAGAAGACGATACTTAGAGTAGTGAAGGACTATACTTTGATCAAACATTGCTAGAAAATGAACAATTTTTCCTAATGGATAAGAGAAGAAGAGACAGTCAGGTTCTGTTGGTAGCTAACCAAATTCAATTAGGAAACATAGAGAGAAGTTACATGGGCATCTTCTAGAAGCACAAGGGAATGGGGAATGACAAGAAAGAATCAAAACCAGTGGTGACTCCAGTATAACATAGGGAACGAGATATCTACTACAATTGTGGAGTACCAGGACACCATTCCCAAGAATGCAGAGCATCAAGGAAATCTAATAGATGAGGAGTACAGTGTTTTAATTGCGGTAAAGTCGGTCATGTCTGTAAGTTTGTCCAGAACTAGAAATATAACACAATGCTCCACCATAACATGTACCACGAGGGCAGACTCATTGAACAAGTAATGGATCTCGACTTAGACAAGAATGATAGATAGAAGGTACAACACTCAGCACCTACATCATGTATTACATATGATCCCGATATTACAAGAAGTTGGTATATGAAGAAGTTTAAGTCCCTATATATGATGTTAGATTCATAATGCTTACATACTGAGAGGACGACAATAACACGAGAGTTAGTGAGAATGTCTCAAGACATTGTGTACAACAAGAGACCGACTGCAGATGTAGATGATCATAACAAGGAGTCCAGAGATAGGAGATAGTCAACTGATGATGCAATGGAGACTTCATTAGCACAGTTTGAATCATCTTCGGAGACTAGAGTAGATCGCAATGCTTTGCTATGACGTGCACGAGATTAGAACACTAGATCGATAGAACCCTCACATCGTAGAGTTTGACCTGAGGAAGGAACCTTCTGTGTTTGGAGACTAGCCGTTTCAGACTTTGTAAGATGGTTAGATTGTGCTACCTAGAACCTTTTCCCAAAGTTCAACATATGAATTTCATATACCTAAATCCTATGGATTGGTAGCTATCACCCTAGTACTCATAGATCATTGATGTCTTCGTATCACATGTTTAGAACTTAACTAGTTGACTACTGATGTAATCGTTTATGTCAAACAAGAACTTGAGTAGTTTTAGAGTACGTCTTCTGAGATGGAAATTCTTTTATTTTGGGCTACTGCTTTAGATTTTGAGGACAAAATCCTTTGATAAGTGCTGGATAATGTACTATTCTATAATTCTGGATACATAGTTATATAAATAAGAACCTGTACGCTTGGGTGACTTGGTGTAAAGTTGTTCTCAAGATCGAAGTCATCTTGATCGATTGACCTTGTACTTTCTGTGGACATGCGGAATTCCACCTCTCTTTGTTTTGAGATTGTTTTGAAAAAGAAAAGAAAAGGAAGGTCTATTGCAAATAGATACACAGTCGCCACTTGGTCTTTAAGGAACCAAGAAACCTAAATTTGATTCACCCAAACGGATAAAGGGCACCGGCCTTTCATAACCAAAGAACTTGGCTCGGGGTTTTGGTACAAGAGAGGAAGGAGCCTTTGTCGCGAATAAACACCCTCAACTCGCCCCTTCTCGACGGGCCTCAATTAGCATCCAAATAATCATCTTTTACAATGTATGGTTCGACAATTAATACTATGATAGTATATTACATTACACAAGGATTTTGAAATAGAAGATCAAAAGATAAGATATCATTCATAAGATCTAAGCCAAATATCACAGAATATAAAGTGAAAGATCACTATCGTCTAATCATGTATCAAATAGTCAAGACCTCCTAATCTAAAGGGGGACATGAATTGTTATTGAAATAAATAATCAAAGAAATCAAAATATGCTTAGCAAGCTAGTATGATGCATGTTAATCTTTAAAAAAAGAAGACCTCTCGATCCCCGGGACAGATGAGAAAGGATGATTAGATTGAGGGGAAACATGAACGTGAGATCATGATCATTTCTTATAATCTTCTTATATTAGGAGTTACAAAAACCCCAAATCTTTCATGAATGCAATGTATGTATCTAGAATGTGCCAAGGTTGTAGGGTGTTTGTGTACATGGACTTTCTAAAGTGACTTAGAAGTCTAGAAGATGAATGGATGCATGAGGTAAATCACCATGGGATATGTACAAATATGGTATGGACTACTTCTTAGGACATGAACCAATTTGAGGTACATATAAGCATCAAATCAAAGGATGGAAGTAACATGAATTTGTGAATAGTGGACAGAACAGTGACATGATCTTTTGGAAATTGAAAAGAGGGGTTAGGAATGTTTTCAATGCATGATATTTTATGTAGATCTTCCTTATTGTGTCTATAACACAACCCAAAAAGCGAATCGTTAATAACTATTATAGATTGAGAGAAAACATATGAACAATAGAGGTTACTCAGAAACAGAGTTTGTACTGTCGACTGAAATGTCAAAAAATCATAGAAAATGAAAACAAATTATCTAGGATCCCATATTATACAGAACGTTCCCTAAGACACTGAAGTTTAAGGGAAATATAGTTTGGGACCACTTCTTTTGGAAACGTTTTATGTAAAACAAGTTGAAAGTTGACCAAGCTACTGTGACAGTAAAAACAGAATGTCTGTAAAGAATGTTTGGGTCAAAATGGAACCCTTCCAAGTCTTTTCAAGCCAAGCCAAAAATCTTGGGTCTTCTCTAATGAGTTAGGAAGACTTTCCAAGTGGTCTTGCATCCATACATTGCGTATTGAGATCTAGAGAAATCTTTGAGCGCATATCATTCACGGTTTTAAAGATTTTGGGAAAAACTTGAGTCTTCGTTCTTGAGATCAAAATGAGAGGGTTTGAGAGGGGTTTTGAAATAAAAGTTTTGAAAGTATATTTTCAACATCAAATAGGGATTATGACCTCTTGAAATATCAACATCAAACTCATCATCAAGAAACCCTAATATTATTGGAGAGCTTCATTTTTATTTTGAACATAACTTCAAGGATACCTTAGAGGTATTGAAGTTATAATCATCATCTATTAAACATGCTTTCGTGGTCAAGAGCTACTATCCATAAGGATTCACTTACCTCAAACTTCATGTCATCATTTAGATGATGAAGAACAAGTAAGTAAATAAAGAAAAATAAAAAGAAATGAGGTAAGAAGAGATGAACATATATATAAACAAGCAAGCAAATAGCAATCCATAGATGATAATCAATGTGATATTGGACTTGTAGCTTGGTGTTTTACTCATAGATATTTACATTTGGACATGGAAGTAGCTTCCTAACTCAAGAATACTCAAGAATGGTGCTTGGGGGGTATTCGGAATGTGAAGTTTAAGAGAGATAATGGAAGAAAACAAGATTAAAACTCACTTTCTTATAGAAAATCAATGGGAGAAGCTCCCTTTCTTTCTTCTAAACCTATCTCTCTCTCTCTTTCTCTCTACAACTTCTATGAACTTTGCACTTGGCCCTCCAAAAATGAAGAGCAATGGGGGGTTTATATAGGCTAATTTGGGGTGGTTTTGGGATTTAGAAAGTACTCCCATTGGTCCTAAACATCTGTGAACATACAACTACGTCATTTTGGTTTCTAATTAATCAATTTAGACCCCCAATCATAATTACAAAAATGGATTGTTCTGGGGGAGAGTGTCGCGGCGGCACTGGGCATATGCCGTGGCGGCACTACTCCTTCTTCATCCAGATAATGCTGTTTAGGCCCCCAGAGGTTTTGGTATTCGCAAAAAGGCCCTAATTCGTCCGGAATTCACAGAAAATGCATATGTACTCCAAACTAAGGTTGTGATATACCAATGGAAAGGTAATGGAGTCTACTTTACATGAAAAAATAGTTCGGAGATAAATATCTTTGAAATGTTTTGCGGTATTCGCAATAAAAGCCGATTTGATCACCTTTTTCACCTTCAAAAATTCATAACAAATTTGTTTTAAATCCAGGAATTATGTGCGATATACTGTTGGAAAGATATTGACCTCTAGTATCCATTGAA
Source organism: Hydrangea macrophylla (assembly GCA_033977485.1). Taxonomy (NCBI): domain Eukaryota; kingdom Viridiplantae; phylum Streptophyta; class Magnoliopsida; order Cornales; family Hydrangeaceae; genus Hydrangea; species Hydrangea macrophylla. Next base: position 1,028,190 of record CM066988.1, on the reverse strand, counting down.
ATGTCTTTGAAAAATGATACGGTGCTATAGTTTTAAAGTCAACTTTTGGTCAAACTGGTCAAACAAGTGACCTCTAGGAAGTTCTGGGAACCTCTGGGAGCTCCCGGGAGCTGACGTTTTTGTTCAATTTTCTTTTAAAACTTGTTTTGGTACTTTTTACATGATCTAGAATGATCTCAGATCTTTTTGGCGTATTTGGACAATTTTGGTCAAACTTTGGTCAAACCTAGTCATAGCCGGTCAAACCGGTCAACGGGAACTTCCAGGACCTCCAGGGGTCTTTGAGAGCTGACGATTTCATTTGATTTTTCTTAAAAACTCATTTGATGACTTTTTTCACGGCATAGTATGTTTTTGGGCTTTCAGGGGCATTTTGGTCATTTTGAGCATTTTGAGAAATAGAACTAACTTCCATGAGTCCTTTTGAGTCTTTTTCGAGCATTGTGAACCACCAAGCTATGGGTCTCCTAAATCTAATAGCCGAAAAAATGGGGTGTCTACTATTTGCCCCTCTTTGGCATGAACTTACAAGGCAACGCATGTCACAAGTGAGTGCCAAAGCTTTGAATAGACAGGTCTTTTGGAGGCTATAGATTTAGGATAAAAAGCGTTGCAAAAGATGCAATGATGCTGAGGCTAGTATTGGTCGCGCTCTGCGTGAGCTGCCAACGTATCCCAAGGGGAATCAGACCAGGACGTAGTTCGGGGCATAAATGAGTAAATCACACATGCACATACACAACAATCAGGCGGATGCTATGCTATAAGAGTGATATGCAACGCATAGATGTGATGTGAATTTTGTCCTGAGTCCTATCATGTCTACTGTTCTGATCCTAGCATGAACTGGTGCTGTGGGGTGTACCACTCCAAGTGGACTTGTGTCATGCTTGTATTGTGTTCTAAAATGCTTGTGGTCCTATTACATGCGTTCTGTGTATTCGCCACTCTCAGTGGGCTTGGTGATTTATGATTTGCTATGACTAATAGACTTTGTGAAGGATCTCGACTCAGGAGTCTTACCCAAGGAAGAGAGTTGGTGCTCAAAGTGACACTACGGTGCTCAAAAGAATGCTTATGGTGTGTTTGCCACTCCTAGTGGGCTTTGTGATTTGTGCGTGCTGCGACCGATGGGCTATGTGTCATGTCATGCCCAATTTGTTGTGTTGGGTGAAGTGACCCTCTAGACTTGACTCGTGCTTCCCTTTATCATGATGCTATGGACTCGGTGACTCTCAGATTCTCAACAGTGCTTCTCAAATTTCAATGATGATCCTCAATTCTCAACGGTGCTTATGTTGTTCCTCAATTCTTTGACGGTGTTTCTCAATGCTTCTTGATTCTCAATGGTGTTCTTCAAATCTTAACGATTCTCCTCGACTTTTCAATGATGATTTTCAACTCTTCTGATGCTCCTCAACACATTTGATGTTCTTCCATTCTTCAATAATGCTCCTCAAAACACCTGATGCTCCTCTTAAACAATACTCCTCAACACTTCTAATGTTCCTCGATATTACTCCACTTTTCAACGATGCTTGTCAACTCTTCTGATGTTCCTCTATGCTCTGATAATGTTTGTCAACTCTTCTGATGTTCCTGGATGCTCCAACAACGCTTATCAACTCTCTTGATGTTCCTCGATGCTCCTCTAATCCCTGGGTTCTAAACCATCCTCACAAAAACATCTCATCAGAAAACCTGAACTCTAAGCCCTAAGACACCTCAACAATACATCTTATCAACACATCTAGACTCAGGGCCATAAAACACCTCAACAACACATGTTATCAACACATCTAAACTTTGGGCCATAAAACACCTCAACAACACATCTCATTGACACACCTCATCAATACATCAACAATAGTTTCTTGCTGTTGGCAATATTTCCTCTGATCAGCCGTCTTGAAAAACAACTATGGGTTTGTAGGTTGCAGCCACTTACAAGTTTATGCCACTCGTACCTAGGACATTTCTCATGTTACGACCTTAATTGATGTAGGAATAATGTTTGGTACTTCTGCTTGTATCCAAAGTTATAATTGGGAATTACCTTTAACCCACACATTTGAGACCATCAGGACAAATGGACTTAACATGAATGACGATGAAAAAGAAAGTTGGGTTAGTTTGCATGAAACCTTGATCTCTGACACACTTTTGATCCGATTACTACTGACTCAAACAAGAAGGATTGACTTGGACATGAAATTCTCAAATTACCATGATCCAATGTGCCTTCATCATGAATGATGTATCGCTCATCTTTTATGTTCACTCCTCATCTTAATATGACAGCACTTTGCTGATAAATCTGGTTTTTTAAAATTCCTCCCTATTGATCTAATCAATTCTCTACTTCTCCCAAGAAGTGCTTTGAATTAGTGCCTTAGCTTTTAGAATACAAGATGCTCCAATTCAAAAAATTTCAAAAACAATTAGGTGACTTGAAAACTTACCCTTGGTGTGAAGGGATCATGTTAGGCAAATGGAGTTTGCCCCTAGTTTGAGGTGCAAAGAGTAGAATTCATAGGCAAACGAGATAGGTGACTGAAGATTGCCCCTAGTTTGGACGATGGTTTATTGGAGGTTTTGGACAAACGAGGTCGGTGACCGAAGTTTGCCCCTTGTACGAAGGGTAGATAGTAAAATTTAGGCAAACGAGGCTGGTAGCCGAAGTTTGCCCTTAGTGTGGGAGATGTTTTCTGGCTTGAGGCAAAGACTGTGACTTTAATCTCTCAAATGCTCATAACTTTTTCCTAGGCACTAGTGAGGTGACCTAGCGAGCTCTTTTCTCTCTTTTGTTATTACTCACCTTGGATTTAGCTCTAATCTTTGCCTAGGTGTTCTTTCGAATTTTCGACCTAGCAAGCCATCCTTCTTTTTTTTTTTTTTTTTGAAAGTCTGCCTACGTACCCTCGAGAGGGGATCAGGTCCAACGTAGTTCGGGCCAGGACCTTCAAAGAAGAGGGGTTAATATTGATGGTGCCAACCGAATTGATGCGGTTGCCTACGTATCCCCGAGTGGGAATCAGGTCGAGCGTAGTTCAAGGCAAGGTTTGAAGAGAATTGATTTGATTATGATGGTGTCGACCGAACCGATGTAGTTGCCTACGTATTCCCGAGTGGGAATCAGGTCGAGCGTAGTTCAAGGCAAGGCTTGAAAGAAGGGGTTCGAGGTATGAGGGTTTTTCAAACCAATCGTCAAAGAAGTTAAACTTGGGTTACTTATGGTAGCCTTGAAAAGGAGGATTTAGTTTCCATCTCCCGTTCTTTTCTTTTCTTTTCTTTTTCTTTTTCTTTTTCTTTTTCTTTTTGTTTTGTTTTGAGGATTGATCCTTTTCACTTTCGCCTAGCTAGTCAATTTTTCTTTTCACATAGTTGATTTATGTGAGATCTTCCGATCACAATCATGAAATTCCAGAATGTGCACGTCAGTTCTCAGGATTTATGTGTGGTTCCGAGCCTTTGAAATGTGATCTAGGCACGTTTTTATGATCTACCTTGAATCGTACAATTCTCTCATTTGTAAAATCATTTTGGCTGGCTAGGGTCAGATCTCGGAAATCAATACCTTTTCAGCTCTAACTTTTGCCTAGGTACCCTTCCGCGTTTTCAACCTAGCGAGCTTTTCTTTTTTCTTTTTTTTTTTTTTTTTTTTTCCTTTTTTCTTCTTCTATTGTTATTTTTTTGAAAGTGGAGATGAAACTCACTGAAATGTTTGGCTACCATCAAGGACCAAGTCCGCACAGGTTCACATGGCTATCAATTGGGTTGGGCCCAAGGCTTTGAAATGGTAAAAATGGTGGAAAGGGTGTTGGGCAAGCTCCAAATCAGTCTCAAGTATGTCTTTTCGAGATTTGAGCAAAAGCATCTTTAAATTCTTAAAGTAAGACTATTGAATTCTCAGCTCTTCTTTGGGGTCAGCGCTAAATTGACTTTGGCCTTTTTGGGATTCTCTTTTTTTATTTTCTGTTTGATACAAAAATTATTAGCAGAGTAATATCCATGGTAATTTGAAAAGTGACATTTTCAGTTCAACGATTCATGTAATTATGACTATACACATTAGATTAGGCAAAATGAGACTTCATTCCATCACAAAAGAATGATTACATTACTCGATACAGACTCACAACAACTCGATGACAGACAGACTCGAGCACAAGATCAAACTTGAAATAGACTCAAAATATAGAACAGACTCAACTTGGTCTCAAATGGAGTGTCTTTGTGACCCATTTATTATTGTTTTTTTTAGCAGAAGTTCTAAACACTATCGCTCCACTACACGGATTCAACATTCATGCGTGTCAATAAAAGGGATCATTTGAAAGGATAGGCCATGGGCTTAGGTGACATGGGGTTGAATGGGTGGTGGCTCGATGATTCCTCGATCAATGAGGTCTTGGATATCATGGCAGAGACGTATGCACTGGTCGGTGTCATGGCCTGGGCCTTGGTGGTAGGCACATAGGCCATGGGCTTAGGTGACATGGGGTTGAATGGGTGGTGGCTCGATGATTCCTCGATCAATGAGGTCTTGGATATCATGCCAGAGACGTATGCACAATTGGTGTCATGGCCTGGGCTTTGGTGGTAGGCACATCGTTTGGACATGTCACAGTTAGGTGGTAGGGGATCAGCACGAGGCTGAAGGAGTTCGAGGTGTCCCTTTTATAGCAGGCGGCCTAAGGCTACGGAGGGGGAGATATCTAGCTTGGAAAATTCACGGGGTACCCTATTTTGGTAAGGGTGGCTAGGCGAGTTGGTTTGGTTTGTGAGCTGGTATGGTTGGGGAGAATAGGCCATGGGTTGGTTACCAAGGGCGTTGACATCCAAAGGGTTTCGGGAGTAGTTGGGCCTCTTGGATTGGCTTTGTGATTCTTCATTTTTTATTTTTCCTTCCCTGATTGCATCCTCAATTCTAGTCCCATCTCAAACAGTTCTTCAAATGTTGAGATGGACTGGTAGAATAGTTTCCCATGCCACAGCGGCAGTAGATTCTTGATCAACATCCGGACTTTATCCTTTTCGACTGGTAAGTGGCTCATTTGGGCCACTCTGTTCCTCCATCTGCTCAAGAACAAATTGAAGGACTCATTGAAGTTTTGTCAGGTAGTCTCCAGATCCCAGATGGTGATATCGAGCTCTTGGTTGTAGGAGTAATGATCAACAAAGACCTGGACTATATCTTCCCAAGTCCGCGTCATAGAAACCTCCAAGGTCAGAAACCAAGATAGAGCAGCCTTGGCGAGGGTTTGAGGGAACAACATTGCAATGTGCTCATGGGTGCAGTCCATTGATTGAAAAACAATCATGCAGAAATTTACGTGGCTCTTCGGATTCCCTGTTCCATCAAAACGATCAATTTCAGGCATCTTGAAGTACTCAGGTAGCTTTAATTTGTTGGGCTCAAACAATCCTTCTAGATCTAACATGTAATCATCGACCCCCTTACTCTTTCTCAGTATGTTCTCAATCTTGTCGACCTTATCCAGTTTTTCTTTAATTTTCTTATTAAGTACAGGTGGTGGGGCCCCATTGAACCAATCATCATCTACATTATTCTCGTGAGGTGGTACAAACCCAGGCGGTGGTGGTGGTATAAACCCCGGTGGCGGTAGGAACCTATGTGGGTGTTGTGGTTGTTGCTATTTCAGTTCTTCCATAAAGGCTAAAACTTGGGCCAACCGGTCAGACAGTTGGTTGATCATTTCTGTCACTCTGGCTTCCAAACCTTCTGGATAAAGCTGACTTTTGGCTGAGTGATTCTGACAAGGTGAATCCCTAATCGTCTGACTCACAAATGTAGATCCTGGGTGCTCAAAACTTATACTGACATATAGGTGTGAAAAGACTGTGTCAGACTTTTAACAGTGATGATTGAGATGACAAATATAGTGACAAGTGAGGACTGACTCGTGTGTAGACCGACTATCACCGTGTATGCAGACTGATGAAGCAAACATGTGGATGCAAGCCCTAATCTACATGATGCCCCTACTTTTAACAGATGTTAACCAAATAAAGTCCTAGCCATACAGAGTGTGCTAACCTTACTTTCCAGTATGATCACCAAGGCATAACAGGGATTTTCGGGATACTTCCGAAATTTTGGACAGAGTTTCTGGGAGAAATAGGGATTTGGAAGATTCGGAGAAATTTCTAGAAGTTATTTGAGTTTCTAGGAGAAATAGGGATTTCTGGTTGATTTGGACTGAGCTTCTAGGAGAAACGGGTATTTTTGGTATTTCTGAGAAATATGGATAGAGTTTCTAGGAAAAACAAGTATATCTGGACATTTCTGGGTGATTTGGGCAGAGTTTTTGGGAGAAACAAGTACTGTGGGTATTTCTGGGAAATTTGGATAGAACTTCTGGGAGAAACTGGCTACAGTTGGGAATTTCTGGGAAATTTAAACAAAGTTTCTGAGAGAAACTTGGATATCTGGGAGATTTGGACAGAGTTTCTGGGAGGAACTAGTAAATATGACGAGAGCAAATGATGACGGTGATCATACTATCTAGCAAGTTTCATACTCCTATGTCTTAGGACCGACAAACAAGGTTTGCGGTGTATATCTTTGTGAGCATGGAGCAGACATCTTTGTCATGGTGCCTAGGCAGGTCAACTCAATGTGATCACATGTGAGTGATTACCTTGGGAATCATAAGAAAGAGGTTCTGCCTCATGCCACATAAGCGTCTACACCACGCAGGTAATCCCATCAGGGCATATAGCAGTTATATCACAGTGTCCTATCTAAAAAGATAAATGAATGGTCCTATGAAAGGATCTACAAGAATCTATATGCAAAGTCTAGGTTTAGTCAAAAAGGGTCTGTTGACGAGTTCCAATATACCGTCAGAGAGACAGTACAGAAGTTTTTACTCATTTTGATATACCTTGGAAGGTACAGTATCAACGTTGACTTATGCCCTAGCACATAAAGACATGAACAATGTCAGGGCCGTGTTTCAGACACAGTCGGAAGGGGGGAAATGCAAGAGTGCAATGCAGTGAACCAGACACAGTAATAAGATGATTTTAAGGATACTGCTTATGAGTCAAACCTCTGTATTATTTTGTTTTGAAAATAAATATCCCCAATAGAGTCGCCATATTGTGGACACGCGGAATTCCACCTCTTTTTGTTTTGAGATTGTTTTGAAAAAGAAATGAAAAGGAAGTTCTGTTGAAAACAGATACAGAGTCGCCACTTGGTCTTTAAGGAACCAAGAAACCTAAGTTTGACTCATCCAAACAGATAAAGGGCACCAGCCTTTCATAACCAAAGAACTTGGATCGGGGTTTTGGTACGAGAGAGGAAGGAGCCTTGGTCGTGACTAAAACACCCTTAACTCGCCCCGTCTCTCGATGGGCCTCAATTAGCATCCAAATAATCATCTTTTACAATGTATGGTTCGACAATTAATACTATTATTGTATATTTTATCACACAAGGATTTTGAAATGGACGATCAAAAGATAAGATATCATTCATAAGATCTAAGCCAAATATCACACAATGTAAAGTGAAAGATCACATAAACAAACCTAGGAAAAATCGTCTAATCATATATCAAATAGTAAAGACTTCCTAATCTAAAGGGGGACATGAATTGTTATTGAAATAAATAATCAAAGAAATCAAAATATGCTTAGCAAGCTCGTATAATGCATGTTAATCTTTGAGAAAAGAAGACCTTTCGATCCCCGAGATGGATGAGAAATGAGGATTAGATTGAGAGGAAACATGAACGTGTGATCATGATCATTCCTTATAATCTTCTTAGATTAGGAGTTAAAAAAATCCCAAATCTTCCATGAATGCAATGTATGTATCTAGAACGTGCCAAGGTTGTAGGGTGTTTGTGTACATGGACTTTCTAAAGTGACTTAGAAGTCTAGATGATTAATGAATGCATGAGGGAAATCACCATGGGATATGTATAAATATGGTATGGACCACTTCTTAGGAAATGAACCAATTTGAGGTATATATAAGCATCAAATCAAAGGATGGAAGTAAAAGTATAGTTGCTGTGAATAGTGGATAGATTAGAGACATAATATTTTGGAAATTGAAAAGAGGGGTTAGGAATGTTTTCAATGCATGATTTTTTATGGCAATAGTCCTTATTGTGTCTGGAACACAACCCAAAAAGCCAATGTTTAATAACTATTACAGATTGAGAGAAAACATATGAATAATAGAGGTTACTCAGAAATAGAGTTCATATATAACAAGTTGAAAGTCGACCAAGCTGTTGTGACAGCAAAAACAGAATGTCTGTAAAGAATGTTTGGGTCAAAATGGAACCCTTCCAAGTCTTTTCAAGCCAAGCCAAAAATCATGGGTGTTCTCTAATGAGTTAGAAAAACTTTTCAAGTGGTCTTGCATCCATACATTGAGTTTTGAGTTCTAGAGAGATCTTTGAGCTCAGATCATTCAATGTTTTGACTAACTGTTTTCAAGATTTTGGGAAAAACTTGAGTCTTCTTTCTTGAGATCAAAATGAGAGGGTTTGAGAGTGGGTTTGAAATAAAAGTTTTGAAAGTATATTTTCAACATCAAATAGAGATTATGACCTATTGAAATATCAACATCAAACTCATCATCAAGAACCCCTAATATTATTGGAGAGCTTCATTTTTATTTTGAACATAACTTCAAGGATATCTTAGAGGTATTGAAGTTATAATCATCATCTATTAAACATGTTTTTGAGGTCAAGAGCTACTATCTATAAGGATTCACTTTCCTCAAACTTCATGTCATCATTTAGATGATGAAGAACAAGTAAGTAAATAAAGAATAAAAACAAATAAGGTAAGAAGAGATGAACTTATATATAAACAAGCAAGTAAATAGCAATCAATAGATGATAATCAATGAGATATTGGACTTGTAGCATGGTGTTTCACTCATAGATATTGATATTTGGACATGGAAGTAGCTTCCTAACTCAAGAATGCTCAAGAATGGTGATTGGGGGGTATTTGGAATGTGATGTATAAGAGAGGTAATGGAAGAAAACAAGATTAAAACTCACTTTCTTATAGAAAATAAATGGGAGAAGCTCCCTTTCTTTCTTCTGAACCTATCTCTATCTCTCTTTCTCTTTACAACTTCTATGAACTTTTCACTTGGCCCTCCCAAAATGAAGAGCAATGGGGGGTTTATATAGGCTAATTTGGGGTGGTTTTGGGATTTAGAAAGTACTCCCATTGGTCCTAAACATCTGTCAACATAGAACTACATCGTTTTGGTTTTTAATTAATCAATTTGGACCCCCAATCAAAATTACCAAAATGGACTAATCTTGAATAGAGTGTCGCGGTGGCACTGGGCCTGTGCCATGGCGGCACTGCTCCTACTTTGTCCAGATAATGTTGTTTAGGCCCCCAGATGTTCAGGTATTCGCGAAAAGGCCTTATTTCGTTCGAAATTCACAGAAAATGCACATGAACTCCAAACTGAGGTTATGATATACCGTTGGAATGGTAATGGAGTCAACTTTACATAAAAAAATAGTTCAGAGATAAATTTCTTCGAAAAGTTTTGCGGTATTCGCAATAAAAGCCGATTTGGTCGCCTTTTTCACCTTATAAAATTCATAATAAATTCATTTTAAATTCAAGAATTATGTGCGATATATCGTTGAAAAGCTATTGACCTCTAGTATCTATGAAAAATGTTTGAAAAATGATACGGTGCTCCATTTTTGAAGTCAACTTTTGGTCAAACTGGTCAAACCAGGGACCTCCAAGAAGTTCTGGGAACCTCTGGGAGCTCCAGGGAGCTGACGTTTTTGTCTGATTTTCTTTTAAAACATGTTTTAGTACTTTTCACATGATCTAGAATAATCTCGGATCTTTTGGCGTATTTGGACAATTTTGGTCAAACTTTGGTCAAACCTGGTCAAACCTGGTCAACCGGTCAACAGAGACTTTTCGGGGACTTTCAGGGGTCTTTGAGAGCTGACGATTTCATTTGATTTTTCTTAAAAACTCACTTTAAGACTTTTCTCATGACATAGTATATTTTCAGAACTTTTGGTCCAAATCTGGGAGTTTTCGGGCTTTCAGGGTCATTTTGGTTATTCTGAGCATTTTGAGAAATAGAACTAAATTCCAGGAGTCCTTTTGGGTCTTTTTCAATCGTTGTGAACTACCAAGCTATGGGTCTCCTAAATCTGATAGCCGACAAAATGGGGTGTCTACACTTTCTTGAGTGATCGAAACTCTGCCGACCTGATTTTTAGATGTGTAGCCATTCTCGAGTAATCGAACTTCTTCCAATTGATTGTACCTTGACCGACCTATTCTCAATCGATCAAACTCACTTCAATCAATCAAAAGTATTATTATTCTTATCTTACATGTTTGCCACCTGCCCCTCCCTCTTCCCTATATATATAATCGGGTGTGTGTGAGTGTGATACATATATGTACTTAGAGCAGAGAGAGGAAATGAAGAATAAGAAGAGCATAAGAAGAAAAAGAAGAAGAAAGACAGAAAAGAAGGAGAGGAGAGTGGAAGCTCGCCGCCACCATAGCCGTCACCAACCAAGCTTGGAACGCCGCCGTCGGATAACCAGAGTGAGGTGCGCTCTTTAACTCACTTGAGGGATGACTCTAGTATGATTTTATACAGTTTGGAACGTGTATATTGTGACCCTGAGACACCAATTCGTCTCTACCCAGTTTCTGGGTAGAAGACAACTCTCGAGAGATTGAACTCCTTTCTATCAGTCGAACTGCTTGTTTCTCAAGATATCGAAGGATCTTCGTTCGATCAAACTTAGTTTTACTTTAATCGATCGAGAGGATTTCAATCGATCGAATCACAAAACATGTTTATTTCCTGTTGATTATAATATGAATTGTTTAATTGGTTAATTGCTGTACCATGACTCTATATGTTGATGTTGTTAAACTAAATAGTAGAACGGAACACGATTGTATGCTAATAATCAGTAATGAGTTGATATGATGAATACAAATTATGTGTTAATTCATTTATCTAGAGCAAAAGCATTGCACAACATGTGGTCAGCATGCATGGGATGATGTTATGAAGAGATAAGAGAATATGATGAGAATCGGAAACTGTGCCTCAATGTGGAATATGTAACATGTGTACTTTAGATCAATGGGATTAACAACTGAAGAGCTAGGTGGACGCAGGATGGTTAGAGTTCCTACTGCGCCTCTCGTTATTGAAGACGTCCAGTGATGCGTATGAACTATTAAGGCCGTCAAGTGTACCATTGAAGACGTCTGACTAGTGCTCTAATGTATTCTCAGCTATATAGTCGACCAGTGAAGGCATATGCATCGTTGAAGACTTTCGATGTGCCACTTCTATCGTTTACAGATAGGTGGTACCGTGAAGATAACCGATAACCCTATCAAGGGATAGTAGGACCTACTGACGAGTCGGGTGATTTCATTTAGTATTATGGCATCAACGTATGGATATCAAATTGGTATTATGGTATCGATGTATGGATATTAAATTGGTATTATGGTATGGACGTATGGATATTAGATTGGTATTATGGTATCAATGTGTGGTTATCAGATTGGTATTATTGTTGTTGGCCCAAATATGGAAACCTTAGAGGGGTGTGAATAAGGTTTTAGCGGAATTTTAACCTTTTAAAAACAAAATAGCAAATTAAACACAATCACAAGCAATTATGTAAAGAGATAAGGGAAGAGATACTTGCAAACCAATTTTTCAAGTGGTTCGGCAATCGCATCCTGCGGCCTACGTCCACCCCTCAAGAAAACCTCTTGAGGATTCCTTTAATACGATCTACTTACGGGTGTAGAACAAACGTTCTCGGAACACTTACGGTGTGCACCAAACCTTTACAAGAGCCTTCAATCTCTCCCAAAGAAGAAAACCTCTTCTTTGCACACAAGGGTTACTAACCCTCAACCTTTACATTGATTTGAATTACAAATGATAACTCTCTATATAGAGTGGATAATACAAATAAAGCTCACTACAATTTTGCTCTATCAAGAAATACAAATGAATATTCTTTGAAACTACATTCTTTGAAAATGGATATTGTATTAGTACTTCTTCATCATTGAGTGATCATAAGTATGATCATTGGAAGAGGAGAATAGAAATTTATTTTCATTCACTTGACTACAATCTTTGGAGTATTGTCAAAAATGGTTTTTCTCCTAAACCAAAGATTGAATGGAATGAAAGTGATCAAAATAACTTTCTATTGAATCTTAGAGCCATGAAAATTCTATATGATGTTTTAGATAATATCACATATAATAGAATTCGTTCAAGCTCTAATGCTAATGAAATTTGGTTAGGTTTAGAAAATATTCATAATGCTACTAACCAAATCCTTGAGTTGCAACAAAGAGTTGTTGATGTTATAGGAAATGTCGAAAATCTAACCCATCAACAAGAAGTACAAAAAGGGGATTTTGTACAAGAGAAAGAAGAAAGTTATATATGCTTATTTGCCAATGAAGAAGATGAGGAGAATGAGAAAATGGCAAAAGGGGGCACTAGGAGCGAATCGGATAGTGAAGCATCCGAACTTGAATCAAGCGATCGAGAAGCCGCCCATGGAAATGAGGTAAAAGAGGTAAACTCCAACTCATCTGCAAATTATGATGAACTTCAATGTGCATTTGAGGAGTTACATGAGGAGTTGGAAAATTTGGGATCTAAATATATTTCTCTTAAAAAGAACTTTTCAATGCTTTCAAATGAGTTAAATATTTTGAAATCCCAAAATGAATCTTTGAAGATTGGAAATGAAAAACATGTATTTATAGGCCTTGGAAGATTATAGCCGTTAGTGGCAAGTTTGGTAATTAAAAACCCCTCTAAAAACTAGCCGTCATTGCCTTCCAGGTCAATTCAGTTGACTGGGCCTTGAAGCAGTCGACTAAGATGTGTTTATAGAGGGTTACGTTTGCATTCTGCTCACTTCAGTCGACTGCATCGGGCCCTCAGTCGACTGCCCCCTCCTTGTTTGATAGCCTGACACATCTCCACTAAAATGACCATAACTCCCTCTACAAAAATCGGATTTGTGATCCGTTTGATGTTTTGAAAACTAGATTCAAATACCTTTCCAACCATATAAGATTCAATATTTAATTATTTTCCAATTGGTTGGGGAATTACTTTAAAGGTGACCCACTTAAAATTTATTTCCAAAACTTTAACTTTTAGAGTTTGTTTGAGCCCCTATGAGTGTGAGATCAAGATGCCTTACAATGATGGTCCTAGATTTCAACCAAGGATGAAATATCTTCAAGTCTTCAAGCTTGATCCTTGCTGAGCTCCTTGTAATCTTGATCTACATCAATTAAATCTCATGCACACAAAGATGTTAAAACATTGATACAAAATTAATACATGAGATTATATATGAGCCTAAAAATGACTATGATAATAACAAGGAATGAATCAATATGAATCATGTAATTATCATAGCATATTTGATATCATCAAAACATAATTAAATATGCCTTAATATACCTTAAGGCTAACAATCTCCCCCTTTTTGATGATGGCAAACAACCAACGAAGGATATGCCAATATAAGCACATTTGGTCATTTTCATATTATCATTCATAACAGATATCATATGTTAAAGAACATGAATGATAACTACCCAAATACTTCTCTCCAATACTTCTTATATTTCTCCCCCTTTGACATTGTCAAAAAGATTTGGGGATAAAACACAAAGCTCCCCCTCACAATAGGCATACAAATCAAAAGCCAAAAGGATACCAAAAATAAACAAATATAGCCATATGTGAGAAAGTGAAACATGAAAGTGCTCCCCCTAAGCATGTGCAATGATAAAAGATACCAAATGATATGAATAGAGAGCATATTCTCCCAAAAGATACCAATAATAAAGTTGGAGAGCTCAAAATATAAGAAAAACAAAAAATTTAAATAAGCCTCAGTCGGCGAAAACAAAAAGCATCAGTCGACTCTGCATTCGATCAGTCGACTCCTCAGTCGACTTAACAATGCAGAATCAAAAATTTCAAAGCCTCACACCTGAATTAGTGGACTATGTTGGGGTACCAATCGACTGCTTTGTTCAGCAGTTCATAAAAATGACAGTTCAGCAGCAAAAAATTGAATGATTCACAAAACATCATTTGGTCTAACCATTCTTAAAAAACTTTGTCTAATCAAACAAAAGCATATCATCATTTTTTAAATAAGCAATATCAAGAGCATGATGATTTATGTAAAGACATACCCAAATCGCAAGTGGATGAAACAAGATTATGCATAAAAAATCAAGAGAAATATCAAAACAAGTTAATCTAGCCTACTCCTACTAGGATTAAGATGAGAGATTTAACCATTGTCCAAGCACTTCTTGGATGCTTTATTTATCGAGGTAGTAGGAGAGGCCCTTTCCATTGTCATGAGGCAAAGATTTACAATTTCTTCACTATTTGAGTCGTCGTTCGATGATTCGCTCTCAGAACTACTATTTGTGGCCTTGATTGTCTTCTTTTTGTGTTTTTCATCCTTAGGTGACTTCTTTCCCAATTTTTCTTTCTTTAGAAACTTTGCAAATTTTCGGGTGATCTTTGTCATTTCCTCATCCTCATCACTCTCAACATCTTTCCTCTTTTTCTTTGAGCTTGAGGATTTTAAAGCCATGTCTCCCCTTTTGGCCTCTTTCACTACTAATTTCTTGTCTTCACTTTCGAAGACAGCCAATTCCATTTCATGAGTTATGAGAGAACCCATGAGTTGTTCCAAGGAGAGTGTTGAAAGCTCCTTTGCTTTACGAACCGCCGTGACCTTTGGTTGCCAATCTTTTGGTAAAGAACTAAGCACTTTCTCAATCATTTCTTCACTAGTATAAATTTTACCAAGGTTTTTCAAGTTATTAATAAGAATAGTAAAATGAGAAAACATATATCCAATAAATTCATATGACAACATTTTAAACATTTCATAAGTTTGAACAAGCAAATTGATTTTAGATTTTTTAACTTGGCTTGTTCCCTCATGAGCATTTTCAAGTTTATCCCAAATTTCTTTTGCGGATTCGCAAGATGAAATTCTATTGTATTCATTTGGGTCTAAACCACAATATAATAAATTCATTGCCATAGCATTTATTTTTATGAGTTTCTTATCGAAATCATTATATTCATCTACCGTCTTTGGAATAGAAAAACCATTTTCAATTTTTGTAGGTAGATGAGGCCCTTTGACCACGATTTGCCATAAATCAAAATCTTGAGAAATCATATAGATTCTCATTCTATTTTTCCAATAGGCATAGTTTGAGCCATTAAAACATGGTGGTCTTAATGTTGATTGACCCTCACAATAATAAATGCAAGAAGAGTCGGTTTCCATTGGATCTTATCTCTAGATTTTCAAAAATCTTTTGAAAGAGAAGAGCCGAGGCTCTGATACCAATTGTTGGCCCAAATATGGAAACCTTAGAGGGGGGTGAATATGGTTTTAGCGGAATTTTAACCTTTTAAAAACAAAATAGCAAATTAAACACAATCACAAGCAATTATGTAAAGAGATAAGGGACGAGAAACTTGCAAACCAATTTTTCAAGTAGTTCGACAATCGCACCCTGCGGCCTACGTCCACCCCTCAAGAACACCTCTTGAGGATTCCTTTAATACGATCTACTTACGGGTGTAGACCAAACCGTTCCTGGAGCACTTACGGGTGTGCACCAAACCTTTATAAGAGCCTTCAATCTCTCCCAAAGAAGAAAACATCTTCTTTGCACACAAGGGTTACTAACCCTCAACCTTTACAATGAGTAGAATTACAAATGATAACTCTCTATATAGAGTGGATAATACAAATAAAGCTCACTACAATTTTTCTCTCTCAAGAAATACAAATGAAAGATTTGAGCAAATTGATAAACTCACACAACTAGGGCTCAAATGATAATGTCTAAAGATCAAAGAGATGTGTGATCAATACTATATTTTCGAATCAAAATCTCAACAACAAATAGCTTGGGAAAACATGTATTTATAGGCCTTGGAAGATTGTAGCCGTTAGTGTCAAGTTTGGTAATTAAAAACCCCTCTAAAAACTAGCCGTTATTGCCTTCCAAGTCGATTTAGTCGACTGGACCTTGAAGCAGTCGACTGGGCCTTGAAGCAGTCAACTGAGATGTGTTTACAGAGGGTTCTGTTTGCATTTTGCTCACTTCAGTTTACTGCCCCTCCCTGTTTGATAGCCTGACACATCTCCACTGAAATGACCATAACTCCCTCTACAAAAATTGGATTTGCAATCCATTTGATGTTTTGGAAACTAGATTCAAATACCTTTCCAACCATATAAGATTCAACATTTATTTTATTTTCCAATTGGTTGAAGCATTGCTTTAAAGATGACCCACTTAAAATTTATTTCCAAAACTTTAACTTTTAGAGTTTGTTTGAGCCCCTATGAGTGTGAGATCAAGATGCCTTACAATGATGGTCCTAGACTTCAACCAAGGATGAAATATCTTCAAGTCTTCAAGCTTGATCCTTGTTGAGCTCCTTGTAATCTTGATCTACATCAATTAAATCTCATGCACACAAAGATATTAAAACATTGATACAAAATTAATACATGAGATTATATATGAGCCTAAAAATGACTATGATAATAACAAGGAATGAATCAATATGAATCATGTAATTATCATAGCATATTTGACATCATCAAAACATAATTAAATATGTCTTAATATACCTTAAGGCTAACAATTGTATTGGCGTATGGATACGGATAAGAATACGAACATGGATACGAGTATGAATATGGATATGGATATGGATAGAACAGATGATGGTTTAGTCATGGATTCATCATCCCGGCATAAAGGTATATGCATGGGATGGATGCATGGGTTGCATGCATGGATTTGGTGAACATGTGACAAGATGTTATACCATGATCCATAACTTTGTCATTCCTATGCTCCCCATAATTCCTATTATCATTGATTTAATGCATAGTTTAATGAGACCTCTGCTCTATCCACGAATGACGTCATTGATAAGATAATAGCCTCATTTTGAGATGTTGAACAGTTACGGGTGAGGAGTGTGTTTGATGTACTCACTCAGCTTTGTATTTAAAGCTGATGGCGTTTATGTCCTAGACATTCCAATGTCTAGAGCTTTGCAGATCTTGAGGACGGAAGACTAATGTTCCGCCACACTTAGAGCTGAAAGCTTAAAGACGAAGACGTGCCGCTTTGTAATAGTTAGTTTGTATATTTGTTGTACTGCTATTATTATTGTTATAGGTTCAGACTATAAGTCAGCTTTGTAATAGATTTAGTAGACTTTTATAATTGGTACTTGGGTATTGTTGGGTTTGTGTCCTTGAACCATTTCTTTATGTATGAGACATTGACATTTTAATATATGGATATCAGCTTTACATTTCATTGTGTATGTTCTTTTCATGAGATGATTGTTAATCCTTAAGTATTATAGTAAGTAATTCGTGTGTGTATGAGATGCACACAAGTGAGATACGAATTACTATTCTTTAATACTTAGAATGTGTCACAGTGGATGATGAGACTGGATATCTCATCAGGTATACACTGTAGCATCATTAACTACCATTGGATGGAGTGATAAATCTCAATCACTAGAGTGTGACTCTTGGTTAGTATGCTAGTGCTTATAGTGCATTGATAGACCTGAGCTTTCCTATTGACGCTTAAGACTGTCAAACAGTCAACAGGAACTCATAACTTGTATAAGGTACGTGTTCTCAATCTTGAGATGATTATGAACACAGACTGTGGACATGGCTGCTTTGACTTACCAATCAGTGAGGTCTATAGAAGATCAACACCTGGGTATCTTGGGTATGTCGTGTTCACGGGGT
This sequence comes from Hydrangea macrophylla, assembly GCA_033977485.1. NCBI lineage: Eukaryota > Viridiplantae > Streptophyta > Magnoliopsida > Cornales > Hydrangeaceae > Hydrangea > Hydrangea macrophylla. Next base: position 1,010,254 of record CM066988.1, on the reverse strand, counting down.
TGTGAACATATATTGTCAAGATAGAATCTACCCTCTGATTCAGAGTAAGCATTCCCTTGAGAATGTCACTAAGTTGATTACTGAGAACTGCAGTCTTGTTGATAATAGTTATTGACATGTTTGGTAATCATGAGAGGTGAATGGGACTCAAGGAATACAAGAAGTAATCATGATTCAGGTTGACAGTAACAGTTATCCGACTACCTGAATATGATTACGAATGCTGATGGTAGAGGGACATTAGTACACCATATAAGTCTAGCCATCGCTTCGGATATGTTCTTTTGCGTTGGAGTTCAGTTATCGTTTTATAGTGGAGTAAACGTTAACTGACCAGTTAGTTAGTTTGCTGATCAAAGAGTTTGGTCATGGTAATTAACAAACTGGTCTGAGCCAACAATAAAGAGCCTAGGAGGTCCCACTCTTAGCTCCGCCAGGATGCTTGGAAAGACACTTGAGGAATCTGTCAAGACAAGTTCGATCGATTGAAGTATGTTCGATCGATTGAAGTCATGGCAAGTTCGATCGCTCGAGAATGGTTCGATCGATCGAAAGTTCGATCGATCGAAGTTCTTCGATCGCTCGAAGTTTAGGTTGGTTCTGGAAATCTATAAATAGGGCAGCTGCGTTCTGGAGTTTTTTGATCGACGTTCCTATACGCAAAAGCTGCAGAAACTATAATAGTCTTCCCAAACCTTCCTATCCTCTCTAGTAGGGTTCCCACCAACCCTAGTCTTTCTGGCAGGCATCCGCAGGAGTCATAAGGGTGAAGATCATCTAGTGGAGGCTGCTGGAAGTTGAAGTTCAGAATTGGGTTCAAGACACTGAGGTATAACCCTTGCACCTCCTTGCACGCATCTATGGAATTAACGGGTAGTAGATCCTGGGATACCAAATGTTTTACAAATTGACCTATTTCTGCTGCGCGTTTAAACTTACAATTTAAACCGGTTTTTCCTTCAATTGGTATCAGAGCCACGCTCGTTTGGATCTATAGATGCGTTTTTGGAACACTATTTTGATTTGCATGTTAATTTTAGAACTGTTTTTGAAACTGCATCGTCACAGATCTGTTTCTGCAGTGTTATCGCAGCAGAGTACAAATCTGTGATTGCATGGGATGCAAGGCAGATTCGATCGATCGAACATGGTTCGATCGATCGAACATTCTCTGTACTCAAGCGATCGAACGATTTTCGATCGATCGAAACCATCTGGTGTTCGATCGATCGAATAGAGTTCGATCGATCGAGACAGACTCTTTGTCAGGATCTTTGTTTCACAGTCTTAAAGAGTTTTGAAATTAAAAACTTTAATTTTAAAAATATTCTGAATTTATTTATTTTTAATCATTATGTGAAACAGAATGTTCAAGCAATTGAACAGTGTTCAATCGATTGACGGTTTGAGCGATCGAACGGTCTTCGATCGATCGAACTATGACAAAGAAGTAAGATGTTGGTTTAAGTTCTAATTCAGTATGTAAAGAGTTTATATACTGTGTGAATCAATTAGGGGTTCCAATAGATATATATGTTTGATATATATGCGTGGATATGTGTTCGACTAACCCTTTTGCAGCTAGATTAGTCGCTATCTCCCATGGCACCTAGTCATTTAAATATTTTGTATTTAAATTATTTGAGATTGGTGCATGTTGTAATTTAAGTTTGGTTTGGTTTTAAGGCATGTGTAAAGGGCGCTGTGACTTCAATCCTACGAATAGGAAAGTCGCATCGGTTTCCCTAGCCTTTTATTTTGTTGTTGCTATTTCTATTTCTAGATAAATTGTAAGCTTCGAAAGAAGCATAGGACAAATGTAATAGAATTAGAAAATCCATGAAGTTGGAGCAAGGAGCCATTGTCCATGAAGATGGAGCTGGAGGCGATCAAACCAAAAGGAGGTTCTATGGAGATAGAGCCATGGGAGATAGAGGCATCGCTTAGATGTCTTTATTTTTCAATTTTAGTTTTTTGTTTTATGTGCTTGGTTTGTGATTGGCATTTAATTATATTGTTACTACTTGCATGCACGTAAAACAAGTTTTCTAAAATAAAATTCAAAAACCATTTCAACACATTAGTAAACATTGGATGTTTATGGGTAATGTGTGGAAATATTTTTTTTTCAAAAGCAAAATCCTTATTTACTAAATCTAGTGGGAGAGGGTCTTATCAATAACACCCACGATCTTCCATTAACGGTTCATTGTAAGATGAGTAGTGTATTCTGTGTCACCTCGCCAGAGGTGATCATTCCATACGGAGGGTACACTGCTCTTTGGTTACTAGATATGAACTTCCTATGGATAGGATCAATCAGACGTGTTAGAGGGTGACCACCACACGGAGGCGCTACTTGAGACGGTTGTGATTGGATCCTAGTTAATGGTACACACTAGCTAAGCTATGGATAAGGGATCCCACACGGGGCATTATTCAGAAACTTAGAGATCAAATAGGTTCGGGAGTCATGATTTGTTTTGCAAGAGTTGCATGGCGGATAAGTCATGATAAATCGAAAGATCGAACATTGACCACCACACGGAGGCTTTATTCTTTCGTTTCGATATTCCGGCGACTTTGTTTTTTAAAATAAGAGTTTTTAAGGATTCTTTTATTTCAAACTGTCAAATTCTGATATCCATATTTATTTTGTCTTTTGATTTTTACAGTAAATCATAATGTCTGGATATATATTTAGTCCACTTTCCACCATACTCACTCAAAACAAGTTAACTGGAAACAACTACACTGAATGGAAACGTAACCTTGACATCGTATTAACTGCGGAAGATCACATATATGTCCTCACCACCCCAAGTCCTGAAGAACTCGCGGCAAATGCTTCGGCAGCTGCCAGACGCGAGTTCGACAAATGGAAGAAGTCGAATGGAATGGCTCATTGCTACATTCTAGCCTCAATGGCTGGTGTGTTGCAACACCAATTCCAATCGAACGATTCTGCCAGTGACATTATCACGTCCCTGAAAAAGATGTTTGGGGAGCATGGCAGGCCTACCAGACAGGTAGCCATGCAAAAGATAATGAGTGCAAAGATGTCGGAAGGGACTCCAGTCAAGGAATATGTTTTAAAAATGATTGGTTATTTAAACGAGCTGGAGACCCTAGGTGCCAACATCGATGCACAGACCCAAGTTGATATGATCCTCAATTCGCTGTCGCCTTCATTCGCTCAATTTAAACTTAACTATAATATGAATCAAATGAATTTTTCAATGAGCGAATTGATGAGTTCTCTTTTGGCAGCGGAAGGGGTGATCAAACCTAGGGTCAACGTTTTGAACGTTGAGAAAAGTGCTTCCTCCTCCCGATCTACACCAAAAGGAAAGAAAGGGAAGAAGAAGGCTGCTACTGGTGGTTCAAGTGTTGGACCGGTCCCTAAGATTGCAAAATCTAAGGGAAAAGGTAAGGGCAAAGGGAAGGTGGGTGGCCAAGGCAAAGGAAAGTGTTTCCAATGCGGCGACAAGGGCCACTGGAAGAGGAATTGTCCAGAATTCTTAGCTACAAGAGTTCAAGGTATGATTGAATCACATGTGATTAAAGTAAGTTTTATAACGGATACTTCAAACACTTGGTGCATTGATTCTGGTGCGACTAACCATATCTGTAATTCATTACAGGGGTTCAGATCAACCAGGAGGTGCAGTGATGGGGAAATCATACTTACTCTAGGTTCTAGCGCAACCGTTTCTGCGGTTGCTATAGGAGTCGTAGTTTTAGAATTTCTAGACAATAAAGTTTTGATTTTATCAGATGTTCTTTACAGTTTCTAATTTATCGAATAATGGTTATTCTTTTCATTTTGGAACTGAAGTTGTGATTAAAAGAAATAGTTCTTTTATATGTTCTGGTGTTAAATCAAATGGTTTGTATGTGATTACTCCCAACATTTCTAAAGACTCTTGCATGGAACTTAATAACTCAGTGGTAACTGTACCATCTAAAAGAAAGAGACCTTCCACTAATCCAACAAGGCTTTGGCACATGAGGCTTGGCCATATCAATCTAAATAGGATTAGCAGACTAGTCAAAGAAGGGGTCTTAGGCGATTTGGTTCTCAAACCAATGGAAGTCTGCGAGTCTTGTTTAGAGGGTAAGATGACCAAAAGGCCCTTTCCTGCAAAGGGCAATAGAACCAATGCATTGTTGGAATTAGTTCATACTGATGTGTGTGGACGAATAAATATTAGAGCAAGGGGTGGTTATGAGTATTTCATAACATTTACTGATGACCACTCTAGGTATGGGTATGTGTACCTAATGCAGCACAAGTCTGAAGCTTTTGAAAAGTTCAAAGAGTTTAGGGCTGAAGTGGAGAAGCAATTGGGCACATATATCAAGGCCATTCGATCTGATCGAGGTGGCGAGTACCTCTCTAATGAGTTTATTGATCACCTCGTACAGAATGGGATTCTGTCACAATTGACTGCACCTGGTATGCCTCAGCAGAATGGTGTAGCGGAGAGAAGGAATCGGACTCTTTTAGATATGACTAGGTCGATGATGAGTTATTCTGAGTTGCCATTATTCCTTTGGGGTTATGCTTTGGAAACCGCTGCTTACATACTAAATCTAGTACCAAGCAAATCTGTTCCAAGGACACCACGAGAGATGTGGATTGGGCGTAAGCCTTCTTTGCAACATCTCCGGATATGGGGGTGTCCGACACATGTGCTGAAAGGAAAGATGAGCAAATTGGATTCTAGATCGGAAGTATGTTACTTTGTGGGGTATCCAAAGGGTACTTATGGATGGTATTTTTATGATCCAAGAGAACAGAAAGTGTTTGTTAGTACAAATGCTGTTTTCTTAGAGGATGATTATATCATGAACCATAAACCTAAGGGAAGGATAGATCTTAGAGAGATAGAAGGAGAGCCCTCAGTCCAACCCGTAGTTAATAACGATGTAAATCAAGAAAACACCACTTCTTCACCTATTTCCGCACCGGTACCTCGTCGTAGTGGGAGGATGATCAGCCAGCCTGATAGATACATGTTCTTAGGAGAAGTTTTTGAAGCTGTCTCCATAGAATCTGAATTTGATCCTGCCACATACAAAGAGGCAATGGCTGACGTTGATTCAGCTCATTGGGTTAAAGCTATGAAGGCTGAATTAGAATCTATGGATTCCAATCAGGTCTGGGATCTTGTAGAACTTCCAGCCAATATTAAACCCATTGGCTGTAAGTGGGTTTCCAAGAGGAAAAGAGCATCTGATGGAAAGGTTGAGACCTTTAAGGCAAGGCTTGTAGGGAAAGGTTATACTCAGAGGGAGGGCATTGACTATGAGGAAACCTTCTCGCCGGTGGCCATGCTCAAGTCCATCAGGATACTCTTATCCATTGCTGCATGCTTAGATTATGAGATCTGGCAGATGGACGTCAAGACTGCATTCTTGAATGGCAACCTTGAGGAGGACATCTATATGCAACAACCAGAAGGGTTCATAGCTGGTCGGAAAGGTAACTTGGTATGCAAGTTGCAGAAGTCCATTTATGGGCTTAAGCAAGCATCTAGGAGTTGGAACATCCGATTTGACCAAGCGGTCAAGTCGTTTGGTTTTATACAGAATCTGGATGAACCTTGTGTATACAAGAAGTGTGAAGGGAAAGTGGTGGCTTTTCTTGTGCTTTATGTTGACAACATTCTACTCATTGGAAATGATGTAGCAGCGCTGTCAACGGTCAAGGTTTGGCTAGCTAGTACTTTCGATATGAAGGATCTAGGAGAGGCGAGCTATATTCTTGGGATAAAGCTCTTTCGGGATCGCAAGCGAAAGATAATGGGATTATCTCAAGCTGGTTATATCGATAAGGTGCTAACTAGGTTTTCAATGGATAATTCGAAGAAAGGTTTGTTACCTTTCAGGCATGGTTTAGCGTTCTCCAAGGACCAGTGTCCAAAGACACAGGAGGAGAGGAATCGCATGATAGGAATTCCCTATGCTTCAGCAGTAGGAAGTCTCATGTATGCGATGTTATGCACTAGACCAGATATCTATTTTGCCGTAGGCATGGTTAGTAGATATCAGTCGAATCTAGGTCCAGAGCACTGGACAGCCGTTAAGCACATTCTTAAGTACTTGAGAAGGACTAAAGATTACATGCTTATGTACGGTGGTAGTGAGTTAATTCCAGAAGGATACACTGACTCGGATTTTATGTCTGATAAAGATTCGAGGAAGTCGACGTCCGGTCATCTCTTTACCTTGGGAGGTGGTGCTGTTAGTTGGAGGAGCATTAAGCAGAAATGCATTGCAGATTCAACTACAGAAGCTGAGTATGTGGCTGCTTGTGAAGCCGCAAAGGAAGCTGTTTGGCTCAAGAAGTTCCTTATGGAACTCGAGGTGGTACCAGCGTCGCTGTCACCTATTACACTTTATTGTGATAATAGTGGGGCAGTGGCTCAGTCCAAGGAGCCAAGGAACCACGGAAAGGGAAAGCACGTAGAGCGGAAATATCATCTTATCCGAGATATTGTTCAACGTGGAGATGTGACTGTCACCAAGATTGCCACCGCTGACAATCTTGCTGATCCGTTTACAAAGGCCTTGCCACAGAAGGTCTTTGATCGTCATCTAGATAGTCTAGGTCTCAGATGTAATCCTGTATGGTTGTGAGTGCAAGTGGGAGTTTGTTGGGTTTGTGCCCTCAAACCATTACTTTATGTATGATACATTGACATTTTAATATATGGATATCAGCTTTACATTTCATTGTGTATGTTCTTTTCATGAGATGATTGTTAATCCTTAAGTATTATAGTAAGTAATTCGTGTGTGTATGAGATGCACACAAGTGAGATACGAATTACTATTCTTTAATACTTAGAATGTGTCACAGTGGATGATGAGACTGGATATCTCATCAGGTATACACTGTAGCATCATTAACTACCATTGGATGGAGTGATAAATCTCAATCACTAGAGTGTGACTCTTGGTTAGTATGCTAGTGCTTATAGTGCATTGACGGACCTGAGCTTTCCTATTGACGCTTAAGACTGTCAAATAGTCAATAGGAACTCATAACTTGTATAAGGTACGTGTTCTCAATCTTGAGATGATTATGAACACAGACTGTGGACATGGCTGCTTTGACTTACCAATCAGTGAGGTCTATAGAAGATCAACACCTGGGTATCTTGGGTATGTCGTGTTCACGGGGTTGTGAACATATATTGTCAAGATAGAATCTACCCTCTAATTCAGAGTAAGCATTCCCTTGAGAATGTCACCAAGTTGATTACTGAGAACTGCAGTCTTGTTGATAATAGTTATCGACATGTTTGGTAATCATGAGAGGTGAATGGGACTCAAGGAATACAAGAAGTAATCATGATTCAGGTTGACAGTAACAGTTATCCGACTACCTGAATATGATTACGAATGCTGATGGTAGAGGGACATTAGTACACCATACAAGTCTAGTCATCGCTTCGGATATGTTCTTTTGCGTTGGAGTTCAGTTATCGTTTTATAGTGGAGTAAACGTTAACTGACCAGTTAGTTAGTTTGCTGATCAAAGAGTTTGGTCATGGTAATTAACAAACTGGTCTGAGCCAACAATAAAGAGCCTAGGAGGTCCCACTCTTAGCTCCGCCAGGATGCTTGGAAAGACACTTGAGGAATCTGTCAAGACAAGTTCGATCGATTGAAGTATGTTCGATCGATTGAAGTCATGGCAGGTTCGATCGAAAGTTCGATCGATCGAAGTTCTTCGATCGCTTGAAGTTTAGGTCGGTTCTGGAAATCTATAAATAGGGCAGCTGCGTTCTGGAGTTTTTTGATCGACGTTCCTATACGCAGAAGCTGCAGAAACTATAATAGTCTTCCCAAACCTTCCTATCCTCTCTAGTAGGGTTCCCACCAACCCTAGTCTTTCTGGCAGGCATCCGCAGGAGTCATAAGGGTGAAGATCATCTAGTGGAGGCTGCAGGAAGTTGAAGTTCAGAATTGGGTTCAAGACACTGAGGTATAACCCTTGCACCCCCTTGCACGCATCTATGGAATTAACGGGTAGTAGATCCTGGGATACCAAAAGTTTTACAAATTGACCTATTTCCGCTGCGCGTTTAAACTTACAATTTAAACCGGTTTTTCCTTCAGGTATATGTTGCTTCGAAACCTTTTATATTTTTTATGTAGCCTCTGATTATGTTCATAGGATATTTTCTATGAATAGTATCCTCCCTATCATGGTGTTTGTTGGTTTGAGTAGATAACAATGTAGTTATTCCCCAGTCACTAACCTATATGACCAAAAAGGAACTTGTTTTCTCTATTTTTGCTTCTCTGGGGCGTGACAGATTAGGAGGGCAATCGATTGGAATTTTTACCCAATCAATCGGACCCTAGGTTGTATTGAAATACTTATAAATAGATGAATTGCGTGACAAAACATGTAGAATGTTATTTTTAGCTCCCAGAAAGTCAAAACTATTTATAAGTGTTGTTGGCCTTCCTCCTCTCTCCTCTAGGGTTACCACAAGCTCGAGTCTTCCTGGATTATGTTTGAGAAGACATAGGAGTGAAGATTTGCTAGAAGGAAGCTGTTGGACATTCAACAGAAGAATTTTAGTACTGGGTTTAAGACCAAAAGGGTACATTCTCTCTTCTACACATCACTAGATTCAATAAGTAGATCTCAAGTGCTAAAGTTTTAAACTCAACTTTCTACTGCAATTTAAAATTTTTGAAACAAAAATCCAACAATTGGTATCTGAGCCACGCTTATTCGAGTCTATTAATGCGTTATGGAATCCTAATTGGATCTACATGCCTGTTTTAGTACTTTTTCTGAAACAATTTCTATATAGATCTATTTCTATAGCAGTTTTGGAGCAGAAAATAGATCTGGGAAAAGTATTGTGAGAAAAGGGTCCAATCGATTGGACTCTGTATCCAATTGAATGGGGGTCCAATCGATTGCCCCTATTAGCAATCAATTGGGTGGTTTTCTCTGACTTATGTTCTCTGTACTGTGCAAAATTAATAAATTAATCCTTTTATACATATTGGAAAATTTTTGAAAATTTCTGAATCGATTGGAGTTAGGACCATTCAATTGGAAAGGCAATTCATTGACTCTTTTGGCAATCTATTGCCTCTAATAGAGAATATGCATTTTTGTTTGAAAGTGTTAAAACTATTTCATAAAGAGTTTATGGATGATGTAAAATCAATTAGGGGTTCCAGAGGATGTTATATGGTATTTGATGATTGGATTTTTGTTTGTATATCTCTTGCAAGGTGCCTTAACTCTCATGGCTTTGTTTGTATATCTCTTGCAAGGTGCCTTATCTCTCATGGCAATGTGTGATTTATACTTTTTGAAATTTCATAAAAAGTTTGGATTGTTTAAGGGAATGTAAAGGGCATTAGGACTTCAATCCTATGAATAGGAAAGTCACAATGGTTTCTCTCGCCTATACTTTATTCATTTTTCTTAGATCAATTGTAAACCTCAAAAGAGGTATAGGAAATTGATGCAACAATTAGGATAGGAGTATTTATGAAGATGAAGCTGCTATCCAATCACCATGAAGATGGAGCTTGGAGCAAACCAAGAATATGGATCTATCGAAGATAAAACCATGAGAGATAAAGGCACAAAAATGTGTCATAATTTATTTGTTTTATTGTTTTCATTGTACTTGTTCATATTATATTTGATATAATGAATGCATGGATATGAAAATCGTTTTCAAAAAATGTAGCACACGTAATTTCCCTAGAAATATCACATAAGAATCTATCATATGACTTAGAATTAATGATGTCACCATACCATTATCCCAATTATAGAGCCCTATTAGGATAGTCGTAATTGGAACCTATCGCTAAGATCGTTATCGTCTTAATGACGATGAGGATGCTAATAGCATCGTATTAATAATAGGAGTCGTCTCCGTGATGGTTTATAACTTCATTAGAACTCATAGACAAACTTATGCTTAGGCCCATACATAGCCCTGTGCACAAAAATTTTAGTCTCGCACCTATTTTATAGTTATGCACGTAAATTGAGGCATGAGCACGCACCTCTAGGAACATAACTCGAAGGTGGAACCTATTGTAGACACCCATAGCTTGGTGGTTCATAATGATTGAAAAAGACTCAAAAAGGACTCTTGGAAGTTAGTTTTACCTCTCAAAATGCTCAAACAGTGGTACAAATGACCAAAATGCCCCTAAAAGCCCAAACACTCCAAGATTTGGACTAGAAGTTCTAAAAACAAGCTACTTCATAAGAAAAGTACTAAATGAGTTTTGACATAAAATCGGATGAAATCATTAGCTCCCAGAGACCCCCAGAAGTCTTGAAAGTTCTCAAAAAGTCCTCGTTGACCGGTTTGACAAGGGTTTGACCAAAATCATCCGAATTCACTCAAAAGTTCCAAAATTATCCTAGATCATGTGAACGGTACTAAAATGTGTTTTAAAATAAAATTGGGCAAAAGTGTCAGCTCCTGGGAGCACCAATAGGTTCCTAGAACTTCATTTGCCTAATAATCCCTTCACACCAAGGGCAAGTTTTCAAGTCTGAAAGTTGTTTTGAAAAATTTGAAAGAACGTATATTTTATTCTATAAGCTAAGGCACTAATTTAAACCTTTTCCTGGGAGAAACAGAGAATTGATTAGATCAATAGGGAGGAAGTTTAAAAAAATAGATTTAACAGCAGAGTGCTATCATATTAAGATGAGAAGTGCACATATAAGAAAAGCGGTAAATCATTTATGACAAAGACACACAGCAAATTGAGCACTTCGTGCTGTTACTTTTGACAAATCAATCCTTCTTTGGTTGAGTCAAAAATAAAAGTGTATCAGAGCTCAAAGTTCACATAAACCAACCCAACTTGTCATCGTTATTCTCGTTAAGTCCATTCATCCTGATGGTCTCAAATGTGTGGATTTAAGGTGATTCCTAATTATAAAATCTATGGAAGAAAGTAGGAGTACCGAACACCATTACTATACCAGTCAAAGCATGAGCATGAGAAATGTCCAACTTGGTATCAAATTGAATTGCATTCCTTGTCCAAACCATCGAAAGTTGACCATCATCTCCTAGTAACTTAAGTCCATGAGTGGCTGTTGCTTGTCTCTTTTTGCCTATGCAACATAAATCCATAAGTGGTTGTTGATCATCTTCCTTCTCTTATAAAAAATAAGTTTATGAGTGGTTGTTGGTCATCATCTTTTTCTCAAGCAACATAAGTCCATGAGTAACTGTTACTTATCTTGCTTCGCCCATGAAAAATAAGTCCATGAGTGGCTGTTGATCATCTTCTTTTGTTCAAGCAACATAAGTCCATGAGTGGCTATTAATCATTCTCATTCCTTCAAGCAGCATAAGTCCATGAGTGGCCGTTGATCATCTTCTTTCATTTACGCAACATAAGTCAACGAGTTGCGGTCGATCTTTTTCCATGCAATATAAGTCCATGAGTGGTTGTTGATCACCTTCCTCCATCAATGTCAAATCTTTAGCCGCCACAAATCATCTCCGTATCCTTCATCACAAATAGAATGATACCTTTACTCCCATTAGTGGGCGTATTTCCTTATTCCCAAGAAGAGTACATTTAATCCACTCCCCCCAATAGAGTCATTTCAACCCTAGCAGATTCAATTTATCCCCAGCAAGCTTATCGATTCGTACATCGATAGTTCTTCTAGTCATGGTTAGTCTAAACATTAACCCTTTTCATGATAGTCATAGTAGGTCACTGTCGACTCCTCATACATCATTTCAATCCATAGCAGTCATAGTAGTTCACTATCGATGCGTCATACATCAGTCTAATTCATGACAATCATAGTAGTTAACTACCGACTCATCGTACATCAGTCCAATCCATGACAATCACACTTGTTCACTGTCGAATTGTCATCTAGATTTATACATCGTTGTTCTTTTGATCACGGTAATATGTGATGAGTCCTCTATGGCAATCCTCAAATCTTTCATCGAAAGCCCTCTAGATTGAGGCAAATTTATCAGCCCTCTAGATTGAGGCAAGTCGCTCATTATCAGCCCTCTAGATTGAGGTAAATCTATCATTATCCACCCTCTAGATTGAGGAAAATCTATAATCATCAGCCCTTTAAATTGAGGTACAACTATCAGCCCCTTAGATTGAGGCGAATCTGTTGTCGTCAGTCCTCTAGATTGAGGCAACCCTTTCATTGTAAACCCTCTGGATTGGGGTGGAACTTTTACATCCATCAATTATATCGGGCTACCTTGTCTACACTTTGATAACTAGGACTTCCACGTTCATCAATCATTTTAGGGATTCCATGTCCATCATTAGGACTTCCACGTCCATCAATTATCTCAGAGGCCCGAACTGGCTCTTGTAGATTGAGCATTGCAAGATTTGATCAATCGTGAGAGATTTAGAGAGGAATCCCAGTTCTAGGTCAAAATTTGATCAACTGTGAGAAATTCAGAGTTGAATCATAATTCCCGGTCAAGAGAAATAGTAAAGAGAGATTCTCAAAGAGTCCATAACCATCCCCAGCAGACGAATACAGAAAGGAATCAGCTCTCGAATGCCCTAACAGGCCCTTTTAGATTGAGTGTTTCAAAATTTTATCAACTGTGAGAGATTCAAAGGTGGATCCTGGTTCTTGATCAGAAGATTTGATCAACCATGAGAGATTCTGAGATGGATCTTGGTTCTCAATTAGAAGAATTTAATCAAGCATGATAGATTTAGAGATGGATCTTGGTTCTCAATCAGAAGAATTTGATCTACCATGGCAGATTTAGATCCTAGTTCTTGGTCAGAAGAATTTGATCAACTGTGAGAGATTCAGAGATCGATCCTAGTTCTTAGTCAAGAATTAAAGAAAAAAGCTAAGAGAGATTCTTAGAGAGTCCAGAACCATCCCTAACGGATAAATACAGAAAGAGATTGGCTCTTGGAGGCTTGAATAGGCTTTTTGGACTGACCATTTCAAAATTTGATCAACTTTGAGAAATTCAAAGAGGATCCTGGATCTCGGTCAAAAGACAATAAAATTAGTTATGGGAGATTCTAAGAGAGTGCAGACTATCCCCAGCGGATAGATACAGAAAGAGATCAGTTCTTGGAGGCCCAAATAGGATATTCCAGACTGACCATTGCACAAATTGATCAACCGTGAGAGATTCAGATTTGAATCCTAGTTCCTGGTTGAGAGAAACAGTTAAAAGAGATTCTCATAGAGTCCAGTACCATTCCCAGCAGAAGAAAATAGAGAACATCAGCTCTTGGAAGCCTGAACCAACTTTGTGGATTGGTGATCACATGAATGGGTTGACAATTAAAACACTGCCAACAGTCAAGAGACCCCGAGTCTCGGGGAAAGCATTGTCTATTCATAATCCAACGCTTCATGTGCGTTTGTTATCGTAAGCTTCCTTGCATGTCAATTATCGTTAGCTTCCTTGTCTTCCGCTTATCGCGAGCTTCCTTACTTGTCAGTTATCATCAGCTTCCTCAATTATTAGTTATCGTGAGCTTCCTTGCCTACCGCTTTTTGCGAGCTTCCTCGCCTGTCGATTATTATGAGCTCCCTCGCTTATAGCTTATCATCAGTTCCCTCACCTACTACTTATTGAGATCTCCCTCGCCTGTCACTTATTGTGAGCTCCCTCGTGAGCTCCCTCACTTATCGGTTATTGTGAGCTCCCTCGCCTATTGGTTATCTTGAGCTTCCTCATTCGTCATTTTGTATCCAGGGCTCTGTGTCAATCGGTTATCTTTAATTATCATCCTCAAGGACCCTACCTCCGATCCCATTCACTTGCGAAACACACTTTCCAAAATTTAAGAAGTTTTCCTTGAGACCTAGAGTCTTCAACACCTTGGTATCCTTAGCAAGATCAACCACTGCATTAGGGTTAAAAAAGTACAGGCACGGCACAAGTCCACTCGGAGTGGCATACCCCATAGCACCGGCTCATACTAGGATGAGAACACTAGACATGATAGGACTCAGGACATAATTAATATCATCCATGCATTGTATATCATTCTCATAGCATTGCATATGCATGTTCTATTGTGCATTCACATGTGTGGTTTTGTCCCTTGTTCGCCCGAACTACGTCCTGGTCTGATTCCCCTTGGGATACGTAGGCAGCTCACGTAGAGCGGGACTAGTACCATCCTCAGCATCATGTTTTTCTTCATTGCATCTTTGCAACGCTTTTTGTCCTAAATCAATAGCCTCCAAAAAGACCTATCTTTTCAAAGCTTTGGCATTCTCTTGTGATATGCGTTGCCCCGCAAGTTCATGCCTAAGAGGGGTAAACTTAGACACCCCATTTTGTCGGCTATCAGATTTAGGAGACTCATAGCTTGGTGGTTCATAATGATTAAAAAAGACTCGAAAAGGACTCTTGGAAGTTAGTTCTACCTCTCAAAATGCTCAAAAAGTGGTACAAATGAAAATCGAATGAAATCGTTAGCTCCTAAAGACTCCCAGAAGTCCTGGAAGTCCCGAAAAAGTCCCCGTTGACAAGTTTGACCTAGGTTTGACCAGGGTTTGACCAAAATCATCAGAATTTAGCCAAAAGTTCTGAGATAATCATAGATCATGTGAAAAGTACTAAAACAAGTTTTAAAAGAAAATCAGACGAACACGTCAGCTCTTGGGAGCTCTCAGAGGTTCCTAGAACTTCTTAGAGGTCCCTAGTTTGACCGATTTGACCTAAAAAATTGACTTCAAAACCGAAGCACCATATCATTTTTCAAACATTTTTCATGGATACTAGAGGTCGATAGCTTTCCAATGGTATATCACACATAATTTCTGTATTTAAATCGAATTTATTATGAATTTCTGAAGGTGAAAATGGCAATCAAATAAACTTTTATCGTGAATACTGCAAAACTTTTTCAAGTGACTTAACTCCAAACTATTTTTTAATGGAATGTAGACTCCATTACCTTGTAATGGTATATCAAAAACTCAGTTCAGAGTTTGTACGCATTTTTTATGAATTTCGGACAACATAGGGCCTTTTCGCAAATACCGAAACCTCTGGGGGCCTAAACAGAATAATCTGGGCATCTAAGGATCAGTGCCGCCGCGGCACTGGCTTGCTGCCATCGCGGCATAGGCCCAATGTCGTCACGACTCTCTTCCCCAGAGCAGTCTATTTTTTAAATATTTTTTGGGGGTCCAAATTGAATAATTGAAAGCCAAAAGGACATAGTCTCTTGTTCACAGATGTTTGGGACCAATGGGAGCACTTTTTAAATCCCAAAACTACCGCAAATTGGCCTATATAAACCCCCATTGCTCTTCATTTTGGGGGGGCCAAGTGCAAAGCTTGAGAAAGTTGTTGAGAGGAAGAGAGATAGAGATAGATTTAGAGGTGAAAAAGTGAGCTTCTCCTCTACTAGTTTTCTATAGAAAGTGAGTTCTAAACTCAAGTTCTTCCATTACTACTCTTCATCTCTTACATTTAAATCCCCCCAATCACCGTTCTTGAGCATTCATGAGTTAGGAAGCTACTTCCATGTCCAAATGTCATCCTATATGAGTAAAACACCAAGCTACAAGTCTAATATCTCATTGATTATCATCTACTGATTGTTTGTTTGCTTGTTTATATAAATATTCATCTCTTCTTATCCCATTTCTTTTTTATTTTTCTTTGTTTACTTACTTGTTTATTATCATCTAGATGATGACATGGTGTTTGAGGTGAGTGAATCCTTATGGATATTAGCTCTTGACCTCAAAAACATGTTTGATAGATGATGATTCCAACTTCAATACTTCCCAAGTATTCTTGAGGTGAGTTTGATGTTGATATTCCAAGTGGCTAAAATCTCCATTTAGTATTGGAATTATACCACTAAAACCTCCTTTTCAAAACCCCCACTTAAACCGCTCATTTTTATTTCAAGAAACAAAACATTTGTTTTCTCAAAATCTTCAAAACAATGAGTTGTTCAACTTTAAAATGTCATTTTGAGTACAATACTCAATGGATGATTGCAAGGCCACTTGGAAAGTATTCCTAACTCATTAAGGAATGACCAGGATTTTTGGTTTGATTTAAAAAGACTTGGAAGGCATTTTGATCCAAACATTCCTTCCAGATATTCTATTTTTCTATCACAGCAACTTTAGTTGTCTTGCAACTTGTTTTTCAGAAAAGTTTTCCAAAACGAGTGGCCCCAACACATTTTTCCCTTGAACTTAAGTATCTTTGGGAACGTTATGTATTATATGGGCCTCCAAATATTTCATTTTCTAAGCTCTTTCTACATTTCAGTCGACAGTACGAACTCTGTTTCTAAATAACTTCTATTGTTTATATGATTTCTCTCAATCTGCAACTTCAATTTTGATTTGGCTTTTTGACATATGTTCTACACACAGTATGGATGATTTCCATAAAAAATCATGAATAGTAAACTTTCCTAACCTTACTTTTCTATTTTCACAAAATCAGTTCACTATTCTATCCACTATTCACAGCAAGCATGTTTTAACTTTAATTCTTTGATTAGATGTTCACATGCATTACAAATTAACTCATATCTTAGGAAGTAGTTCATACTACAATTATACACATCCTATAATAACATCCTTCATACATTCATGCATATTTTAGATTTCTAAGTCACTTTAGAAAATCCATGAACACAAACACACTACTACTTTGCACATTCTAGGATCATACATTGCATCCATACAAGATTAGGGGGTTTTAGTGACTCCTAATCTAAGAAGATTATAAGGAATAAAGTTGATCACATGCTCATGCTTCCCCTCGATCGCACCTTCCTTTCTCATCCGTCTCGGTGATTTAGAGGTCTCCTTTTCTCAAAGATTGACATGCATCATATTTGTTTGTTAAGCATACTTTGCTTTCATTGATCATTGGTTTCAAGAACAATCCATGTCCCCCTAAGATTAGGAAGACTTGATTACATGATATGTGATTAGATGATTTTTCCTAATTTTGTTTTGCTTTAACCTTTTCATTGTGTGATATTTGGCTTAGATCTTATGAATGATATCTTATCTTTTGATCATCCATTTTCAGGATTCTTATGCCATGTAATATACTTATCATAATATTAACTATCAAACCAAACATAGTATAAGATGATTGTTTGGATTCTAATTGAGGCCCGTCGAGAGACGAGGCAAGTTGAGGGTGTTTAGTCATGAGAAAGCCTCCTTCCTCTCTCGTACCAAAACCCCGAGCCATGTTCTTTGGTTATGAAGGACCGGTACCCTTTATCCGTTTGGATGAGTCAAAATTGGGTTTCTTGGTTACCTAAATTCCAAGGGGTGACTCTTTATCTATTTTCAAAGACTTTCTTTCTTTTTTACAAACATTTCAAAGGAAAATCAATTCTGAAACCCCAGAAGAAAAAGGGGGTGGACTCCTGGATTTTTGTTCAATTATGAACTAGATTGACAAATTGACTACGGATCAGTCTTGGAGGAACCAATATTAAAACCAAGTTGAGAACTTACTCAAAATTCATATATACAGATTCAGAATCGAACATTTATATACACGAAAATAGGGTAAACATAATTCACCTGTATGTCTATTGATTAGGGTTAGGGTTGAAAGAGATAAATAATTGAAGGTCTGTGTATGTGAGTATGTGGCTGTTCATGTCAAGGCAGAGGGGTTAGGTGCGTAAATAGGTTATATAGATAGGTCGGGGTATATACCTATGCACATATATGTATATATATACCTTCATATGTACATACATATGTAGATACACAACAGAGGATGCATTGCCTAAGTCTAGTTGTAAACTAGAGCTAGGGTTTATGATATGGGGTTTTACATATATATATCTATTATCAGTGTGTGGTATGCAAAAATCCATGTGTGTATGTGTATGTGTATATATATGTCCATATATCTATATCTATAACTATGTATAATTGTAGGTGTAGAGAAAAAAAGAGAACAATGGCGTAGCGGCGGCGGCGGCGGTGGCTGATGTGTTGCTGTTTGCAGTGGTGGTGGTTGTCTGACGGTGGTTAGTAATGGCGGGCTGACGATGGTCAATGGCGATGTGGTGGTGGTTGGTGGAGGAGTAAGAGGGGAGAGGATATATATATAGAGAGAGAATGCAGAGATGGAGAGACGTAGAGAGATAGGGGATCTAAAATTAGGGCTTGAACAACCCTATTTATAGGCAGAATAGGGGGTCACATGAGCGGATCGCGCGAGCGGCCTTCACGTGCATGAGTCCTCTGTGAAGGTTAACTAAGGGTTATTTTTAAGGTTAATGAAATATTTTCTAAGGCCTAAAATCGCGCCAATAGGTCAAGTAGGCGAAACTCTCTCCTGCACAATTTGAAGCGCGACCTTTGGCTGAGAGCATGAACAATTTGAAGTGCCAATAGGCCGCGTAAGCGAACTGTCACGCGAGAAGGCCGCACGCGTGATCTGGTCTTTTCCTCTTTTCTCACTTGTTTTCCTCCATTCAGGGTTCAAATGATCAATTTCTCCAATATTGGGTCTCCAAAAACTCAGACATTGGCTTAACGACTCCTAAAAAGTGTACAAAACTAATGAAAAACACAATCAAATACTTGGGTTACCTCCCAAGGAGCGCTAGGTTTCACATCGCTAGTTCGACCGATGCAAGCACTCAGTTAAAATCGATCGGTGCCAAAACTATGGATTCAACCTCTCTTTCTTCAATCTCCTCAGTCCAATACGACTTAAGCCGTTGGCCATGTACTTTAAACAGTGTTCCGTCATTTGTATCTTTTATTTTGATCGCTCCAAAATAGAAACACCTGCATTACTATGAACGGACTGTCCTATCGGGAACATAATTTACCAAGGAATAACTATAATTTCGAATTAAATAGCCACTTACATTGTCTGACCTCGAAGTTTTTATGATTGATCATTTTGATCGTGAAATGCTTTTGAACGTTCTTTATATATTCTCACATTCTCATAAGCTTCATTTCTTAATTCTTCAAGCTCTTGTAGTTGAAGTTTTTGGTGACATCCCGCTGATTTCATATCTTGATTAAAGGTTTTAATGACCCAATTATATGTGTGCTCTAGTTCAATGGGTAAGTGGCACGCTTTTCCAAACACTAAACGATACGGGACATCCCGATAAGAGTTTTATACATTATGTAATAGGCCCAATGCATGTTGCTCAGTCGTTGTAACCTATGTTTGCGAATAGGGCGTACCACTTTTTCGAGTATACTTTTAACTTCTCTATTAGAGACTTCAACTTGGCCTTGAGTTTGGGGATGATATGCTATCCTGACTTAATGGGGGATGGAATATTTACGCATAAGGGGCTCGAAATGATGATTAGAAAATGCTTTCCTCGGTCGCTTATAATATAGCTCACGGTGTACTGACATGACAAAAGATATTATCTTTAATGAATTAGCTCACGGTGTGCTTTCCTCGGTCGCTTATAATATAGCTCACGGTGTACTGACATGCAATAGCTAAGTGATTTACAATATCGCTAAACCATGAACGTTTCACATTAGATATCACAAATAGTTGTTCGTCCTAGAACAAATCCTGAAGTGGAAAAATGTCATTAGAATCAACGAAGATTCATGACAAGTAGTCAGTGTTGACATTTTTGGATCCTTTTTATCTCTTATTTCGTAGTTGAACTCCTAAAGGAGTATGACCAACAGATTAAATGAGATTTGGTTTCCTTTTTATTTAAGAGATGACGCAATGTGGTATGATCAGTATAGACAATAACCTTAGACCCTAATAGATATGAATGAAACTTGTCAAGGGCAAACACGACCGCTAGTAATTCTTTTTTAGTAGTAGTTTAATTTAATAGTGCATCATTAAGAGTCTTACTAGC
This sequence comes from Hydrangea macrophylla, assembly GCA_033977485.1. Lineage (NCBI taxonomy): Eukaryota > Viridiplantae > Streptophyta > Magnoliopsida > Cornales > Hydrangeaceae > Hydrangea > Hydrangea macrophylla. The sequence goes on along the minus strand of CM066988.1, from coordinate 990,358 downwards.
ATAATAAATTACGTGAGGAATTTTATTAACTTTCTAAATTAAAACAGCTCCAACGTCTTAATCAGAGGCATCACACATTAGTTCAAACGGAAGGGTCTAATCGGGGGATTGGATCACCGGAGCCGTGGAGACTAGAGTTCTCAATGTTTCAAACACTTTTAGACATTCACTATCAAAGACATACGGGACATCCTTGGCAAGCAAGTTGCACAAGGGTCTAGAAATCTTGCTAAAGTCCTTGATTAACCAACGATAAAATCTGCCATTATCGAGAAATGAACGAATTTGGTAGATGGAAGATGGCAATGCAAGCTTATCTATCAATTCCATATTTGCTTTATCGACTTCGATACCCCGTTTAGATACGACATGACCCGGTACCATCCCTTCTTGAACCATGAAATGGCTCTTTTCCTAACTTAGAACCAAATTTACCTTCTCACAACGGGCAAGGACTTTCATAAGGTTTTGGAGACATTCTTTGAACGTAGGACCAAAAAATGAAAAATCATCCATGATTACTTCCAAAAAATTTTCAACCATATCCGAAAAGATTGCAATCATACATCGTTGAAAAGTAGTTGGTGTATTACACAAGCCAAACGGCATGCATCGGTAGGCAATGGTGCCAAAGAGACATGTGAGAGTCATTTTCTCTTGGTCATCTAGATAGATAGGCACTTAGTTGTAACTAGAGTAGCCATCTAAAAAGTAATAAAAACTTTGACAGGACAGACATTCCAAGATTTGATCAATAACTGGAAGAGAAAAATGATCTTTATGAGTCATGGTTTTACATAGTCGATACATACCCATCAACTGGTAGTTTGGCGGGTGGTGATAAGTTCTCCTTTTTCATTAGGCACGATTGTAATGCCCGATTTCTTTGGAACAACACACGTAGGGCTTACCCAATTACTATAAGAAATTGGATAGATTACGCCTACATCTAAAGTTTGATCACCTCTTTCATTACCACCTTTTTTATATTAGGGTTAGGACGCCTTTGTATTTCTCGAGATGGTTTAGCATTTTTCTCTAAGTTTATTTGGTGGATGCATACAGACGGGTTAATTCCTTTTAAGTCAGCTACTGTCCAACCAATCGCTTTCTTATGATCTCCTAAGATTTTTAATTATTGTACTTCTTGTTCCACAGATAAATTCGATAATATTATGGCCAGGAGTGTAGTATTGGGTCCTAGAAAGGCAGATTTTAGAGAGATAGGTAATGGTTTTAGTTCAGGCATCGGTGGACACCCAGTGCACGACAGTGCAGGTTCATGTGCAAAAGGATGGAGGGCCTCTATCTTTGGCTTCCATGGAAGTACGCTTGTCGTGTTCACTGATTCCAATTGATTATTCAATTCCTCAATTGATTTATCAATGTCAAAATCATTAAAGTTAAAGTGTGATAAACACACTTCTAAGGCTTCTTTGGTTAGTATGAAAGGGACTGTCTCTTCTACTAATTCACCAATTAAGTCTATCGCGTAACAATCTGCCTCATCGTCATCCCTATGAGGTGGATTTGATGCGTTACATACATTAATGCGAACACCCAAACATACTATCCATAATCCCATTCCTACAATTTATAATTGAATTGGTAGTGGCTAAGAAGGGACTCCTTACGATAACCGGAATGTGTTTATTAGTGTCAAGGACCGGTTTTGTATCAAGTACAATGAAATCGATGGGATAATAGAACCTATCTACCTTTACCAAAAGTATCACGCCGTGTGGAACTTTAATGGAACGATGTGCTAGCTATAGGGTAGCGGCAGTTGGCTTTATGTAACCTAGGCCAAGATGCTCATATACTGAGTACGGAAGTAGGTTTACACTTGCTCCAAGATCAAGAAGGGCCCGGTGGATAAATTTGTCACCTATATGACATGCGATTTTTGGTGTACCCGGTTCTTATATTTGAGTGTATTATGTTGGAAGATAGAACTGGCCTTCTCCGTTAAAAAGACTTTAGATGGTTTCAAGACTTCCACTTTTGAGTAAACAAGTCTTTTTAAAATTTAGCATAAGGAGACATCTGTTTAACAGCACCCAGAAGTGGAATATTAATCTTTACTTCCTTAAAGGTTTCTAAAATATCTTTCGGTCTTGTTCCTTTCTTTATGAAGTGAGACAGGGCATCTACGCTCGATGGAAAGGGCATTTTAGGTACGTAAGTAGATGGCTCGGATGCGGTAGATGTATTAGGTACCGAAGGATAAGGGTCCTTCGTGACTTTATTATTATTCCCATCTTGTTCTCTATTTTAGTTGTTCTTGAGGATACCGCATTCACTTGATCACTTATTGTACCTACTTCATATTGCCCTTTTGGGTTCTGAACCAGTTGACTAGGTAACTTTTCTTCATTACTACGATTTAACATATTAGCTAGTTGTCCCATTTGTGATTCTAACTTAGCAATAGACTGTGCATGGGAATTAACGAGTTGAGACTGCGACTTAGATTGGGGCTCTTGATTTTTCAAAGATGCCAACACACTGTCTTCAAAAGATTTATGCCTTGGAGGATTTGCATGGAAGGGAGGTTGTTGATATTGATTGGGTTGAGGCCAATACGCGTAAGGAAAGTTTGTCGTCTCTGGCTTTTAAGATGAATATGGTCCTTCACTATTAGACGTCCAAGAGAGGTTCGGGTGCCCTTTCCATAGCATGTCCGATTTATATCCACTAGGGTTATAATTACGTCTTTGGAGTTGTTGAACATCATTGATATGTTGTTCCACAAATTCCAAAAATTGTAATGCAGACGGACATGCAAGTGTAGAATGAGATGGATCATAACATAATTGACATACTTCGAAAGGAGGTGGAACATGCATATGGCCCATCATCATTAGTTGATCAAGTTTCCTGGATAGTTCTTGAATTTCAATGGAATGACCTGGCTCAACTTGTGCCTCTCGTTTAGGTTGGGTGGAAGGCATCCCTCCGGATGTATAGACACATCTTGATGCATTGAATTTTTACTTAAAGTTTTAAATATTTTCCAAGCTTCACCGGTACTTTTGTGGAGAAACGTCCTCGCACAAACAACATCGACTGTGCGAACAGAGGGAACAAGTCCCTCATAAAAAACTTGTACCAATTTCCATTTAGAGATTTGCTAATGATGACACGAGTGTAAAAGTTCTTTAAAAATTGCTCCCACGTATCATGTAGTGATTCACCATCTTGCATTCTAAAGTTCATTATGGATTTTTGGATTTGATTGCTTCGTGTAATGGGGAAAAACTTTTGTAAGAACGCAGTATGTAATCCTTCCCATGTTCTTATAGTCTTCGGCTCAAGAGATTGGATCCAATACTTAGCTTTATCTATAAGAGAAAATGGGAAAAGACGCAATTTAAGTTCATCGTCAGTTAAATTTTGAATTTTGAATGTAGCACATATATATATTGAAATTCACCTAAGTGGTAGTATGGATCCTCCTTAACGTGGTCGTAAAAGATGGGAGAAGTGCAATAGTCAATGACTTGATCTCGAAGTGAGATGCAGTCACCTCCGACAACTCTATGCATGACGGTGGCGTATAAGCTATAGGAGTGAAATAATCATTTAGAGGTGGAAGTTGAGGTATATTCAAGTTAATTCTATTCCCATTAGTATCATTTTTTCAAAAGTCGGCCATTGGAATAGGTTCTAAATTATCAATTTTGGTCTTCCTTAATTGTTTAATTGTGCTTAGTAATTCAGCTTGAAAAGATTACGAGGGTTTAGGTGTTGACTCGTCTCCTACCATCAACCAAGGTCTAGGAGCTTGAGTTGATAACCTAACGACTCTTAAAGTACATTTGAGTTCAAGGTTAAGCGGATGTAACTTGGGTTACTTTGATCGGGTACTGAACATACATTACGAGAACTACTCTAAACTAAGCCTGACTCAAACCAGGCCAATTAAGCAAAGAAACAATGCAAATAAAGAGATCAAGCATACTACACTACTATGATGCATGCAATTATCCGGTTATGCAATGATTTGCGTTAAAGCCCAACGCCCCGGGTTTCCTAGCTAATGCATGTGCACACTCCACACCTAAGCTAATGCAAGTAATGCGTTTTAGTGTCCTAACTTATAGTGCTTTGATGCAAAATTTAAAACAAAGCAGAGTTACTTGGTATTTTTGATTTTATGGAAATTTTTAAGATTTGCGTAAGCTCCGTTGATGTGCACCGCTACTCCACTCCAAAACACTAGAATTTGATGACGTAAGAGCTGTAAAACAAAGGATAATTTTAGTGACTTGAAAAATAAACTAGAAAATAAGGGAAATTAAAATCTAAACTAATATTAACTAACCAACTAAATTATGATTCTAGAAATTAAGGAAAAATAACCAGTCCCCGTCAATGGCGTCTAAAATTGATCTGGTCGAAATGAAGATGAAAAGTATGCTCTACTTTCTAAGATTTGCAGTGTGGAAGTAAAGGTCGAACCTGCAGAGACTGCTTATTTCTATTCTTTAATTAATAAAACCTAGATCTATTTGGTTATAGAAAAATGAAAGTTTGATTAATTTCTTGAATTGAACTATTACAATGAACTAAATTATGAAACTATAAATATACTACCATTAAAACAAAGTAAACGAGTGCAATAATGAAAGATGTTTTAAATATGTATGAACGGGATCTAGAGTCGTAAATCCACCACTAACCAAGCATTGGGGGTCTATACTTCCTACTTTAAGATCTATGATTAGATAGTTATGATCTACCGTAGCTAGAAGCCCAGTAGTATCGACAAGAAGATATCACTAGTCCAATCTAAGCATAATCATCTTCAGTTGGCATGAATTGTCTACCTATAACTAGGGTGTAGCACAACCCATCTTCCCTAAGCATGAATCATAAAAGATTAAAACATCGCAATCAAATAAGCACTATTGTATGTAAATACTCCTATCAATCACAGAAATCATGGAATATTGGGTTCAATAAATACAAGGGAGAATCTAAGATAAGAGTAAACTCAAAATATTATTGATTATTAACATTGAAAATTTGATTATATAGTCATAATCCTCAAACATACAATCACTATCCAAATGCATAAAATCCTAAAGAAATAAAGCACAAAATTCCCCTTTACATGGCTAGGGTTTCATTGAAACCCTAGAATATAAGTTTAGTTGCACATGGTGAATGAAAACATGGAGATGAAGTTGATTGTTGCCATCAGAAACCTTCAAAACTATATCTTCTTATTCTCTTGCTTCCAAAGTTGTATATCACAATGTATGCATTCTTGTGCAACCTCAAAATTGAATTAGAATGATGTGCATATAGTTATGAGGGATGAGGAAGGTCTTCGCAAACCTAATCTGACTAAAATAGCTATAGTTCACTTTTTGGACGTAATTAGGCAATTTCGCTCACGTAGGGGTCTTCAGCTCATTAACATTTGCAGATTCATTTTTTCCTATAGGTCGCGCTAGCGCGATTACAGTAAATCGTGCGAGAGGGCTACGAGCTCGATATGGCTTTTATGCTCCTTCTGCTCTGTTCTTATACCCTTAATAGCCTAGAACTCGTGCTTTTTTCTAACACCTGACAAAAAGGAAAATAGAATAAAACTACAAGAAAACAAGATAATAAGTACTAATAAATGTTAATTAAGGCGTGTAAATAGGAAGTGTTCACTCCCAATCACCAACTCAATTTTATTTTGTGGTGCAAACAATGCCCCAAACATCCCTTACAAGTAAAAGTCAATTGACTACTACTTGAAGGGTTGTTGCAAAATAAGTCTCTGGCCCACAAAAATTCTAATGATCAAAACCCATTAAAACCGTTACAATCTTCAATGCTCCTAACCACAATTTTTTTGAAAAAAACTGAGGTGGTAGCTTGAGAGCAAATATGCTCTTTATTTGGGTTAGATTCTAACTTGTTTGCCATTAAAACAATTCGTACTGTTATCTCTAATCAGCTCCTAATTTTGGGGAATTTCAATTTCAAACCAATTCCAACTCTAACCCATTTCTCTCTACAATTCTAGTATTTAAAACATTTCAATCATTCGGCGCTCTCCAACTTATCACAGACTTCATTATCTTCACTCTATTGCTTCCATGGGTGAAGAACCGCTTTAATCGACCTCGTCACCAAGCATAGAGGAGACTACTAAGGATCTCCCATCCCAAGCTCGAGAATCATCGGGCCAATTTCATAGCGCTACCTTCAAAGAAGCCAATCTTCAAGTAAAGAATCTTTTCCTTGATTTTGATTTTACTATCCTTGGTCTTTACATCATTCAAGAGTTCATCCTTCCTAGAATTTCCAAACTCTTCCCTTATAATGGGATTTTCTTGTCCAAACACCCGAAGAATCACAGTAATGACATTCATTTTTGGCCAAAAAAACCCTAACTAGAATTGTTGGCTTGGCTCACCCAAGTCACCTCCATAAGCTAGATGAATGGAAAGGACAAAACATTCAAGAACTAATTCAACTTTCTACATTGTCTCTTCCAATCAATACACCTCTTCTTTCCGCTGCCTTAGCTTATTGGTCGGTGTCCACTAACTCTTCACTTCTTTTGTGAGATGATGCCTCCCACTCTCTTAGACCTGGCTTCCATCCATGGGGTAAGACCAGATGGAGATCCTATTAATGCCCTTTGTCAAACCAAACTTACCCTATTCCTCCTCTTTCCTCGGGATTTGAAAAGAACCTATGTTATCAATCATTTATCTTGAACACAAAGGAATGAGGGCCCGATTTATGATGAGGAATATTTGTCCTTCCTTACCTTCTAGATCAGTAGGAACCTCCCTTGTTCCCCTTCTTACAAGGTAGTCAAGTATGATCTCCCTTTGGCCCAAGCTTTGGCTTCTTGCCATGTTTTGGCTTTAGGCCCTTTCATTCTAGCCTAAATTTGCAAGGGATGTTTCAGACTAATCATAAACAATCTAAACACTTAGGGAGGACCTCTATGGATCCTATAACTTGGCTCCATCTCTATTTCCTAGTGGTCAGCCCCTCTTGTACCATCATCTCTAATCCCTCTATAATGGCAAAAAATTGGCAACTTTTTCATCCTCCTTCTTTTGGTTTTCAAACTATCTCAGCTTTTTCTTTTCTCTTCGATCTCTTCTTCCCACTAGATATCTTCCTTTTCATCCTCCTTTATATGGACCAGCTTGGTTTAGGGCTTTATTTATTGATCCTACCAGTTGCCCAGAAATCTATGGATTTTATCTTACACCCCAGGATTTGTACCATAGAATGACCCAAGAAAGTTCTGGTAACAGCCAATGTGGCATGGAGTCCTACTTATCCCACTATTGTGCATGCTAATTCAGTTTAATACAATCAGTCCCTTATCCTAATTTCTTCTCAGCCAATCCAGACTTCCTTAATTGCATAGTCTTTAAGATTTATGACCCAGTCTGGCAGGTTGGCGAGCTCAATAAGCTCTTACTTGGGCTTTTTGAGTCATACTCCTTCTCTTTTCATCCTGCATCGACTTCTCTTTTCAACACCTTCTGAACTCAGCATTTTGATTTTTGTTTTGGTAAATATTCTGCACTACTCAGTACATTATCCCATTGCCCCATCACCAATTGCTGACTTCCCTCTTATTCAAACTGCAGGAAAAAGAAAAAGAAAGACCCATGTATCGATCTTTGATCTCAAGGCTGACTACAAATCCATCTTAAAATTTGAAGAATTTTACAAAATAAAATGGACCCTCAAAAGCCTTCTGACTCAATCTCTGAGGGTCGTCGAATCAAGATTGGACTGAAACATGATCGGGGGTTACCATAGCTGGCTATCAGTCTAGAATTCCCCTTTGCCCCATATTTGGTGAAGTCCTACTATTTAGTCATCAGGTTGTTTGGGCAGACCCAGATCAACTAATCAGTCTCCAAACCTGGTTATTCAAAATCTACTAGGTAATGTAGCACTAAGACTGAATACTTCATTCACTTCTAACCATTCTTATCTGATCATTCTCTTTTTGTTCATGGCTAGGTTCCTCCAAACTTTCCACTGATACTTTGGCTGAGAAGATGAACATTCCCCCAAAGGCTCCTCCTTCTACGCATGTTCGCCGTAGTTCTAGGGAAACCAAATGCCCAGATTATAAGAAAATGAGCAAGAGAGACCCCTTTAGAATAAACTACCCTTGAAACTCCAATCAATTAGAGGAAGAAGAATTTGAGAAGCCAACTCAGCAAAAAATACCCAGGGTTGCCAAGAAAGCTAGACTGAAAGCATGTGCTCAACAAAAGTTGTATAATGAACTAGCTCTTAGTGCTTCTCGGACTTCCTCTAGTATATTTCATTAGCCTAGCACCACCAAGACTATTGGACTTTCTCCTCTTTCTCTCAATGGTCATTCTCCCAAAAAGGCCTCTCCTTTTAAGGGTCAGAGTGACACTAGGACCTCCGAAAATAAGGCTAAAACCCTTATTACACCATCAATAGCTCCCATGACCACCAACATCCTCCTTCATGAGCTTCCACCTTCTGCCACAGGAACAAGTTCCTTTATTTCTACTACCCCAACCTCATCTGGCTCTCAAATGTCTTCAAGTATTAAGGACTTGCATCTTAGAGCCCAAAATCTCAGGCTTTCTCTTTTTCAATAACCCAGTTCAAGCCCTTTGCCTTTAAATCAATTCCAATGGCAACCAATCCTAGTATTACCGATGCAAAAATTCAGGCAAGGGACCTTCTTAGTTCCTTATGTTCTTCTACCTTCAGGAGTGACATGGGCCAATGGGAGGCCGTTGGGGGCGTGGTCTCCTTGTTAGCTGTAGAATTTGCTAGTTCTTCTTCCTCGTCCTCCTCAGCTTCTTTCTTGTAGCATTTCAAGAAGAATGCCAATGCCTTAGCAGAAACCACTCAGTAAATGGTTAAAGTAAAACAAATTTTCTAGAAGAAGGACGATATTGCTTATCAATGTGTCATCCTAGCTGATACTGCTAATGTAGGAGTGAAGAGTTTTGCCTTATTATTGGAGAATGTTGGAAAACTGATGGTTGAACTGGAAAGGATAAAGGCTAATTATGCCTCATAAAAGGCAGGTCTAGAGAAGGTTCCTAAGAAAATAGACCAACTGACTAATGAGCTCTCCACACTAGACGTACAAGAAGCATCCTGGCAATCCATTCAAAAAGCTGCGGAGACCATAATTGTACAGACTGATGACCAGTGGTCATAGGCTTTGTCCTTCCTTGCTCCTTTGTTTACTTGACTCTCCTTCCATCCTTAAAAATTTGTCAAACTTCTTATAGTTGCTGGATCTATTTTTGTTATTTTGTTAATTGGCTATGGAGCTAAAACTGCCATTTTTTTTATTTAGCCATGTTCTGGCCTCTTAGATTATGTGCTTGGTTTAATTTATACATATATATAATCTTGTTTCTTCTTCCTAGCACACCATAACATTATAAGCTTATGCTCCCTATATGCATGGCTTATAATTCGCTAAACACTTACCATTTATTAACCTGTTATGCATCTGGCCATCTAAATTTCTTAAATGGTAAGCACCCCATTTTTATTACTTCGTGAACCTCAAAAGGCCCTTCCCAATTAGGGAACCATTTACCAAGTCTATGATTCTTAAGCCCAATTGGCTGAATTGCTTTCATAACTAATTCACCAATAGAAAAGTACTTGGCTTTTCCTTTTTTGTTGTAGGCTTTTTCAGTCTTATGCTTTTGTAACCTAAGATGATTTAAGGCCAATAATCTAACCCCATCCAAGTCCTCCAATTCTGCTAACATGGCTTCATTAGAATCATCAAATTTCATGTCATTTTGCTTAGCAACCCTTAAGGACCTCACTGTCAATTCTAATGGCGGAGCCATCATTCCCACAAGTCAAAGCAAAGGGCGTGTCCCCTATACTTAACCTTTTTGACATCCTATAGGCCTATAATACTTCGAACAGAAGCTCATGCCAAATCCTCAGGGTATTATCAACCATTTTTTTTAATATTCAATTTGAGAATTTTATTGGCTAACTCTGTCTGTTCATTGGCTTGAGCAAAATAAGGTGTGGAATTTAATGCGGTAAACCCATATTCAAACGCAAATTCCAAGATATCTTCTCATGTAAATGGTGTGCCCTGGTGATGTTGTCAAAAGCAAGATAAATAACCCTACTAAAAATATGAGTACAGTGAAAAGGAGGGGTCGATTCCTCAGGGATTGCGCTATGAATTTAATTAGATTCTAAAATAATAATTCTAATTGACTACTAAAAATAAGATTTATTAATTTGTTGGTTTTTTAGAATTAATGAAAGTGGTTTTGAATAAAGAGTTTGAAAACAATTAATTAAACTATCACTAATGAACTAGTTTGAGCAATAAATAATTTAATGAAAAGATATGGAAGAGAGAAATCTAGGATCACATATCCACCACCAACTATATAAAAGATTTATTCATGCAATCTATTAGATTACTATATTTGGATGATTATGAGGAATCGTGGCTACCATCTTAATTATAAGCGAGATATAATTAATAACATATCCCATTTGTGGTTAGCATGGAGTGCCTTGCACTAAACTATGGTTGCTTCACACTCCATCTTAGCTAAGCATGACAAATTCAATAATTACAACCTTAATTCCATAAGCATCATTGCATGCACACATCCTATACAATCACCAAAAATATGAACTGTAGAGCACATTGAAATCAAAATAAATATACGACAAGAATAAACTTTGAAAGCAATGATTTAAGCATTAATTGCTATTTTATAATTAAATCCTCAAGCATACAATCACCATCCTTAAAATATAAGTAAAACTAAAAGACTACACAAATCGAATGCTTTTACATGGCTAGGGTTTCATTGACACCCTAGAACAGGTGATTAGTTGGCCATGGAGGGAGTTGAATGCATGGAGTTGTTGATGGAGTCCTTGGAGAACCTTGAACTTCTTTTTCTTGCCTTCTTCTCTCTCTAGGTTATAGATTATATGAGTAAGAGTTTTTATATCATGAATGTATATCTCATATATATATATGGTTCTCAAGTTTAAGAAGTTTTTCAAACCCTAAAAACATTAGGAATAGCCTTTTTTTCACATTCTTTTACCTTCCTACACGTTTTTGGACGTTATCAGCGTAATCGCCTAGGCGATCCACTCGGGCAGCGTCCGCTTGGGCGAAAAACCTACTTTGATCCAGAATTTTCCTTAAATCTTTAGATTTACCCCCAAGTTGACTATATGCTTGAATAGCCTGAAATAAAACAAAACAAGAGTAATATCTTTCAAATAAAATAATCTCTGGACTAATAAAGGTGAGTTAGGCTTAGTGATCGGTAATTATTCATCCCCTATCACTTGGTTAGTAGTAATGGTTTGAGGCAATCAAATCTATGGATCATATTTTCTTTAATGCATTTGATTACCTCATTCTGACTTACTGACTTAAGTGGCACAGTCTCTACCCATTAAGTAAAATAGTCAGTGGCTACTAGAATCTAAGCATGATTTTTTTTATGGTGGATTAATCTTTCCTATAATATCCATTGCCCATCCTCAAAATGGCCATGGTTTAATAATTGACTGAAGATTGATTGTAGGCGCATGTTGAATTGGCCTATTGCAAAGCGGGGGTATTTGTAAAATACAACCGCGCTAAAAGGAAGAATTGTATTAGTTTTTATCACAATTTCCCGTGTTATCCGCAATTTGCATTACAAGGCTAATTTTTATACAGTATGATTAATCTATGATAAGTTGTATTGTTTTAGCTGTTGTTTATGCAGATCACTGCTGTGCGGACTAAACAGATGAACATCAGAATAAATGGAATGCTGGAATGTAAACAAAAGAAGTCAAAGCTGAAATGTGGAGTTCGATCGCTCTAAGAAGGTTCGATCGATCGAGTGTTCGATCGCTTGAAGAGTGTGGAAGCGCTTGAAGATCAAGGGTTCGATCGATCGAAAGCAGTTAGATCGATCGAACGGGGTATTTCCAGTAACATTTGCGTGCGCAGCAGAATGCGGGTTTTAACCCTAGTATCTTAGGTTTTCTTATATATAGGAGTATTATGCACGTCCAGAATGACGCCCTTTTTACATTTTAACAGTTTTATAGAGAGAGATAGAGAGTTTGTTTGGTTTTTGTAGGTTTTTCATTGAATTTTCATATTGTGGATTGGATTTCTCGAAGTTTATACAAGTATCTTCTATTCCAGGTTATCTATATACTGTTCATTCATACTCTGCACGTAGTAGGCGTAGTTTAATCAATCATCTCGTGATATTGCATGCTAAATATTGACAAAACCATTGTTTTTAGATTTTTAATGAAAAACTCGCAACCAAACAGGGTATTAATATTTTCTTACGTTAAAAATAATTCTGTGACACTCCAGACGATGTCTGAGTAGTCCCAGGTTGGGAGAACACGATGAAACAGTGATCTCCAGCCTCTGCCATGCAGCAGAATAATCGCTGTGTTCGATCGATTGAAGTTAGTTCGATCGATCGAACCAGAGACAGTCAAGCGATCGAAGTCAGTTCGATCGATTGAGGGATGAAGGTCTTCGATCGATCGAAGTCGCGTCGATCGATCGAACTCCCTGATTCTTGAGGATGTTCCCTGCAGTATTCCAGGACCTTTTCTTTTAAGATGTGTTATCATTCTGTCCCAAATAAATGCTCAGTTTGTCAAAACAGTTTTAAAACTAAGGCCCTAAGGCATTTTCTTTCAATACATTTTGCAAACCATCTTCAATGCTAACACCATTGAGGATGCGAGTCTTAACTATTGAATTAAACCGCTTTTGTGTATTTCAATTTAACTGTGATGATATGGTCCCGGTCATGAAAGGGCCATGGATTCTTTATTTTTAGAGGAATACGGAAGACTGTAGGTAATGTACTCCATTGTGCTTCAAGGCAAATGCATGGTAGATGGCTAGGTTACTGCGGATTCGTGTAATCCCAACACTTTCTTTTTAAAGTTAAACTCCCTAATTTTAAGTACTGTTTTAATTAGCTAGTTAGATTGTTTAGTTAATTTTAATTATTTTCATTAGTAATCCTAGTTTGTGGAACTTTGTGTTCTGCACCATTGTTCAAAATTATTCATTTTATTTTGTTTTCTTTTAGAGGATAGTCTAATTTATTAGGTCAACACCTTCCCTGTGGGATCGACCTGGTCTTACCAGATATTACTTGCACGATCACCTACACTTGGGTGTTGCACAAGAGCGCACAAGATTTTTCTCGTGTCACCTATGCCTCTAGCAGGCTTGGCATCATTTTGCAAAACTAGTACAATCTTTAAAAATTGTTGGCCAATAATAATCATATCTTTTTATCAATCATCTCATCATTGTCCTAGCCTGATGGGCACCACACACCCACTATGTACTTGTTTCATCATCTTTTTGAAACAACTCACCATTGACCAAGAAGGAATGCATTGCCTTCTATTTGCCTTAAGGTTTATTAAGGCATCATTATGCTTTGATGATGTCAACTAGACTTTGATAATAACATGCTTCATATTGATTTACACATTGTTATTATCATGTGACATTTTCATGTTCTCTATCTCATGTTTTTATATCAATCTTGTTCTAACTTGGTTAAAATACTTAAGATTGTTGATAAAGGAGCACAAAAGGTCAAGTCATGTCAAAGACTTCCGAACACATCAAGTTTCAACAAGAGAAGATCAACTTGAAGAAACAAGGGGTGTTGTGTTTTTATTTGTAATTGTTTGCCCCTATGTAAAGTATTTGTGGATTGAACACTTATTGACTCAATCAAATTTAATAGGACTTTAGGATCCTTGATATCACACTTAAAATACTTTCAAGGACCTAAACATACTTAGACCACTCACTTATATTCATTTCACAAAAGTTTTCAAGTGGCTAAGTTAAAAAATGAACAACTCTTTGCAAATGAGTCATATTTAAAGGAAAAGTTAGTTTAATTGGTAAGGAACTAGATGTTGATTCTTTTATGGTTGGAAAGGTTTTTGAATCTAGCTTTCGAATCTTCAAACAGATTGCATTTTTGAGTTTTGTTCAGGGAGTTATGGCCATTTTAGTAAAAGGGTGTCAGTCTATCAAAACAATAAATCCAGTCGACCGAAATTGCATTTCCATTCGATCGAAGGTACTATTTAGTCAATCGCAAATTAAATATAGTCGACTAGAATTGTAGATAGAATGTCTCTTCTCTGGAATGACAATCCAATCGACTGAACCTTCGATCCACCTGACCGGATGTTCGCTGATATCCATAACGACTAGTTTGTGCCCAAATCTATACCAAATGGTCATATCTTCCCATGGGCTTTATATACATCATCTAGAATGACTCCACCAAAATTTTGGATGATATATTTTAATACTCGTAAATTTCAAAGTTAATAAAATAGGCTTCCGTAATTGGTTTTGTATTTCCATAACCTTATGTAAATAATACACCCTCCGTCCCATTTTATGTGTCCATCTTTCGTTTTTGGGATGTGCCAAAATTGTTGTCCACTTTCCTAAATTAGTATATAAATTTTACTTAGTTTCCCCAACTACCCTTCCTTGCAATCAACACCAAAACAAAATAAAAAAAGAAAGTGCAATGATTATGGAAAATTGTGGAAAGTAGGTGTAGATTCCTTTTGTCCCCTTAAATAGTTGGATTCCCCAAGATGGACACATAAAAATGGGACGGAGGTAGTACACACTTTTAACTTAGACTGTAAGTTTCAAACTCGGACTGACTAGTCACGCGAACCCATAAAATCTGTGCGAAATCTATATTGTACAGCACATAGTTTCAAACCAGGGCAAGATTCTTAAAATAATGGAAATGCAAGTACAATGATGGCTACCCATTATACAACCCAAATCTACCTTATACCTACTGGACATTTACCCTTCCTAAACACACCCTTAACCCCCGGACCACTACTCACCACCACCCTCAAACCCGCTAGGTTTACACCACCCTCCCCAACCGTCAGCTTCCCTCTTTCCTCCCAAGTACACCCCTTCAAATCCATCATATTTCCTCCATCAAGTCCAAGGGATCTGCATATCTGTATGTGTATATGTGTGCATGTAAATTATATGTATTTACATATGTATGTTGGTGTATATAAGAGACCATAGAGAAGGAGAGGGGGTACCACCGAGAGAAGGAGAGAGAGAGAGAGAGAGAGAAAGAGAGAGAGAAAAGCAAACACCCCCCACTACCCTCACTCTCTGCCTCAATACACTCCACACTTACCCACAGAACAGACCACCGGAGAAGGAGAAGGAGAGAGAGACATAGGCTCTAGAGAGAGAAAGAGACCCCAGATTGTGGTGCTGTATTATTTTTATATTTATTGTACACCTCACACACAAGCCTAGACCCCCATGCATGAACCAAACAGAGCATAAGGCTCTCTGTGTACTCTGACCACTATTAGAGCTCAAGCTTGAGCTCAATTTTCCAAACACCAACAAAACAACTTCTAAACTAGATCAATTGAACCCTTATGAACCCAGGTAGACCCCATAGGAATAGCGCCTGGATTAGAACGTGTTTGGGTGCCCATACAGGCCACTATCGTCTTTTTAAACCAAAAGAATAATGGGTTCGTTCGAACACTAAATGAGATAACTAGACCTCCTTATAACCATGAATGCATAGAGGAAAAAGAGACAAAGAGTTTGACATTGGTCCCATCCATTTCTATGGAGAAACAACGCAGAAACAATCCTGGGAAGATTTCCAAGTGAGAACGAGCTCGTCGGCGGCGGGTCAGCTCGCAGAAGAAGAAAGGGTTTAGGATTATATCGTTTACCCGTTGGGTGGGTCGTGTCGGTTTAGGCACGAGTTAGGATTGGTTTAGTCTGAATGTAGAAATTGATAGAGAATTGGGTCGGGCCGGGTTTTAATTAAATACATGGGTATTTTAACTTGAACGAAACGACGTCATTTTGGGTCCGGTCAGATTCGGGTTGGATCTCAGTGTGAGAGTGCGTGGGTTTTCGGTTCGGTTTGTTTGTTAGTATATATGAGTAGCCCATCTATACTTAGATCGAGCCTGGTTTGACCCGATGGGTCATTAAGTTGGGTCCTTCGTGTGAGCAAACGGGTAGTCCGTTTAGCTTAGGTCAGTTTGGGCTGACCCGCGAGCTTTTGAGTTAATGGTTAATTAGTTATTTAATCTTACTAATTAATATGTTTTAAGAATAACTAATGTTTTAAATATTCTGTTAAGTAAGATTAGTATTCACAGATATATTTTTTACTATTTATTTCATATTAATAAATGATTATAAGAAATTTTAAATGGTTCCAAATTATGTTAAAAAATTGTTTTAAATGCCAGAGTAAGTCTTAGATAATCTAAAATATTATATCAAATAAAAACCTTATATTTTGATATTATAAAATATTAATTACATATGATACTTATTATTTATTTAGTCTAAATAAATCATAAGAATTAGTTTTATATGGTAATAATTAGGTAAAAAATATCTAATGTTTATTTTAAACATAGGAAAATTATATCAACTTTCCCTAAGGCCTAATACCGTTTTGCTTTATTATTATTTATCAAACTCAGATGTTAGTATTTTTAATATTATTTCATTATTTATAAAGGACTCGTTTGGTTGTCTTTTAATTTATTTAAATACCAAACGAATTTCGAAGATTAGGAGAAAGATACTACCACACCTTTTTTGAGGCCTGGCATTTAGTAAAAATATTCTATGGACCAAATGTTTTCCTAAATTATATTTTGTGATTATAGCACCCCGCAGACTATAATTATGTCTTTTAGACTTCGATAATTCATAAAAAATAAAATGTAGCTCCGAAAAATACACGGTCAGTTCCTAGAATCTTAGAATAATGTCTAGATTGTTTCCCTTAAGTTTGGTGACCCTTTGACAGGGTAAAAAAATATAGATTATCTTTAGGTCCCACACCGGTATAGAACCCAACCTTTTATATGACGGACTCCGATTTGAGTCTAGTCAAAGTGTTAGACTCAAAATGATGTCAGGATCATCATGTTGAGGTTTAAGAACACATCATGCACAATTACCATTATGCCCCTATTACTAGTATGCATGTTAACTGCCTTTCTATGTGTCAATATGAATTGTAGGGGCCAAAGCTACACTTGTTTTCACGAACTCGCAGCGAGATTAGTCGTCCTAACTCACTTGGTATATTATAGAAATACTTCATGCATGTTATGTGAATATTCCGTGTGTCCTATGTGGACATATTTGATGAGTATGATATGTGTGTACGTTAAGATTTACTGCTTTTATGAAAACACATGTCTAGATAACTATACTCTCTTGATTGATAATCGTTATTAAGATTCATGCTTATATGTTATATGTCATGCACTCACATGAACACTCATATGAACATAGTCGAGTCGTGATGTCAAAGTTGACGTCTGCATGGTTAGTATAGGAGACTAACCCAAATCATATTATCACACATGTTTGAGTGGACCGTGGAGGTCCGAGTCGTATAGTCCAATCAATGGGAACAACGATATAATGCTATGGGGCCCTGTTAGGTGACGATAGCTAAAGTAGGTTGGTAAAGTTGATGACTTCAATCCATTTCCTTTGAATTCTATTTCATCCTATTTTGGGATATGATTAGTTAATGAGTGGTCCACAAAGACAATGTTGCACACCAATCATATACCAGACAAGAAAGAAATGCTCCTTGGGTAAGTGGTGTGAACACCTACTCAAATGATTTATATTGAGGTTAATTATATTTAGGATATTACTATTCGCAATCTAGAAAATCAACCAATCATATACCAGCAGGTTCTCGTAGAATGTTCCCCAAGAAGTCCGAATCGATCCGCCGTTTAACCCGGTTCAATCCGGGTTCTGTAGAATGCATTTCTTCTGCTAAAAACTTAATTTTTACCAATTCAAAACATACCCAAACTCGATCAACTTCAAAAAACTTTAAAAACAAACATTTCAAACATATCCAAGTACCTCCAAACATTAATACATGATCTCTAAGTGTGATATAACAATCAAAACACACAAAATCCTCCAAAGGGTCATGAATTTGCATCAAAATTCACCCTTTTCCCAACATAACATATACATAAACACTTCAATATAAGGAAAGAAACAAGTTGAATACCATAAAATCTACTCCCAAATTGCCCAAAATTTCCCCAACCATTCGCAACTTCTGACTTGTGAGAACAACTCCAAACATAGAACATAACCAACATCAATTACAAGGATACCAAAACACAAGTTAACTATAATCTCTAAACCAAAAGTTACAATCTAAGATTTAAACACTTAAACATATGGACATGTCCACATATTCACAACTCCCAAGCCCAACCCGTCGCATGATTCATTTCCTCTCGTTTCCCGTTCGGTACCTGTGGTGGTTATTCAATAACCACAATAGAAAATTAAATTCGTTTAAGCTTTTGCTTAGTGAGAGAACTAAACATTTTATTGGAATGCTTAACATGTAAATACAACAATTATCATAAACATCACCAAATTGATGTCCAAAAAGTTTAGTAACTCCAGTCACCACCCCCGGGTCCTTCTCACTCCAGATCTTCCTCACTCTTTTATCGCATATATCATCTCTTTCACACTTGTGACCCCGAAGGCGTCGCCGTCATTTCATTATGTTCGTCACCATGCCCACTCTTGAGGTCCTTTTTATCCCTTATATATGGGACCTGCAGATGGTGACCACTACTTAATTTCCCTTTGATCCACAAAAGTATATAAGCATAGCAAATCTCACCATTGACTTGCTTTTCACCTAATTCATCACAATCATTGGTACACAAACATGGATTAAGCATTCTAGGATAACAATTATCACATTAACATATCTAAACACACAATATTTGGATTTGAATACTTACCTCCTCTTTTCTTGGCCAATTATGCTCTTAGAATCCAATTCCAAGCTAGAACCAAACTCAATTCTTGTTCTAGAGTCAATCCTACATAGTTTTTACATATCAAGAGTTGTCAATCAAGAACGGTACCTAGAAAACCTTTTTGAAACTGAAAATAAAAGACGTGCATGTGATCCCGTTATCTCCATGAGTACTAATATGGACTCGGTTCGCATATCCGACGCTGGACAGCGAATGAATGACAAGAAAATGTCATGCGAAACTCCGTCGCCGACTTGAGAGCTCTCGGTTCTCTCTTTCCCTATGCCTAGCTGTGCATTTACAAGTGAAACACATATGCAAAACATACATATGTGTTTGACACCTCTTACCCTTTTTTTCTTTTACATCCCCCAAGTTTTCATAAGTTTTATTATGAAACCCCCAAGCTAATTATGTTAATTACCCACATTTTCTAAAGCGATCTAGTCTACATTTCGTATAGGTCCCAAATATGGTCTCACATATTATATGAGGTTGCTATTAAACCTATCAATTATGAACTGTATTCATAAACGTCCTCATATGGGTACTTAAACTGGTCCCCTTTTACCTGTCATAAGACATAATAATATCTTTAAATATTTAAACAATTATTCATATAAATATGTAATGACATTTAAATGCAAATTATATTACCTAGACCTTCATTGGGACCAGTTTTATACCAATTCTACCTTTATAGGACTTTCATCTATGTCTGCATTTGAACACCTTTTCATATGTGAGTTCATAACCCTACCTTAAACCATCTTGTTCATTAGTTATCTTTAATTAACACGTATTAATATCACATTAGTCTTCTTTTCTGGGTACGGGTGTTACATTTCTCCCTCCCTTATAAGAAGTTTCCCTCCAAACTTTTCCCATCTTACAGTATCAAAGAGATATACCATTTATATTTCACAAACACAGCCGATTCAAACCTGACGATTAACACTATAACACGAAGGCTTGAAACACATCACACCCCTATGGTTGATTCCGATTGCAACCTTAATCGATAGGTTACTAGTCCGCATTCCTTTTAATACTTCAAACAATCCCATGAATTGGATTTACAACATTTTTCAATCCTTCAAATCATGTTACTTACCAAAGATATCACTTTTTGGAACATTCCTTTCTCCATAATAGATACTTTTCCTTAGTCATTCTGGAAATAGAACTGAGTTACTTGTAATACATTTTTTCTTGCTAATCATTAGCTTGGAGTAATTTATTCTACAACAACTCAATTCATTTCGTTTACTTCTTGCACAACTTCAGAATTTCCAATATAATCAAATACTACTTTCTGGAATGGTAGGTTTCAATACATACACAATCTCACGATTTTCCTTTCATGTATATTCCAGTTAACCTTTGCAGATCTCCAGTTTTAAGCAATTATAGCAATCCGATTCAGTCAACCTGTTCACAATCATTCACATGTTGGCCTCTAAGTCTTGTTGACTTTAATTACCCCATCATGAAATTTATCACAATATATATTCATCTTCATTTGGTCATCTATTCTACTTACAATACTCCTGCGAACCTTCAATACTTTTGCCTTAATTTCCGCATTATGCAACACGTCACATAGAGTCCTTTATAATTCCCATCTAAAATAATCATCACAGTATCTCATCTTTTAATTTATAATACTCAAAGTTCAAATCAATCATAAGAAGATTTGTACCCCTTTTAATTGATTATCAAGTCATCACATACTATAAAATGCAATCAGTACCATTCTATACCCAATCATTAACAACTTGTTCCCTACAATCTCATTTACGACTTCAAAATTTCTTCTGAATCTCCTTCTTGAGCCATCTTTATTTAAGATACATGCTTAACTTGTAGATTTCAACACGTCTTTCTACGCAGCAAAGTTTGATCACTTCTTTTTCAACAACTTATTATATCTCTCTTTTGTGATACAAAATAAAAGAACGAGGATCCTTTGAAGTCAGCGTCTTTCAATCTGACACAATAATGTTAGTTGAACCAAAACTATCGCCGTCTTTTCTTCGCTAATTTTTGAATTGATTTTAGCTTTTAACAATATAATCTTGACCCAATTATTCTCGAATAGTTATTTCACATATTAATTTTTCCCTCATCGATCTCATACTGATAGCAGTAGCAACCACTTGACTTGTTTAGTGTTAGATTTTCATAACGTTGCTTATCATCAGTTTCCACTATTTTCTCTATCACAAACTCAATTTCTGTCAAATGGACCATATTCTAAATCCATGCAACCCTTATAAACAACATACATCTTAATCTATGACTTAGAACTTCATTCTAATCAACAAACTCTCGGTGCTAATTAAGGTAGTCAAGGTCATTGCCTTCCTGAATCAGTTTTTTAACTCCCAAAAACATTCACATGTACCCTGAATAAATAACCAAACTTGTTCAATGATTATTAATATTATCCACCTCTTGTCTTCTATCATTTCATTTCTTTTCCACAAAATTTTTATCGTTGCAAAGCATTGAAGATTTTGTTATCATACTTTGTCAAAACATAACCCAGTCTTATAACAGAAACTTTTGGCTCTAATAAAGTCTCCTGATATCAAAATGGAAATAGTCAGTCTACAAGACCATCACAAGTTCATCTCAATACATCTCAGATATTCAATTCATTGCATCGATAGTCACGAAGGATACCCGAGTTACCTTAAATATCATTACAATCATCATATGTTCTAGTTTTTCACCAAAAATCCTCGTAATATCCCTTACCTTAATCTTTCATTAACCATTCTCGGATCTTGGTTAAAAAGTACTAACATCTCTAAGATTAGTCAATAATTCATTTATTCGTGATTGCATATCTATTCTCAATTGTAGCTTCATTCAATCCTAATTCTAAGCATCCAATCTAATTGTTTCGTTTATCTCTGTAGCAATGCCAATAACCCCTTCAATACACTACTCAAAGCGTTAATTATAGTTCAAGCACCTAGTAGTTCTATTTTCCTCTATGTCACGCCTCGGAGTAACAAAAATAGAGAAAAATAAATTTCCTTTTTGGGTCCATAGGGAATGACTGGTAAATGTCACTAATTATCCACACCCCACAGTACTAGTCTACAACAAGAATAGTAATAAAAACAAACTGGATATAATAGTTGTTGCTTCTATTACAACATCAAAGTTATTACAATAGTAAAGCTACAGCAGAAGTACATAAGGTTTGGAAGTAGGATATGCCCAAGTACCAAATATAACAAAACAGTCTAAACATAAATAATAAACTAGTAACTATCTTTGGATCTTTAGCTGGCATAAACATCAGCGTAGTAGTCCTCCCTGGTATAGGCATCGTCAGTGGGGCCATCCTTGATGTATCCACCTCCCAGATAGTATATGTCATTATAGGTTTCATCATCTACATAATAAGGTACAGGATAGTCTATAAAGGCCGTCAGCTTACTGAGAACTGAGTGAGTATAAACTAACTAGGTACCAGTTATCTGAAGTAAAAACAAGCTTATGAAGACACAAGATAAGTTTTAGTATAATAATATCTTGCTCCTTATTAAACGCCATTAACCAACCCTTATCGTCTTGTTATCCGAAGACCGATATTCAACATACTCTGACTAAATGAAATAGACTCAATCGTTTAACTCTAGGGATACAACCTTATTTCATCCATCGCTTTTAAGAGCAATATATCCGGCTCACCGATGTCATGGACTCCACGTCAGTCCGTCCCCAGCTTTTAAGAACATATATTCTGCTCACCGCATCTTAGGGACATAATGTTTCGAGCAAGGCATATCATCTATTGCCACAATACAGTGACTTTTGACTAGCAATCTCCCATCCACCGCTCGTTAAGGATATCATATCGATCACTTGGCTATCTCAGAACTACTTGGTCCTGTCCACTGCTCGTTAAGGACATCTTACCATCCACCACTTGTTAAGGGCATCATATGACCAAATGTCCACTTACGTACCATTTCCCAAAAAAACTTATCGAGAGCTATCTAAGTTTCGTACTATGATTGATACATAACATCCTATCCCATTGTAGCCATACTACTCTTGATTAATAGAATCAGATATCAAACTCATACACGAATCAATATGTTACCCACGTCGTCACGCTAATCCATTATTCTTAATCATACTTATCTTTATTGTCACATTATCCCTGATCAACCTAGAATCGCATAACGGAAGTCCGAATTGAGAAATGAACAAACGAACCCTTATTATTATAAATAGGCAAAGGAATCTATGTTCTGCCAATACCAATCGATTGGGATAAGGTCCAAACGATTGGGATAAAATATGTAACAATCGATTGAGGAAATTGGCAATCGATTGGGTCTAAAAAAATGTCAATCAATTGCTAATATTGGCAATCGAATGGGATGTCAATCGATTGGTATTCTATCCAATCGATTGGGTCCAGACTGATGGCAATTGGTAATAAGGCCAATTGATTGGCAATTTCTCTTCACCAGTAAATTTTAAAAATAGCATATATAAACTTTGAATAATGCATGTTATACATCTAATCTTCACCACTACTTATATAAAAATCAAATAGAGGGACCAAGTAAGTTGGGACTCACCAAGGGTGTGTTCGGGAGTGTGTGAGCTTGAAAACCTCAAGTTCCTCTCTCTCTCATTCTCTTTCTCTCTGTCTCTGTCTCTGTCTGTCTTTCCTTCTCTTTCTTTCCTTCTTCTTTCTTGTTCTTCTCTTCTTCTTCCTCTTTTCCTACTACCAAGGCAATGTGTGTGTATATATAGATATATATAGATTTATATATATATATATTCACAAGATGTGCCTTTCTCTCTCTGAAGGTTATAAAACTACCCAAGGGCCAAAAATACTCCAATATATATAGAAGGGAGAAGTGCCACATGTCCAAGGCTTAAGCAAAGAAGAAAAGTTGTCTCTGCTTATGCTAATCGATTGGTAGTGTTGGCAATCGATTAGAAAGAATGGAAATCGATTGGTATGTTGCCACTTAATGATTCAAGTCTGTAGGATGGCAATCGATTGGAAAAGATGTCAATCAATTGGTACCTGAAAAGTGGCAATCAACTAGGATTTCAAGGCAATCGATTGGTAACCAAATTTTACCAAAAAGAAGGAAAGGTTATATAAGTATAGAAATAAAATGCCAGATCTTATTTATATATCAAAATACAAGGTATTACATCATCCACCACTCATTATGGATTTTTTCCTCAAAATTAAAAACAAACATGGTCTAAAACAAAAATAGAAACTTCTCTTTCATCTCTGACTCTAGCTCCCATGAAGCTTCTCCTTCATCATGATGCTTCCACTGAACCTTTACCAATAGAATCTCCTTGTTTCTGATCTTCTTGATCCCTTGATCCAAAATGCGAATAGGTCCTTCGTTGAATGTAACATTATCATTGACTTCAATATCTTTGAAGTTAATCTCATGCACTGGGTTATGGACACACTTTCTCAGTATTTTGATGTGGAACACATTGTGCACTCCTGACATCTTCGGTGGCAATGTAAGGTAATAAGAAACCTGCCCAACATGCTCTAAAATCTCAAATGGTCAGATGAAACGTGGTGATAACTGTGGATATCGCAATTTTTCTTTCTTTTTTCCCACAACTTTTCTTTTAAAATCTTTTCTAAATTTTAAATTCAAAACAAATGAGTCGCCACTTAATTTTTCAAAGGAAAACTAAGAAACCATTTCAAAAGGAAACTGATCTTTTGTGAAATCAAAGATTAACCAGGTCCGGGGATTAAGGAATGAGAGAGGAAGGAGCTCGTCGGGCTAAAACACCCTCTCTCATCATATCTTGTGATAGGCCTCTACTCAACATCATTTTAATTGAATTACTAATCTAAGCATGCCCTCAAATAATACATAGATATACGTATACATTACACAAACATGTCGAAATGGTGTAAAACTACCAATTTACAAAATATCATTCAAAAGCCACGTAATTCAAGTAGCAAGCAATATGATATGGAAATAAGGAACTAGAGAACTCACCCGGGATCCGGCTACGAATATTAAATGTGTGATGCATACAAATGAAAGGAAATCCTAGAAAAGAGTCTCTAATCACATGTATTCATATAAGGCAAGATCCTAATTCTAAGGTGTCGCACATGAGATTGAAGAATCGATCAAATCAAGAAATTAAAATAAACTAAAGAGGGATTCAAGAAATCATACCTTAATAGCGCTACAAAACAAAGGGTTAGTCTACATGGTATACAAGATGTTGGATTTTAAATAACAATCCTAGACTTCTAGCTTAAATCCATCAAATGTAATTAAATCTAAAGCAAATAACTCCTAATTACAAGCATCAAGCCATATGGATGAATATGTACATGAACAAGAATAAATTATGAAATACTCAGTGATTTAGATCACTTAAACTTTGAATTCAAGCTTAACTAATCATTATTGAAACATGGTTTAAACCTTAACTCATGAAAATATCATCTAACCTATTATTTAAGAGATTGATCAAAATTGTCACAGAATTCTGGAAATTGCTGAGAGCAGATTAGAACTTCAAAGAAATAAAAAGCATGGTTCCCATGGTTTGATCTTGGTGAATTTTGGACACAATATGCCTCTGTGTGTCTAGTTTTTAACACAAAAAAGAAATCAAAGTTTCAACAGTTAGATCTCCGGGAATTGAACAAAAACCAGACATCACTCAGAATTCTACAACCCTTTGTCTAGAGTTCTTGCACGATTTTCTAAAAATAGTAAAAAAATCAGAAATACTTTGTTATTTTTAGGGTAGCTTCCTAATACATTATCCTACTTAGAAAAAATTATTTTGGGTAATAAGTGCTAGGTTAAGGTTCTGATTTGCTTGTTTTAAAAGAGTGTTACTGTTCTGAAACTCTGAACAGATTTTGGTTGCTCCACAAAACCCTTGATCAAACCACCCAAAACATAAAACTACCTTAAAACAAAAATTAGACAAGTAAGCCATGGAATTAAACAACAATTATCCTACTTTGAGTTATAAACACTTTCCCGTTGGTTTTGTTCCATTCCAACAGTTAGATGTGCGGCTAAAGATCCTTGATCGAAAACAGATTGTGAACTCACTACACATTGAGTTGATTCACTTCATTTCTATCAACATAGACAAGTAAGCCATGGAATTAGGCTTGTCTAAAGCTAATTCTCCTACCATTTGGTGGTCATTGGAGACTAAATATATTCATGTTTGTAAATTTCAAAGAAGTATGGAAGAACTTCATGAAACTTAGTCATAATAAACCTCAAACCATGAAGATTGGCTTCGGTCCATTAGTTAAATATTCTAGTACCCATCTTAATCCCCTCATAAATAATAAAAACTACAAAGAGACTAAGGAATTTGAAGCCAAAGGATTCAAGTAAGGCATTGAGAGCCTCATGAACCCAAAGGATGAACTTAACAAATGAAAAGAGAAATTAAAGAACACCATGCATGTTTATAATTAAACTTGAATAAAGACTAATCATACTAGAGTTTACCTCCAAAGTATCCTCAACTTGGTGATTTTGGAGGACTTCCAAAGACTAATCAAGCTCTTATACACTAATTCACACAACTCTTTCTTTAAACTATTCTAAACTCACTCCTAATTATGAAGATTAAGGTAAGAAGAGCACTTATACAACCTATAGATTCAAAGAAAAATCCCCCCTTATAATTGAATATTCATCCTCTATTTATAGACAATCTTAAAGGGGTATTTCAGTCATTTCAGGACTAAAAACCCTAATTCAGTCATCCTTTTTATAGTATAAAACGTGTTGTATACCAGCTGTCAGTTACAAAAATGCAGCATTCACCGGAGATGGAAGCGGCACTCAGCAAATGCCGCATCGGCATTCGGTAAATGCCGGAGCGGCATTCATTGAATGCCGAAACAGCATTCACTAAATGCCGCGGACAACTCCAGGGACTGCAGTTTTTTAATGAAATTCATTATTTTTGCGACACTTGATGAAATTTGTGGCAATCACCGAATGTCGTCCGACAGTTCAGAGACTGCCGCAACGGCAGCCCGTGACTGCCGCGGAAAGGCTTGAGTGCCGCTCTACTTATTCCTTTCCTTTTCCTTCCTTTTTTCTTTTTGTTTTGGGTTAGGGAGTCTTTCAAAGAGCCTGAATCATCTTTGGAAGTCCTAGATAAGTTCGGACATTGTCATCATCGGATATGGAGGTAACACTCTCCTTAATTCGATGTTCGGTCAAAATTGGGGTGTCTACAGTTTGCCCCTCTTCGATGGAGTTTGTGGGGCAATTCGAACCACAAGCGAACGTCGAAGCCTGTGTGAAGACAGGCCTTTGACTAAACTGTCGGATTTAAGGAAAAATAAAATGCGTTGCATAAGGAAGCGAGCGCGCAGTGGAATTTTAATTGGTCATGCTCCATGATGAGCTACCTACGTATCCCATCAGGAATCAGGCTAAAGCATAGTTCGGGCACGGGGTCAAACACACACAAACACAAGTAGTCACACGGATGGATGCACCTATCCTGTCGTGATGCGCATGCTATGTAATGGTATTCTCTTTTAATAGACCTGGTTATGCAAGTGTTATGCTTATCATGTCTTCTCTACGTATGACGCACATTACATGACGCGTTAGTCAGAGAAGATTACCGAATTCTTGACTGATGCAGAATCTGTTATAGGGGTCAAGAAGGCGCTTTTGATTTGATTTTGAGGGTTAACGCAAATCTGTTATGGAAACCGAGAATGTAAATCCGTTACACTTCTCAAAACAAAGGATCAATATAAATCTACTACGTGGATCGAGAATGCAAATCTGTTATATTCTCAGAACGAGGGTTAACGCAAATCTGTTGCGGGAACTGAAAATGTAAATCCGTTACACTTCTCAAAACAAAGGATCAACGTAAATCTGTTACGCGGATCGAGAATATAAATATGTTATATTCTCATAACGAGGGTTAACACAAATTTATTACGAGAACCGAGAATGTAAATCCGTTACACTCTCAAAATAAAGGATTAACGTAAATCTATTACGCGAATCGAGAATAATAAATCTGTTATATTCTCAAAATGAGGGTAAACGTAAATTTGTTGCGAGAACTGAGAATGTAAATTCGTCACTCTCTCAAAACAAAGGATCAACGTAAATCTGTTATGCGGATCGAGAATAATAAATCTATTATATTCTCAAAACGAGGGTAATCATATTAAGATGAATTTGGAGTCCACAGACCCAAAATTTATTTCAAATTTTCACAATTGGGAGCCCACGAGCTCTGATCTTTTTCAAGTTTCAAGAATTGGGAGCCCATAGGCTCAAATCTATTTCAAATTTCAAGAATTAGGGCCTGCGGGCTCAAATTCAATTCCAATCTTTCAAAGTTGGGAGCCCACGGGCTCAAATTTATTTCTTTTTTCAAAATTTGGGAGCCCACGAACTCAAAATTATTTCAATTTTCAAATTTGAAGACCAATTTGATCTTGCAAACAAACCTCGGGGGTTAAAAGGCACAATAAGGGTAAAATTTGGGGGTTAAATACAAATATTGGGGCCTAATTTTGAATTTTTTGGGGAAAACAAAATATCTCTTAACCAACTAAAACGCGGAAGACACTTCAAACTCGTGGCAGTCACTGACTGCCGTACGGCACTCACGGAGTGCCGTTATGGCATTCAGAGAGTGCCGCACGACAGTTCATCAACTACTGCGCACGCAAACTGAGTGCCGCGTTTGAGCAGCAGAAGCTAAAATCGAGAGTTTCATTTTATTTTCATTTCATTCTCTCGCCTCTTCCCTCGTGGTTTCCTCTGGAGAAATTTTCCCCTTTTCCTCTTCTTGCTTGGATCAATCTACCAGGGCTATTGGGTTAGTTTCTCATGATCAGAACTCAGTTAATCTCTTTCATTTCGTTGTTTTTTTTTTCCATGAATTTAACACGCGAATCTTCCTCTTTCTTGACTGATTATGGCGAGCGGTTTTGGTAGCCTGAAGAGGGCCAAATATCGGGCCACCCATCATCCCGACCCCACACTATTCACTTCCTTCTATTATTCTGTGAACGGTTGCTAAACTTTACGTAAATGCAAACGAGTGCCACGTTTGTGAAATTTTCTACGAGTATTCCCGTATTTTCTCTTTCTCTCTCTTATTATTCATTCTTACGTCTCTTTTCTCCCATTTTCTTATTACCACCTATTTATTTTTACTGCTTTCTTCTTTATCCAATTACTAACATCAAATCTTGTGATTCTTTCTTACAGTTGCAGCCCAAGGTGCTGAAGGGGCACGGTAGTCTCGCCCATGGTTATGAGTGGTATACGGAGCTGAGCGAGCCGGTGAGGGGCTTCATTACTGCGGCCAGTTTTGGAGACTTCGTCAAACTTTTGACGAAGAGCTCCAACGATTTGAGACAGTTTCATGCCCTTACTGAGCGGTGGTAGGACACTACCAGTACATTCCATTTCCTGTTTGGCGAGATGACGATGATGCCACTGGATTTCTCCATGATCACCGAGATCCCTTTCGGGGAGGAGTGCCTTCGCTATCTGGACGCGACGAGGGAGTGGGATCGGATTGAGTCGCTGCTGGGAGCCATCCCGGAGGAGCCCTTGGTCACGGCCAGGTGGTTCATAGATACTTTTCGAGGCCGACAGGGCTTTACTGATGAGCAGATGGCTCGGGGGTTTCTGATGTATATGCTGTGGTGCTCTCTGCTGAGCACCAAGGGCTATTAGATCTCCGTGACGCTGTTGGGGTCTTTGGAGCACATAGGGCAGACATACCAGTATGCCTGGGCTGGCGCAGGGCTAACCATCTTGTACCAGCACATGGGAGAGATATTCCGGGATCACCCAGCCTCTACCGGCGGTTTCTGGAGATCCTGGGAGGTATGCTTTTCTTCTTTTATTAATTTCCTAATCCTGATTTAAGCTTTACATTCTTATTCCAGATTTCTGTATTTATGCTTTCCCAAAACTTATGTTCCTCTTTTCTTTCTTGCAGATTTGGTCCCATGAGTATTTGCACATGATGTCGCCTGATACACGACCAGCGGACGCCCTCATTATGCCCCAGGGGTTGAAGTAGGCGAAGGATCGGGTCAGGCGGAAGACCGGAGCTCAAGATTTTATTTTGTTCAGGAATTTCCTGATGAACCTACGAGAGCAGCGCGTCCGATGGCAGCCTTGGCTAGATGTACTTCCAAAGACTTCCCAAGGGATGCAGGAGTCGACGGGGTATGACCCACAGGGGATCCTGTTCAATGGACCAGAGGCTCGGGCCTGGTACCCAGGAGAGAGGGTGACTAGACAGTCCTTGGCGGTCGAGTCCTTGTTCGTGCCATACCACCCGCTGGAGTCTATGAGAGCTACAGATACCCTCCAGGGTTCTGCGCTTATAGTTGCCCTAGTCAGTCTCTCTCTGTAGGGTTTCATGTATCCACCAGTGGGGTACACAGCTTTCCGTGCTGCGAAGCTGATGGGGAACTTCCCCCTGATGGAGGTGACCCGGGTGAGTTTTTTTCAGTCTCTTCGAACTTTATCTTTGACTTTTAAAGCATACGTGCTTGTCTTATTATTGGATTCATTCTTCTTTGTAGCCCATTCCTGCCGTAGCTCGGGCTCCGACTTTGCTGCCTTGGGATTGGAGCCTTAGGACGGTCTCTTACGGTGAGCAGACCACTACCATGGTTCCTAGGTATCAGGCAGGTGCTCCTACCGTTCTGCTCTAGTATGATCATGTCCCACAAGACTATACGGAGGAGGGCTTGCTCTATGCTCACAGCGTGAGAGAGTGGATTTACGGTCGAGAGTGGAGGGTAATTTCTAAATCTTGTTTTATTTAAAACTGTAGTTTTATTCAGGCATCCTAACCCTTCTTCCTTTTGTTCAGGCCAAGGGGGCGCGTTTGAGACTCATATAAGAGCTCTGGTAAGAATGAAAATGCTCCTTTTTATTTGTTTATCTTGCTTTCCAAGCTATTTTATTGGTAATTTGACTCGATCCCTCCATCCAGGAGTAACAGGTGGGGACTCTATCCCGGCAGGTGGGAGAGCTCCAGCAGCGGCTTCAGCAGTTTGGCATCCCTCTCAGCGATGCCCCTGGAGGCAGTGGTGCTAGACGTGGTGGAGGCAGTGGTGAGGGCACCAGTAGCGGCAGAGGTAGGGGCAGAGGAGGAGACGGATGCGGCGGGAGCGGCACAGAGTCAGAGGATGAGCCTCTCAGACGCGTCACTCGCCAGGCTAGGGGCCGAGGCCGGGACTGACTTTTCTTTCTCTCTTTTTTTACTTTTGAGTGTTCTTGGAGAGGACTTATACTGTATTCTGGATGATTGTATATACACATGCACACACTTTACTCTGGATGATGGCTTCAGGATAGCCGGCAGGATAGGCACCTGCCTTTATTTTTTTTCTTCTTATTGCTATTCATTGTATGTGTGACCATAGCTTGGTCCTTTTATTATGCTTGGTATATATATTTTGTCGTATGTGGGACCATAGCTTGGTCCCTCTTTTATTTTAATCTTGAATGCTCCTGTGAATGTATGAATGAATGAATGAATGAATAAATAATAATGAATGCATGTGACCATGGTCTGATATTGCTTTTATGTGCTGCATGATGTGCACATTTATTCTCTCTTTTGTTTGCAGGTGGGCTGAACCATTACAAACAAACCCTGGCCAAAATGAGGCTCAGGACGGCACTCGGTTAGGCCTCAATGCCGAAACGGTAATCACGGACTGTCGCGCAGCACTTCGTCGAGTGCCTTTCTGCTTTAACGAGTGCCGCGGGTAGGTGGACAGTTTTATTCCCCTATTTATACTACTTTCTTTTCCCAATACTCCGCAAAACACAATTTTCTCTTCTTCGCTTCCTTCTCAAATGGCCCCCTTCTGCTCCCAAATCCTTTTTCCATGGATGGATACTCTCTCCGGTATTGATAGGCTCAACTTTGAGTGTTTCAGACTAAACAATCTCTTCTCTTTCCGAAGGATGAATTTGAATGAGGGCCTACTTCGAGCTGCCATCAAATGTTGGGATCCCTCTCTCAACGTCTTTCATTTTGGCTCTCAGGAGACTTGCCCTTGTTTGAAGAATTCAGTGCTATTCTGCACACTGATCCTTTTACTGAGTTGACAGTTCTTTTGGTTCAGGCTGGGTACAACCGGGATTTAGCCACTTTTCTCCATATATCTCGGAATGCGGTGGGCTTTTTTATTTGTGACAAGCAGATTGACTTCGAGCACCTCTCTTCCGTTTATGCTCCCATAGGAGACCCTTATGATGGAGAGTGTTAGATCATTCGACGTAGTGCCCTGTCGATTGCTATGCTTTCTTACTTCCACTTTCAATCATCTTCTGACATTCTTATACCCATTGCCTGTGGTTTGTGGGAGATGAAGAGTGATGTTATGCTGATTCTTGGCGAGACTCTGATTGGTTTGGGCCACAGTCATACTGCTGAGGCTATGTTATCCGCAGGAGCACCTTTTATCTTACAAGTTTGGCTCATAGAACGCCTTGATCTCTTCATACACTCCTCACATCTTCGTGGGCCACTTCCCTATGACCGCATGGAGGTTCATTGCCTAATCCACTCTGTCGATGCTTGGCTTGGCTGGTTTTGAGGTCTTTCTCCTGGTGATATTTGTTGGACCTGCCCGGAGTGGGTTTACTACTCTATCGCCGTACGCCTTCCTGGGTGCCCCAGCATCTGGTTAACTGGCTTACATGCTACTACTTTTTACATTTTTGGTCGGGTGGTCCGCCAGTTCGAACTCTTCCAGGACATTAATGAGACTGTTACTGCTGATTTTATTAGGGGGTCCACTTTGCGCCCTTCTATTTTGAAGGCTTTCATCGAGGCTTGGCATGACAGAGTTTCAGCTCCCTTTCGGAGAATCCCGGCTTCAATTGTGCCCACCGTTGAGTACCTTTTTCAGATTCAAACACTGATCTAGAGACAGGCTTTATAGATATGCATTGATGAAAGTAAGACAAACAGGACAAAGCTCTAAAAACTTCCGACAAGTCCTGCCTATCCTTTCACGCTTTTGAATGTGATTTTCTTTGTTTTTTCTCTTCAAGAAGTGTTGTCATCTTTAGGAAAGTTCTAACATGTTTAATCAAAGTGTTCACTCCTCCGATTAATCTTTTATGAAAATTTCTCCTTTCAATGTCTTTTCTTGGCTCTTTACTTTGCTTTGTGTCTTGCTTAAAGTTTTAGTCATTCTATACCATGAATTCACATTTGTTTCTTTACAGTATTTAT
The DNA here is from genome assembly GCA_033977485.1 of Hydrangea macrophylla. Lineage (NCBI taxonomy): Eukaryota > Viridiplantae > Streptophyta > Magnoliopsida > Cornales > Hydrangeaceae > Hydrangea > Hydrangea macrophylla. The sequence goes on along the minus strand of CM066988.1, from coordinate 957,097 downwards.
TTTGATAGTCAGGAGATCCAGAGATGGGTTTTAGGTAAATATCTGGGTTCTTCGGATAGCAAACGAAGTTTGCACCTGGTTTTAGGGCTTTGAAGTGGTTCTGGGCAAATACCAGTTTGCCCCTAGTTTAGCACAGGATTTTTGTTTTTGGGTTTTCATGGGCCGAAGGCTTTTGAGAGCCCGCCTACTTATCCCCGAATGGGTATCAGGCCTGTAGTATTTCGGCTCGAGGCTTGAAGGAAGGCGCTGCTTGGGCGATTTTATTTTAATGACCAAACCAGGTAGGTTGCCTACGTATCCCTAGCGGGAATCAGGTCAAGAGTAGTGCATCGAGGTAGGAAGTTTTGAAAGTAATGGTTTCAAGCAAAGTATTTCTTGAGGCGATCGAGGTTAATCGGTTGCTTAAATTCAACCCCTTCCAGGTTCATGAGATAGGCCTCCCATCTAGAGAGGAGAGTCTTTATGATGTACGGCCTGACCCAGTTGGGTTTGAATTTTCCTCTGGGGTCATAAACGGGCACTTTCAATTCTTTGAGGACAAGGTCACCCTCAGCAAGCTTCCTTGGGCAGACCTTTTTGTTGAAAGCACGAGCTATCCTCTTCTGATATCCACGAGTATGATTTATTGCGGCCAACCTCTTCTCATCGAGCAACATCAACTCCTCATACCTTCCTCGTATCCATTCCAATTCGGTAATCTCACATTCTGCCAAAACCCTAAGAGAGGGTATCTCTACCTCGACTGGGAGAACGACCTCCATGCCGTAGACCAGCGAATAAGGTGTAGCTCCTGTAGAAGTTCTTATAGAGATCCGGTACCCCCATAGTGCAAATGGTAGCTTCTCATGCCAATATTTGTATGTCTCTGTTGTTTTTCCCAAGATTTCTTTAAGATTCTTATTAGCTACTTCTACTGCTCCATTCGTTTGAGGCCTATATGGAGAGGACTGATGGCGAGTGATCTTGTATTTTTCCAGAAGCGGGATAACTTCTCCCTAGAAATGTCTTCCATGATCTGAGATAAACTTGTTGGGGACCCCATACCTGCAGATTATGTTATTTTCGATGAAGCTCACAACATCCTTAGCTTTTAATGTGGTGTATGACGCGGCCTCCACCCATTTAGTAAAGTAGTCTATCACCACGATTATGTATCGATGCCCATTGGAAGCCTTCGGAACTATTTCACCAATGATATCAATGCCCCAAATAGAGAAAGGCCAGGGCGTGGTCATGCTGTAGAGCTGGGAAGGTGGGGTATGCATTAGATTGGGGTGGATTTGGAATTTGTGGCATCTCCTGACATACTCGCAACAATCTTTCTCCAAAGTCGTCCAATAATATCCTTGCCGAATGATCTTCTTTGCCAGCATATGCCCATTCATGTGGGGCCCGCAGACTCCTTCATGTATTTCCTCCATCATTCTTTTAGCCTCTTTTCCATATAGACATTCTAAATTGTACCCTGTGTATGACCTTTTCCACAGCTTATCTGCATAGATTGCAAATTGGGTTGAGAACCTTTGGATAGCCTTTCTATTCTTTTCTAAGGCTCCTTCGGGGTATCTCCTTCTTTAATGAACCTCCACACATCCACATACCATGGTATTTCCCCTTCATCTTCTATGGCCATGATTGTCTCAAATGAGGGTTGATTTTTAATCTCTATGGATAATGGGACCATTGTGACCCCTAAGGGGATCTGCATCATTGATGCCAGGGTTGCAAGGGAATTGGCCAATTGGTTTTCCTCTCGGGGAAGGTAGTAGAATGATATCTTCTTGAATCATTCTTTCAAACTCTCCAAATAGTTATGGTATGGCCTCATCTTTTTGTTTTTCACCCTCCAATCTCCCCGCACTTAGGATATGATCAAATTGGAATCTCCGAACACATCAACTTTTTCAACTCTTAAGGCCAGCACTGCCTCCATTCCCACTATCCATGCTTCGTACTCTGCTATGTTGTTGGTTGAGTTGTATTTAAGCTTGACGGCCAGTGGGGTAGGGGTTCCATCAGGTGCTACCAGGATGACCCCGACTCCGTAGCCTAGTTGATTGGCGGCCCCATCGAAATACATTCTCCATAAATCCTCCCTTACCTCCATCACTCCTTTGTCAGGAAACATGAATTCTCCTTTCTCCCCAGATTCTACGGTAAGGTCAGCTAGGTACTCGGTGATGGCTCTCCCTTTGACAGATTTGGAGGTGACATATCTGATATCAAACTCGGCTAGCATCATGGTCCATCGGGAAACACTACTGGTCAAGGCGGGTTTTTCAAACAGGTATTTGAGCGGATCCATTCGGGAGATTAAGATCACGGGGAAGGCTAACATATAATGCCTAAGGCGATGGGTACACCAGACTAAAGCCCAACATGCTTTCTCTAAGGGTGAGTACTTCAACTCGTATCCGGTCATCCTTTTGCTCAAATAATAAATGGCCTTTTCTACGTGTCCTTCTTCTCCTTCTTGGGCCAACATGCATCCCATTGAATCCTCGGTCACAGAAAGGTACAACAGCAGAGGCTTTCCGGGTGAGGGTGGTGACAGGACATGTGGGTTTTAGAGGTAGGTTTTGACCTTATCGAAGGCTTTCTGACACAAAGTATCCCACTCGAACTTCTCTCCTTTTCTGAGTAATTTAAATAGCGGATCGCAGGTCATGGTGAGTTTTGAGATAAAACGGCTTATAAATTGTACTCTACCCAGGAACCCCCTCAGCTCTTTTTCATTCTTGAGTGGCTGCATTTCGACTATGGCCTTTATCTTGGTCAGGTCTACCTCAATTCCCCTCTAAGTAATAAGGAACCCTAACAATTTTCCTGTGGTGACTCCAAAGGTACATTTTTGTGGGTTTAATCTCATCCTAAACTCCCTTAACCTCCCAAAGAACATCCTCAGAGCCTCCAAGTGACCTCTCCTCTCCTTAGATTTCAGAATCATATCATCCACATACACTTCCACCTCTTTATGGATCATGTCGTGCAATAATGCGGTAGCGGGTCGCTGATATGTTGCTCCTGCATTCTTGAGCCTAAATGGCATCACCCTATAGCAGTATGTTCCCCATGTCATGATAAAAGTGGTTTTTCCTCTATCCTCTGGTGCCATCAGGATCTGGTTATAGCCGGAGAATCCATCCATAAAGGACAGAAGCTCATGCCCGGCGGTGTTATCAACAAAGACGTCGATATGCGGTAAAGGGAAATCATCTTTAGGGCTTGATTTGTTTAAGTCTCGAAAATCAAGAACTCTTCCAGATCCCCAGTCTTGGTAATCTCTTCCACCTCTCCTTTTCCGAGCACTTCTTCATCCTCTTCATGCACCTCCTCCACCATACCCTCGGCATATTCCTCCTTGACGTCTTCGTCCGGCGCCAACCCTTCTCGATCCTCCTTTTCAGCCTCAACGCTTTCTTCATTCAATAGAGCCTGCATAGTTGGGCCGTCTATCATACCAACCCAATCTCGGGCAATAGCAGATCTCACGGGGGGGGGGGGGGGGGTGGTGCAGGTATGGGTCTTCATACTTGAAGAACTCAAGGGGGAAGAAGATCTCAAACCCCGGCTTCAAGCGATTATCCCTTCGATCAACCCATGGTTATAGGAAGCCGCAGAGGGGGAAATCATTGCCTTCCCTTATGAAATGCCCATTGAGGGTTTTCTGGTGCGGAGTCATTCGTGCGTTAACTGCCCTCTTCTTTCTTCTTAGCTCCTCCCTAGATGGCTAATAACCCAAACCATGAGTGTGAGTTTGAGTGGGGATTCTCGGGAACTCTGGCAGACCCTGAAGGTTCTTTCCCAATCCCATACCTGGAAAGAAACCCATTCTCTTCATGATCCCTGCGACCAACGGGCTTGCGTATTGTTCAAAGTAAAGAGGCAGGAATTCTTTTGGCTTCTCCTCTTCAATCATGCCGACGAACTCGATGATGATGCTTCGGAATTCTTTTGCTTCTTCTTCTTATAGTTGTAATTCTAGAACCGGTGCGCTTGATGATGCTTCGGACAAACGAACCCAGCTGTCCCCGAGAATGTCACAGACTTTGCTCTTCTAAACACATTTTACCTTTTGATGAATGGTGGATGGTATGGCACCCAAGCTATCCAACCATGGCCTTCTTAGCAGTAGATTAAAGGAGGCGGGGATATCAACGATTTGGAATTCAACTTCTTTATCCACTGGCCCGATAACAAGATTAAGAAAGATGATGCCCATGATCGCTCTTTGAGTGTTGTCATACGCCCTAACCTTTTTCTGGGATGACACGAAGGACGATTCATCTAAGCCCATTCGTTTGGCTGTTCAGAAGGAGCATACATTCAAAGCAGATCTGTTATCAACGAGACAGGCGGGTACGGTGTTCCCCAAACATTCGACAGTGACGTACAACGGCTTGTTGTGAATGGGTCCTCCGGGGGGCATGTCATCTGAAGAAAAGGTAATAGCCAAGGTCGGGATTCTGCCAATCATTCCCACGATATCTTCCGGTGCCGTGTTGATGGGAACATCAGATTGGTTTAGGGCGTCTAACACTGCCTGCTTGTAGCGTTTTGATGCTATCAGTAACCCCCAAATGGTGATATTGGCCTGAGTTTTCTTAATCTGCTTTAGAAACCTGTCTTCTTCCTCTTCTTCATTCATTTTCCCTTTTCTTTTGTCCAATTCTCTCCCTGGATGATCTTTCTCTAGCTCATGTGGTTTAAAATGTCTGCCCGAACGAGTTAAATGACTGACTTCTTCCCTTGCCCACAGATTGTCAACTTCTGGATTAACTTTCAAGGTATCCTCCACCATCTCTGTTTTTTTATCGCTCTCGTACCAAAGATCGTCTTCTACCTGGCTCACGTCTTGACTGTCACTCCCTTGAACCCACCAGCCTGGCTGTTCTATTTCACTTTTCTCTGGCTGATCCTCCAAAGTACAGATTGTTGAATCCTTCGGCAGCTGGTATGACTTTCTTGGTGTCCCAACCGTAGTGATTAGCCTAGACGGATCAAAGTTTGCTTGTTCTATCCCCAAGAAGTAAAGGCCCTGCGGTGGTGGCACGGCTTAATGATTCGGAAGCTGATTTCTAGTAACGTTTGGAGCTTTGGTAGGTGGTTCCGAAATTACTTTGTTATCAATGAGGTCCTGGATTTCGTACCTTAATCTCATACACCGATCCGATGAGTGACCCTTATGCTAGTGAAATTTGCAAAAGAGATCTCCTTGGAAATTTTGCAGAAGTGGACTTGGTAGAGGTCGAGGTTCCAACTGACGGAGATGCCCCTTTGCTAACAGCCTGTTGAGGGCAGTCGATAGTGACACTACCAAATCTGAGTATTTTCTTGGTGCTTTGTTTCCTCCTCTCCATGGCATTATGTCAAATTTTCTCTCCGGCCCATTGAGTGCATTGACATCGGTGGGGCCAGAGTGACCCCCCATTTGTCCTCCATTGGACCCATAGTTTGGTCTCCTGTACCGGTTTGGTTGCTCCTCTTTCTTAATTACCCCCTCTTGGACTGCATCCTCTATCCTCGTTCCAACATCGAAAACCTCGGTGAAGGTGTTGATTGACTGAAATCTCATCTTTTCTTGATACACTGGCTATAGATTCTTCATCAGCATTCGGATCTGGTCTTTCTCAGACGACCTTTGTACCATTTTTCCCCTCCATCTGCTCAGGTATTCGGTGAATGATTCTTTGTTCCCTTGCTTAGTGGTCTCCAAATCTCGGATAGTGACATCTAAATCTTGATTGTACTCGTACTGCGCCACAAATGCTTTGATCACTTCTTCCCACACCCTGGTTTTGGTTGGTTCGAGAGTAAGATACCAGGATAAAGCAGCTCCGGTTAAAGTCTATTGGAATAGGACCGCCATCATGGTTGTGCTTAGCCCACTCAGTTGGAAAGCTCCAATACACATTCTTACATGGCTGCGAGGATTCCAAGTCCCATCAAACTTGTCAAAAATTGGCATCTAAAACCCGGCAGGCAGCGTCTCGTGGACCCCGTCGTACAAACCTTCCAACTCCATCAAATAAGTGTCGACCCCTTGAGCCTTACGCATCACCCTTTCCAACTTCTCGATCTTTTCGCTCAGCAGTCTATCCTTCTCAGCTTTCTCTCTCTCTCTGTTGGACCGTAGTGCATCAGTCCATTGTGCCTCCTGATCATCAAATCAATCTCCCTCCCCTCCTCCCAAAGGTGGGCCCATAACAGGCAGAATTACAGGTGGTGGCTGATGATTCAGTGCTTCTATCATTCCCATCATACGGTTCATATTTTCGGCCTGCCGCCTCATTTGCTCTGCTTGTTGCTCTACCAGTGTTCTCAACTTTGCTACTTCCCCGTTGTTTCTTTCTTCTGCCATTTCCATGTCTTCTCTTCTTATCAGCCTCGCTGTGTGTCCCCTAAACCAGGTTGAATCTGAACTCGATGCTATCTTTGCCCCTACAAAATGTTTAATTTTGTTTTAAAACCTTTTGATTTGCTTCTTTTTACCACATGTATGTATTTTGTTTTAAAAGATTTTTGGTAAAGTGAAAACCCTTTTTACGCATGTCATGCCGATGTAATGCATGTGTGCTTGTGTGCCTATTTTATATGCCAAGGAAAAGAAAATCCTAATCCAAACACAAACATATAAGCACATAAAATCCTCACCCATGTCAAGTGCCCTAATTTCTCCTCTCATTGTGATCCTCATTACCTTTTCGAAGGTTGGGTATTTAAAATTTTCCAAAATTCATTTCTTAAGATGATGAGATCTTTTAAAAACAATTCTCAAGAATTTTGAATCTCTTATTCGAAAATGAGGATGTGAAAACACTTATCAACAAAAGATGATCGGGTTGAATTTTTGCTTTGAAATTTATTTGAAAAAACATTTCTTTAGTTGGTGAAACTTTTTCAAAAACAAACACCCAAAAATTTTGAGTTCTTCCTTCGAAGATAAGAACGTGAAAATATACCTTAACAAGGTTAGTTTGGAGTTTTGTTCGAAAAGCGAACCCCAAAGATTTTTAAAAAGAACGATTGAAAACTTTCGAATAAAGACGGTAAAAATCCGTTTGCTTTTAAAGATGGATTTGACATTTATTGAGTAGGAGGACCACATGATTGGACTATCACCGTACTTTTCATGGATTCAGATGCATACAAGGTCAATGATTCTTTAGCTAAATGTGATGTAGGAGATGTAATCTTATAATCAAAATCTAACACATTCCCAAATGTCATGGGACATGAAGAGGGATTGCTTGAGAGCGATTAAGACTAGGTTTTGGTCAAATAAGGGACCCTTGACACACACCCGATAGGATGCTTCATATGCCAACACATGGTACGAGATCAAGGGTGATCACACAGTCCCATGATAACTTGACCGACCGGGTTGCCCTGAGCCTCTAAGGTCATAGTTCAGTACAATCGACTGGCGAGACATGCAAGTGAAATGCAACAGGCACACAAAGATTAATTAATTTGATTAAAAGGATGTTTTCAAGTCTAATCCTCAAGTGAACCCAAAATCAGAATTCTGGTCTGCGAAACCAAAGATTCTGGGTTCGTTCCCCAGCAGAGTCGCCACATTGTGGATATCGCAATTTTTCTTTCTTTTTACCCACAACTTTCTTTTAAAATATTTTCTAAATTTCAAATTCAAAATAAATGAGTCGCCACTTAATTTTTCAAAGGAAAACTAAGAAACCGTTTCAAAAGGAAACTGATCTTTTGCGAAACCAAAGATTAACCAGGTCTGGGGATTAAGGAATGAGAGAGGAAGGAGCCCGTCGGACTAAAACACCCTCTCTCATCCTATCTTGTGATAGGCCTCTACTCAACATCCTTTTAATTGAATTACGAATCTAAGCATGCCCCCAACTAATACATAGATATATGATTCGAGGTGAAAATTGCATATTCATAGTGTATTACAAGGTCTTTTATGCATACTTTTATCCACAAGTCCCTAGATTTCGATACATATCAATGATTAAGTGTTTTCTATGATGTTGAGACTCAAACATGTGTTTTTACACTATTTTACAGGTCATGGAAAGCAAACATTGCATCGAAAGTGATTCTGGTGAAGAGAATAGCAGAAGCATCTGAGAAAATGCCAATTTTGACAATGAAGACTTCAGATTTGGAAGATTTTCCCTGAGATATAAAATGTAGATCTTTGAGTTACGGTCGCGTGGCTGTAAATGAGAGGTCAATTCGAGGTCCGAGTGAAAAGTTATGGCCATTCTTCCATCGGTGCGCAGAGCTGTCAAAATCAGAGAGTTCAATCGATCAATCGATCGAACCTTCGATCGATCGAACTAAGCTCGATCGATCGAACTTTATATTCACCCAAAAGTTGCATAAACTCTGCGGGAACCCTATATATACGTCGTTTTGACGCCAGACGAAAGGAGGACACTCCAGAACGCAGAAAACAGCAGTTTTAGGGTTAGATTAGGTGTAGATTAGGTTAGATTCAAATTTTCTTCCTCCTTTTCCATTGTTAAACTCAAGATTGATGTTGATTACAAGATATATTCATATTATCATCAGGTTTTTCTTCCCTCTTTTCTTTATTTGATTGTTTATTACTTTAGATGTTAATGATTGTTATGTTTTGTTATTTCTGTATTAGTTTAATCATGTTTTCATAGTTTAGACGTTGGAAATATAAGATGAAACATTGATTCCCAACCTCTGCCATGCAACCTTTAGAAACACTGGGCTCGATCGATCGAAGGTATTTCGATCGATCGAACTAGGGTCATAGTCAAGCGATCGAAAGCATTGCGATCGATTGAAGGATGATGCTGTCCGATCGATCGAGAGCGCTTCGATCGATCGAACCTACAGAATCTTGAGATGATTCTTTTAAGTATTCCATGACTTTCTATTTTTGAAATATGTAATCAAATTGTCTCAATAAGCACAGTTTGTCACAACAGTTTTTAGAACTTAAAGCCTTAAGACTATTTTCTTCAATGACTTTTGAAAACCACTTTGAATGCTAACACCACTTAGAGTGCAAGTAATTACCATTGTTTTAAACCGTCTTCCAAGTATTTTAAATCAATTGTGATGATGTAGTCCCGGTCATGAAAGGGCTATTTATTCTTTATCTTTAGAAAAATACAGAATACTGAAGAGGAATGAACTCCATAGAACGTTAATGAGTATGCATGGTAGGTGGTTAGGATTAATGTGGATTCTCGTATTTCGAACACCTTTAGTTTATCTGTTAAATTAGTTATGTTTCTTTATGCTTTAGTTTGCTATTTAGTTTAAGTTAATTAATTAGGATTCGTTAGAACCTCCAATCTTTCATTTTTATTTTCTTTTCTTTAGGTCATAACTTAGTAGATATTCTTCCTATTCCTTCCCTGTGGGATCGACCTGGACTTATCCAGTATTACTTGCACGATCACCTACACTTGGGTGTTGCACAAGAGTGCACAACTTTTTAGTCGTGTCAAGTTTTTGGCGCCGTTGCCGGGGAAGGCAACTAGGTTAGAATTTTACTAAGTTATTTCCAATTTTCTTTTCCTTTAAAATTTTTTTTAATGATTTTGGACTTTTCTCTCACAAGAAAAAATTTATAATTCTTTTGTTTAAAAAAATATTTGGGTGAATATGTCTTATCCATATTACCCTTCATACAACACAAACACAAACACAAACGCCACCAATAGGTACACATTAGGTAATGAAAACTATCCCCCAAGTTGGCAAGCACCCACATATGACGCAGATTATCAACTTGAGTGCTACCCACCACCACAATGCGAATATGATAATGGTAGTCCCTCATATTATCAAACGTACTAAGAACCTCCACATGGAGAGTTCTATCAACCGCAATGGGGCGATAACCAAAATAATAATATAGGATATAATAGTAGTTCCCACGATTACCAAATGCACCAAGACTTTCCTTCTGGGGGGTCTTGTCCACAAACACATTGGGATGGGAATTACTACCAACAACAATGGGGCAAAACTTCATATGGTAATAATGAGGAGAATAACCAAGTTGAGGATAATGGTATGTTAAAATTACTATTTTGTGAAATGAAAAGGCTAGATAGTGCACTAGATAAATTAGAAACTAGATATCAACAAGCATATGCTAGCCAACCTTTAGAAGACTATATCAATCCTTCAACACTACAACCTAAATTTCAAGACACTAATAATAGAATGGAATTGGAGGATACTGATGGGTGTATAATAATGTCTGAACTCCAAAACCAAACCATTGAGCATGAAGTTGTAGAACCATCTTCTCTTCAATATACACCCCCAGACATCAACTCGATCACTGCCTGGATAAAGTTGCACAATTCCTTTGTCCAGAGAACCTCAATAGATGACATATATAGTGAGGAGAGTTACCCGGATGAGAATGAGGTTTTTACAGATAATGAGAGTTTAGGTGACTACACGCAATTAGGAAAGGATGAGTCCCCTGTTGACTCTACCCCTACCTTTGATAGTGACCCTAGGGAGGACGTTATTGAAAATTCTAAATTAGATTTAGATTCATCTGATATTCATGAACCCTCACCTCTTTCGACCGAAGAGGTGGTGTCACCAAGTTGCCCATCACCTATCCTCTCTATCAATCAATGCTCTCATCCCAAGTTTAAAAATCATGTGTACCCTAATATTGAACAAATAGAATGTGTTGTGGAATAGGATGGTAAGGATACTAGCACATGTTTTTCACAAAATTTTAACTTTCAAAATTCTTTGAGAGAAGACTTGAAAAATATTGGGCCCACATTAGATGATCTTAAACTTCAACAAGAAGCTAGTAATCTTCTAGACTGCTTGACCTTCTTGAGTAAAAATGATATTGAGGCCCAAATAGATAGCTTCATCCAAGTCCAGTCCAAAACTATTTACATAGAACAGAAATCCCATTCATATGATCATATCTCTATAGATTCTGTTTTAATACAAGAGGAGGGTAAAGAAGATTCATTAGAACATCACTTAGACCTTGCCCCTTTTATTGAACCATGGCCTCCGCCTATTTTTGATAATAAAAAAATAGAGACCATTATAGGAAATACCAACACCAAAGATCGTTTCTTGCATATAATTCCTAAAAAGTGTGGTATATCTGTCACACCCCAACCCGCCCCCGCAGGCTAGGACACGTGTAACAAGCCAGCAAATCAAACAATCATTTTTAACGTTCCAAAAGTAACATTATAAACTGAAATACCAGGGGTAAAATAGCTTTTTATCAAACAAAATAATAAAGAGAAATAAAATAAAGTTTTACAATATTCGAATGGTACTCAGACAGAGTTCCCTCTATTACAGCACCATTCCCCCTGTTAAACAAAAATTGAAATACCAATATATCACCAAAACCACTTGGAAATACTTTCAAAACTCCAACACACAATTCATTTTACAAGGATTTAATAGAAAACCCAAACATAAACTTATCTCCCAAAAATCCAAACAGTAGGAATAGAGCTACTCATCTAAATTCATTTACATATGAACATATTAAATAAAAACCATTAATCTCGAGCTATCCCAGAATCCCCACAGTTCAACGCTTCTCACGGTGATGCTCGTCCATACCTGCGTGGTCATTAGCCACAAAATCTGAATAAGCTTTCGCTTAGTGAGTACGTGGTGCTAATCATGCAATTGGAGTATTTAATGGTTCATAACACCAATTAAACATCACAACAATAAATGGTCGCAGGCGTGTCAAGTAATCAATCACCATCGTTCTGGACCCCTGATTCCGGGTCATTCTCACTTTCGTCGCTTTTAAAGCGATATCACTCACTCTCATCTGACCGTAGTCAATTCGTTGTGGTCGTCACCACGTCCCCTTTTCTCTGAGGACTTCATCATCATCCCCCTTTTCTCTGAGGAATGGGCGTCCCTTATATACGGGCTAAATAATGGTGACTATCAATTGACACCCTTTGACCCAAATAAGCACATAAGCAGTTCAACATGTCAACGTGGCAATTTTAACATTTTTTTTAATATGTTAAATAATAAATTATCACATGCTTTTCTACTTAATTATAAATTAAGCATTCTAAGCATTTAATAACAATTAAAAGACATTAAACATCCAATTTTGGGATTAGGACACTCACCTCACGAATAAGTTCCAAATAAGCCTAGAAATCCCAAACTCCTTCGCAAAACTAGCTCTAGATACTCCCAATGATATTCCTACATATTTATATATCACATATATGTATCACCCCTCAAAATGGGTCGCGGAAAAACATTACCAAAATTGAAAAAGAAAGACATAGAAATAACCCTCTCATCTTCATGAGTCCAAATATGGCTTCGATTCGCGAAATAGAGGTCACACGGCGAAGCTACGATGACAATATGGCGCGAAACCCTTTACTTCTTTTTTTCTCCTCCGCTGAACCTAACTCTCTGAAACTCTTTGATTCTTTTCTTTTTTTAAAAAAAACTAACTAGCCGACTAGCTTAGAAGATATATGTTAGAATTTTTGTCGTATTTCTATTTACAGCCCCACATGTTTCTAAAGTCCTATTATGAAACCCCCGAAACTTTATATTAACTACCAAAATATCTAAGTGGGTATGCGTCATTGTCACGTATGGGTCCCAAAAGTGGTCCCAAATACTATATGAAGTTGCTAATTAGCCTACTAGTTATGAATCATATTCCAATTCGCCCTCACACGGGTACCCAAACTGGCACCATAAAAGATCATAACTAGCAATAAAATATTCAAAACAATTAAACAATTATTCATTTAATCATATAAATGCAATTTATTAAATCTGGACCTCCCGTGGGTCCCATTTCACATCTATCCAACTGTGCCCTTCTCGAAGCACTTATCACATCGGGGTAATTAGAACTTACCCAAATATCACATGTAATTAATTATACTAATTAATGCATGAAAAATAAATATTACTTCCATTTTCTGGGTACGGGTATTACATCTCTCCCTCCCTTTTAGGAAGTTTGTCCCCAAACCTTTCTTACCTCAAGTGTCAAATAGGTGAGGATATTTCTCTCGGATCTCGTCCTCACGTTCCCAAGTTGCCTCCTCTACTGAATGATTATGCCATAACACCATAAAATAGAAGAATGACTTTAGTTCTGAGCACCTGATCCTTCCTATCTAGGATTTGAACTGGATGTTCAAGATAAGTCAAGTCTTCTCGAACCATCAACGGTTCTGGAGTGATACGATGACTCAAATCTGATAGACAACGTCGCAACATAGAAACATGAAACACATTATGAACATTAGCCAACTCTTCTGGTAATTCCAATCGATATGCAACTGGACCAACTCTATCCATAATCAGATAAGGCCCTACAAACCTCGGACTTAACTTGCCTCGCTTACCAAATCGTGCGATACCTTTCGAAGGCGATACTTTCAAGTAAACATAATCACCTACCTCGAATTCCAACGGTCTTCTACCTGTATCCGCGTAGCTTTTGTAACGACTTTGTGCTATTTGTAGCCGTTGTTTAACTAACTTGATTTTGTTGGTAGTGACTTGTACGATTTCAGGACCTATGAGTTGCTTTTCCCCAACTTCTGTCCAACACACCGGTGATCTACATTTTCGACTGTACAATGTCTCGTAAGGCACCATCCCAATACTCATCTCAGATTGGCCGTCTGTCTGAGGATGAAATACTGTGCTAAAATGCAAGGTCGTCCCCATTGCCTTTTGCAAACCCTCCCAAAACCTAGACACAAATCGTGTGTCTCGATCTGACACAATTGATACTGGTGCCCCATGTAATCTAACAATTTCTCTAACATAAAGCTCTGCTAACTTTGTCGGATGACGAGTCTTGATTGGCAAGAAATGAGCTGATTTAGTCAATCGGTCAACGATCACCCAAATACTATCATTAGACTTAGGAGACCTTGGCAAACCTGACACAAAGCGTAATATGCTCCCATTTCCATTCTGGTATCTTCAACGGTTGCAATTCACCAGCGGGTCGTTGATGTTCCAATTTTACTTGTTGACAAGTTGTACATTTGGCCACAAACTCGGCGACTTCCCGTTTCATACCACTCCACCAATACACTTCCCGCAAATCTCTATACATCTTGGTACTCCCTGGATGTACAGAATACCTCGTATTGTGAGCTTCTTCCATGATCTTATCTTTCAACTCTTGAATGTTCGGGACACATAATCGATTAACATACCTCAATACATTATTCTGGAAACTGAATTCTAGTCGTCTACCCTCAGGTAATTCTTCAACTATTTTCTTGAAATTTGGGTCCAAAAGTTGATTCTCCTTGATTTCTTCGATTAAGCATGGTTGTGCCATAATAGCCACCATTAAACCACCTTGCATTCTGGGAATCACTTCCAATTCCAGCTGTTCAAATTCTTTTACCAATGTTGCTTGAGCTGTTAAAGAATAAACCAAATTTTCTGACGACTTTCGACTTAACGCATCGGTAACCACGTTAGCTTTACCCGGATGATACTGGATCTTCAAATCATAATCCTTCATCAATTCAAGCCATCTTCTCTGTCTCATATTCAACTCTCTCTGGGTAAATAAATATTTCAGGCTCTTATGGTCGGTAAATATCTCACACATTTCCCCGTACAAGTAGTGACGCCAAATCTTTAACGCAAATATCACCGCTGCCAATTCCAGATCATGAGTCGGATAATTCTTCTCGTGTGTCCTTAACTACCTCGAAGCATAAGCTATAACTTTACCCTCTTGCATTAGAACACATCCCAGGCCCTGATGAGAAGCATCACTGTATCTACTAAAACCTCCAGTACCCGACGGAATAGCTAATATTGGCGCTGAGGTTAACTTATCTTTCAACTTCTGAAAACAGTCTTCACATTCTTTATTCCACACAAAAGCCACATTCTTTCTCATCAATTGAATCATCGGAGTCGCGATTCTAGAGAAGTCTTGAACGAACCTTCTATAATAACCAGCTAACCCCAAGAAACTTCGAATTTCAGAAACATTTGTCGATCTCGACCAATTCTTAACAACTTCAATCTTCTGTGGGTCCACAGAGACACCATCCTTAGAGATCACGTGGTCAAGAAAAGTAACATTTGTCAACCAAAATTCGCTTTTCTTCAACTTCCCAAATAGTTGCTTTTCTCTAAGTCGTTGCAGAACCAATCTCAAGTGTCGTTCATGTTCTTCTTGACTTCTAGAATAAATTAATATATCATCAATAAATACTATCACAAATTCATCTAGATAAGTCTTGAACACCCTATTCATCAGGTCCATAAAAGGGGCTGGTGCATTCGTAACCCCAAATGGCATGACAAAAAATTCATAGTGCCCGTACCGAGTTCTGAAAGCTGTCTTCTCAATGTCCTCAACTTTAACCTTCAATTGGTGATACCCAGATCTTAAGTCAATCTTAGAGAAGATTTGTGCCCCTTGCAATTGATCAAACAAATCATCAATACGTGGCAACGGATACTTATTCTTTATAGTCACCTTATTGATCTCTCGATAGTCGATACACATTCTCATTGTCCCGTCCTTCTTCTTCACAAATAAAACTGGTACACCCCACGGTGATACACTAGGCCGAATGAACCCCTTATCTAGTAAATCTTGCAGTTGAGTCTTCAACACTTTTAACTCTACCGGAGCCATTCTACACAGTGCCCGTGAAATTGGTTGAGTTCCTGGCATCACATCTATCCCAAACTCAATTTCCCTCTCAATCAACACACTAGGTAAATCTTCTGGAAAGACATCTGGAAATTCTTTCACTACTGGAATATCCTCTAATTTCAGTTCAGTACTTCTAGTGTCAAGTATACTACACAAGAATCCCCGACATCCCTTTTTCAACAAACGACAAGCTCTGACAGCTGACACCAGATAAGGCGGTGGTGCTACACCTGTCCCTTGGAAACAAATTGCATCTTGATTGGGCAATCGAAATGTTACTCTCTTATTCTCACAATCGATAATGGCGTGATTTGCAGATAACCAATCCATCCCCAAAATGACATCAAAATGTTGAATAACCAATGGCACTAAGTCAACAGTCAAATCTCTACCATTCACATCAATCCCACAAGCTTTAAAGACACCCGAACTTACTAGTGGAGCTCCCGATGGAAGTGAAACAGACAAATCAAAATCTAGTAGTTCTAAGGGTTTATCTAAATATTTAGCAAATGGGTGTGAAACAAAAGAGTGAGTTGACCCCGAATCCAATAATACTCTAGCAGGTTGTGAGCAAATAGGGAGTATACCTGAAACCATAGTATCAGCAGTAGTTGTCTCCCTAGGCTTGAGCTGAAAATACCTTCCTTGTCGTTGCTCCCTCCCTTGAGATTGTTGTTGAGGTGGCCTCTGACTTGGTGCACTTCCCACAGATGAACTAGAACTTCCTGGTCCTCTTTTTGGGCAATTACGCTCCCGATGCCCCATGTCACCACACAAATAACACCGTATTCTGCTATCATCTATACCTTATCTCGGAGCAATACTTTGTCTTGGTACATTCTGTCTTGATAGATTGGGACAATCTCTTGCCACGTGTCCTGGCCGTCGACAGTTGTTGCAAATGATAGGAGATAAGTTGCACATTCCCCAATAATACCTACCACAGATCTGACACCTGGGCTTTTTGCCCCCGCTTACTGACGAACTCCCCAAATTCGGTCTCTTGGAACTACCCTGCCCTTGGAATTGACTACCTCCTGGCCTCTTGAATAGTTGACTTTGCCCTGGTGACAACACACCTCGCTCAGCAATTAGGGCCACATCTAACACTTCTGAATATGTCGATAGTCAGTGTGTATCTACTTTTCCCCTAATTTCATCACGAAGTCCTTCTTCGAATCGTCTTGCCCGAATAAACTCATTTGGAATCAAATCCATTACAAATCTGGCCAAACTTCTAAACTGGGCTGCGTAATCCCTAACGCTCATATTACCCTGACTGAGATGAGAAAACTCTCGGGCCTTCTGATCACTGAAAGATCGAGGAATATATTGTTTCGAGAACTCCTCGATAAACCCATTCCAGGTAGTCGGTGCTCCCTGCCTTAGTACTGACGTCCACCAATTTTGTGCTTCTTCTTTCAGAGTATCTGATGCAAACAAGACCTTCTGTTCCTCTGTACATGGCAAAGGGCAA
This sequence comes from Hydrangea macrophylla, assembly GCA_033977485.1. Taxonomy (NCBI): domain Eukaryota; kingdom Viridiplantae; phylum Streptophyta; class Magnoliopsida; order Cornales; family Hydrangeaceae; genus Hydrangea; species Hydrangea macrophylla. The sequence goes on along the minus strand of CM066988.1, from coordinate 939,926 downwards.
AAAATTCTCTTCATATCGGTCAACCAATGGTCAGCCTTCATCGAATCAGGTTCTCCTTTGAATTGCCCTGGCTTTTACTTGTAGAACATGGCAATAGTTGTTGATTTTGTTCTTTGTTCTGGGTTTGATGAGCTCGGTCCCTCCTTGGTAACTCGAGTTTCAGCCACTTTTACCAACTTTTTCATGACTATTTCAATTATGTCCATACGGGCCGAAGACGGGTTCTCACCTCCAGACATCCTTGCCTGGCACCCACAACAAAGTATATATATACATGTTACTTTTAAATAAATTACAATGCATGCTAAATAACATTTTAAAGCATGCTAAATAAACATGGATGCATGATCGTACTACTACGTGCCATTGTGTGCACACTCACGCATCGTCACTCGTACCCAAGGCTCTAACCTATTGCTCTAATACCAAAAAATTGTCACACCCCAACCCGCCCCCGCAGGCTAGGACACGTGTAACAAGCCAGCAAATCAAACAATCATTTTTAACGTTCCAAAAGTAACATTATAAACTGAAATACCAGGGGTAAAATAGCTTTTTATCAAACAAAATAATAAAGAGAAATAAAATAAAGTTTTAAAATATTCGAATGGTACTCGGACAGAGTTCCCTCTATTACAGCACCATTCCCCCTGTTAAACAAAAATTGAAATACCAATATATCACCAAAATCACTTGGAAATACTTTCAAAACTCCAACACACAATTCATTTTACAAGGATTTAATAGAAAACCCAAACATAAACTTATCTCCCAAAAATCCAAACACTAGGAATAGAGCTACTCATCTAAATTCATTTACATATGAACATATTAAATAAAAACCATTAATCTCGAGCTATCCCAGAATCCCCACAGTTCAACACTTCTCACGGTGATGCTCGTCCATACCTGAGGAATGGGCGTCCCTTATATACGGGCTAAATAATGGTGACTATCAATTGACACCCTTTGACCCAAATAAGCACATAAGCAGTTCAACATGTCAACGTGGCAATTTTAACATTTTTTTGAATATGTTAAATAATAAATTATCACATGCTTTTCTACTTAATTATAAATTAAGCATTCTAAGCATTTAATAACAATTAAAAGACATTAAACATCCAATTTTGGGATTAGGACACTCACCTCACGAATAAGTTCCAAATAAGCCTAAAAATCCCAAACTCCTTCGCAAAACTAGCTCTAGATACTCCCAATGATATTCCTACATATATATATCACATATATGTATCACCCCTCAAAATGGGTCGCGGAAAAACATTATCAAAATTGAAAAAGAAAGACATAGAAATAACCCTCTCACCTTCACGAGTCCAAATATGGCTTCGATTCGCGAAATAGAGGTCACACGACAAAGGTACGGCGACAAAATGGCGCGAAACCCTTTATTTCTTTTTTTCTCCTCCGCTGAACCTAACTCTCTGAAACTCTTTGATTCTTTTCTTTTTTTTTTTTAAAACTAACTAACTAGCCGACTAGCTTAGAAGATACATGTTAGAATTTTTGTCGTATTTCTATTTATAGCCCCACATGTTTCTAAAGTCCTATTATGAAACCCCCAAAACTTTATATTAACTACCAAAATATCTAAGTGGGTATGCGTCATTGTCACGTATGGGTCCCAAAAGTGGTCCCAAATACTTTATAAAGTTGCTGATTAGCCTACTAGTTATGAATCATATTCCAATTCGCCCTCACACGGGTACCCAAACTGGCACCATAAAAGATCATAACTAGCAATAAAATATTCAAAACAATTAAACAATTATTCATTTAATCATATAAATGCAATGAAATGCAATTTATTAAATCTGAACCTCCCGTGGGTCCCATTTCACATCTATCCAACTGTGCCCTTCTCGAAGCACTTATCACATCGGGGTAATTAGAACTTACCCAAATATCACATGCAATTAATTATACTAATTAATGCATAAAAAATAAATATTACTTCCATTTTCTGGGTACGGGTATTACAATATCTCTTATAATTGTCTCCAACAAATTTAGAGGCCATAGGTTTTGCATCATCTCCTCTGAACTTGAGCCTGACATTAGTTGGGGGGAGTTGCATTTTTATGAAGATCTCAAAAATCTTGTCATTGTTAAATTATTTCACTGGGAAGATCCTCAAAAATTTCGGTTATTACTGTATGATAAAAATCTTGATTAACCGAATTTATTTACTGAGTAGTTGTAGTATATTCTCTATTTTTCCTTGTTGCTACTAATGATTTTGCAGGTAACTTAACAAAGAAATAAAAGAAAAAAAAAATTGGATATTAATGCCTCGAGGTAACATCCTTCCTTCTCTTGCTTTACTTTGTATGTCCATGTGCTTAGTTTAGAACATTGGGGACAATGTTTAGTTTTAGTTGGGGGGGAGTGAGTCATTGCATGCCTCGTTTCTTTCTTTTTATGCTTTAATGTCAATACACCTGCTTAGCAACATGACTCAGTAAATCAAAATTGCAAAATAAAATAAAAATTGCAAAAATTTAAAAATTTTTAATTTTTTTTAATATATTAAAATGGTTCTTGTATTTCTCTCTTAGTTTATGTAGTTAGTTATGATGCAGTAGTGTTATTTTCTATATGTTATTAGTATGTGATACACTATGGTAGTTTGTTTACTATCTTAGTTATAGTATGTTTTATGACTTTTAATCTTCAAACAACTTTGAGCACGTTGTGACAACCTTATACATAGCTAAAATGGATTAGTAAGCATAGCTTAGGTGTCTTGAGAGACTGTAGTGGAGACTAATAACCCATGTGAGCTTTTGTGCCATTCTTTGTTTTTGAGGGTTTTATAAAATTACTCTTACTTTTTGAAAAGCGTATTAATTCTTTGTAAGTCTCATTTTTCTTCTTCATTTTGACTGATCACTAGAAGAGAACGTTCAGGATTTAGCAAAATTTAGAGCTCTTGAAATTACTGAAATGAATAATCCTAATGAACTTAGAAGATGATTTAGGCCATCTTTTGACCATACACGCATAATAAAGCCTTGGCCTACCTCTGTACTATTCCTTTACTTCACCTCTTGAGCCTGATCATAATTGCATTGTCATTATAATTCCTTAAATCTAAGCCTAACTCCATATTACGAGTTTGAGTTTATTTTCTTTATCTAGGAGTGATTGGGATGTGTTATCTTGACAAGAAGTTTGGTTATGTGAATAAGGGATAGTTTGCAAAAAAACAAAAAGAAAAAAAAAAGCATGAAAAGAAAAAAATGCCAATGGTCATTACAAAAGAAAAAGAAAAAAAAAGTAATAAAAAGAAGAGTGTGGAAATAATAACAAAAAAAAAAAAAAAGAAAAGAAGAAGAAGAAGAAGAGAGAGATTGCAGTTGTGGAGAAGTTTGAGAAGTTGTAGTAGACATTCCAATCACATCCTTGGACCAAATTGAAAATCACAAGCCTCTTTCTTCTTTCACCTATAACACCTCTTTTTCACAGTCCTGATGATTTTAGGTAAATTGGATTTGAAGTTAAGGTAATGAGGAAGTTCTCCACGGTATTTCGCTCTTCTAGTGAAAAGTATCCTTTCATGAGACTTTGTGCACTAAAATCTCCATTTTTCTATTTAGATTTGAGAAGTATTAGATTCCATTCATATTTACTCTTTATAGCTTCCATATCATGAGTGATAATTATTACACCCAATTCGGAGTGATTTCATCTTGAGAGTGTAATCATGTTAAGAGTTGAGTCAAAATGAACATCTTGATAGTATCTTAGGTTATGCAAGCTTTGAAATTAAAGTTTTGTATTTTCGTTGTCCATTCACACACACACTTGAAGATTGACAGGTATGGAACATTCTAATGACTTTGATAGTAGTAACTGTAATGTGTGTGTTGCATTGCTATGGCATACTAGAGAGTTTCATGAGATTGTTGAGCTTAACTATATTGCTAAATGAGAGGAAAAATTTCTTGAAAACATTTAAATGACAACATTACCTTAAATATGAATTTTGTGGGTAGATTCACTGCAAACCCTCACGAGACAAGACTCGTCCACTAGGGGGAACCTAGGAGTTTAAAGGCTAGTTGCATACGCTAAATGCAATCGCGATTCCTGCGAAAGTGAGTTAAGATTATTTTTTTTTCAATCTTAGAGTTTAAATAAACAATGCTGTAGTTCGCTTCATTGCTAGGGACTAGCAACGAGCTAGTTGGGGGGGTGTGATTCGAGGTGAAAAGTGCATATTCATAGTGTATTACAAGGTCTTTTATGCATACTTTTATCCCCAAGTCCCTAGATTTAGATGCATATCAATGATTAAGTGTTTTCTATGATGTTGAGACTCAAACATGTGTTTTTACACTAATTTACAGGTCATGGAAAGCAAACATTGCATAGAAAGTGATTCTGGTGAAGAGAATAGCAGAAGCATCTGAGAAAACGTCAATTTTGACAATGAAGACTTCAGATTTGGAAGATTTTTCCAGAGATATAAAATATAGATCTTTGAGTTACGGTCGCGTGGCCGCAAACAGAAGGTCAATCCGAGGTCCGAGTGAAGAGTTATGGCCATTCTCCCATAGGTGCGCAGAGCTATCAAAATCAGAGAGTTCAATCGATTGAGCAGAGTTCAATCGATCGAATCTTCGATCGATCGAACTTTATATTCATCCAAAGTTGCGTAAACTCTGCGGGAACCCTATATATACGTTGTTTTGACGCCAGATGAAAGAAGGACGCTCCAGAACGCAAAAAACAGCAGTTTTAGGGTTAGATTAGGTGTAGATTAGGTTAGATTCAAATTTTCTTCCTCCTTTTCTATTGTTAAACTCAAGATTGATGTTGATTACAAGTTATATTCATATTATCGTCAGGTTTTTCTTCTCCCTTTTCTTTATTTGATTGTTTATTACTTTAGATGTTAATGATTGTTATGTTTTGTTATTTCTGTATTAGTTTAATCATGTTTTCATAGTTTAGACGTTGGAAATATATGATGAAACATTGATTCCCAGCCTCTGCCATGCAACCTTTAGAAACCTTGGGCTCGATCGATCGAACCAGGGTCATAGTCAAGCGATCGAAAGCATTGCGATCGATTGAAGGATGATGATATTCGATCGATCGAGAGCGCTTCGATCGATCGAACCTGGAGAATCTTGAGATGATTCTTTTAAGTATTCCATGACTTTCTGTTTTTGAAATATGTTATCAAATTGTCCCAATAGGCTCAGTTTGTCACAACAGTTTTTAGAACTTAAAGCCTTACGACTATTTTCTTCAATGACTTTTGAAAACCACTTTGAATGCTAACACCATTTAGAGTGCAAGTAATTACCACTGTTTTAAACCGTCTTCCAAGTATTTTAAATCAATTGTGATGATGTAGTCCCGGTCATGAAAGGGCTATTGATTCTTTATCTTTAGAAAAATACAGAATACTGAAGAGGAATGAACTCTATAGAACGTTAGTGAGTATGCATGGTCGATGGTTAGGATTAATGTGGATTCTCCTATTTCCAACACCTTTAGTTTATCTGTTTAATTAGTTATGTTTCTTTATGCTTTAGTTTGCTATTTAGTTTAAGTTAATTAATTAGGATTCGTTAGAACCTCCAATCTTTCATTTTTATTTTCTTTTCTTTAGGTCATAACTTAGTAGATATTCTTCCTATTCCTTTCCTGTGGGATCGACCTGGACTTATCCAGTATTACTTGCATGATCACCTACACTTGGGTGTTGCACAAGAGCGCACAACTTTTTAGTCGTGTCAATATACGTATACATTACACAAACATGTCGAAATGGTGTAAAACTACCAATTTACAAAATATCATTCAAAAGCCATGTAATTCAAGTAGCAAGCAATATGATATGCAAATAGGGAACTAGAGAACTCACCCGGGATCCGGCTGCGAATATTAAACATGTGTTGCATATAAATGAAAGAAATCCTAGAGAAGAGTCTTTAATCACATGTATTCATATAAGGCAAGATCCTAATTCTAAGGTGTCGCACATGAGATTGAAGAATCGATAAAATCAAGAAATTAAAATAAACTAAAGAGGGATTCAAGAAATCATTCCTTACTAGCGCTACAAAACAAAGGGTTAGTCCACATGGTATACAAGATGTAAAGTTGGATTTTAAATAACAATTCTAGACTTCTAGCTTAAATCTATCAAATATAATTAAATCTAAAGCAAATAAGTCCTAATTACAAGTATCAAGCCATATGGATGAATATGTACATGAACAAGAATAAATTATGAAATACTCAGTGATTTAGATCACTTAAACTTTGAATTCAAGCTTAACTAATCATTCTTGAAACATGGTTTAAACCCTAACTCATGAAAATATCATCTAAGCTATTATTTATGAGATTGATCAAAATTGTCACAGAATTCTGGAAATTCCTGAGAGCAGATCAGAACTTCAAAGAAATAAAAAGCATGGTTCCCATGGTTTGATCTTGGTGAAATTTGGACACAAGATGCCTCTGTGTGTCTAGTTTTTAACTCAAAAAAGATATCAAAGTTTCAACGGTTAGACCTCCGGGAATTGAACAAAAACCAGACATCACTTAGAATTCTAAAACCCTTTGTCCACAGTTCTTGCACGATTTTCTAAAAATAGTAAAAAAATTAGAAATGCTTTGTTCATTTTAGGGTAGCTTCCTAATACATTATCCTTCTTTGAAAAAAATATTTTGGGTAACAAGTGCTAGGTTAAGGTTTTGATTTGCTTGTTTCAAAAGAGTGTTACTGTTCTGAAACTCTGGACAGATTTTGGTTGCTCCACAAAATCCTTAATCAAACCACCCAAAATATGAAACTACCTTAAAACAAAAATTACAGTGGTAGAACTTTGAGTTATAAACACTTTCCCGTTGGTTTTGTTCCATTCCAACGGTTAGATGTTTGGCTAAAAATCCTTGATCGAAAACAGATTGTGAACTCACTGCTCATTGAGTTGATTCACTTCATTCCTATCAACTTAGACAAGTAAGCCATGGAATTAGGCTTGTCTAAAGCTAATTCTCCTACCATTTGGTGGTCATTGGAGACTAAATATATTCATATTTGTAAATTTCAAAGAAGTATGGAAGAACTTCATGAAACTTAGTCATAATAAACCTCAAACCATGAAGATTGGCTTGGGTCCATTAGTTAAATATTCTAGTACCCATCTTAATCCCCTCATAAATAATAAAACCTACAAAGAGATTAAGGAATTTCAAACCAAAGGATTCAAGTAAGGCATTGAGAGCCTCATGAACCCAAAGGATGAATTTAACAAATGAAAAGAGAAATTAAAGAACTCCATGTATGTTTATAATTAAACTTGAATAAAGACTAATCATACTAGAGTCTACCTCCAAAGTATATCCTCAACTTGGTGATTTTGGAGGACTTCCAACGACTAATCAAGCTCTTATACACTAATTCACACAACTCTTTCTTTACACGATTCTAAACTCACTCCTAATTATGAAGATTTAAGGTAAGAAGAGCACTTATACAACCTAAAGATTCAAAGAAAAATCCCCCCTTGCAAGTGAATATTCATCCTCTATTTATAGACAACCTTAAAGGGTATTTCAGGACTGAAAACCCTAATTTAGTCGTCCTTTTTATAAGACAAAACGTGCTATATACCAGCTGTCAGTTGCAAAAATGCGGCATTCACCAGAGATGGAAGCGGCACTCAGCAAATGCCGCATCGGCATTCGGTGAATGCCGGTGCGGCATTCACTGAATGCCGAAACGGCATTCACTGAATGCGGCGGACAACTCCAGGGACTTTTTTAGTGAAATTCATTATTTTCGCGGTACTTGATGAAATTTGCGACAATCACCGAATGCCGTCCGGCAGTTCAGACACTGCCGCAGCGGTAGCCCGTGACTGTTGCGGAAAGGCTTAAGTGCCTCTCTGTTATTCTTTTCCTTTTCCTTCTTTTTTTTTTTTAGTTTTGGGTTGGGGAGTATTTCGAAGAGCTTGAATCATCTTTGGAAGTCCTAGATAAGTTCGGACATTGTCATCATCGGATATGGAGGTAGCACTCTCCTTAATTCGACGTTTGGTCAAAATCGGGGTCTCTACAATAACTTGTCTCTCTTCTGACCAAAATGAACAATCCGTCGAATAGGTGAAACCTTGAGTAGCACGTGATCTCCAACGGCGAACTCTAAGTCTTTGTGTCGTTTGTCGCCATAACTTTTGTGTCAGGTCTGAGTTGTCTTCATCTTCTCACGGAAAATCTGAATCTTCTCACTGGTCTCTCGTACGATCTCTGTCCAAGAATTTGGGTATCTATGACTTCGGTCTAACACAACGGCGATTGGTAAGGTCTTCTGTACAAAGCTTCAAATGGCGCCATTCCTATGCTCGAATGATAACTGCTGTTGTAGGCAAACTCAATCAAAGGTAAGTTTGTCTCTGAAGAATTCTTAAAATCAATGACACAAGCGCGTAACATGTCTCTATTACTTGATTAACTCATTCAGTCTACCCATCAGTCTGTGGATGAAAGGCTGAACTTAAGTTTAATGTTGTTCCCATCGCTGTTGTAGACAATCCATTTTGTCGGCTATCAGATTTAGGAAACCCATAGCTTGAGGGTTTCCAATGATAAAAAAGACTCAAAAGGACTCCCAGAAGTTAGTTCTACCTCTCAAAATGCTCATAAAGTGGTATAAATGACCAAAATGCCCCTGAAAGCCCAAACACTCCCAGATTTGGACCAAAAGTTCTGGAAACATTCTATGTCATAAAAAAAGTACTAAAAATAAGTTTTCAAGCAAAATCAGAAGAAATCATCTGCTCCCAGAGACCCCCAGAAGTCCCGAAAATTCCCAGAAAGTCCCAGTTGACCAAGGTTGGACCAAAGTTTGACTGAAATCGTCCAAATTCGCCAAAAAGTTCTGAGATCATTCTATATCATATGGAAAGTACTAAGACGAGTTTTAAAAGGAAATCGGGCGATAACGTCATCTCCTGGGAGCTCCGAGAGGTTCCCAGAACTTCTCTGGAATCCCAAGTTTGACCAGTTTAACTAAAAGTTGACTTTAAAATCGGAGCACCGTATCATTTTTCAAACATTTTTTATGGATACTAGAGGTCAATAGCTTTCCAAAACTATGTCGCACATAATTCCTGTATTTAAAAAGAATTTATTATGAATTTCCGAAGGTGAAAAAGTAGATCAAATCGGCTTTTATCGTAAATACCGCAAAACTTTTCAAAGTGACCTATCTCTGAACTATTTTTTATGTAAATTAAACTCCATTACCTTTATAATGGTATATCACAATCTCAGTGTGGAGTTCATATGCATTTTTTGTGAATTTCGAACGAAATAGGGCCTTTCCGAGAATACCGGAACCTCTAGGGGGTTAAATGGAATTATTTGGACATCAAAGGAGCAGTGCCTCCGCGGCACTGGCCCACTTCCACCACGGCACAGGCCCAGTGCCGCCGCGGTACTCTCCTCCAGAACAGTCTATTTTTGTAATTTATTTGGGGGTCCATTTTGATTAATTAGAAACTAAAATGACGTAGCTCTGTTCATAGACATTTGGAGCCAATGGGAGCACTCTTTTAATCCCAAAACACCCCAAATTAGCCGATATAACCCCTCCATGACTTCTCATTGAGGGTGCAAATACAAAGTTTAGAGAAGTTATGGAGAGAAAAGTTGTAGGAGATAAGGTTAGGAGAGTGAAAGTGAGCTTTTTCCTTTGATTTTTAATTAAAAAGTGAGTTTTAAACTTTGTTTTTTACTTCCTTACTCCCATTTACTTCAAATTCAATACACCCAACCGCCATTTTAGTGAGCATTTGTGAGATAAGAAGCTTTTTCCATGTCCAAAGTCATCATATATGAGTGAAATACCAAGCTACAAGTCCAAAATCATCATGAATATCATCTATTGATTACTTATTTGCTTGTTTACATATTATGCTCATCTCTCCTTAATCTCATTTCTTTTCGATTTTCTTTATTTACTTACTAGTCTATCATCATCTAGATGATGAAATTAAGTTTGAGGTGAGTGAATCCTTATAGATAGTAGTTCTTAACCTCAAAAACATGTTTAATAGATGATGATTTCAACTTTAATACATTCCAATATATTCTTGAAGTTGTCTTCAAAAACGAAAAAAATGTCTCCAACAATCTTGGAGGTTCTTGATATGAGTTCAATATTGATATTTCAAGTGGTCATAATCTCCATTTATATAATAAAAATATACTCTCAAAACCTTTATTTCAAAACCCCTCTTAAACCCCTCATTTAGATTTCAAAGAAAAAAACCTTAGTTCTTTCCAATATCTTAAAAACAGTGAACAATCTGAGTTCAATGATTTCTCTAGGACTCAATATTCAAAATATCAACATGAGACCACATGGAAAGCTTTCGTAACTCATTAGAGAACATCCATGATTTTTTGTTTCACTTGAAAACACTTGGAAGGGGTCCATTTTGACCCAAACATTCCTTCCAAACATTCTATTTTTGCTGTCACAGCAGCTTAGTTGATTTTCAACTTGTTTTACAGAAACCTTTTCCAAAAGGAGTGGTCCCAAGTCATTTTTTCCCTTGAATGCCAGTGTCTTAGGGAGCTTTCTGCATAAAATGGGCCCCCAGATGTTTTGTTTTCATTTTCTAAGATATTTTGACATTTCAGTCGACAGTACGGATTCTGCTTTTGAGCAACCTCTATTGTTTGCATGATTTCTCTCATTCTGTAATAGTTATTGAGGATTGGCTTTTTGAAATGTGTTCTCGACACTATAACGATGAACTCCATGTAAAATCATGCATTAAAAATATTTCTAATCTCACTTTCCAATTTCCACAAGAGTAAGTCACTTGCACCGGCCTTTCATAGCCAAAGAACATGGCTCGGGGTTTTGGTACGAGAGAAGAAAAAGCCTTTGTCATGACTAGAACACTCTCAACTCGCTCCATTTTTCAACGGGCCTCAATTAGCATCCAAATAATCATCTTATATTATGTTTGGTTCGATAATTATTACCATGATAGTATATTACATCTCATAAGAATCTTAAAATGGAAGATCATAAGATAAGATATCATTCATAAGATCTAAGCCAAATATCATACAATGTAAAGTGAAAGATCACACAAATAAACTTAGGAAAAATCATCTAATCATATATCAAGTAATCAAGTATTCCTAATCTAGGAGGGGACGTGAATTGTTCTTGAAACAAATAATCAAAGGGATCAAAATATGCTTAGCAAGCTAGAATGATGCATGTTAATCTTTAAGAAAAGAAGACCTCTCAATCCCCCGGACGGATGAGAAAGGAAGATTAGATTGAGGGGAAGCATGGACGTGTGACCAAGTTCAATCCTTATAATCTTCTTAGATTGGGTGTCACAAATACCCCAAATCTTGAATGGATGTAATGTATGATCCTAAAATGTGCAAAGGTTGTAGTGTGTTTGTGTACATGGACTTTCTAAAGTGACTTAGAAATCTACAATATGAATGAATGCAAGAAGGGAATCATCATGGGATATGTACAAATGTAGTATGAATTACTTCCTAAGAGATGAACTAATTTAGATTGTATGTATGCATCAAACCAAAGAATGAAAGTAAAAGTACACTTGCTGTGAATAGTGGATAGAACATTGCACTCTGCATTTTACCCTCCAACTGTGTCTGAAACGCGGTGCTGACATTGTTCAAGTCTTGCTGTGTCAGGACATAAGTCACCATTGATATTGTACCTACCAAGGTATATCAAAAAGAGTTAAAACTTCCGTACTGTCTCCCTGATGGTATACTGGAACTCTCGTCAACGGACCCTTTTTGACTAAACACAGCCTTTGCATATAGATTCCTGTAGAACATTTCATAGGACTATTTATTTATCTTTTCAGATAGGACAATGTGATAAAATTGTTGTATGCCCTAAACAGGATTACATGTGCGGCGTAGACACTTAGTTGGCATAGAACAAGACCACCCTCTTATAATTCCCAGGGCAATCACTCACTTGTAAATTACATTGAGTTGACCTGCCTAGGCACCATGATAAGGATGTTTGTTCCATGTTCACAAAGATATACTCCACAAACCTTGTTTGTTGGTCCTAAAACATACGAGTTTGAAAACTTGCTAGACAGTATGATCACCGTCATCACATGCATCCATCATATTAACTTATTTCTCCCATAAACTCTATCAAGATATCCCAGATATAACCTGTTTCCCCCAGAAACTCTGTCAAGATATCTCAGATATAACCTATTTCCCCCAAAAACTCTGTCCAAATATCCCAGATATAACCTGTTTCTCCCAGAAACACTGTCCAGAAATACCTGGATATAACTTGTTTATCCCAGAAGCTCTGTCTAAAAATACCCAGAAATAACATGTTTCTCCCAGAAACTCTGTCCAGAAATACCTAGATATAAACCAGTTCTCCCAGAAACTCTATCCAAAAATACCCAGATATAAACCAGTTTCTCACAGAAACTCTATCCAGATATCCCAGAAATATCTCAGAAACCCCTATTATCCTGTGGTGATCATACTGGAAGGATTGGTTAGCACACTCTATATGGCTAAGACCTTAATTGCTTAGCTGCTATCTGCTAGAAGTAGGTGCATCATATAGATTAGGGCTTGCATCCGCATACTTGTCACATTTGCATGCATCATTCCTGTCAGTCCGCACGCACTGTCTCAGTCAGTTTGTACACCAGTCAATCCATGTTTGATAATGTTACTGTCATTGTCCGTCTATAGTCATCACTATCAGAATTTGATACAAATCCTCTCAAATCTGTATGGTCACCATAGATTCTTAAAGTCAGCAATTGGGATCTTCATCCTGGGTCAGAAATTTCGATAATCGTTTGGTCAGAATCAGCCCAACAAGTTATCTCAACATGAATCAGGAAGAGTTAGAAAACAAGGTTACCGAGTTGGGAGCAACCATAAGACAGCAGTCCGACAGCCTGGCCCAAGTCTTGAAGTTCATAGAAGAACTGAAACAGCAGCAACCACAGTATCCACCTGGGTTCCCTCCTCCACCGGGTTTCATGCCACCACCACCGCCAGGATTCGTACCACCTCTTGAGAATAATGGGGAAGAAGATTGGTTTCTAGGGGCCCCATCGCCTGTATATGAGAAGAAGTTCCAAGAGAAAATGGGTAAGGCTGAGAAGCTATAAAGCGTACCAAGGAAAAGCAAAGGGGTTGATGACTACATGCTAGACTTGGAAGGCTTTTTTGAGCCTGTTAAGCTAAAACTGCCAGAAAACTTCAAGATGCCTGCCATTGATTGTTTTGATGGAACTGAAAATCCGAAGACTCATGTGAAGCTGTGTATGAGCATCTTTCAATTAATGGGTTGCACTCATGAGCAGATTACGATGCTGTTCCCACAAACTCTCGCAAAGTTTAAATTGTCATGGTTCCTTACCTCGAAAGCTTCTAAAACTCGGGCATGGGAAGACATCGTTCGGGTATTTGCTAATCACTACTCTTATAATCAAGAGCTGGATGTCACAATTAGGGGTTTGGAAACTACTCCACAAAATAACAATGAATCCTTCGCTGCTTTCTTGAGCAGATGGAGGAATAAAGTGGCCCAAATGACCCACCGACTGGTTGAAAAGGAACAGTTGAGGATGTTAATCCAAAATTTACAATCGCTCTATCATGAGAAACTGTTCTATCAATCCATCTCCACCTTCGAAGAGTTGTTTGAAGTCGGGTCTCGAATTGAAGATGCTATCAGGGAAGGGAAGATTATGAAAGAAGAGCCACCAAGTCAGTTAAAAAGGCCCAGCTACTCTCGCAACCCTTCGGATGTCAATGCTCTTAGCAGTCAACCCATGGCACACCCTCCTAGACCATACCAATCCTGTAACCAAGCAAACTCCTCCAATGGCCCTTTCCAAAAAAAGCCACCTCGCAATTTTGCTAAGCTAGAAATCTCACTCTCCTCAGCCTTGGACCGCCTCCTCAAAAAGGCCATCTATAACTCCTTCAGCCTCAAAACACCCTGCTAGCACCAAGCTGCGATATGTCCAAAAAATGCAGCAACCACCAAGCGCCTGGCCACAACACTGATGATTGCATGCTCCTCCGCTATGATATCCAAGACCTCATTGACCAGAATATCATTGAGCCACCTCCCAAGCAGCCCCATGTCACCAAAATCCCCTGCCAAACCACCAAAATATCAGCCTCATTGAATCCAACCCCACTACTTTCAATCCTTCTACCTTCATCATCCCTCATCATCCCTGTAGGACTTCCCTTAGCCTGCATTGACATCCCGAATTCTACAGAAGTCCATCTAATTGAAGGAGAAGATGATGGGTGGCAACAGCAGCTAGATGATGAACAAGATTTGTTCTTCCTGGAAGAACATGATCTAGGGGCAGTAGATCTCAAATGGTATGATCCTAACAAAGAAACCGATGCCTCGTGTCGATAAAAAACCATTTGTGGGAACAGATTGCGAGTAGTTCAAAGAAGACGGGATTCTACAGGGACCTACTCCTGCCGAGATCGGTTATCTGACTAGGTCAGGCCATCATTATCAGCCTCTACCACTTGTCACGAAAACCATTAAGAAAGGGCCAACCAAGGACAAGAAGAAAGGAAAAATGGATGAGGTCATCGAAGAGGACAATGAGTTGATTAAGCAGTTGAAGAAGACTCAGGCGCATCTCTCGATGTAGGACATCATGGTAGCATCTTACAGGCATAGACAAGCCGTGTTGAATGCCTTGGCTGGGATTGAGGTCCCTATTGATGCTGCACTAAAAGATATGGTGGCCTTCTTGGGTACACTCACCCTTAATCCAGTCATCACCTTCTCCAATGAGGATTTGCCACCAGAAGGATCTGCGCATAATAAAGCTCTGTACATCATTGTCGGATGCAAGGTGCAGCAGGTGTCATTCTATCTAGTCGATATAGGCTCTGCCTTAAATGTTTATGCTCTAAGAATTGCCAATGCCTTGGGGATCAACATCTTTGACACCACACCATCTGTGCAATCCGTGAGGGCTTACGATAACACCAAGAGAAATGTGATGGGGGCTGTTTCTCTCCAAATCTGGCTAGGATCTTTGGTTAGCACTGAAATCTTTCAAGTTATGGACATACCTACCTCGTTTAATTTGTTGATTGGGAGGCCCTGGTTGTATGTCAACAAAGCTGTGTCATCCACTGTGCACCAAATGATCAAATACATTTATGAGAAAGAGGTGAAAATCATCCTTGGCAACAGTTGGGGAAATGAGGCCTTCCCAAGCTAGGCTCCTGTCTTTGAAATCCAAATAATTGAACTAAAAGAAGGAAAAATTAGAGGATTCTTCATGGAAAAGACCCATATGATTAGTGATGGTGATAGGTTCCCAGAGGTCCAGTCTGCGGTGGTCAATATCGTCCACAAAATGAACTACTTCCCTGGAATGGGATTAGGCCGACGCCAATAAGGGATTCGTGAGTTATCTCAAATCAAAGGACAAAAAAGCACTTTCAGATTGGGGTACAAGCCCACTGAAGAGGACATCGAGCTACAATAGCCATGGAAGAAGAGAGTGAGGAGTCTCCCACTGTACCGCAAGACCCTGAGTGGGAAATTTATCAAGGAAGGGGACGATTTCCCCTATTTTGGGTTCCCTAAACCTTGGATCCACTAGACCACCGAAAAAAGGCACCCTAGGCTTGAGATCTTCACTGACTGTGAAATGTCCCCTATCAAGATCCGTTCTATCCCAAAGAAGTTGTGAAAACCCCAGAGGAGGACTGGTTGAAGTACCTGGACACTTCTTCCATCGAGAAAATCTGGGAAGAGTTCGCTGAAGAGAAGGAAGGAAAGAGGGCCAAGAGCCAAGATGATCAGAGCATGCCAACTGAGGAGGGTCTGAGCAACCAGGCTGTAGAGTCATCTATCTGTGTCTCCCTATCCCCTGTTCCCCCAGAGTCTGTACTTCCAATTATCGAGTCTGTACCAAAGTCGATTGCTGTGAGCCCACCAGTGTTTGATGTAATCATTACACCTATTATGAATGAAATGAAAGACTGTTCTGCTTATTCCTCTATGTCTAATACTTGTGAATGCACAGATCCCTCTGAGGATCTCCCAATCAAACATAAGCAACTAATTAAAAAATCACCTGCTTATGAAGTAATCGAAGATACTTTATTAATTAACCTAGGTGAAAAAGATAATCCACAAATTGTGCAAATGGGCTCAACACTTAATAAAGAAATAAAGAAACTTGACTCTCTTGCTAAAAGAATTCAAATATGTTTTTTCTTGGTCTTACGAGGACATACCTGGGGTCGATCCCGACATTGTCCAACATTGTATTCCTCTTCTCCCTAATTCTAAACCTGTTAAGCAAAAACTGAGGCACGTGAGGCCAGAATGGGCACTGAAGGTCAAAGAAGAGGTGGAAAAATAGTTCAAGGCAGGGTTCATCATTGTTACAGAGTATCCGAAATGGGTTGTCAACATCGTGCCAGTCCCCAAGAAGGATGGAAATGTTCGTGTGTGTGTCGACTTCTGTGATCTAAACAAAGCCAGTCCAAAGGATGACTTCCCACTTTCCCACATTGATGTTTTGGTAGATAACACTACAGGACATGAGCTACTGTCATTCATGGATGGTTTTTCGTGGTACAATCAGATTCTAATGGCATTGGAAGATCTAGAAAAGATGACATTTACCATCCCTTGGGGCTATAGGGTGATGCCTTTCGGACTCAAGAAAGCTGGAGCAACCTACCAAAGAGCTGCCACCACTCTGCTGCATGACATGAGTCACAAGGAGATGGAGGTATACGTAGATGACATGATAGTGAAATCCAAGGGTAGAGAAGGGCACTTGGTGGCACTGGAGAAGTTTTTCGAAAGATCGCGCAAGTACAAGATGAGGCTGAATCCAAAGAAATGCACTTTCGGTGTGACCTCTGGGAAGCTCTTGGGTTTTCTCATTACGCAGAGGGGCATAGAGGTCAATCCCTCTAAAATCAAGGCAATTCTAGAAATGGCACCGCCGCAGAATGAGAAAGAAGTGAGAGGATTCCTTGGGAGGATCCAATTCATCATCCACTTTATCTCAAAACTCACGACTACATGTGATCCCTTGTTCTGGTTGCTGAGGAAAGGAGAGAAGCTCCAATGGGATGACCAATGCCAAGCCGCATTCATCAAAATAAAGCCTACCTTCAAAATCCACCTGTCCTTTCACCACCCACTCCTCACTAACCCTTGTTTCTTTACCTATCTTTCTCCGAAAATGCCATAGGTTGCATGCTAGCCCAGGAAGGAGAAGAAAGCCACTCTGAAAAAGCCATATATTACCTTAGTAAGAGGATGATTGGGTATGAGCTCAATTACTCTGCCCTCGAAAAAACATGTTGGGCCTTAGTCTGGTGCACCTGCCGATTAAGGCACTACATGCTAGCCTTTCTGATTATGCTCATATACCGCATGGATCCTCTAAACTACCTCCTCAAAAAACCTGTCCTGACTAGTTGTATATCCCGTTGGCTGCTTCTACTATCTGAATTCGATATCAAGTATGTGACAAGCAAGTTAGTAAAAGGGAGAACTGTAGCTGAGCATCTTGTAGAACATACCGTTGACTCCAAAAGAAAATGGAGACTTCCCGTTCCCAGATGAAAATATAATGGAAATCAAAGAAGACCAGTGGAAGCTGTACTTTGATGAGGCAGCCAACATAAAAGGATACGGAGTAGGAATGATTCTGGTTTCACCAAATGGGGACCACACCCCGCTGGCAGTCAAGCTCAATTATAACTCCACCAATAATACCACTAAATACGAGACATGCATTTTAGGGATGGAAGCAACCATAGAATTGAAAGTTTAGAAGTTGGATGTCTTCGGAGATTCAAATCTCATTGTGTCACAAGCCAGAGGAGAATGGAAGGTGAAAGAAGAGAGGTTGAAGCGCTATCATGACCATCTCGATGGACTCAAGAAACAGTTCAAGAGCATAAAATTCTTTTACCTACCCAGGGAAGAGAATTAGTTTGTAGATTCATTGGCTACCCTAGCCTCCATGGTCAAAATTCCTATAGGAGTCAAAATGATGCCTCTAGTAATTGAGCAAAGATACGAACCGTCATTTACCATGATCGCTGCAATCGAAGAAGAAGAGAATGAAACACCATGGTATCAAGATGTCTAAAAACTTATAAAAAGGGAACATACCCCCAAGAGTCTACTGAGAAAGTTAAAAGAGCAATTCAAAGGTTCGCAGCACAGTTCATCATTTGTGGGGGAAAATTGTTGAAGAAGGGTCATAATGGTCACAACCTGACTTGCTTGTTCGGGAAGAATGCTAGAAGGATGATGGAAGAAAGAGATAAAGGGGTATGTTGTCCACACATGAACGGCCACATGCTGGCTAAGAAGATTGTAAGGCAAGGGTACTACTGGACGACATTGGAAAAAGATTGTTGTGAATACGTGAGAAGGTGCCACAAGTGCCAGATCCATGCAAACATGATGCATATACCACCATCTCTGCTCTATAGTATGACCTCCCTGTGGCCATTCTCAACTTGGGGAATTGATATCATTGGCAAAATTGTTCCAAAGGCCTCAAACGGAAACCGATGCATTTTTGTAGCCATCGACTACTTCACAAAGTGGGTAGAAGTTGCATCCTACACCATGTTGTGATCCAAGGAAGTGGCCAAGTTCATCAAGAAAAATCTCATATGCCGCTATGGAGTCTCCTAGGAGGTTATTTTGGACAACGGAAGTCATTTTAAAGCAGAGGTTAGTGATCTGTTTGAGGAATACAAAATCACTTACCATAAGTCGTCACCATACAGGCCACAAACTATTGGGGCAGTCGAAGCTGCAAACAAGAATGTCAAGGCCATACTACAAAAATTGGCCGATACTTACAAAGACTGGCACGAGAAACTACCATTTGCACTTTGGGGATACAGAACATCAATAACGACGTCTACATGAGTGACTCCTTATTCACCGGTATATGGCATGGAAGCATTACTTTTAGTCGAGATACAACTACCATCCCTGCGTGCGATGGCAGAATATGAAATTTCAGAATCTGACTGGTTAAGGGAAAGGTACGAAGAATTAGGTCTCATGGATGAAAAGCGCCTAGCGGCAGTCGACCACGTCCGAATCTATTAAAAGAGGATAGTCCGTGCTTTTGACAAGAAAGTTCATCCGAGGAAAATTGTCAACGGTGACCTTGTCCTGAAGGAACTGCGAGCCCCGATCTTAGATCCACGTGGAAAGTTCAAACCCAAATGGGTTGGCCCTTACATCGTCAAAACTATCCTCTCTGGAGGAGCGACCTATCTCATGGACCTCGACGGTGTCGAATTGAAAAAACCAATCAACATGGATCACCTCAAAAAGTACTATGCTTGACCTTTTTACCAAATTCCTTTTAAGCCTCGCCTTGAACTACGCTCGACCTGATTCCTACTCGGGAATACGTAGGCAACCATATTGGTTCGGTCGCTCCACCCACAAAATAGCCCAATTCCTCTTAAGCCTCGCCCTGAACTACGCTCGACCTGATTCCCACTCAGGGATATGTAGGCAACCACTTTAGTTCGGTTGACACCAATATCAATCCACTTCTTTCTTACCTTACCCTGAACTACGTTGTATGTGATCCCCATTCAGGGGTACGTAGGCAGACTTTCAGAAGAGAAAAGAAGGATGGCTCGCTAGGTCAAAAATCCGTAAGGACGCCTAGGTAAAAATTAGAGTTAAATCCAAAGTGAGCAATAACAAAAGAGAAAAAAGAGCTCGCTAGGTCACCTAACTGGTGCCTAGGCAAAATTATGAGCGTATGAGAGAAATAAAGTTGCGGTACTTACCATAACCCAGAAATCACCCTTCACACTAGGGGCAAACTTTAGCAACCCACCTCGTTTGCCTGAACCGCTTCTAAACTAGGGGCAAACGTCGGTCATCTACCTCATTGGCCTCACAACCATACATATCCCAAACTAGGGGAAAACTTTAGCCACCCGCCTTGTTTGCCTCTAATCGTCCCAGCGTGCCCAAACAAGTACCAAAAGCAAACATTTGATCAAAATCATACTACAAATGTTTTTAGAAAGCCAAATGCATAAAATAAGGTTCTCCAAGTAACTAAGGTTCACCGATAAACAAAACCTCGAATATTTCGTAAGCAGGAATAAATAAAAGTTTTTCTTCATAAAGCAATCACAAATATCAAAGACACTTGAAGGAAAGAAGCAGAATTAGTCAAGTCAGGTATTATTTTGTGTCTTTTATTTCTTCAAAG
Source organism: Hydrangea macrophylla (assembly GCA_033977485.1). Taxonomy (NCBI): domain Eukaryota; kingdom Viridiplantae; phylum Streptophyta; class Magnoliopsida; order Cornales; family Hydrangeaceae; genus Hydrangea; species Hydrangea macrophylla. The sequence continues at coordinate 919,569 of CM066988.1, read as the reverse complement.
GTCTTTAGAAATAGGCTTTTACTCGGCAGGCCCATCCACTGATTAAAGCAGCAATGGTGACAACTCTGACTCTGGAAGCAAAGACCCTCTCAGTAAACCCCCGGGGGACCTCCTGAACTCGCTCGTACTGTCTGGCCAATCGACGAAGTTGATTGTAAGAAGTCTCTTTCAGACCTATCAACCACACTCTCTGGTAATCCCCGAGGCTGGTGGTCACAGCATGGAGGCCCAAACGCCCCACAATCCAGCAAATGTCGGCCTCAGATAAAGCACCCATCATGCTAACCTAATCAACAGAAGTGTAATGAGAATGAAGCACAACCCTGCGAAAGTGAATTGGCGGCACACTACCAGTCCATAATTTAAGGCGCTCGTATAGCTAAGCCTGTAATACCAAACGCGCCCCAGAAAGGAGGAGAGTTCCTTGATTAAAAGCACGATCCAAACCATTTAGGGTTTTGGCCAGAACCATGGCCATGGGGTTCTTACTCGATTTCAACCCAAGGCACACATGTACCAAGTCACTAGAAGTACTCAAGAATAGGAAGTATGAAGTCATGCATAATATCAAAGCAGCCCCGCGAGTGGCATCATATATGCTGGGATTCCGAGGACTAGCGTACCGGGCAATGGCGGAAGCAATGTCAAGAACCTCACCATTAATCTGTCAGTGGGAAATAGTAGTGGAATAGTTCAAGTATTTAGCCAGGCCTCGCGTAGGACTGGGGGTATTAGTCGAAGGAAGGATCAAGTCTGAATCTGGATCGAAACCAAGGATAGTACAGAACTCCTCAAATAGGGGGCATATCTCCAGGCCTTTAAAATTAAAGACATGATTTACCGAGTCCCAATGGGCAATGGAAGCTCGCGTGAACTCAGCATTCAGAGCCATCTGGCAAAGAAAGAACAGCTTGATCAAGCCATAGCTAAAAAGGTTGATCCGTTCCACGCCATCTGTGATGCTCAGCCAAGCCGTAAGCTGAGCAGGATCATACAATGCCATGTTTTCTGTCGTGGCTTTAGCAAAATTCAAAATTTTTGCAGCACCTCCCCATTTTCATGGACTATCCCACCTGTAAGGCAAACACACTCACTATCACAAAGCTACTCATCGTAGTAACATCAACAATCACAGAATCACAGCGCACATATATCGTCACATGACCACCAACCAAAACAAGCACACAACTGTGCCTTCAAACCAGAAACTATCCGACTCAAAAGATAAAACATCATAATATTCTATAAAAGGTGGCACATCATCCTGTAGATCATCCTACACATTGTCCATTATTCACTTGTACAACCTAATCGAAAACATGAAATGGAGACAAAACAAAAGTCCCCTCTTAGGAGGCCTCAATCCTCCTCTTCATCCTCTATCAGACCACCTGGAGTGTACGTCGACAATGGCTACCTCCTGCCACCCCTACACCTTGGCCTAGTTCTTGACGAGCCAGCACCACCTCCTCAACACTACACGCACAAAATAAAAGCAATTAGTTAAGAAACAACAAAAGTACAAAAAAAAATAGAGTCGAGTCAAAAAATTACCAAGGAAGCCATTTGACTGGTGGCGAACTGCCGTATACTGTCCATCTGCCAAGAGTAAAATATAGGGTTAGAACCTTGTAACCTTAAGGAGCACAAAATTAGAGACATACCCGATGGTCTCGCATGAGGACCAAGGACCGTAAGCTAGCTGCCAAGGCGTGACCCTCCTCACCATAACTCCAAGGGACGTTGAGGACGCCTACTGGCTGGGTGGGATAATCACACGTGACTCGCTGCACCTCCATGACCTGCAGAAAGCCATCGTCGTCCAAAACATTAACGGTCCAATCCCAAGGGAGGATAGGATCAGTAGTTGGGGGAGCCTATCTCTTATACATCTCGCGAAGCTGTAGGTACAAGACAAGTTAGGAAAAGATAAGTCCAAAAACATAAGTGGCGATTAGAGACAAAAACATTAAAGAAACTCATATCCAGGAGTGGAAATTCGGCATCAAAAAGCGGCCATGGTAGGTCTCATATCCTTTCTTAGAGCAAAAGTGATCCCAAGCATCAGTACCGGCCAAATCTGCCAGCAAAGCAGCACCAGAGAGGTCATCAGCATCCATCACCAGAGGGGCATGAAGAACACGGTACCTCAGACAACCAACCACCTGCCGAGACACCCGCTCACCAAGATACCACTGCCTATGCTCAGTACTCTCCTTCAGAAGTCGGCAAGAAGTAAGAGGGCTCACCGCCTGTATCTCCTCTGGGGCAGCATAGGAAACATGCTCCCAAGGTGTCCAATCAATGCTAGTAACCATGAGCTCGGATAAGAAATTTCTCAGGAGGACGATCCGATGGGCCCCACTCTTAACCCCAACAACATCCCTTCTCCATCTCAAGCCCTGAGGGAATAGAGGCACAGGAGCCATGCCATCCTCATCCTCACCCGACTCATTGGCGGGAGTAGGAGCCAACATTTTTAGGTACTTGAAGCTCCAGAGCTACACAAAAAGGTAAAAGTTAGAAAACAGAAATAAGAAAGGACCAAAAGGAAAAGAAAAAGTCACAGAACATACCTCCCAAGCCCGCCAGAACCCTCCAGTGGATTTAACGCCACCATGAGAAACCTCATCCATGTGCTTATAAAGATGGGCCAGAGCAGCACCGCCCCAGTCGTAAGAAGGAATCTCGTCAATGATAGCCAAGCAAGAAAGGAGCCACAAGCTTACTCGGTAATTCCGTGTTGTAAAAATTGAACAACCGAGAACATACAAGAGAAAGACCCGTACCAGCTGCTGGTCAATCAGAGTGTGTCCCCCCTACCATAAGCCTGATAAAGCTAGCCGCAAGGGAACCGAGGCCCCTCCAGACTTGGAAGAATAGCCCTAATTAGCATCTCAACATCTTCAGGATCAATCTCATAAAAATAATCCAGTATTAGGCGCTTCCCGCCAACTCTCAAGCCAGTGATCATGGAAAAGTCGAAGGGTGTCATCGTCATTTTGCCAAACGACAGGTGGAAAGAATTCATTAGTACTCTTTGAAACTAGGCAGACAAAGCCGCCAAACCCGGCATCGTCTACCATTTTCTTGACAGCAGGCGAAAGTTGGATATACCACAGAAAAGCGTGGGCAAGACTACCTGGCCCTTCAAGACCACCTCTGGCACCTATACACCAAAAATAACAAAAAAGAGCACAAAATAACTATTCATGACCCAAAGTCCAACTTCACAAAATCAACAAACAAGCACCAAATGGACTTCCCAATGACCTCTAGGCGCACACTACAGTTCACTAAACTAGCAAAATGCACATAACTATCGAAAGTTTTACATACCTGACTCGTTAGAGCCACAACCAAAAGATGACGTTGAGGGACATGTAAAATCAACTCTGGGGGTTGACTCTCAGCTCTCACCCATTCTTTGGCCTTCTTGGAGAACCTCCTCCAGCTTGAAGCCATGGATCTACAAAGAAAATGGAAGTGAAAACAAAACTTTCCTCTTGAAAATTAGAAGAAACTAAAACACCAATCAAAATTCCAATCATGGGGACAGATTACTCAATTAAGCATGCATAAGCTTTATTTTGACGGATTTTGGCTCCAAAAACACCCCAAAATGGTAAAAAAAAAATGAGCATTTGGAGCTCAAAACTCAAGATATACAAACATGGAGTCTGGCCACCCATTGTTGCCGCAGTACTAGCTAACTATTGCTGTGGCAGTGGCCTAGTGTTGTCGCTACAGTAGTCCAGTGCCACCGAGGCACTTCTCCCAGCGGGCCCCACTTCACTCTATTTTACACCATTTTAGCCCATTTTGGCCTTTTTTTCAACCCATTTTTGGCCCCGATCAGCCCTAGTGGCCCGTTTCAATTGAGGTTTACAAGGTTTTATCCCCAGTAGATCCAACTTATCCCCAAAGGACAGTTACAGAGAAAAAAAAGACTCCCAGAGGCCTGAACAGATTTTTTTTAGAATAACCGACGTAAAAGTTGATCAACCATGAAGATTCAAATCTAAGTCCTGGTTTCTAATCAACAGTCAAGAAAGAATCTCAGAAAAGTCCCCCACTATACCTAGAGGATAGTTACAGAAAGAAATAAGCTCCTGATGGCCCTAACCGGCTCTTTCGGATTGAGCCCTGGAAGGTTCGATCAACCGTAAGAGATTCAGAGGTTGGTCCTGGTCCCTAGTCAAGAAGCAGTCAAAAAAAGGTTCTTAGAGAATCCACCACTATCCCCCGAGAATAAAGTCAAAAACATACCAGCTCCCGAAGGCCCTAACCGGCTCTCTTGGATTGAGCATTGCAAGATTTGATCAACCGTGAGTGATTCGATGATGGATCCTGGTTCTCGGTCAAAGAAATTAGATCAACCGTGAGAGATTCAGAGATGGATCTTGGTTCTCGATTGACAGTCAAGAATGATTCTCAAAGAGTCCAAAACCACCCCCAGCGGATAGATACAGATAGAAATCGGCTCCCGAAGGCTCTAACCAGCACTTTTGGGTTAAACATTGCAGAATTTGATCAACCAAGAGAGATTTAGAGATGTATCCTAGTTCTCGGTCAGCAGTCGTGCGGGGTTCTTAGAAAGAATTCCCCAATATCTACAGCAGAAAATAATCAAAAAACCAGAACCAAATTTTACGGCCCTGCGTCCGTTGATAAGCTTCCTCATCTATCATGTCCCCGTGAGCTTTCTCACTTATCAACTACCATGAGCTTCCTCACTTGTCGGTTATCGTGAGCTTCCTTACTTATCGAGAGATTCTTCACTCCATTTATCTCACCTGTTAGTGAGCCTCCTCACTTACTATAAACTTTCTCACCAAAACGGTCACCGTGAGCTTTCTCATTTGTTGTGAGCATCCTCACTTCAGTTATCATAAATTTCCCCAGTTATTGATCTTTGTGAGCCCTCTCACCTCTCAGCTGTTATCCTCGAGGGCCCTGTGTCTGATCCTCCCGCTAGTATATTTCCTGAAATTTAATAAGTTTGCCCCGAGAGCCAGAGTCTTCCAAACCATGATGTCATTATCTGAGTCAGCTGCCAAATCATAGTCGTAAACACTAGCACAACACCAGCCCACTCAGAGTGGCACAACTCACAGCACATGCTCATACCAGGATCAGAACACTAGACATGATAGGACCTAGGACGCAACTCATCTCACATCCATGCATGTCATAGCATAGCATCCGCCGTTTCTAATGATGCATTTGCATGTTGTTTTGTCCCTTGTTCTCCAGAACTACGTCCTGGTCTGATTTCCCTTAGGATACGTAGGCAGCTCACTCAGAGCATGACCAACACTAACCAAACATCATGTTTTCATCATTGCATCCTTTGTAACGCTTTTATCCTAAATCTATAGCCTCCAAAAAGACCTGTCTCTTTGAAGCTTTGGCACACGCTTGCGACATGCGTTGCCTCGCAAGTTCATGCCAAAGAGGGGCAAGCTATAGACATCCCATTTTGTTGGCTATCAGATTTAGGAGAGTGGTTTATAATGATCGAAAGACTCAAAGGACTCCCATAAGTTAGTTCTACCTCTAAAAATGCTCAGAAAGTGGTGCAAATGACCGAAATGCACCTAAAAGCCCAAACACTCCCAGATTTGGACCGAAAGTTTTGGAAACATGCTGTGTCATAAAAAAGTACTAAAAATAAGTTTTCAAGAAAAATCAGAAGAAATCATTGGCTCCCAGAGACCCCCGGAAGTCCTAGAAATTCCCGGAAAGACCCCGTTGATCAGTTTGACCAAGGTTTGACCAAAATCATTCAAATTCGCCAAAACATTTCGAGATCATTCTAGATCATGTGGAAAGTACTAAAACATGTTTTGAAAGGAAATTAGACGATAATGTCAGCTCCTGCGAGCTCCGAGAGGTTCCCAGAACTACCCGGGAATCCCAGGATTGACCAGTTTGACCAAAAGTTAACTTTAAAATTGGAGCATCGTAACATTTTTCAAATATTTTTTATGGATACTAAAGGTCAATAGGTTTCCAATGGCATATCGCACATAATTCTTGGATTTAAAACAAATTTATTATGAATTTTTGAAGGTAAAAAAGGAGATCAAATCGGCTTTTATTGCGAATACCACAAAACTTTTCAAAGTGACCTATCTCTAAACTTTTTTTTTATGTAAAGTAGACTCCATTACCTTTCCAACGATATAACACAACTTTAGTTTGGAGTTTATACGCATTTTCTATTAATATCGGATGAAATAGGGCCTTTTTATGAATACCGAAACCTCTGGGGGCCTAAATGGAATTATCTGGACATCAGAGGAGCAGTGCCGCCACAGCACTGGCTTACTGACGCTACAGCATAGGCCAAGTGCCGTCGCGGCGCTCTCCTCCAGAACAGTCTTTTTTTGCAATTTATTTTGGGGGCTATTTTGATTAATTAGAAACTAAAACAATGTAGTTCCTTGTTCACAGACATTTGGAGCCAATGGGAGCCCTCTTTAATCCCAAAACTACCCCAAATTAGCCTATATAAACCCCCCTTGACTTCTCATTTGGGGAGTGCAAATACAAATCTTAGAGAAGTTATAGAGAGAAAGGTTGTAGGAGATAACGTTAGGAGAGTGAAAGTGAGCTTCTTCCTCTGATTTTCAACTAAAAAGTGAGTTCTAAAATTTGTTTTCTACTTCATTACTCCCATTTACTTCACATTCAATACACCCAACCACCATTTTGGTGAGCATTTGTGAGATAGAAAGCTTCTTCTATGTCCAAAGTCACCATATATGAGTGAAACACCAAGCTACAAGTCCAAAATCATTATGAATATTATCTGTTGATTACTTATTTGTTTGTTTACATATTATGCTCATCTCTCCTCAATCTCATTTCTTTTTTATTTTCTTTATTTACTTACTAGTCTATCATAATCTAGATGATGGCATGAAGTTTGAGGTGAGTGAATCCTTATGGATACAAGCTCTTGACCTCAAAAACATGTTTGATAGATGTTTTCAACTTCAATACATTCCTATGTATTCTTGAAGTTGTCTTCAAAAATGAAAACAATGTCTCCAACAATCTTGGAGGTTCTTGATATGAGTTCAATATTGATATTTTAAGTGGTCATAATCTCCATTTAAGTACTGAAAATATACTCTCAAAACCTTTATTTCAAAACCCCTCTTAAACCCCTCATTTAGATTTGAAAGAATAAAACCTTAGTTCTTTCCAAAATCTTCAAAAAAAGTGAACAATCTGAGTTCAACGATTTCTCTAGGACTCAGTAATCAAATTATTAACATGAGACCACTTGCAACGCCTTCTTAACTCATTAGAGAACATCCATGATTTTTGGTTTGAATAGGAAACACTTGGAAGGAGTCCATTTGGACCTAAACATTCCTTCCAGACATTCTGTTTTTGTTGTCACAGTAGTTTGGTTGATTTTCAACTTGTTTTATAGAAAACTTTTCTAAAAGGATTGGTCCCAAGTCATTTTTCTCATGAACTTCAGTGTCCTAGGGAACATTCTGTATAAAATGAGCCCCCAGATGTTTTGTTTTCATTTTCTAATATTTTTTGATATTTTAGTCGACAATATGAATTCTGCTTCTGAGTAACCTCTATTATTTGCATGATTTCTCTCATTCTGTAATAGTTATTGCGGATTAGCTTTTAGAATGTCTTCTAGACACAATAAGGATGATCTCCATGAAAAATCATGCATTAAAAACATTTCTATCCCAACTTTCCAATTTCCACATATCAAGTCACTGTTCTGTCCACTATTCACAGCAAATGTACTTTTACTTTCATTCTTTGGTTTGATGCCTAGATATAATCAAAATTAGTTCATCTCTTAGGAAGTAATTCATACTCCATTTGTACATATCCCATGATTATTCCCTTCATGCACTCATTCATATTGTAGATTTCTAAGTCACTTTAGAAAGTCCATGTACACAAACACACTACAACCTTTGCACATTTTAGGATCATACATTGCATCCATTCAAGATTTGAGATTTTTGTGACTCCCAATCTATGAAGATTATAAGGATTGAACTTGATCACACGTCCATGCTTTTCCTCAATCTAATCATCCTTTCTCATCCGTCCCGGGGATTGAGAGGTCTTCTTTTCTCAAAGATTAACATGCATCATTCTAACTTGCTAAACATATTTTGATCCCTTTGATTATTTGTTTCAAGAACAATTCACGTCCCCTCCTATATACGGAAAACTTGATTACTTGATATGTAATTAGATGATTTTTCCAAGGTTTATTATTGTGATCTTTCACTTTACATTGTATGATATTTGGCTTAGATCTTATGAATGATATCTTATCTTTTGATCTTCCATTTCAAGATTCTTATGATATGTATTATACTATCACAGTATTAATTGTCGAACCAAACATAATATAAGATGATTATTTGGGTGCTAATTGAGACCCGTCGAATGACTGGACGAGTTGAGGGTGTTTTAGTTGTGACAAAGGCTCATTCCTCTCTCGTACAAAAACCCCAAGCCAAGTTCTTTGGTTATGAAAGGACGGTGCCCTTTATCCGTTTGGGTGAGTCAAATTGGGTTTCTTGGTTCCCAAAAGACCAAGTGGCGACTCTGTATCTATTTTCAAAAGACATTTTCTTTTTTTCTTTCAAAACAAAGAAGTGGAACTCCGAGTGTCCGCAGCTGTTTGGAGACTCTTCCAAAACTCTGCAGTAAAACGTGAATCTCGATCTGACACGATAGACACAGGTACTCCGTGTAACCGCACTACGTGTTGTAGATACATCTGGCTCAAACGTTGTACTAGATTGTCATACTGTAGGTGATAAATTATGCCATCTTTATAAGTCGATCCACGATTACCCAAATAGCATCATGGTTCTATTGTGACTTCAGCAATCCTACCACGAAATCCATAGTGATGTGTTTCCATTTGCATTGAACAATCGGTAATGGTTGCAGTAATCTAGGTGGCTTTTGATGTTCTGCCTTTACTTGTTTACAATTAAGACATTGAGATACATACTCTGCTATTTCTTTCTTCATTCCTTCCCACCAAAAATTCCTCTTCAGATCTTTGTACATCTTTGTACCTCCTGGATGAATAATCATCTGTGACTTATGCGCTTTATTTAATATTTCTTTCTGGAGATTTTCTTCATCAGGTACATAGAGTCTACCTTTACATCGTAAGGCTTTGTTTATACTAATACTCCAGATTTCAGGTTCCTTGGCTGACATCTTGGCAAACCATAACTTCAAATCTTCCATCGTCTACTAAGTTTCTATGATACGACTGATTAAAGTTGGCTATATTGTAAGACATCCAAAAATTTGTCCTTCCATTGGTTCCACTGGCTGAAGATCAAATTCAATTAACACTTCTAATGCTTTCCATTCTAGAATTAATAATGTAGCGATCACTACTCGAGGTTTATGACTCAAAGTGCCTACTACAACATTTGCCTTACTCGGATGGTATTATAATGTAAAGTCATAGTCTTTGAGTAACTCCTTCCATCTTCGTTGTTGCATGTTCAACTCCTTCTGAGAGAACAGATATTTTAAGCTTTTATGGTCAGAAAATAGATCAAACTTATCTCCATAGAGATAGTGTCCCCAGATCTTCAATGCAAATACTATTGTTGCTAATTCCAAGTCATGTGTAGGATAATTCTTCTCATGTACCTTCAACTATCTTTATCCATATGCAATGACATTCCCATCTTGCATAAGCACACAACAAAGTCCTTGGTACGATGCATCACTATAGATCATTGTAGGTATTGCGAGTACTGGTGCTGAAGTCAATCTTTCCTTTAACTCCTGTAATGCATTCTCATGCTTGTCTGTCCACTCGTACTTCATCTCCTTTCTCGTTAAATTCGTCAAAGGTGCTGCTATCTTGGCGAATCCTTCTATAAATCTTCTATAATATTTTGCTAGGCTGCGAAAACTTCCAACTTTTGTCGCATTAGTCTATTCCAGCTTAAGACTGCATCGATCTTAGATGAGTCCATAGAGATACCGTCTTGAGATATAACATATCCCAAGAATTTGACTTCCTGTATCCAAAATTCACACTTGCTAAACTTTTCATACAACTTATTATCTCGAAGCGTCTGTAAAGCAATCTGCAAGTGCTCCTAGTGGTCTTCCTCCGTCTTTGAGTAGATTAGTATGTCGTCGATGAACACAATAATGAAATTTTCCAGATATGGTCTGAATACTCTATTCATTAAGTCCACGAATACTGCTGGAGCATTTGTCAATCTAAACAGCATAACTAGAAACACTTAATGTTCGTACCTTATCCTGAACGCAGTCTTCGACACATCCTCCGGTCGAACTAACAGCTGGTGATATCCCGAACAAAAATTGATCTTTGAAAAGATCTTCGATCCTTGTAACTGGTCGAATAGATCATCTATTCGAGGTAGTGGATATCTATTTTTATTCGTGACCTTGTTCAACTCCCTGTAGTCTATATAGAGTCGAAGTGTCCCTTCCTTCTTCTTCACAAATATAAAGTGAAAGATCACACAAAACAATGCAAAGTGAAAGATCACACAAAACAAACCTAGGAAAAATAGTCTAATCACATATCAAGTAATAAAGTTTTCCTAATCTAAGGGGACATGAATTGTTCTTGAAACAATTAAATCAAAGAAAACAAAGATGCTTAGCAAGCTAGAATGATGCATGTTAATCTTTGAGAAAAGAAGATCTCTTAATCCCCGGGACGGATGAGAAAGGAGGATTAGATCGAGGGAAAGCATGACGTGTGAACATGATCATTGCTTATAATCTTATTAGATTAGGAGTTACAAAAACTCCAAATCTTTGCATGGATGCAATGCATGTATCTAGAATGTGACAAGTTTGTGGTGTGTTTTATGTTCATGGATTCCTAGAATGACTTAGAAATCTAAAATGTATTTGAATGAATGAATGAATGAAATCATGGGACATGTACAAATGTAGTACAAACTACTTCCTAAGACATGTGCTAATTTGGAGTACATGTATGCATCAAATCAAAGGATGGAACTGAAAATATGCTTGCTGTGAATAATGGATAGAACAATAACATGATCTTTCGAAAATTGAAAAGAGGGACTAGAAATGTTTCAATGCATGATTTTTTATGGAGATCTTCCTTATTATGTCTAGAACACAACCCAAAAACCAATCCTTAATAACTATGACAGAGTGAGAGAAATTATATAAACAATAGGGGTTATTTAGAAATAGAGTCCGTACTGTCGACTGAAATATTAGAAAATCTTAGAAAATGAAAAAAAAAAGATCTAGAGGCCCATATTATACAGAAGGTTCCCTAATAGATTGAAGTTCAAGGGAAAAATAAGTTGGGACCACTCATTTTGGAAAGGTTTTCTGTAAAACAAGTTGAAAATCAACCTAGCTGCTGTGATAGCAGAGGCAGAATGTTTGGAAGGAATGTTTGAACAAAAATAGACCCCTTTCAAGTGCTTCCAAGTCAAGCCAAAAATCATGGATGTTCCATAATGAGTTAGAAAGACTTTCCAAGTAGTATTGCATTCATATATTAAGTATTGAATTCAAAATAATTCTTTGAAGTTAAATGACTCACTGTTTTGAGAAAACAAGGTTTATTTCTTGAAATCAAAATGAGGGGTTTAAGAGGGGGTTTTGAAATGGGGGTTTTGAAAACATATTTTCAACATTTAATGAAGATTATAACACTTAAAATGTCAACATCAAACTCATCATCAAGAACCTCCAATAAAAGTATTACTCCCTCCGTCCCATTTTATGTGTCCATCTTGGGGAATCCAACTATTTAAGGGTACAAAAAGAATCTACCCCTACTTACCACAATTGCCCATAATCATTGCACTTTCTTTTTTTTTTTTGTTTTGTTTTGGTGTTGATTGCAAGCAAGGGTAGTTTGGGAAACTAAGTAAAATTTGCATACTAATTTTGGAAAGTGGACAACAATTTTGGGGCATCCCAAAAAGGAAAGATGGACACATAAAATGGGACGGAGGGAGTATTTACATTTTAAAGACAACTTCATGAATACATAGGAATCTATTGAAGTTGAAATCATCATCTATCAGACATGTTTTTTAGATCAAGATCTACGATCCATAAGAATTCACTCATCTCAAACTTCATGTCATCATCTAGATGATGATAGACTGGTAAGTAAATAAAGAGAAAACAAAAAAAAAAGGAAATGAGGTGAGAGAAGATGAACAAATATAAACAAACAAATAGATAGCAACCAATAGATGATATTCATGATGTATTGGACTTGTAGTTTGGTGTTTCACTCATATGTGGTGACATTGGACATGGAAGTAGCTTCCTCTCTCTTAAACGATCACTAAATTGGTGGTTGGGTATATTGAATATGAAGTAAATGGAAATAATGAAGTAAAAACAAAGTATAGAACTCACTTTCTTGTTTGAAAATCAAAGAAGGAAGCTTCTTTTCTCTCTATTCTAACCTTATCGCTACAACTTTCTCTCTAAAACTTTTCAAAGCTTACATTTGACACCCCCAAAATGAGAAGTCAAGGGGGGTTTATATAGGCCAATTTGGGGTTTTGTGGTTTTATAAGTACTCCCATTGGTCCCAAACATCTGTGAACATAGAACTATGTCGTTTTGATTTTTAATTAATCAAAATGAACCCCAAAAGAAATTACAAAAAAACACCATTCTAGAGGAGAGTGCCGCAGTGGCAGTGGGCCAGTGCTGCGGCGGCACTGCTCCTCATTCGTCCAGATAATCCTTTCTAGGCCCCCAGAGGTTCCAGTATTCGCGAAAAGTCCCTGTTTCGTTTGAGGTTGTGATATACCGTTGGAAAGGTAATGGAGTCTACTTTACATAAAAAATAGTTCAGAGATAGGTCATCTTGAAAAGCTTTGCGGTATTCGAGATAAAAGCTGATTTGATTGCCTTTTCACCTTAAAAAATTCATAATAAATTCGTTTAAAACCCAAAAATTATGTGCGATATACCATTGGAAAGCTATTGACCTCTAGTATCTATGAAAAAATGTTTGAAAACTGATAGGGCGCTCCGGTTTCAAAGTCAACTTTTGGTCAAGCCGGTCAAACTTTGGATTCCCGGGAAGTTTTGGAAACCTCTGGGAGCTTCCAAGAGCTGACGTTTTCGTTCGATTTTCTTTTAAAACTCATTGTAGTATTTCCCACATGATCTAGAATGATCCCGGAACGTTTTGGCGAATTTGGACGATTTTGGTCAAACTTGATCAAACCTTGGTCAAATCGATCAACGGGGACTTTCTGGGAACTTTCGGGTCTTCTGAGAGCCGACGATTTCATCCGGTCATGCTTTAGAACTCATTTTATTATTTTTCTTACGACGTAGCGCATTTTCAAAATATTTCGTTCGAATTCGGGAGTGTTCGGGCTTTCAGGGGTATTTTGGTCATTCTAAGCATTCTGAGAGATAGAACTAACTTCCAAGAGACCTTTTTGAGTCTTTTATGATCATTGTGAACCACCAAGCTATGGGACTCCTAAATCTGATAGCTGACAAAATGGGGTGTCTACAGTTTGCCCCTCTTTGGCATGAACTTGCGAGGCAACGCATGTCGCAAGCGAGTGCCAAAGCTTTGAAGAGACCGATCTTTTGGAGGCTATAGATTTAGGATAAAAAATGCATCGCGAAGGATGTAATGATAGAAAACTTGATGCTAGGGCCAGGGCTGGTCGTGCTCTTCGTGACCTGCTTACATATCCCAAGGGTAATCAAACCAGGATGTAGTTCGGGGCATAAAGGAATAAATCGTATATGCACAATAAGTTAGGCGAATGCTATGTTATGAGGATGATATGCAATGCATGGATGTGATATGAATTGCGTCCTGAGTCCTATCATGTTCAGTGTTCTGATCTTAGTATGAGTTGGTGCTATGGGGTGTGTGCCACCCCGAGTAGACTTATATTGTGCTAGTGTTGAATCTAATGCAGTGGTTGATCCTGATAAGGATTCCAAGGTGTTGAATACTCTGGGTCTCGGGCAAACTTCTTAAATTATGATAAATGTGCTTTGTAAGTGAAATGGATCAGACGCAAGGTTTTAGAGGATGATAACCAAAGGAGACCGAGGGAACTTGTGATAACCGATAAGTGCGAAATCTATAATAATGGACAGATGAGATAGCTCATGATAATCAGGAGACACGAATTCGTGAACGACAGTGCTCGTCTTCGAAATCTGGATACGGGCAATGTTCTGGTTGTTCCTGATGACCGATCTTCGGGAGTCAGTTTGGCTTTTGCCACTTTCTACTGGGGATAGTGGAAACTAGTATCCTTCCATATTTGTCCTTGGGGGATGGTGTTGGACTCTCAGTGAATCTCTCTTTTCTTGATTGGGAACCAGGACCCATTTCTGAATCTCTCACGGTTGATCAAATCCTCCGGCGCTTAATCCAAGAGGGCCAGTCGGGGCCATCGGGAGCTGATATCTTTTAGTTTCTGTCCTCAGGAGATGATATAGGACTCTTGGAGAATCTCTCTTATCTATTTCTTGATCAGGAACCAGGACCCATCTCTGAATCTCTCACGGTTGATCAAATCTTTGCACTGGTCATTCTAAAAAGCCGATTCGGGCCTTCGGGAGCTGATATCTTTCTGTTTCTGTCCTCAGCGGACGATGTAGTACTCTTGGGAAATCTTTCTTAACTGTTTCATGATCGGGAATTACGACCCATCTCTGAATCTCTCACGGTTGATCAAATCTTTGCATTAATCGCTCCAAAAAGCCGATTCAGGCGTTCGTGAGTTGATATCTTTCTGTTTCTATCCTCAGGGGATTAACTGAACCTGCTGGGGCTAAAATGGATCTGCTAGGGATAAAACCTCATAAATCTTGGCTAAAATGGGCCACTAGAGCTAATCAGGATCATAAACGACCTAAAACGGGTCAGAATGCGCCGAAATGGGCTAAAACGGAGCGAAGCGGGGTTTGCGGGGAGCACTGCAATAGTTGCACTGGGCCACTACTGCACTGGGCCACTGCTGCGGTGGTAGTTGGCCAGTGCCGCAATGGCACTTGGTGGACAGACTCCATGTGTGTATATCTCGGGTTTTTGAGTATTTCAAGCTCATTTTCAGCCATTTCGGGGTGTTTTTGGAGCCAAAATTTGTCAAAACGCAGCTTGTGCACGATCGGGTGAGTAATCTTTCTCCATGATTGGAATTTTGATTGGTGTTTTGATTTGTTCCATTTTTCAAGAAGAAATTTTGGTTTTAGTCTTCCATTTTCTTGCAGATCCATGGCTTCGAGCTCGAGGAGACAGTCTAAGAAGGCCAAGGAACGAATGAAAGCCTAGAGCCAAACCCCCGACTTGATTTTACGGGACCCCCAATGTCATCTTTCAGTCGCGGCTCTAGTGAGCCTGGTATATAAAACCTTTGATCGTTTAGGACTATCTTGTGCATTGTGCTAGTTATATGGACTATAGTGCACACCTAGAGTTTGTTGGAAGCTTGTTTTGTGCTCGTATGTTGATTTTGTGATGTTGGACTTTGGGTCGTGAATAGTGATTTTGTGCTCATTTTTTGTCGTTTTTGATATGTACAGGTGCCAGAAGTGACATTAATTGGCCATGGTAGCCTTGCTCATGCTTTTCTGTGGTACATCTAACTCTCACCTGCCGTCAAGAGAATGGTAGATGATACCGAGTTTGGCGGCTTTGCTCGGCTAGTTTTAAAGAGTAGCAACAATATGGTGCAATTTTACGCTCTTGTTGGGAGATGGTGGGACACCACCAATACTTTCCACCTGCCATTTGGTTAGATGACAATGATGCCTTTTGATTTTTCCATGATCACCGGTTTGAGGGTTGGTGGGAAGCGCCTGATTCTGGACTACTTATATGAGATTGATCCCAAGGCTGTCGAGTGTTGATTGGGGTTGTTCCTCCTAATCTGGAGAGGCACTGGTTCCTTTGTGGCTGGCTTTACCGGGCTTACGGAAGAGGGAACCACAACCTGAATAATTCTCAACTTTTAAGGGTATTTCTTCTATATGTCCTTGGTTGCTCGATCTTTGCGACACGGAATGACCAGTTGAGCTTAAGGCTTCTTTCTTGTCTGGCGACCATTGGTGAGAACCCCTCTTATGACTGGGGTAGTGCTGCCTTGGCCCACCTTTACAAGCATATAGGTGAAGTTTGCCGGGGCAATGTCAAATTAACGGGCGGGTTCTGGTGAGCTTGGGAGGTATGTACTGTAACCTCTTTTATCATCCGGCTTTTTGATTTCCGTACTTGTCTTTTCTGATTTCACTTTGTCTGTGCAGCTTTGGAGCTTTGAGTATCTGAAGATGTTGGCTCCTTCCCTTGCAAATGAATCAGGTGAAGATAAGGACGACATGGCTCCTGTGCCTTTGTTCCCCCGGGGCTTGAGATGGCGGAGGGATGTTGTCAAGGTAAAGAGCGAGGCTCATCAGATTATTCTCCTCAGAAACTTCTTATCTGGGCTAACAGCTGCTAGCGTTGATTGGAAGCCTTGGGAGCGTGTTGCCTATGCCTACCCAGAGGAGATATAGGCGGTCAGGCCCCTTTCCTTTTGCTGACTTCTGATGGAAAGTACCGAAAGCAGGCAATGGTTCCTCGGCGAGCGAGTGTCTCAGCAGGTGGTTGGCGGTCCGAGGTATCGCATCCCTAATAATTCTCCTGTCATGGATGCTGATGACCTTTCTGGTGATGCTTTGCTGGCGGCCTTAGCTAGTACCGATATTTAGGATCACTTTCTCTCTGAGACCGGCTATGAGGCTTACTATGGCTGCTTCCTGATGCCCAACATCCCATTCCTGGAGGTGCGTTTCTTTTATGCTTTTGTCTCTATCCGTTGCCTATGTTTTTTACTCATCTTTTCCCTAACTTGTTTTGTGCCTACAGCTTCGTGAGATGTACAGGAGACAAGTTCCCCCTGTTTCTGATCCTATCCTTCCTTGGGATTAGACCATTAATGTTTTGGGTGCAGATGGCTCTCCCTAGGTTATGGAGGTGCCACGGGTCACATGAGGGTATCCTACCCAGCCAGCAGGCGTCCTCAATGCCCCTTGGAGTTATGCTGAGAAGGCCACGCCTTGGTAGCTAAATTACGGTCTTTGGTCCTCACGCGAGACTATCGGGTATGTCTCTAATTTTGCACTCCTTAAGGTTATGAGGTTCTAACCCTGATTTTACCCTTGACAGATGGATGGTATGCGGTAGTTCGCTACTAGTCAGATGGCGTCCTTGGTAAGTTTCTAACTCGACTTCGTTTTTGTACTTTTTGTTGTTTCTCAACTGATTGCTTTCATTTTATTTATGTGTGCAGTATCGTGGGGGTGGTGCCGGCTCATCGAGGACCGTGCCGAGGTGCAAAGGTGGTAGGAAGAGACCATCACCGACGTACACTCCGGGTGGCCCAACAGAGGACGAAGAAGAGGATGACTGAGGCCTCCTAAGCGGGAATTTTCACTTTATCTCTATTTTATGTTTTTAATTGGGTTGTACTAGTGAATAATGTGACTGTTGGACAATGTGTAGGATGATTTATCACCCTTGACAGCGTATTATGATGTTTTGCCTTTCGAGCCGGAGAGTTTCCGGTTTGAGGGCGCAATTGTGTGCTTGCTTTAGTTGGTGGTTGTGCATTGTGATTCTATGATTGTTTATACTACTGCGATGAGTAGCCTTGTGATAGTGAGTGTGTTTACCTGGCAGGTGGGATAGTCCGTGAAACGGGGAGGTACTGCCAAAAATTTGAATTTTGCTAGAGCCGTGACAGAAAATATGGCATTGTATGATCCCGCTCAACTCACAACTTGGATGAACATCACGGATGGTGTGGAGCGGATCAACCTCTTCAGCTACGGTATGATTGAGCTATTCTCTCTTAGCCAGATGGCTCTGAACACTGAGTTTGTGCATGCTGCTATTGTCCACTGGGACCCAGTAAAGCACGTCTTCAATTTAAACGGCCTAGAGATATGTCCCCTGTTTGAGGAGTTCCGTGCTATCCTTGGCTTCGATTCTGACTCTAACCTGATTCTCCCTTCTGCTGATACCCCCAGTCCCACGCGAGGCTTGGCTGAATACCTGAACTGTTCCACTACTATTTCCCGCCGGCTAATTCATGGTGAGGTTCTTGACATTGCTTCCATCATCACCCGGTATGCTAGTCCTGGGAATCCTAGTGTATATGATGCTACCCGCGAGGCCACTCTGATATTGTGCATAACTTTGCATTTTCTGTTCTCGAGTGCTTCTAGTGACTTGGTGTACTTATGCCTTGGGCTAAAACTTAGCAGGAATCCCATGGCCATGGTTCTGACTGAAACCCTGAAAGGTTTGGATCGCGCTTTCAATCAAGGAACCCTTCTTCTTTCTAGGGCGCCTTTGGTGTTACAGGCTTGGCTCTACGAGCGCCTTCAGTTATGGACAGGTAATGTGTCGCCAGTTTATTTCTATAGGGCTGTGTTTTATCCTTATTACACTGCTACCGATTGGGTTGACATGATGGGTGTTTTATCTGAGGCCAACATTTGCTGGATCGTGAAGCGTTGGGGCCTTCATGCTGTGACCACTAGTCTCAGGGATTACCAAAGACTGTAGCTAATGGGCCTAAGAGAGACTTCTTTCTATCATGCTTGCCGATTGGCTAGAAAGTACGGGCGAGTTCAGGAGGTCCCCAGGGGATTTACTGAGAGGATGTTTGCTTCTAGAGTCAGAGCCACTACTATTGCTGCTTTCATCAGGGGCTAGGCTAGTCGAGCAAGAGGCTATTTCTAGAGACCTTTGAAGAAATAAAAGACACAAAATAAAACTAGACTTGACTGATTCTGCTTCTTTTCACCAAATATCTTTGATATTTGGGATTGCTTTCTGAAAGAACTTTTTGTCTTTTCATTTATCCCTACTTATGTAATACTCGAAGTTTGTTTATCAGCGAACCTTGGTTACTTGGAGAACCTTATTTTATGCATTTGACTTTCTGAAAACTTTCATAGTATGATTTTGATCAAATGTTTGCTTTTTGTACTTGTTTGGGCATGCTAGGACAATTAGAGGCAAACGAGGCAGGTGACTGAAGTTTGCCCCAAGTTTGGGATATGTATGGTTGTGAGATAAACGAGGTAGATGACCAACGTTTGCCCCTAGTTTAGAAGAGGTTCAGACAAACGAGGCGGGTGACCGAAGTTTGCCCCTAGTGTGAAGGGTGATTTCTGGGTTATGGTAAGGACCACGACTTTATTTTTCTCACACGCTCATAATTTTACCTAGGCACCAATTAGGTCAAGCATAGCTCAGGGCGAGGTTGGAGAGTAATTGGGCTATTTTTTGTGGGTGGATCGACCGAACCGATGCCGTTGCCTACGTATACCCGAGTAGGAATGAAGTCAAGCGTAGTTCAGGGCGAGGCTTGAAAGAAAACTAGTTTTGGGGAATGGTCAAGCATAGTACTTTTTGAGGCGATCCATGTTGATTGGTTCTTTGAATTCAATGCCATCGAGGTCTATAAGGTAGGTTGCTCCTCCAGAAAGGATAGTTTTGATGATATAAGGGCCGACCCATTTGGGTTTGAACTTTCCGCGTGGATCAAAGATCGGGGCTCGCAATTCCTTAAGGACAAGGTCACCCTTGACAATTGTCCTCGGACGAACCCTTTTGTTGAAAGCACGGGCTATCCTCTTTTGATAGATTTAGACATGGTCGGCTACCGCTAGGCAATTTTCATCTATGAGAGTCAATTCTTCGTACCTTTCCCTTAACCAATCCTATTCCAAAATTTCACATTCTGCCATCATGTGCAGGGACGGTAGTTCTATCTTGACTGGAAGTACTGCTTCCATTCCATATACTAGAGAGTAAGGAGTTGCTCCTATGGACGTCCTTAAGTGCGAACGATAGCTTTTCTTGCCAGTCTTTGCAGGTATCGGCCAATTTATGCAATATAGCCTTGACATTCTTGTTTGCAGCTTCGACAGCCCCATTAGTTTATGGCATGTATGGTGACGACTTATGATAAGTGATTTTGTATTCCTTAAACAGATCCCTGACTTCAGCTTTGAAATGACTACCATTATCTAAAATGATCTCATGGGGGACTCCATAGCGACAGATGAGGTTCGCATTGATGAACTTTGCCACTTCCTTGGCCCCCAACTTGCTGTAGGATGCGGCTTCTACCCATTTTGTGAAGTAGTCAATGGCCACCAAAATGTATCGATTTCCATTCGAGGCTTTTGGAACGATTTCACCGATGATATCGATTACCCAGGTTGAGAATGGCCAAGGAGAGGTCATGCTGTATAGAAGAGATGGCGGTACATGCATCATGTTTGCGTGGATATGGCACTTGTGGCACCTTCTCACGTATTCACAACAATCTTTCTCCAATGTCGTCCAGTAGTACCCTTATCTTACGATCTTTCTGGCTAGCATATGACCATTCATGTGTGGACTGCACACCCCTTCGTGTATTTCTTCCATCATTCTTCTGGCGCACTTCTCAAACAGGCAAGTTAGATTGTGACCATTGTATCCTTTCTTCAATAATTTTCCCCCGTAAATGATGAACTATGCTGCGAACCATCGAATTGCTCTTTTGTCTTTCTCGAAAGATTCTAGGGGATATGCCCCCTTTTCTATGAAGTCACAAACATCTTGGTACCATGGTGTTTCGTTCTCTTCTTCTCCAATCGCGACGACCATGTTGAATGAAGGCTCGTATCTTTGTTCAATTACCAAAGGCCTCATCTTGACTCCCACGGGAATTTTGATCTTGGAGGCTAAGGTAGCCAACGAATCTGCTAGCTGATTCTCTTCCCTTGGCAAGTAGAAGAATGTGATGTTCTTGAACTGCCTCTTGAGTCCATCGAGATGATCATGATAGGGCTTCAAGCTTTCTTCTTTCACTTTCTATTCTCCTCTAGCTTGTGATATGATGAGGTTCGAATCTCCAAAGATATCCAACTTTTGAACTTTCAGTTCTACGGCTGTTTCCATCCCCAGAGTACATGCTTTATATTTAGCAGTGTTGTTGGTGGAGTTATATTGAGCTTGACTGCCAGTGGGGTGTGGTCCCCATTTGGTGACACTAGAATCATTCCTACTCTATAGCCTTTCATGTTGGCTACTCCGTCAAAGTGCAACTTCCACTGTTCTTCCTTGATTCCATGATATTCTCATTTGAGAATGGAAAATCTCCATTTACTTCAGAATCAATGGCGTGTTCAGCAAGATGTTCTGCTATAGTTCTCCCTTTTACCGATTTGCTTGTCATATACTTGATATCGAATTCGGACAGTAGAAGTAACCAACGGGATATACAACCGGTCAGGGTGGATTTTTTGACCCATGGCATTTTCGGAGATAGGTAAAGGAATAAGGGCTTATGAGGAGTGGGTGGTGAAAGGACGGGCGGATTTTGAAGGTAGGCTTTTATTTTGTCGAAAGCGGCTTGGCATTGGTCATCCCATTGGAACTTCTCTCTTTTTCTCAGTAATCGGAACAAAGGATCACATGTAGTTGTGAGTTTGGAGATGAAGTGGCTGATAAATTGGATTCTTCTGAGAAACCCTCTCACTTCATTATCATTCCGTGGTGGTGCCATTTCTAGGATTGCCTTGATCTTAGAGGGATCCACCCCTATCCCCCGTTGTATGATGAGAAAACCTAGGAGCTTATCTGAGGTCACACTGAAAGTGCATTTCTTTAGATAAAACCTCATCTTGTATTTGCACAACCTTTAAAAAACTTTCCCAGTGCCACCAGGTGTCCTTCTTTGTCCTTGGACTTCACGATCATGTCGTCTACATACACTTATACTTCCTATGAATCATGTCATGTAACAGAGTGGTGGCAGCTCTTTGGTAGGTCGCTCCAGCGTTCTTGAGTCCGAAAGGCATCACCCTATAATAGTAGATTCCCCAAGTTGTGGTGAATGTTGTCTTTTCCCGATCTTCGGGTGCCATTAGAATCTGATTGTACCCCGAAAAACCATCCATGAACGACAATAGCTCATGTCCTGCGGTGTTATCCACCAAGACATCGATGTGAGAAAGTAGGAAGTCATCCTTAGGACTGGCTTTGTTTAGATCACGAAAGTCGACGCACACACGAACTTTTCCATCCTTTTTAGGGACTGGCACGATATTGGCAACCCATTCCGAATACTCGGTAATAATGATGAACCCTGCCTTGAATTGCTTTTCTACTTCTTCTTTGACCTTGAGTGCCCATTCTAGTCTCATGTGACTAAGTTTCTGCTTGACGGGTTTAGAATTGGGAAGGAGGGGAATGCGATGTTGGGCGATGTTGTTGACCCCAGGCATGTCCTTGTAAGACCAAGCAAAAACATCTTTGAATTCTTTTAGCAAGAGAGTCAATTTTTCTTTTTCTTTTTCATTAAGGGATGAGCCAATTCGCACAATTTGTGGACTATCTATTTCACCTAGGTTAATTGATAAAGTATCTTCAATTATTTCAAAGGTAGGTGGTTTTTCAATTAGTTGCTTAAGTTCAATTGGGAGATCCTCGGAGGGATCTGTGCATTCACAAGTATTAGACACAGAGGAGTAAGTAAAATCGTCTTTCCTTTTATTCACTACAGGTGGAGTAATTACATTAGACAATGGTGGGCTTACAGTAGCCGACTCTGGTACAGACTCAATAATTAGAAGTACAGACTCTCGGGGAACAGGGGATAGGGAGACAGATGACTCTACAACCTGGTTGCTCAGACCCTCCTCAGTTGGCTTGATCTGATCATCTTGGCTCTCGGCCCTCTTTTCTTCGGTGAACTCTTCCCAAATTTCTCAATGGCTTCAATGTCCAGATACTCCAACCAGTCTTCCTTTGGGGTCTTCTCAACTTCTTTGGGATAAAACGGATCTTGATAGGGGGGCCTTTCGCAGTCAGTGAAGATTTCCAGCCCAGGGTGCCTTTTTTCCAGTGGCCTGATGGATCCAAGGTTCTGCGAACCCAAAATAGGGGAAATCATCTCCTTCTTTGATGAATTGCCCATTCAAGGTTTTAAGATATGGTGGAAGACTCCTCACTCTTTTCTTCCATAGCCTCTGTAGCTCGATGACTTCTTTAGTGGGCTTGTACCCCAATTCGAAAGTGCCTTGTTGCCCTTTGATCTGCAGGAACTCACGAATCCATTCCTGGCGTCGGCCCAATTCCATTCCAGGGAAGTAGTTCATTTTGCGGATGATGTTGACAACTGCAGAGTGGATCTCAGGGAACCTGTCTTCATCATTGATCATGTGGACTTCTTCCATGAAGAATCTCCCAATTTCTCCTTCTTCTAGCTCAGGTACTTGGATTTCAAAGATGAGAGCGTAGTTTGGGAAAGCTTCATTACCCCAACTATTGCCGAGGATGATTTCCACCTCCTTCTCATTAATGTACTTAATCATTTGATGCACAGTGGATGATACAGCTTAGTTGACATACAGCCAGGGCCTCCTGATCAACAAATTGAATGAGGCAGGTATGTCCATAACTTGAAAGATTTCAGTGCTAACCAAAGATCCTACCCGAATTTGGAGAGAAACAGTCCCCATCACATTTATCTTGGTGTTGTCATAAGCCCTCACGGATTACACAAATGGTGTGATGTCAAGGATATTGACCCCCAAGGTGGTGGCAGTCCTTAGAGCACAAACATTTAGGACAGAGCCTGTATCGACCAGACAGAATGGCACCTGCTGTCCCTTACATCCAACAGTGATGTACAAAGCGTTGTTATGTGTATACCCTTCTGGCAGCAGGTCTTCATCAGAGAATGTAATGATTGGGTCAGGGGTGAGTGCGCCCAAGAAAGCCACCATATCTTCCGGTGCAGCATCGATGGGGACCTCAATTCTAGCGAAGGCATTCAACACAGCTTACATATGCTTGTAGGATGTTACCATGATGTCCCACATCGAAAGATGCGCTTCAGTTTTCTTCAACTGCTTTATCAACTAATTTTCTTCTTTGATGATCCCATCCATTTTTCCCTTTCCCTTGTCTTTGACCGGATTTTTTCGATTACTTCAGTGGTAGGTTGTGGAGGCTGATAATGACGGCCTGACCTAGTCAGATGATCAATCTCGGTAGAAGTAGGCCCTTCTATAGTCCCATCATTTTTGAACCAGTCACAATCTATTCCAACAAATGGTTTCTCCTGCTCGTTCCAGATAAAAGCATCATTTTTATTGTTGGGATCATACCATTTGAGGTCCACTACCCCTAAATTATGGGAACAACATTGCAATGTGCTCGTGGGTATAGCCCATGGATTGGAAGATGCTCATACATAGCTTCACATGAATTTTCGGATTCCCAGTTTCGTCAAAACGGTCAATGGTAGGCATGTTGAAGTTCTCCGGCAGTTTCAGCTTTATGGGCTCAAAGAGGCCTTCCAAGTCTAGCATGTAATCATCAACCCCTTTGCTTTTCATCAGTACACTTTCCAACTTGTCAACCTTATCCATTTTCTCTTGGAGTTTTTTCTTATATGCAAACAGTGGGACCCCTTGAAACCAGTCTTCCTCCCCGTTATTCTCATATGGGGGCAGTTCAAACCCCGCTGGTGGAAACCCAAGTGGAGGTTGCAGCCGCTGCTGCTTCAATTCTTCCATGAACTTCAGAACTTGGGCTAGGCTGTCGGACTGCTGACTTGATAACCTTGTTTTCTAACTCTTCTTGATTCATGCTGAAGCAATTTATCGGACAAATTCTGACCAAACGATTATCTGAACTTCTGACCCAAGACGAGGATCCCAGCTGCTGACTTCGAGAATCTATACTGACTTGATAGATTTCGAGAGGACTAGATCAAATTTTGACAGTGATGACTTTAGATAGACAAATGATAGTGATGTTAACAGACGTGGACTGACTCGTGTAAGACTGATCGAGACAGTGCGTGCAGACCGATAGGAATGGTGCATGCAAATGAGACAAGCATGCGGATGTAAGCCCTAATCTATATGATGCTCCCATTTCTAACAGGTAGCAGTTAAAAAAATAAAGTCCTAACCATATAGAGTGTGCCAACCCTACTTTCCAGTATGATCACCAAGGGATAACGGGGTTTCCAGGGTTTTATGAAGGCTTCTAGGAGAGACTGGGCATTTCTTGTTGATTTGGATAGAGTTTCTGAGAGAAACTGGCATATCTGGACATTTATGGTTGGTTTAGACAGAGTTTCTGAGAAAAACTGGCATATCTGGGATATCTAGACAGAGTTTCTGGGAGAAACTGGCATATCGGGCATATCTGGACAGAGTTTCTGGGAGAAACTGGGATAGTTGGGAATTTCTGAGTGTTTTGAGAATTTTTGGGAAATATAAGCGGAGTTTCTGAGAGAAACTGGCATATTTGGGAATTTCTGGGGAATTTAGACAAAGTTTCTGAGAGAAACTGGGATATCTGGGTGAGTTGGGCAGAGTTTCTAGGAGAACATGTGTATATGACAGGAGCATGTGACGATGGTGATCATACTATCTAGCAGGTTTTCATACTCTTATGTCTTAGGACCGACAAACAAGGTTTGCAGTGTAAATCTTTGTGAGCATGGAGCAGACATCCTTGTCATGGTGCCTACGCATGTCAACTCAATGTGATCACATGTGAGTGATTGCCTTGGGAATCATAAGAAAGAGGTTCTTGCCTCATGCCACATAAGCATCTACACCGTGCAGGTAATCCAGTCAGGGCATACAACAGTTATATCACATTGTCCTATCTGAAAAGATAAATGAAAAGTCCTATGAAAGGTTCTACAGTAATCTATATGCAAAGCCTGGGTTTAGTCAGAGGGTCTGTTGACGAGAGTTCCGATATACCATCAAAGAGAAAGTACGGAGGTTTTTTTTTACCCTTTTTGATATACCTTGGAAGGTACAGTATCAACGGTGACTTATGCCCTGGCACAGCAAGACCTGAACAATGTCAGCGCTGCGTTTCAGACACAGTCGAAGGGGGAAAATGCAAAAGTGCAATGCGGTGAACCAGACACATTAAAAAGATGATTTTAAGGATTCTTGTTATGAGTAAAACCTCTGTATTATTTTGTTTTGAAAATAAATTTCCCCAGCAGAGTCGCCATATTGTGGACACGCGGGATTCCACCACTTGTTTGTTTTTGTTTGAAATTGAATTAGATCAAAGAAAGAAAATGGTCTGTTGAAAACAGATACAGAGTCGCTACTTGGTCTTTAAGAAACCAAAAACCTAATTTTGACTCACCCAAATGGATAAAGGGCACCAGCCCTTCATAACCAAAGAACTTGGCTCGGGGTTTTGGTACGAAAGAGGAAGGAGCCTTTGTCGCGAGTAAAACACCCTCAACTCGCCCCGTCTTTCGGCGGGCCTCAATTAGCATCCAAACAATCATCTTATACTATATATGTTTTGACAATTAATACTATGATATTATTACATCACATAAGAAAATTTAAAATGGAAGATCTAAAGATAAGTTATCATTCATAAGATCTAAGCCAAGTATCACACAATGCAAAGTGAAAGATCACACAAAACAAACCTAGGAAAAATTGTCTAATCACATATCAAGTAATAAAGTTTTCCTAATCTAAGGGGACATGAATTGTTCTTGAAACAAATAAATCAAAGAAAACAAAGATGCTTAGCAAGCTAGAATGGTGCATGTTAATCTTTGAGAAAAGAAGATCTTTCAATCCTCGGGACGGATGAGAAAGGAGGATTAGATCGAGGGGAAGCATGAACGTGTGATCATGATCATTGCTTATAATCTTCTTAGATTAAGAGTTACAAAAACCCCAAATCTTTGCATGGATGCAATATATGTATCTAGAATATGCCAAGGTTGTGGTGTGTTTTATGTTCATGGATTCCTAGAATGACTTAGAAGTCTAAAATGTGTAGAATGAATGAATGAAATCATCATGGGACATGTACAAATGTAGTATGAACTACTTCCTTAGACATGAGCTTATTTGGAGTACATGTAAGCATCAAATCAAAGGATGGAAGTGAAAATATGCTTGCTGTGAATAGTGGACAGAACAATAACATAATCTTTTGGAAATTGAAAAGAGGTGCTAGGAATGTTTTCACCGTAATATTTTATATGGAAATCTTCCTTATTGTGTCTAGAACACAACCCAAAAAGCCAGTCCTTAATACTATCATAGATTGAGAAAAATCATATAAACAATAGGGGTTGTTCAGAAACAGAGTACGTACTATCGACTGAAAAGTTAGAAAATCTTAGAAAATGAAAACAAAAGATCTAGAGGCCCATATTATATAGAAAGTTCCCTAAGACATTGAAGTTCAAGGGAAAACTAAGTTGGGACCACTCCTTTTGGAAAAGTTTTCTGTAAAAGAAGTTGAAAGACAACCTAGCTGCTGTGACAACACAGGCAGAATGTTTGAAAGGAATGTTTGAACAAAAATAGACCCCTTTCAAGTGCTTCAAAGTCAAGTCAAATATAGTGGATGTTCCATAATGAGTTAGAAACACTTTCCAAGTGGTCTTGAATTCATATATTGAGTATTGAACTCAAAATAATTCTTTGAAGTTAAATGACTCAATGTTTTGAAGGTTTTGAGAAAACAAGGTTTATTTCTTGAAATCTAAATGAGGGTTTAAGAGGGGGTTTTGAAATGGGGGTTTTGAAAACATATTTTCAATATTTAATGAAGATTATAACCACATAAAATGTTGACATCAAACTCATCATCAAGAACCTCCAAGATTGTTGGAAAGTATTATTTACATTTTAAAGACAACTTCATGAATACATAGGAATGTATTGAAGTTGAAATCATCATCTATCAAACATGTTTTTGTGGTCAAGAGCTACTATCCATAATGATCCACTCACCTCAAACTTCATGTCATCATCTAGATGATGATAGACTAGTAAGTAAATAAAGAAAAACAAAAAAAGAAATGAGGTGAGAGAAGATGAACAAATATAAACAAACAAATAGATAGCAATCAATAGATGATATTCATGATGTATTGGACTTGTAGTTTGGTGTTTCACTCATATGTGGTGACATTGGACATGGAAGTAGCTTCCTCTCTCTTAAATGCTCACTAAAATGGTGGTTGGGTGTATTGAATATGAAGTGAATGGAAATAATAAAGTAAAAAACAAAGTTTAGAACTCACTTTCTTGTTTCAAAATCAAAGAAGAAAGCTTTTTTTCTCTCTATTCTAACCTTATCTCTACAACTTTCTCTCTAAAACTTTTCAAAGCTTACATTTGGCACCCACAAAATGAGAAGTCAAGGGCAGTTTATATAGGCCAATTTGGGGTGATTTTGGAGTTTTAGAAGTACTCCCATTGGTCCCAAACATCTGTAAACATAGAACTACGTCGTTTGATTTTTAATTAATCAAAATGAACCCCCAAAAGAAATTACAAAAAAACACCATTCTGGAGGAGAGTTCCGCGGCGGCACTGGGCCTATGCCACGGTGGTAGTGGGCCAGTGCCACGGCGGCACTGCTCCTCATTCGTCTAGATAATCCTTTTTAGGCCCCCAGAGGTTCCGGTATTCGCGAAAAGGCCATATTTCGTCCGAAATTCACAAAAAATGCATACAAACTCCAAATTGAGGTTGCGATATACTGTTGGAAAGGTAATGGATTCTACTTTACATAAAAACAGTTCGGAGATAGGTCACCTTGAAAAGTTTTGCGGTATTCGCGATAAAAGCCGATTAGATCGCCTTTTTTACCTTAAAAAATTCTTAAAAATTTGTTTGAAATCCAAAAATTATGTGCGATATACCATTGGAAATCTATTGACCTCTAGTATCCATGAAAAATGTTTGAAAAATGATACGGCGCTCCGGTTTCAAAGTCAACTTTTGGTCAAGCTGGTCAAACTTGGGATTCCCGGGAAGTTTTAGAAACCTCTGGAAGCTTCCAAGAGCTGACGTTTTCGTTCGATTTTCTTTTAAAACTCATTTTAGTATTTTCCACATAATCTAGAATGATCTCGGAACTTTTCGGTGAATTCGGACGATTTTGGTCAAACTTGGTCAAACCTTGGTGTGGATATCGCAATTTTCTTTCTTACCCACAGCTTTTCTTTTAAAAAAATTTCTCAAAATCAAATTCAAAACAAATGAGTCGCCACTTAATTTTAAAAGGAAAATTAAGAAACCATTTAAAAGCAAACCGATCTTTTAGAAACCAGAGATTAACTAGGTCCGGGGATTATGGAATGAGAGAGGAAGGAGCCCGTCGGACTAAAACACCCTCTCTCATCCTATCTTGCGATAGGCCTCTACTCAACATCCTTTTAATCAAATTTATTAATCTAAGCATGCCCTCAACTAATACATATGTACATATACATTACAAAAGCATGTCCAAAGGGGTATAAAATTGCTAATGACAAAATATCATTCATAAGCCACAAATATCAAGTAGCAAGCAATGTGATATGCAATAGGGAACGAGAGAACTTACCCGGGATCCAGTAGCGATATTAAACGTGCAATGCATACAAACAGAAGAAAATCCTAAAAAAGAGTCTCTAATCACATATACACATAAGGCAAGACCCTAATTCTAATGTGTCGTGCATGAGGTTGAAAAATCAATGAAATCGAGAAATTAAAATAAACTAAAAAAGGGGTTCTAGAAATCATACCTTAATAGCGCTACAAAACAAAAGGTTAGTCCACATGATATACAAGATATGAAGTTAGAAATAGCAATCCTAGATTTCTAGCTTAAGTCTATCAAATGTAATTAAATCTAAAGCAAATAAATCCTAATTACAAGTGTCGAGCCATACGGATGAATATGTTCATGAACAAGAATAAATTATGAAATACTCGGTGATTTAGATCACTTAAACTTTGAATTCAAGCTTAACAAATCATTATTGAAACGTGGTTTGAACCTTGACTCATGAAAATTTCATCTAGGCCATTATTCACAAGATTGATGAAAACTATTGCAGAATTCTGGAAATTGCTAAGAGCAGACCATAACTTTAAAAATTAAAATGCAAGGTTCCCGTGGTTTGATATTTATGAATTTTGGATACAAGATGCCTCTGTGTGTCTAGTTTTTTAACCCAAAAAAGAGATCAAAGTTTCAACGGTTGGATCTCCGAGAATTGGACAAAAACCAGACATCACTCATCATTCTACAACCTTCCGTCCAGAGTTCTTGCACGATTTTCTAAAAATAGTAAAAAGATCAGAAATGCTTTGTTCTTCTTAGGGTGACTTCCTAACACATTAATCTACTTAGAAAAAATTATTTTTTGTTAATAATACTATATTAAGGTTCCGTTTTACTTATTTCAAAAGAGTGTTGCTGTGCTGAAACTCTGGGCAGATTGTAGTGACTTCACAAAACTCATGACCAAACCACTTTAACATGAAATCTACTTGAAACAAAAATTACAGTGGTAGAACTTTGAGTTATTAACACCCTCCCGTTGGTTTCACTTGATTCCAACGGTTAGATTTCGAATTAAAAATCCTTGATCGAAACCGGTTTTTGAACCCACTGTTTCATTGTCAAGTTCAACTTTCATTTGTTAACCCCCAACTATTAACCCATGAAGTTGGACTTAAACTAAACCATTTTTTCCTACCATTTGATGGTCATTGGAGATGAAGACATAACTAATACTCATGAGTCTCAAAGGAATATAGAAAGGACTCCATGAAACATCAAGCTAGTGGACCCAAGTCATAAGTATGGACTTGGATCCATCTATTTGCTTATAAAATAAAATGATGATCAAACTTTGACTCCCATGTGAAGTATAAGCTTACATGAGATTCAAAACATCAAACTCAAGAGCTTTCAAGAGAGACATTGAAGATCTCCAAGAATCTCAAAAGGAAAAAACATAAACAAGAAAAATAGAAGAAGGATCAAAGAATTAGAAATAAGGACTTCCAAGTTTACTTAACAAATTCTAAAGCTTAATCAAGAAAAACTAAATGACTTGAAGATTAGAGGCTCAAAAGAAAGAAAACACAACTAAGATTAGAGGGTCACCTCCAAACTATCCTCAAAGCTTCTCTCCTTTGAAGATCTTCCAAGCTCTTCTCTCTAATTTTTTTAAAACTCTCTATTTTTTTCTCTCTCAAAAAAATGTGTTAGTGTAGTCGTAGATACCTCTTGTATTTTTTGTGTATATTCTCCTCTCCCTTTTTGTATTGTGTTGTATATCCTCCCAAGGAAGATCCTCCCTCTTTTATAGACAAAATTACCAAGTATTCTTAGTGAATTCAGAGTAAAAGACAAGTGTAAATGTCTCATTTGGTGGTACAATACGTATTTCTTGATAATATACAGACTGCTGCACAGGGCGGCAGTCAAAAGTCCTCTGCGGCACTCCGTGAATGCCGCTGCAGCATTCCATGACTGCCGCACGGCACTTACCGAGAGCCGCGCCAAATTATTGATTACCGCGTTTTTTTCAACCTTACTTTATCAGTTTTTTTGTTTTTATCCGCATACATATACGTATTGTACCATAAAATACGGACTTTAAAAGCAAACGACAGTCAGAAAATGTCGGCGGCACTCAGTGAGAGCCGTTCCGGCATTCTGTGAGTGCCGTACGGCACTCACTGAGTGCTGGAAAAAATTGCCGTGTGCCGGCTTCTGGTAAACTTCTCCTTTTAGGTCTTTTCTTCTCTCTTTTTTTTCTAAAAAAACTTATTTTTGATGATCTTTTCCAAAAGTGATGTTTTATACCTGAATTCTCCTAAATACCTGGTATTTCCTTCTTTCTGTGAAATTTTATTGTGTTTAGAAAACTTTCTGAAGTGCTTGGAATACTTCAAATCTTTTGGTCCTTATCATCATCGGACGTGGAGGTGACGATCTCCTAAATTCGACGGTCGGTCAAAATCGGGGTGTCTACAGTTTGCCCCTCTTTGACAGAGCTTGTGGGGCAACATGTCCCATAAGTGAATGTCAAAGCCTGTGTGAAGACATGCCTTTGACCCAACCATCGGTTTTAGGAAAAAAAACAAGATGCGTTGCAAGAGAAATCGGGCACATAGCAAAGTCTCTACTTGGTCGTGCTCAATGATGAGTTGCCTACGTATCCCATCAGGAATCAGACCAAGACGTAGTTCGGGCAGGAGCTAAACACACACAAGCACAAGTAACCATACAGATGAATGCACCTACCCTGTCGTTATGCAAGTGCTATGCAATGGTATTTTCTGAATTGACATGGTCATGCAGGCCTCATGCTTATCATGTCTTCCCTACGTACGACGCACATTACATGACGTATTAGTTAGGAAAGATCATCCAATTCTTGACTGATGTGAAAATCTGTTACAAGGGTCATGAAGATGCCTTTGATTTGATTTCGAGGGTTGACGCAAATCTGTTGCGAGAACCGAGAATATAAATTCGTTACACTCTCAAAGCAAGGATCGACGTAAATCTGTTGCGTGGATCAAGAACATAAATCTGTTATATTCCCAAAATGAGGATCAACGCAAATCGATTGCATGGATCGAGAATATAAATCCGTTATATTCCCAAAATGAGGGTCAATGCAAATCTGTTGCGGGAGCCGAGAATGTAAATCCCTTACACTCTCAAAGCAGGGATCGACGCAAATCTGTTACGTGGATCGAGAATGTAAATATGTTATATTCCCAAAATGTGGGTCAATGCAAATCTATTGCAGAACTGAGAATGTGAATCTGTTACATTCTCAAAGCAGGGATCGACGCAAATCTATTACGTGGATCGAGAATATAAATCCGTTATATTCCCAAAAAGAGGGTCAACGTAAATCTGTTGCAGGAACCGAGAATGTAAATCCGTTACACTCTTAAAGCAGGGATCGACGCAAATTTGTTATGTGGATCGAGAATATAAATCCGTTATATTCCCAAAACGAGGGTCAACGCAAATCTGTTGCGGGAATCGAGAATGTAAATCCGTTACACTCTCAAAGTAGGGATCGACGCAAATCTGTTACGTGGATCGAGAATATAAATCCGTTATATTCCCAAAATGAAGGTAATTGTATTAAGATGAACTTGGAGTCCACAGACCCAAAATTTATTTTAATTTTCAAAGTTGGGAGTCCACGGACTCAGGATTTTTTCCAATTTCAAGAATTAGGGGCCCGTGGGCTCAAATTATTCTAATTATTTTGAAATTTGTAACCAACTTAAGCCAAACAAATGACCCCGGGGGCCAAAAGTGCAGTGAGGGTAAATTTTAGGGGACTCAAGTTCAATTTTCGGGACCTGATTTGAATTCTTGGGGGGAAATGAAGGATTTTTGAACCGACTTAACCACGGTACACGCGGTTTTTTGCGGCAGTCCGTGACTGCCGTGCGGTACTCACCGAGTGCCGATGCGGCAGTCAGCGAGTGTCGGGCGACAGTCCACTGAGTGCCGCGCACGAATATCAAGTGTCGCGTTTGAGCGACAATGGCTTAAACCGCCGGTTTCAATACATTTCATTTCATTCTCTCAATTCTCTCTAATTCCAAATATCTCTAGAGAAAGTTTTCCTCTTTTTTTTCTTCTTGCTTGGATTTATCTACCAGGGCTCTCAGGTTAGTTCTACTCGATCAAAACCCGAATTATTCTCATTCTTTCATCGTTTTTATGAATTTTTCATAAATCTAACATACGAATTCTTCTCTTTTTTGATAGACATGGCGAGTGGCTCGGGTAGTAGGAAGAGGGCGAAGTACCGGGCTACTCCTAATCCCGATGCTACACTTTCAAGCGCGAGGTAAACACCTTTTTCCTTTTTCTCTTTTAACTCCCTCCTTTTTGAATATCGTGAATGATGTGCTTACTCAATATAATTTCTTATGCCTCTTCATGCTCGTTGATCTTCCGAGTGTTCCAATTGTATCTGTGCTTGTTCACCCATTTAATTTGATCGTCCTTTGGCCTTATTATCATATATATTTTATTCAAAGTTTATGAATGCAACCGCTTTATTTGAAGTTTCCACTTTCCCTCATAAATACTACTACTGTGCTTAAGAATTCCCAGGTGTTTCACCTGTATCTGTGCATATCACTATCGTTTATTTTTTTCAAAGGATCTCTTTCTCTCATTTTTTGAACTTATATTTTTATTATTACTGTTTTTTTATTTTTTATTTTTTTGAAATCCCTCTTAGTACTTTGAATGCTTTCATTTATTCTCATCCTTTTATTATTCTATGAACGAGGGCCGTGCTTGCGAAATTATCTATGAGTATTTCCAGAGTTTCTCTCTTTTTTATTTTCCCTTATTATTCTTTCTTACATCGCTTTTCTCCCATTTTCTTATTACCACTTATTTATTTTATTGCCTTCTTCTTTATCCAATTACTAACACCAAATCTTGTGATTATTTTTTGCAGCTGCAGCCTAAGGTGCTGAAGGGGTACGGCAGTATCGCTCATGAGTTTGAGTGGTACGGGGAGCTTAGTGAGACTGTGCAGGGATTCATTACTGCGGCCAGTTTTGGAGACTTCGTCAAACTTTTGACGAAGAGCTCCAACGATTTGAGACAGATCCATGCCCTTGCTGAGCGGTGGTGGGATACTA
Source organism: Hydrangea macrophylla (assembly GCA_033977485.1). Lineage (NCBI taxonomy): Eukaryota > Viridiplantae > Streptophyta > Magnoliopsida > Cornales > Hydrangeaceae > Hydrangea > Hydrangea macrophylla. Next base: position 884,976 of record CM066988.1, on the reverse strand, counting down.
CTAGCACGTTCCATTTCTCGTTTGGCGAGTTGACGATGACGCCACTAGACTTCTCCATGATCACCGGGATCCCTTTCGGGAGGGAGTGCCTTCGCTATCTGGATGCGGAGAGATAGTGGGATCAGATTGAACCGCTACTGGGGGCCGTCCCAGAGGAGCCCTGGGTTACGGCCAGGTTGTTCATGGATACTCTCTGAGGCCGACAGGGCTTTACCGACGAGCAGATGACTCGTGGGTTTCTGATGTATATGCTGGGGTGCTCCCTGCTGAGCACCAAGGGAGATCGAATCTCTGTGACGCTGCTGTGGTCTTTGGAGCACATGGGGCAGACATACCGGTATGACTGGGCTGGTGCAGGGCTAGCCATCCTTTATCAGCATATGGGAGAGATATCCCAGGATCACCCAGCTTCTACCGGCGGTTTCTGGAGGGCCTGGGAGGTATGCTCCTCTACTTCTTGATTTGGATTTTGAACTTTGCATTTTTATTTCAAATTTCTTTATTCATGCTCCTTAAATTTTATGTTCCTCTTTTTTCTTGCAGATTTGGTCCCACGAGTACTTACACATGATGTCGCCTGCCACGCGACTAGCAGACACCCTCATCATGCCCCAGGGGCTGAAGTGGGCGAAGGATCCGGTCGGGCAGAAGACCGGAGCTCATGATTTTATTTTGTTCAGAAAATTCCTGACGAACCTACGAGAGCAGCATGTCCGGTGGTAGCCCTGGCTTGACGTACTTCCAGAGACCTCCCAGGGGATACGGAAGTCGGCTGGGTACGACCCTCAGCGGATTTTGCTGGATGGACCCGAGGCTCGGGCGTGGTACTTGGGAGAGAGGGTGACCAGATAGTCACTGGCGGCTGAGTCGTTCTTCGTGCCACATCCCCCGCTGGAGTCTATGAGAGCTACCGATACCCTTCAGGGTTCCGCGCTTACAGCTGCCTTAGATGGTCTGTCTCTTCAGGGTTTCATGGATCCTCCATCAGGGTACGCAGCCTTACGTGCTGCAAAGTTGATGAGGAACTGCCCTTTGATGGAGGTTACCCGGGTGAGTTTCTTTTATCCATTCCAAACTTTCTTTTCAATTTTTAAAACATGCGTTACCTCTTTATTGGATTCATTCTTCTTTGTAGTCCGTTCCTGCTGCTGTTCGGGCTCCCGCTCTACCGCCCTGGGATTGGAACCTTAGGACAGTCTCCTACGGCGAGCAGACCACTAACATGGTCCCCAGATAACATGCAGCTGCTCCCACCATTCCGCTCTAGTACGACTATGTCCCGTGGGACTACGCGGAGGAGGGCTTGCTCTACGCCCATAGTGTGAGAGAGTGGATTTACGGTCGAGAGTGGAGGGTAATTCCTAAACCTCGCTTTATTTTAAAAAAGTGGTTTTACTCAGACATTCTACCCTTTCTTCCTTTTGTTCAGGGCGTGGGGGCGCGAGCGGCTGCTGAGACTCATACGAGGGCCCTGGTAAGAATGAAAAATGCTCCTTTTTATTTATTTATCCTGCTTTCCAAGCTATTTTATTGGTAATTTGACTTGCTCCCTCCATTCAAGAGGAATAGGTGGGGACTTTATCCCGGTAGGTGGGAGAGCTCCAGCAGCGGCTTCAGCAGTTCGGCATCCCTCTCAGCGATCCCCTGGAGGTAGTAGTGGAGGGTGTGGTGGAGACGGTGGTGAGGGCACCAGTAGCGTAGAGGCAGGGGCAGAGGAGGAGCTGGACGTGGCGGAAGCGGCACAGAGTCAGAGGAGGAGCCTCTCAGACGCGTCACCCGTCAGACTCGAGGCTGGGGCCAGGGCTGACTTTCTCTCCCTTCTTTTTTTCTTTTGAGTGTTTTTGGGAGGATGCACACTTTATTTGGTGGATTGTATATATATATATAAGTTCACTCTTATCTTGATGACGGCTCCATGATAGCCGGTAGGATAGGCACTTTCAATACCTTTATTATTTTTTTTTTGTTTTTTTGTTTTTTTATTGATATTCACTGTACGTGTGACCATAGCTTGGTCCTTCTCTTGCCGTATGTGGGACCATAGCTTGGTCCCCCTTTTATTTGAGCTTTGAATGCTTCTATCTCTTTTATTTATTTTGAAATGAACAAATGAATGCATGAATGGGTGAATGCATGCGACCACAGCCTGGTTTTATTGCACGTGCTACATGATGTGCACGTTTTATTGTTCTTTATTCAGTTTTTTGTTTGCAAGTGGGCTAAAACTATTATAAACGGACCCTGGCCAAAATAAAACCCAGAACGACATTCGGTTAGGTCTCAACGCACTCAGTGAATGTCGTAACGGCACTCAGCGAATGCCGCAACGGCACTCACGGACTACCGCGCGGCACTTCGTTGAGTGTCGTTCTGCTTTTTCGAGTGCCGCGGGTAGGTGGACAGTTTCATTCCCCTATTTATACCCCTTTCTCCCTCCAACACTCTGCAAAACACCACTTTCTCTTCCTTACTTCCTTCAAATGGCTCTCGTCAATTCCCAAATCCTTTTTCTATGGATGGATACCCTCTCTGGCATTGATAGGCTCAACTTGGAGTGTTTCAGATTGAACGATCTCTTCTCTTTCCAACGGATGAATTTGAACGAGTGCCTATTTCGAGCTGCCAACTAATGTTGGGATCCTTCGCTCCACATCTTCCGTTTCAGTCATCAAGAGATTTGTCCTTTGTTTGAAGAATTCAGTGCTATCCTTCATACTGACCCTTCCGCGGATATGACTGTTCCTCTGGTGCAAGCCGGGTATGTTCAGGACTTGGCGGCTCTTCTCCATTTATCCCGCGGTGCCGCAGGCTCTTTCATTCATGACAGACAAGTCGACTTTGAGCGCCTCTCCTCGGTTTATGCTTCCATTGGGGATCCTTATGACAGCGGGTATCAAGTTATACGGCGTAGCGCTCTATCGATTACTATGCCTTCTTACTTTCTCTTTCAGTCATCCTCCGACATTCTCATACCCATTGCCTGCGGTTGGAGAGAGATGAACAGTGCAGTCATGCTGGTTCTCGTCGAGACTCTGATAGGACTGGATCATGCTCATGCTACCGGGGCCATATTATCTGCAGGGGCACCTTTTGTTCTGCAGATTTGGCTTATGGAGCGTTTGGATCTCTTTATACACCCTTCCCATCTTCGTGGGTCACTTTCTTACGATCGCATGGAGATTCACAGCTTATTTCACTCTGCCGATGCATGGCTCGGTTGGCTTCAGAGCCTCTCTTCTAGTGATATCTGCTGGGTCTGTCCTTAGTGGATTCATCGCTCTATTACTGTACGTCTTCCTGGGCGACCTAGAATCTGGCTGCCGGGCTTACGTGCTACTACCTTCTACATTCCCGATCGGGTGGTCCGTCAGTTTGGACTTTTACAGGACACTACTGAATCTATGATCGCTGATTTCACCAGGGGGTCCACTTTGCGCCCTTCTATTATGAAGGCTTTCATTGAGGTTTGGCACAGCAGGATGGCTGCTCCGTGCCCGAGGATTCCTGTTCTGACTGTGCCTACAGCCAAGTATCTTCAAGAGATCCAGGCCTTGGTTGCGAGACGAGCCTGACAGACACATGCATAATAAAGTAGACGAAAATAGGAAAAAGCTTGTCGTTTTACAAAACTTTCCGACAGACCCTGCCTACTCTTTTTACGCTTTGAATATGATTTTCCTTATTTTTATTTTTTCTCTTCAAGAAGTGTTGTCATCTTTAAGAAAGTTCTAACATGTTGAATCAAAGTGCTCACTCCTTCAATTAATCTTTTATGAAGAATTCTCCTTTCAATGTCTTTTCTTGGCTCTTTACTTTGATTTTTGCTTAAAGCTTTACTCCTTCTATACCATGAATTCTCATTTGTTTCTTTATAGTACTTATTTTGATAGCGAGGTGATCCGAAGGAGGGTCTTGTATCTAGGTTCTTCGGCTGGTGAACGAAGTTTGCCCCTGGTTTTAGGGCTTCGAAGTGGTTCTGGGCAAACGTCGGTTTGCCCCTAGTTTAGCACAGTTTTTTTTTTATGACCGAACCAAGTAGGTTGCCTACGTATCCCCTAGCGGGAATCAGGTCAAGCGTAGTCCATCAAGGTAGGAGGCTTTGACAAGAAAGGTTTCAAGCAAAATATTTCTTGAGGAGATCAAGGTTAATTTGTTGTTTGAATTCAACTCAATCTAGGTCCATGAGATAGGCTGCTCCTTCAGAAAGGAGAGTCTTAATGATGTATGGCCCGACCCAGTTGGGTTTGAATTTTCCTCTGGGGTCATAAACGGGCACTTTTAGTTCTTTAAGGATCATATCACACTCAGCAAGCTTCCTTGGGCGAACCTTTTTGTTGAAAGCACGAGCTATCCTCTTCTGGTACCCCCGAGTATGGTTTATTGTGGCCAGCCTCTTCTCATCGAGCAACATCAACTCCTCATACCTTCCTCGTATCCATTCTGATTCGGTGATCTCACACTCTGCCAAAACCCTAAGAGAGGGTATTTCTGCCTCGACTGGGAGAACGGCTTCCATCCCATAGACCAACGAATAAGGTGTAGCTTCTGTAGAAGTCCTTACAAAGGTCCGGTACCCCCATAGTGCGAATGGCAGCTTCTCATGCCAATATTTGTATATATCCGTCGTTTTCCCCAAGATTGCTTTACATTCTTATTTGCTGCTTCTACTGCTCCATTCGTCTGAGGCCTATATGGGGACGATTGATGGCGAGTGATCTTATACTTTTCTAGGAGCGGGATAACCTCTCCCTAGAAATGACTGCCATGATCAGAGATAAACTCATTCAGGACCCCATACCTGCAGATTATGTTTTTCTCGATGAAACTCACCACGTCTTTGACTTTCAAAGTTGCATACGAGGCTGCCTCTACCCACTTTGTAAAATAATCGATTGCCACGATTATGTATCGGTGCTCGTTAGAAGCCTCCGGAACTATCTCGCCAATGATATCAATCCCCTATACGAAAAATGGCCAAGGGGTGGTCATGCTATAGAGCTGTGACGGCGGGGTATGCATCAGATTTGCATGAATCTGACACTTGTGACATCTTCTAACCTATTCGCAACAGTCTTTGTCCAAGGTCGTCCAATAGTACCCCTGTCGGATGATCTTCTTTGCCAGCATGTGTCCATTCATATGGGGCCGACACACTCCCTCATGTATTTCCTCCATCATTCTCTTAGCTTCCTTCCCATATAGGCATTCCAGATTGTACCCGGTATAGGATTTCTTCCATAGCTTATTTACATAAATCACAAATTGAGCGGCGAATTGTCGAATCCCCTTTCTGTCCTTTTCTGAGGCTCCTTCAGGGTATTCTCCTTCTTTAATGAACTTCCACACATCCACATACTATGGTACTTCCCCTTCGTCTTCTATGGCCGTGACTGTCTCAAATGAGGGCTTATTTCTGATTTTTATGGATAATGGGATCATCATGACCCCTGAGGGGATCTGTATCATTGATGCCAGGGTTACTAGGGAATCGGCCAATTGGTTTTCCTCTCGGGGGAGGTAGTAGAATGATATCTTCCTGAAATGTTCTTTCAGACTCTCCAAATAGTCATGGTATGGTCTCAGCTTTTCGTGTTTCACCCTCTAATCTCCACGCACTTGGGATATGATCAAATTGGAATCTCCGAACACATCGACTTTTTCAACTTTTAAGGCCAGCGCCGCCTCCATTCCCACTATGCATGCTTCGTACTCTGCCGTATTATTGGTTGAGTTGTACTTAGGCTTGATGGCCAGTGGGGTAGGGGTTCCATCAGGTGCTACAAGGATGACCCGAACTCCGTAGCCTAATTGATTGGCGGCCCCATCGAAATACATTTTCCACAAGTCCTCCTTTACCTCCATTATTCCTTCATCCGGGAACTTGAATTCTCCTTTGTCTTTAGATTCTATAGTGAGGTCGGCTAAAAACTCAGCGACAACCCTTCCTTTCAAAGACTTAGCAGTGACATACTTGATGTCGAACTCAGCTAGCATCATAATCCAACGGGAAATCCTACTGGTCAAGACGGGTTTTTCAAATAGGTATTTTAATGGGTCCATTCGGGATATCAGGATTACAGGGAAGGCTAGCATGTAGTGGCAAAGGCGACGGGTACACCACACCAAGGCCCAATAGGCCTTTTCCAAGGGTGAATACTTTAACTCATATCCAACCATTCATTTGCTCAAATAGTAAATGACCTTCTCCACGTGCCCATCTTCTCCTTCTTGGGCCAACATACACCCCATCGAATCTTCGGATACGGAGAGATAAAGTAACAGGGGTCTCCCAGGTGAAGGTGGTGACAGGACAGGTGGTTTCTGGAGGCAGGTTTTGATTTTGTCGAAGGATCATTGACAAGGGGCGTCCCATTTAAATTTCTCTCCTTTTCTAAGCAATTTGAACAGTGGGTTGCAGGTTAAGGTAAGTTTGGAAATGAAGCAGCTGATGAACTGTATTCTCCCCAAGAATCCTCTCAGTTCTTTTTCATTTTTCGGTGGGTTCATTTGGGTTATGGCTTTCATTTTGGTGGGGTCCACCTCTATTCCCCTCTGAGTAATGAGAAATCCCAATAATTTCCCAGTAGTGACTCCGAACGTGCATTTCTGCAGGTTTAGCCTCATTTTGAACTCCCTTAATCTCTCAAAGAACTTTCTCAAAGCCTCTAGGTGCCCTCCCTTCTCCTTGGATTTCACAATCATATCATCCACATACACCTCCACCTCTTTGTGGATCATATTCTGTAGTAAAGTGGTGGTAGCCCTTTGATAGGTCGCACCTGCATTCTTAAGTCCGAACGGCATGACCCTATAGCAGTATGTCCCCCACGGAGTGATGAACGTGGTTTTTTCCCTATCCTCGGGTGCCATGAGGATTTGATTATACCCAGAGAATCCGTCCATGAAAGATAAAAGCTCGTGCCCCGCGGTGTTGTCAATTAACACGTCGATGTGGGGTAGCGGGAAATCGTCTTTAGGGCTCGCCCTATTTAAATCTCGAAAATCAATGCAAACCCTAACACGACCATCCTTCTTTGGGACAGGCACAATGTTGGCAATCCACTCAGGTTACTCGGTGACCATCAAGAATCCAGCCTTTAATTGTTATTCAACCTCCTCTTTTACTTTAAGTGCCCATTCTGGCCTCATTCGCCTCAATTTTTATTTTATGGGTTTTGAATTAGGAAAGAGAGGGATGTGGTACTAGACTATTTTTGGATCAATACCTGGCATATCATTATAAGACCATGCAAAAACATCTTTGAATTCATTCAATAGATTGATTAGTTCTTTGCTTTCTTCATTGCTAAGTGTTGAGCCAATAAAAACATTTTGAGGGTTGTCTTCATTCCCCAGATTAATTGTTAGGGTGTTCTCTATGATTTTGCATGTAGATTCATTTTCTTTTTCAACTAATTTTTGCAATTCATCAGGTGTTTCACATTTATCACATTCATTAAGCGCATTCGAGTAGGCGGAATCAGTCATGCTTTCATTGATTTTGTTAGGAGTGATTACAACAGACATAGCAATAGTAAGATGCCTCATTTAGGCCATTACAGACTCTGGGTGAGGGGGATACTTATCACTAGACTCAAAGACACACTCTTTGTTGGCTCCCTGCTTGAGCTCCATAGTGTTACAACTTGGCAGTCCCCCGGTTTCTGTCTTCTCTTCCTTTTCCGGTTCTCCCTCTAGTTCGTACTCATCTTCTAGCACTCCTCAACATTCCCCTCCTCAGCCTCGACTTCCAGACCCTTGCCGCCTTCTTCTTTTCCTTCGGCTTTTACCCCTCCTTCGCTTAACAAGTTATGTATGATCGGTCCGTCCAGTACACCAATCCAATCATTGATGGTAGCAGACTTTTCAGGCATTTGCAAAAACGGATCTTCGTACTTAGAAAATTCATGGGAGAAAAAGATCTCGAATCCTGGCTTTAGGCATTTGTCTTTCCGGTCCATCTATGGCTCTGGGAAGCCACAGAAGGGGAAATCTTCTCCTTCCTTCATGAAATATCCATTGAGTGTCTTTATGTAAGGGTTTAGTGGTGCATCGACGACCTTCTTCTTTTCCCTCAGTTCCTTCTTTGTCGGCTGGAACCCCAGGCCATGAGTGTGAGTCTGAGTAGGGATTCTTGGAAACTCAGGCAAGCCCTAAAAGTTCTTCCCCAACCCTAATCCTGGAAAGAAACCCATTCTCTTCATGATCCCTGCGACCACTGGACTGGTATACTGATCAAAATGGAGTGGTAGAAACTCTCTTAGCTTCTCCTCTTCCAGCATGCTGATGAACTCGAACCCTCTCACATTTGCTTCTTCTTCTTGCAGCTGTAATTCTAGAACTGGTGCGCTTAATGATGCTTTAGGCGAGCGAACCTAGCTATCCCCGAGGATATCACAGGCTTTATTCTCCCAGACATACTTAACCTTTTGATGGATTGTTGATGGTATAGCACCCAAACTGTCCAACCAAGGCCTACCTAGCAACAGGTTAAAAGAAGCGGGGATGTCGATGACTTGGAATTCAGCCTCTTTTCCAAAAGGGCCGATAACGAGACGAAGGAGGACTATCCCCATGATCGTTCTCTAGGTGTTGTTGTAGGCTCTTACCCTTTGCTCAGATGGTGTAAATGTTGACTCATTCAAGCCCATTTGCTTAGCCGTTCGGAAGGGACACACGTTGAGGGCCGACCCATTGTTAACCAGGAAAGCAGGCACGACGTTCCCCAAGCATTCGACAGTGACATATAATGGCTTGTTGCAAACGGGCCCTCCCGGAGGCAAGTTATTTGACGAGAAGGTAATAGTCGAAGTCAGAATTTTGCCGATCAGTCCTATGAGGTCCTCCGGGGTGGTGTCGATAGACACGTCAGCTTGGTTCAGAGCTTCTAGGACCGCCTGCCTATGGCGTTTAGAGGCAATCAGCAACCCCCAAACAGTGATGTTAGCCTGGGTCTTCTTTATCTGCTTTAGAACCCTATCTTCTTCCTCTTCCTCATTCATCTTCCCTTTTCCTTTGTCTAGATCTCTCCCCGGATGATCCTCCTCTAGCTCATGTGGTTTAAAGTGTCTATCTGACCGAGTTAAGTGATCGACTTCTTCCCTAGCCCACAGATTGTCAACTTCTGAATCAACTTTCACAGTATCTTCCATTACATCTGTTTCTTTGTCGCTCTCATACCAAAGATCATCTTCCACCTGGCTCACGTCTCGATCGTTACTCCCTTGAATCCACCAGTCTGAATGCCCAATTTCACTCTTCTCCGGCTGATCCTCCAAAGCACAGATCTTCAAATCCTTAGGTAGCTAGTATGACTTTCTTGGTGTCCCTGCCTTAGTGATTAGCCTAGACGGATCGAAGGTTGCTTCTTCTATCCCCAAAAGATAAAGGCCCTGCGGTGGTGGCATAACTCAATGATTCAGAAGCGGATTTCTAGTAACATTCAGAGCTTTGGTGGGGGGTTCCGAAATTACCTTGTTATCAATGAGGTCCTGAATCTCGTGCCTTAATCTCATACACCTATCCGTTGAGTGACCCTTCTGCTAATGAAATTTTCAAAAGAGGTTCCCTTGAAAATTTGGCAGAAGCGGACTTGGTAGGGGTCGAGGTTCCAAGTGACACAGATGCCCCTTTGCTAACAGTCTATCGAGGGCAGTTGACAGTGACACTCCCAAATCTGAGAACTTTCTTGGTGCTTTATCCCCTTCTCTCCTCGGTGCTATGTCAAATTTCCTTTCTGGGCCATTTAGTGCATTGACATCGGTGGGACCAGAGTGACCTCCCGTTTGTCCTCCGTTGGATCCATAGTTTGGCCTCCTGTACCGGTTTGGTTGCTCCTCTTTCTTGATTACCCCCTCTTGGATCGCATCCTCTATCCTTGTCCCGACATCAAAAACCTCAGCAAAGGTGTTTATTGACTGGAATCTCATCTTTTCTTGGTACACTGGCTATAGATTCTTCACCAGCATTCGGATCTGGTCCTTCTCAGACGGCCTTTGTACCATTTTAGATGCCTTTTCCCTCCATCTGCTCAGGTATTCGGTGAATGATCCTTTATTCCCTTGCCTAGTGGTCTCAAAATCTTGGACAGTGACATCCAAATCTTGATTGTACTCGTACTGTGCCACAAATGCTTTAATCACTTCCTCCCACACCCTGGTTTTGCTTGGTTTGAGAGTAAGATACCAGGATAGAGCAGCTCCAGTCAAAGTTTGTTGGAATAGGACCGCCATCATGGTTGTGCTCAAGCTGCTTGGTTGGAAAGCCCCAATACACATTCTTACATTGCTGCGAGGATTCCCAGTCCCATCAAATTTGTCAAAAATTGGCATCTTAAACCTGACAGGCAGTGTCTCACATACTCCGTCATACAACCCCTCCAGTTCCATCAGATAGGTATCAACTCCCTAAGCCTTGCGCATTACCCTTTCCAACTTCTCTATTTTCTCGGTTAGTAGCTTATCCTTTTCAGCTTTCTCTCTGTCTCTATTGGCCCGTAGTGCATCAGTCCATTGCACCTCCTGATCCTCAAACCAATCTCCTTCCCCTCCTCCCAAAGGTGGGTCCATAACAGGCGGAATTACAAGTGGTGGTCAACAATTCAGTTCTTCTATCATCCCAATCATGCAGTTCATGTTTTCGGGCTGTCGCCTTATTTGCTCTGCTTGTTGTTCTACCAGTATTCTCAGCCCAGCCATTTCCTCGTTGTTTCTTTCCTCAGTTATGTTAGCGCCTTTTCTTCTTACCAACCTCGCTGTGGGATCCCTAAACCAGGTTTGACTTGATCTAGATGCTATTTTCGCTCCTACAGCAAATTTTGAAAATTTTCTTTTTTAAAAACTTTTTATCTTTCTTTTATCACACAAAGACATTGACAAGCGGGGGTATTTGTAAAATACAATCACGCTAAAAGAAGAAAATGTATTGAGTTAGTTTACAATTCCTTCATTTATCTGTAATTTGAATTACAACGCCAGTTTATACACATTTTGATCAATCTATGATAAGTCGTGTGTTTTAGCTGTAATTTGTGCAGACTGCAATTGCTGTGTGAAGAATTGAAAGATAACGATAAAAGGAAATGCTGAATTCTAATGAAGACAATCAAAAGTTGAAATACAGAGTTCGATCGATTGAAGACCATTCGATCGATCGAAGTTTCGATCGATCGAGAGAAGCTCAAGCGATCGAAGTCCCAGAAGTTCAATCGATCGAGAATTGTTCGATCGATTGAGAATTGTTCGATCGATCGAACATGCCTTTTATCAGAATTTTAAGCGCACGCAACAGAATAGTTGTTTTAACCCTAAGCATTAGGTTTTACTATATATACTCGTATTGTATACGTCCATAAGGACGCCCACATGACTTTTATCAGTTTTTAGAGAGAGGGATATAGGTTTTACATGTTTTTGTAGGTTTAATAGCTTGAAGATTGCTTGTGGATTGATTTTTCTCTAGTTTAATAATAGTTCTTCACTCTAGGTTACTTATTTATTGTTTATTTACATTCTGCACTTATTTTAGAGTCGTATAATCTGTTAAACAAGTAGTTTTGAATGCTAGATAAGTTCACACCATTGTTTTACATAGTTTTCATGCTTAACTTGCAACCAAACGCATCTTTAATGAATCTTTACATTAAAAATAACACTGTGATACTCCAGACCATGTCTGAGTAGTCCCCAGGTTGGGAGATCACGATGAAACCGCGATCTCAGGCCTCTGCCATGCAACAGATTAATTTCTGTGTTCAATCGATCGAATTTAGTTCGATCGATCGGACCAGAGACATTGTTGAGCGATCGAAGTTAGTTCGATCGATCGAAAGAAGAAGATGTTCGATTGATCGAAAGCGCGTCGATCGATCGAACATCCTTTTTCTTGAGGACATTGTATGAAGTATTCCTTGACTTTCTGTTTTACTGATTCGTTATCAAACTGTCCCCAAATGCTCAGTTTGTCAAAACAGTCTTTAAACTTAAAGCCTTGAGGCATTTTTCTTCAAAATATTTTGCAAACCACCCTCAATGCTAATACCATTGTAGGTGAGAGTCTAAACTATTGTTTTAAACCGCCTTTGTGTATTTCAAACTCCAATGTGATGATATAGTCCCGGTCATGAAAGGACTATGGATTCTTTATCCTAAGAGAAATACGGAATACTGTAGAGAGTGTGCTCCATTGAACTTCAATGTAATTGCATGGTAGATGGCTATGTCTTGGTGGATTCGTGAAATCCCAACATTCCTTTTTAATTAAGAAAAACACTTTTCAAATTACTGCTTTAGTTAATTAGTTAGTAATTAGTTAATATAGTTTAATTGCTTCAGTTTTAGTAGTTGTTAAACTGTAGAACTTCGTGTTCTACGCCTTTTAAAAATATTGAATTTTATTTTCTTGTTTGACAATAATCTAAGTAATTAGTTTAACACCTTCCCTGTGGGATCGACCTGGACTTAATCCACTTTACTACTTGCACGATTACCTACACTTGGGTATAGCACACAAGCGCACACAAAAAAATCTTCGTGTCAAGTTTTTGGCGCCGTTGCCGGGGAAGGCGACAAGCTAACGCTTCGATTACCTCAATCTTTCCTTATCTTTTTCTATTTTTCTTTTTCTTTTGTTCTTTAGATTAAAATTTTCTTAGGATCTATCCCTTTATGTCTGATAATTCCATTGAAGGAATTTACGGAAAGCCGTTCTATTTATCCAATTCATCTAGTTCGATTAATCCCATAGTTACACCGATCGATTAAATGGCTAATAATCAAAGTGAAAACGGTGATAATGTGGTCGTACCAATCGACGATTCATTGCATCCTTTGTGTGACCTCATGAAACCCGAACACGCGCCTACGCCATCTTGTATTCTCATTCCACCTCATGCAGGCGAATTCCAATTTCGCAATGGAATGATTCAACTCCTTCCTACCTTTCATGGAATGGAGAGCGAGAAGGCGTATCTACATGTCAAGGACTTTGAGGATGTTTGTAAAACTTTCTCACAGAATTGTCCTGTAGATGTAACACGTCTGATGCTATTTCCTTTCACTCTGAAAGATAAAGCAAAAGCGTGTTTACTCACCTTGAAGCCAAACTCTATCTACACCTGGCATGCGATTAACACTGCTTTGTTGAAGAAATTCTTTCCACCTCGCATGACCACCGAGCTTAAAAGACAAATAAACTCTTACAAACAAAAGAGCAATGAAACCTTCACCCAAACTTGGGAGCGTTTCAAGGATTTGCTACTCTCATGCCCACATCATGGGTACGGGAAATGGCGAACCATAAGCTATTTCTATGAAGGGTTGAATGGTTAAACTAAGAAATTGGTCGAGACCATGAGTTCAGGGCCATTTCTTCGTAAAAACACTGAAGAAGCTGAAGCTCACTTCGAGTGGTTAGCTGAACATGCCCATGAGTGGTCGAACTCGGAAGATGTCCCACGCTCATAGATCTCCTGTGTAGAAGAGAAAAGTTTATATTAACTAAAAATTGAGGATCATCTTATGAACAAGTATGAAGAACTAGCAAAGAAAGTGGAAGAATTGGGGATGAAAGGAGAGAGTTCTAGGCAGTTTTTGCCTGAAGAACCATGGGGCACATGTAACATGCTGGGACACACTACTCAATATTGTCCAAATGTGCCATATTTTCAAGAACAACCCCCCATGGAAATGAATGCCATGCAAGGGTATAGGGGGGCGGGGAATTCCTACAACAACTACAATTCACAAAATAATAACAATAGATGGAATCACCACGGGTTCGACTGGAAAAACAATGCTGGGACCCAAAACCAATTTTGACAACAACAGCCCTACAATAACAATAATCAATATCAAGGGAAATACAACAGGCAATCCCAGCCATTCAATCAGCATAGAACAAACAACTACAATAACGCTCAACCCTCACATAATCAATAAGCAAATGTCTATGTGCCACCTCACAAGAAGGTGCAAGAGGAAGATCCACTCTCTAACGCGAATTTAATGTAACAGTTAATTTAAATGATGAGCAAAATGTCTGCAACATTAGAGAGGATGGATGCACGTCAAGAGGGTTCGAGTGGCACATTTCCCGCTCAACCACTTCCAAACCCTAAGGGATACAATAATGGCCCTCCTAATCATGAACAGGCAAAAGCCGTGACTACATTAAGAAGCGGCAAAGTCATAGGGCAAAGCATGTCTCATTTTACTTCTGAGGGGTATGAAGAGGAGGAAGTGGTGATTAGGAGCAAGCCATCTACTCAAGTAGAAGAGTCGTCCACTAATGATAAACCATTAGAACCAAACAAGGACGCTTCTAAAGAAGTAGAAGAAGTTGAGAGAAGGCCTAGAAAGGAGCCTGTCATTGACGAATTACCTAAATGCCCTTTCCCTGTGCCGTACCCTCAAAGGCTCAAGAAACCCCAAAACGAGGCAAAGAATCAGGAATTCTTGGAGTTATTCATACAAGTCAAAATTAACCTCCCACTCCTTGATGCCATCAAACAAATGCCAGCCTACGCTAAGTATCTAAAAGACTTATGCACGGTCAAAAGGAAGCAAAGCGTAAAGAAACATGCTTATGTCGCTTGCCAAGCAAGTGCAATTATTCAGAATGAGTTGCCTCCAAAGCTTAAGGACCCTGGCACCCCAACTGTCTCGTGCAGAATTGGGAATCAAAGGATAGACAATGCACTCCTTGATTTAGGAGCTAGTGTAAACCTACTGCCATACTCAGTCTATAAACAACTAGGGTTGGGTGAACTCAAATCCACCCGAGTTGCGCTACAACTGGCAGACAAGTCGGTCAAATATCCTAAAGGAATACTGGAGGACGTTCTGGTGCAGATAGATTCATTTGTCTTCCTGGTCGATTTTGTGATCTTGGACACTGAACCTGTGTCTAATCCAGGTGCACAAATCCCGGTAATTTTTGGACGTCCATTCCTCAACACCATAGATGCCACAATCAAAATAAGAAGTGGTATTATGACCATCGTATTCGGGAACATGATGCTAAATGTCAAGAATTTTTCAAATCCCCGACCTGAAGAATACGAGGATGAAGAAGAAGTTAACTTCATCGACACGGTCATCGAAGATGAGGCTGATTTTGTAGATTTTAAAGATCCCTTGGAGGTAGTTGTGTCGTAATTCGACACTACCTATCAACCTACTGATTCTACCTCATTGGATGGTGCCCTAAATCATGCCTGCCTCATGATGGAAACCAAAGAGGAAGAGAGAGCTGAATGCATGTGGGTCACACCATATGAACCCTTACCTCTGAAAACGAAGTTAACTATGCCTTCGAACTTTCAGTTTCCTAATTTGGAATTAAAGGAGCTTCCAAAAGAGCTCAAATACGCTTTTCTGGGAACTGAAAAGACTTATCCTGTTATAATCTCATCTACGTTAAATCCAGAACAAGAGGATAAGTTAATTCAAATGCTCAAACTGCATAAGGGAGCATTGGGATGGACTATTGCCGACCTAAAAGGAATAAGCCCATCTATTTGCACCCATAAGATATATCTGGAGGAAGGCGCTAAACCCTCGCGACAAATGCAGAGGCGTCTGAATCCAAATATACAAGAAGTAGTAAAAAAAGAAGTCTTAAAACTTATAGACATTGGGATAATATACCCTATCTCTGACAGTCCTTGGGTTAGCCCTATCCAGGTGGTGCCCAAAAAGGCTGGTATAACGGTTATCCCAAACAAAGACGGCAAACTGGTACCAACACGCGTCCCCACTGGATGGCGGATGTGTATTGACTATCGAAAGTTAAATACTGTGACCGGAAAGACCACTTTCTATTTCCATTCATGGATTAGATGTTAGAACGAGTGGCGGGTCATAAGTATTATTGTTTCTTGGACGGATACAGTGGGTATAACCAAATAGAAATTGCTCCTGAAGATCAGGAAAAAACGACTTTCACTTATCCGTTCAGTACATTCGTTTACCGCCGCATGCCTTTTGGCTTATGCAATGCACCTGCCACTTTCCAGCGGTGCATGTTAAGTATTTTTAGTGATATGATTGAACAGACACTCGAGGTCTTTATAGACGACTTCTCGGTGTTTGGCCATAGAAACGATAATTACCTTGAAAACTTTGAAAAAGTGTTAGCGAGATGCGAGGACAAACACCTAGTACTAAACTGGGAAAAGTGTCACTTCATGGTGACCAAAGGAATTGTGCTCGGCCACATTATCTCTGACAAAGGTGTCCAAGTCGATAAAGCAAAAATTGATATAATTTCGAATTTGCCTGTCCCCCGTACAGTTTAAGACATCCGATCTTTTCTGGGACACGCGGGATTTTATCGACGCTTTATCCAAAACTTTAGTGCAATCTCTCGACCACTGTGCCAACTCCTAGTCAAAGATGCACCTTTTGATTGGTCTGAAAATTGTCAAATATCTTTTGACGCACTAAAGGAACACCTCACCTCCGCACCGATAATACAGGCACCCGACTGGGGTTTGCCATTCGAACTAATGTGCGATGCTAGTGACTACGCCATTGGTGCAGTCCTAGGACAGAGGAAGGATGACAAGCCTTATGTTATATACTATGCCAGCCGCACACTCAACGAAGCTCAAATGAACTATACAACTACTGAAAAAGAGCTACTGGCAATAGTCTTCACTCTGGACAAATTCAGGTCTTATCTGATAGGGTCCCCCAATCGTCTGTTTTACAGACCACTCGGCCCTCAAGTACCTGTTAACTAAGAAAGATGCGAAACAGAGGCTTATCCGATGGATACTTCTACTCCAGGAATTTGATATCACTATCAAGGATAAAAAGGGAGTAGAGAATGTGGTTGCTGACCACTTATCTCGGTTAACATTTACTGACAATACTGAGCACATACCAATCAAAGATGAATTCCCAGACGAGCAAATTATGGCAGTCTTGGGTTTACCCTAGTATGCAGACATAGTAAACTACCTGGCCACAGGAGAAACTCCTAGACATTGGTCAAATCAAGACAGGAAGCGGTTCCTCTCGTTTGCACGCCATTTCTTTTTTCCATGACCCTTATTTATTCAAGTATTGTGCTGATCAGGTCATCAGGCGCTGCATCCCTAATGAGGATATAACCGTAATTTTAGCCTCATGCCACTCTGAAGCTTGTGGTGGCCATTTTTCTTCCCAAAAGACTGCACAAAAAGTCCTACACAGCGGGTTTTATTGGCCCACAATATTTAAGGACGCCTATTCTTTTTGCAAATCGTGCCAACGCTGTCAAAAGCTAGGTACTATTTTAAAAAGGAATTATATGCCCTTAACCCCTATTATCACAATTAAAATATTCGATTGTTGGGGCATAGACTTCATGGGCCCGTTTCCCAAATCTAATAACTGTGAATACATACTCCTAGCTATGGAGTATCTATCTAAATGGGTGAAAGCAATACCAACGAGAGGCAATTACCACAAAACAGTCATGTCCTTTCTTAAGGAAAATATCTTATCGTGTTTCGGAACCCCAAAGGCATTACTAAGTTACCAAGGCAAGCATTTCTGCAATAGACCTTTGGAAGCACTACTCAAGAAATATGGGGTACACCATAAAATTGCTCTAGCGTACCACCCACAAACAAACGGGCAGGCAGAGTTGGCTAACCGTGAAATCAAGCACATCTTAGAGAAGACGGTTAGTTCCAATAGAAAAGACTGGGCCTACAAACTGACTGATGCTTTATGGGCATGCCGCACGGCCTTTAAAACAAATTTGGGAATGTCTCCATATAGGCTAGTGTATGGTAAGGCATGTCACCTTCCTGTTGAAATAGAGCACAAAGCATATTGGGCGACACGCTCACTAAACTTCGACATTAAAGAGGAAGGGCATCTCCGGAAACTCCAGTTGGCTGAACTGGAAGAAAACCATCGAGATGCATATGACAATGCCAAAATCCACAAGGAAAGGTTGAAGGCGCGCCACGATCGAACAATTATTCGTAAGTCTTTTGAGACGGGGCAGAAAGTTTTATTATATGATTCACGCCTTCATCTTTTCCTAGGAAAACTCCAATCTCGGTGGACGGGACCCTTTATAGTCAAATCTGTCTTTCCACATGGGGCCGTTGAGTTATTTAATCCTAAGAACGACGGAAGTTTCAAGGTCAATGGCCAAAGGTTGAAACTATTCTTAGAAGATTTCCAACCCGAGGTCGAGCACATCTAACTGGATGAGCCCGACTATACTTCAAACTAAAACGCCCAAGTGCGTTCTCCCGATGTTGTTGTACTTTTTCTTTTCTTGAATTTCGTTTTGTGTTTTCAATTTTTTTTTCTGTCTTTGTGAATGTGATTTCTATTCTTAATCTGCTATTCCGTGCTGTCTTTCCCTTGTAGGATATCAAGATGCGGGATGACGATGTTCATTCTATAGGGTCATGAGCTGATTCAGAATATCTGAACCCACCTTGGATTGTCGATGAGATAGCATTCTGCTTTTCTCCTTATCAAGAACCAGGGGCGGATGATGTAGTAGACCTGACCTATGGGTACATCCCTTATGATCCTGCTCTCCTCCAAATTAACCCTTTCAAGCACATGGACCTTTCTGGAGAGGAAGGAGAACCTGAAGGGTATGTTGTTGGAGAAGTGGATGACGCACTGTTGGAACAATGGAAAAATGACTCAATGTGGGAGCCATAGGAAGAAGAGGACTTACACGATGTGGTGCCCGAACGCCACAATGTTGTTTTCACATATGTTGACAATTTCATGGTCATCCATGTGGTTCCCTACCTCTATGAGTATGTCAGTTACTTGCTATTCAGGCTTCAATTCCCTCTACCAGCTAGTGCACACCTGGGGATATCTGGCCAATAGTGAGGTTAACTTTGGGTCACATTCCCTTCATTTTCTTTTCGTTTTGCTTTATTTATCTCTTCCTTTTTGTTTTTCTGTTGCTCTTGTTAACTTATTTTCTCCATTTCATTTTTTGTTTCCCTTTGTCAGGAATATCACTATGAATCTACCATTCCCACTATTGTACCTTCCACATCAACTCTTTCATGGAGTTGGACCATACATAAGGTCCCCAGGAACTCCGCCGTAAGAGGAACATCCGATGCTCAATTACACTCCATTCTCATTGTCTCCATTCGGATCCCCTATTGTCGGTTGAATCCATTCCTTAAAGAGTTCAGACTTGCTTGATGATGTCCTCGCTGCTTTTCGACTGTTTTGGGAAAGGGAATCATCGAGTGTAGACTCTACATTTGAAGTTCTGGCGGAGAGAGAAGTTGTGGAAGAAGATATCTTCATGTTTGAAGAATAGTGTTTCACTTTAATTGTTTTATGTCATTTCGTATTTTTTTCAACAATTGAAGTGTATTCCTAGACGAAGTGTTATTAATTTCCGCTTTATTTTACTTTTTCTTGTTCAATAAGGTTTTAAATACCATTTTTGGGGGCAATAATATTGCAAATGGGTGCTATTTTAAGGATTTATTTACATAAATTTGCAATGTTCTACTATGAGGATGACGTTTTGGCTTACATGTTCTGGCAATGCACTGTTTTATCCCTATTCTGTATGTCCAGATCAATGTTGGTTAGTTGGGGGTGTGTAATTTCTCAATTCAGGGATAGTGTAGGATTTCTCTGTTCGATCGATCGAACGTATCTCGATCGATCGAGAGTGTCATCACCTCGAGCGCTTGAGAAGGACTCAATCGATCGAATATTCGATCGATCGAACCGACTCGATCGATCGAAACCTGTGTTTAAACGTAGCGTTGCCGAGACACTTCCTCAGTTTCTCTCTCCCTCAACCTTCCTCGAGCGATTGAACACAAAGAAAACTCAAGCCATTTTTTACCTCCCTCTTATACACTCACGTCAATCAAGGATCCCCGGGCTCGTCAATCATCATCATCCTCACTCTCTTCCTCTTCTCGACAAGTGCACTGTAGGTATGACCCCAAGACCCCCCATCTTTTCTTTTCAATTCGATTTGTTTTGGGGTGCCCCCATAAGTTTTTCAACCATTTAATGTTCGTTTTTCTTGGTATTTTGCTTATACGGGCTCTTCCCGTTTCTATTTGTTCACGTCGCAGTTTCGCTATGTTCGATCGATCGAACAAGATTCGAGCGATCGAAACCTGATCTTTGCGATCGATTGAACAAGGTTCGAGCAATCGAACTCATAGCTTTGTGATCGATCGAACAAGGTTCGAGCAATCGAATTCATAGCTTTGCGATCGATCGAACAAAACTGCAATCGATCGAACCCTAAACTCTTCGATAGATCGACCGAGCTGCAATCGATCGAACTAATGCAGTAGCAGTTTTTTTTTTTTATGTTTTGTTTTGGTGTTCCTGCTTTCATTTGTTCTCCTTTTCAATTTCAGGTCGCGCATTATGAATCCCGCTATAGGCTACTTCCGGGAAAAGTCATTTGACCTGTCTATAACAGATCCGGTACCCGATCATGGGTTCCGGAATCTTTTTGATCAGGGGATATACACGCGATTCTTCAGTCACCGCAAGGTGATGATTGAGAAACCCTTAGAGTCGACCTGGCTTTCTTCTCCTTGGTTCTTGGCGAGAATCAAGGACATGCAGCATTGGTACGAGATGTTGACCCACCCAAACAGGTCAACGTTTCGTGGGTACGCGAGGTTTGCGCCACGATGATCAAGGATCCAGCTGCACCATATACTTACTGATCTTTCTTCCACAGCCGGGAGTTGGTCATCAGTCCTGCCACACTATCTACTGCATTGGGAGTCCCCGACGAACTGGAGTGTGATTGTCCTCATCGCGTGAGTACTCCCGAGATCCCCTCCGCCACCATAGTCTAAGAGATCACCGGCGGTACTATTCAGTTCTGGAATGGCTCGTCCCATATTGAGGATCAGTTTTTAACTGATCAGTACCACATGCTCCACCTTGTACTCTGCAACTGTATTTTTCCGACCTCCTACCACAAGAAGTTAGCAGCTTGGTATGTGAGGGCACTCTTTTGTGTGGGGACAGGGAGACGGGTTTGCCTCCCACGTTTATATATCGAGTTCATGGTGCAGCGTACATGTTATATCTCGGCAAAGAAGCACTTGAAAGGTGCATGGGGCATCCACCGCCTGGTGACACAGAGTCGTCTAGTCCCTCTTCCCACTAATGTCCTGCAGTCTCCCAAGAGTCAATTTTTGGAGACCGCCGTTCGCCGCTCCGACGCTCGCCGTTCCGACGCTCAGAAAAGGAAGAGACAAGGAAAAGGAAAAGGAAAAGCGAAAGTGGGAGCGAAGCGGAGACGTGAAGGGACAGAGACCGAGGACGTGGCTTCTGGGACGCCCACAGAGGCTGAGGAAAGTGATTCTGATGAGGAGGGTGATCCGGTAGAGGAGGTTGCCCGATTTGAATTGAGACAGCGGTCTCAGGCTCCCGCCCAGGGAGAGTCTTCTTCTGCGCCTCTCCCGTCTATTCACGTGTTATTATTAGAGGAGAGAGAGGCCCAGATTAGACTCGAGGGCAAGGTTGACCAGATGATGACTTTGCTGGAGGCGATCCTGATCCAGATTGGCGTCGATTAGTCAGTCCACGCAGCAGCTGCAGCACACCCCACTGGTCCTCCTTCGGTTGATCCTTCCACGCCATCTACATCAGCAGCACCATCTATTTCTGATCCTCCTACCGATCTATCCACATCGGCGACACCACCCGCTGCGAAGATACCACTTCCACCTCCTCCTATCGTGGTTGACACACCCTTATCTACTCTCGACGCCACAATTGCGAGTGATCCGGTTACGGCTAATACCGAGGGTGGTGGTGAGGATGCTCCTGATGTGTACATTGAGATATTATCAGATGTCGCCGATGATAGGTAGTTTCTCCTGGATCTGTATTTTTGGTTATTTGGTTATTTCGTTATTTTGGGCAGTATGGTTGTAGTTTGTTATTTCTGGTTGGTTGTTGGTTATGTTTGCATATTGTTGGCCTATTGTGGTTGGTTTGGATAGTGTGGTTGTTTTTTGGATATTATTGGTGGTTGGTTGGATAGTTTGGATTTTTGTATCTATGATGGTTTTAGTATGTTTGATTTTCACTGTTCTGTTCATTCACTTTACTATATTTCCAGTGATTAGTTTTATTTTATGCTTGGATCTGATGCAATATATTTCCTATCTTTTTTATCTGTGCTGCTTGGAGTGTGTATGCTTTCTATACAGGTTGTCACTATTACGATTCTTACGATGATATTTCAGGTGATATCTCTCTATTTATTTTTTAAAATCACCTACTTAGGACATTGCAATTTTCAGTTGGGGGTGGGATATAGATAGATAATCACCTGTGCGTGTTTTTACTTAGCAACCTGAATCACTCTATCTATTAAAATTTCATACAATCTCCATTAGAAATTTCTACATTTAATTTCAAATTTCAAAATTTCAAACTATCAACCAAGTTTTAGAAATTAAATGGGTAGAATAATTTTGAATTTTCAGTTCTATTTAGTTGTTATCAAGCAATGACACAACCATTTTATTCTCATCCTTTTATGAATTAAGTTCACGCATTTTTCTAAGTTCTCTAGGATGAATGCATATGTTGACCATTATTGTATCCCAATTATTTGCACGTATTAATAGCTATGCAGAAAACTTAAAATAAGAGTTAATACGACTTTAGTGCTTTAAGGAATAAGTAGTGGAAACTAGTTACCCTTAGTGAGTTATTGAATCCAATCTTCTATTCTGAGGGAACTATCACATTAAAACTCGAATTGTTTTTCTTGAATATGCCGATTAAATTCATTGGTTAGTCTCTATTTCTTCATGTTGGCTGCTTATTAGAGGAGAGCATTCAGGATTTACCAATTAAACTCAATGAACATTTAAGTGTTAAAAATTAAGAAGTTAGGAAAATGATTTAAGCCATCATATTTGCTCCCTACCTTCTCCATTTACCTATATCGACATCCCTGAATATGTGTTGTTCTTAACCCCACACCTATAAAATACTGTCAAATCCATTATGAAATTCGAAATTCCTCACTTTATACCTTGACCTAAATATACCCCATTGCACACTCAATGTGATTAAATTGTTGAAGTATAAGGAGGGAATAGTGGTGAGCAGGACTGCATATACAGGTTAAAAAAAAATTGAAAAAAATGAAGGATGATATGAATGAAGAGGATGTTTGGAATAAAGTGAAGAAATTACTGAATACAGCCACATGCTGAAAATGTGCAACTTCTTACCTCTCTAATTTCTACCCTTCTAAATAGAAACCGAAAAGTCAAAGTCTTAATGATTTTCAACAACTTAGTTTAAACATGAAAGTGTAATTTGAGTTATCCACGGTATTTCGCTCCTCTAGTAAGTTGTATTCCTTTCATGAGACTATACACTCTAAAATGTTCGTCTTTTATAGAGTCGAGTATGAAAGCATTAGTATCCGAAAAATCATTCCTATCAAAGCTTTCATACCATGTGCGATTATTATTCACCAAGTTTCTGTGAGATGTTCATTTTTTAGTGTAATAACCATGTGAGAATTGAGTTGAAACTATAAGTTCTGAGAGTATGATAGTCTAAACAACTCTAAATAAAGTTCGATGTATAGCTGTTAATTTCACACACACACGGATACATGGATGTGACACATATGTTATTTTTATCTTGGTGACATGAGGAACATGTGCATTTCTTTCATGGTTTGAATGAGGATGATGTGTTTTGTAGAGCTAAATCAATAGTTGAATAAAAGGGGAATGTTTAAAAGTTATTCTATATCTTTTTGGAGCTTAAAATCAAAGAATTTTGTGAGTATATTCACTACAAACCCTCACGAGACAACACTCGTCCACTAGGGGAAACCTAGGGGTTTAACGGCTTGTTGCATCTGCTAAATGCAACCGCGATTCCTGCGAAAGTGAGTTAGATAGTTTTCTTTCTTGTTATGTTAGTGTAGTTAATCTGGATTTAGTTATTTTAGTTTTTCTGTTATAGTTATAGTTTAGCTTGTTTTTATTTTTGCTCTATTGCTAGGGACTAACAACTCGCTAGTTGGGGGTTGTGACAAGCGGGGGTATTTGTAAAATACAACCGCGCTAAAAGAAGAAAATGTATTGAGTTAGTTTACAATTCCTTCATTTATCTGCAATTTGAATTACAACACCAGTTTATACACATTTCGATTAATCTATGATAAGTCGTGTGTTTTAGCTGTAATTTGTGCAGACTACAGTTGCTGTGTGAAGAATTGAAAGATAACGATAAAAGGAAATGGTGAATTCTAATGAAGACAATCAAAAGTTGAAATACAGAGTTCAATCGATTGAAGACCATTCGATCGATCGAGAGAAGCTCAAGCGATCGAAGTCCCAGAAGTTCAATCGATCGAGAATTGTTCGATCGATCGAACATGCCTTTTATCAGAATTTTACGCGCACGCAGCAGAATAGTTGTTTTAACACTAATCATTAGGTTTTACTATATATACTTGTATTGTATACGTCCATAAGGACGCCCACATGACTTTTATCAGTTTACGCGCACGCAGCAGAATAGTTGTTTTTTTCTTAATTAGCATTTCTTTCTTAATTAAAAAGAAATGTTGAGGTATTTTTCTTCGATCGATCGAACTAATTAACTAAGAAAATGTTTTTCGTAATTAACATTTCTTTTTTACTAATTAACATTTCTTTTTAATTAAGAAAAACACTTTTCAAATCACTGCTTTAGTTAATTAGTTAGTAATTAGTTAATCTAGTTTAATTGCTTCAGTTTTAGTAGTTGTTAATTTGTGGAACTTCGTGCTCTGCACCTTTTAAAAATATTGAATTTCATTTTCTTGTTTGAGAATAATTTAAGTAATTAGTTTAACACCTTCCCTGTGGGATCGACCTGGACTTAAACCAGTTTACTACTTGCACGATTACCTACACTTGGGTATAGCACACAAGCGCACACAGAAAAATCTTCGTGTCAAGTTTTTTTTTAAAAAAAAAACTTTCCTTTTATATGCCATGCGGATGCAATGCATGTGTGTGTGTGTGCCTATTCTATATGCTAAAGAAAAAAAAACCCTAATCCTAACACATAAACATATAAGCACATAAGATCCTCACCCATGTCAAGTTCGCTAATTTCTCCTCTCATTGTTAACTCACTACCCTCTCAAAGGTTGGATATTAAAAAATTTTCGAAATTCATTTGAAAAGCATTTCTTTAAATGATGAGATCTTTCAAAAATGATTCTCAAGAATTTTGAAAACATTTCTTTAAAATTCATTTGAAGAGCATTTTTTCAAAAACAATTCACAAGATTTTGGATTTTTCCTCGGAAAATGATCATGTGAAAATGTACCTTAACAAAGGTAATTGATTTGGAGTTTAAATCAAAAAGTGAACTCAAAAGATTTTTTGAACGGGTGATTTAAAACCTTGGGGGAAAAGATAGTAAAATCTGTTTGCTTTCAAGGATGGACTTAAAACTCTTTGGGTAGGAGTATCACATGATCAGATTATCACCGTACTTTTCATGAATTTGGATACATAAAAGGTCAATGATGCTTAGCTAAACATGATATGGGAGATGTAATCTTATAATCACAATCTAACTCCTTCCCAAATGTCATGGGACATAATGGGGAATTGTTTGAGAACGATTAAGAGTTTTCATAACCCGTATCAAGTGAGCATAGTCATCATCTCAGATAATTCCTTTCGGGCACACAAAACTCCCTAGCACATAATCCTAATCAATAATTAATTTCCTAAGATCGAAAGGTTCTATAGAAGCTACCATGCAAAGGTCGGGTTTTGGTCAAATAAGGGACCCTTGACACACATTCGATAGGATGCTTAATATACCAAATCCTGGTACGAGATCAAGGGTGATCACACAGTCCCATGATGACTTGACCGACCGGGTTGCCCCGAGCCTCCAAGGTCATAGTTCCGTGCAATCGACTGGCTGGACATGCAAGTGAAATGCAACAGGCACAAAAAGATTAATTAATTTGATTAAAAGGATGCTTTCAAGTCCAATCCTCAAGTGAACCCAAAATCAGAATTCTGGTCTGCGATACCAGAGATTCTGGGTTCGATCCCCAACAGAGTCGCCAGATTGTGGATATCGCAATTTTCTTTCTTATCCACAGCTTTTCTTTTAAAATACTTTCCCAAAATCAAATTCAAAACAAATGAGTCGCCACTTAATTTTCAAAGGAAAATTAAGAAACCATTTAAAAGCAAACCGATCTTTTAGAAACCAGAGATTAACTAGGTCCGGGAATTATGGAATGAGAGAGGAAGGAGCCCGTCGGACTAAAACACCCTTTCTCATCCTATCTTGCGATAGGCCTCTACTCAACATCCTTTTAATCAAATTTATTAATCTAAGCATACCCTCAACTAATACATATGTACATATACATTACAAAAGCATGTCCAAAGGAGTGTAAAATTGCTAATGACAAAATATCATTCACAAGCCACATATATCAAGTAGCAAGCAATGTGATATACAATAGGGAACGAGAGAACTTACCCGGGATCCAGCAGCGATATTAAACGTGCAATGCATACAAACAGAAGAAAATCCTAAAAAAGAGTCTCTAATCACATATACACATAAGGCAAGACCCTAATTCTAATGTGTCGTGCTTGAGGTTGAAAAATCAATAAAATCGAGAATTAAAATAAACTAAAAAAGGGGTTCTAGAAATCATATCTTAATAGCGCTACAAAACAAAAGGTTAGTCCACATAATATACAAGATATGAAGTTAGAAATAGCAATCCTAGATTTCTAGCTTAAGTCTATCAAATGTAATTAAATCTAAAGCAAATAAATCCTAATTACATGTGTCGAGCCATACAGATGAATATGTTCATGAACAAGAATAAATTATGAAACACTCGGTGATTTAAATCACTTAAACTTTTAATTCAAGCTTAAATAATCATTATTGAAACGTGGTTTGAACCTTGACTCATGAAAATTTCATCTAGGCCATTATTCACAAGATTGATGAAAACTATTGCAGAATTCTGGAAATTGCTGAGAGCAGACCATAACTTTAAAAATTAAAATGCAAGGTTCCCATGGTTTGATATTGATGAATTTTGGATACAAGCTGCCTCTGTGTGTCTAGTTTTTAACCCAAAAAAGAGATCAAAGTTTCAACGGTTGGATCTCCGGGAATTGGACAAAAACCAGACATCACTCATCATTCTACAACCTTCCGTCCAGAGTTCTTGTACGATTTTCTAAAAAAAGTAAAAAGGTCAGAAATGCATTGTTCTTTTTAGGGTGACTTCCTAACACATTAATCTACTTAGAAAAAATTATTTTGGGTTACAAATACTTTATTAAGGTTCCGTTTTACTTATTTCAAAAGAGTGTTGTGCTAAAACTCTGGGCAGATTGTAGTGACTTCACAAAACTCATGACCAAACCACTTTAAACATGAAATCTACTTGAAACAAAAATTACAGTGGTAGAACTTTGAGTTATTAACACCCTCCAGTTGGTTTCACTTGATTCCAGCGGTTAGATTTCGAATTAAAAATCCTTGATCGAAACCGGTTTATGAACCCACTGTTTCATTGTCAAGTTCAACTTTCATTTGTTAACCCCCAACTATTAACCCATGAAGTTGGACTTAAACTAAACCATTTTCTCCTACCATTTGATGGTCATTGGAGATGAAGACATAACTAATACTCATGAGTCTCAAAGGAATATAGAAAGGACTCCATGAAACATCAAGCTAGAGGACCCAAGTCATAAGCATGGACTTGGATCCATCTATTTGCTTATAAAATGAAATGATGATCATACTTTGACTCACATGTGAAGTATAAGCTTACATGAGATTCAAAACATCAAACTCAAGAGCTTTCAAGAGAGACATTGAAGATCTCCAAGAATCTCAAAAGGAAAACATAAACAAGAAAAATAGAAGAAGGATCAAAGAATTGGAAATAAGGACTTCCAAGTTTACTTAATAAACTCTAAAACTTAATCAAGAAAAACTAAATGACTTGAAGATTAGAGGCTCAAAAGAAAGAAAGCACAACTAAGATTAGAGGGTCACCTCCAAACTATCCTCAAAGCTTCTCTCCTTTGAAGATCTTCCAAGCTCTTCTCTATAATTTTTTTAAAACTCTATCTTTTTTTCTCTCTCAAAAAAATGTGTTAGTGTAGTGGTAGGTACCTCTTGTATTTTTTGTGTATATTCTCCTCTCGTTTTTTGTATTGTGTTGTATATCCTCCCAAGGAAGATCCTCCCTCTTTTATAGACAAAATTACCAAGTATTCTCAGTGAATTTGAAGTAAAAGACAGGTGTAAATGTCTCATTTGGTGGTACAATATGTACTTCCTGAAAATAGACAGACTGCTGCACAGGGCGGCAGTCAAAAGACCTCTGCGGCACTCCGTGAACGCCGCTGCGGCATTCCATGACTGCGGCACGGCACTTACCGAGATCTGCGCCAAATTATTGATTGTCGCATTTTTGTCAACCTTACTTTATCAGTTTTTTGTTTTTATCCGCATTCATATATGTATTGTACCATAAAATACGGACTTTAAAAGCAAACGGCAGTCAGAAAACGTCGGCGGCACTCAGTGAGAGCCGTTCCGGCATTTTGTGAGTGCCGTACGGCACGGCACTCACTGAGTTCCGCAAAAAACTGCCGTGTGCCGACTTCTGGTAAACTTCTCCTTTTAGGTCTTTTCTTCTCTCTTTTCTTTCTAAAAAAACTTATTTTTGAAGATCTTTTCCAAAAGTGATATTTTATACCTGAATTCTCCTAAATACCTAGTATTTCCTTCTTTTTGTGAAATTTTATTGTGCTTGGAAAACTTTCTGAAGAGCTGGGAATACTTTGATTCTTTCGGTCCTTATCATCATCGGACGTGGAGCTGACGCTCTCCTAAATTTGATGGTCGATCAAAATCGGGGTGTCTACACTTGGTCAAACTGGTCAACGGAGACTTTCTGGGAACTTTCGGGACTTCGGGAGCCGACGATTTCATCGGGTCTTGCTTTAGAACTCATTTTATTATTTTTCTTATGACGTAGCGCGTTTCCAGAACATTTGGTTTGAATCCAGGAGCGTTCGGGCTTTCAGGGGTATTTTGGTCATTCTGAGCATTTTGAGAGATAGAACTAACTTCTAGGAGTCCTTTTTGAGTCGTTTACGATCATTGTGAACCACCAAGCTATGGGTTTCCTAAATCTGATAGCCGACAAAATGGGGTATCTATAGTACTAGTTCCACACAAAAGTCTATTTACCTTTTTGGAGGAAGTCCTTTAATGTCTTGGAATACATTCTGAAAGTCTTGTATAGTAGGAATCTGATCCATTTTAAGTTACGTACTCGTGCTCACGATTGTAGCTAAACCACTTGTCAAGAACATATCGCTCGTTGACTGACACTAAAATCTAGCTGTCGGTTGTCCTAGCATCGAAAATACAATTGTCCTAGTAAGGCAGTCCAAATTACTCTGTACTTAGTTAACCAATCCATCCCTAAGATAATGTCAAACTCTAATATAGGGCAGTCCAAATTGGCACTTCACTTAGTCAACCAATCCATCCCTAGGATAATGTCAAACTCTGATATAGGGCAGTCCAAATTGGCATTGTACTTAGTCAACCAATCCATCCCTATGATAATGTCAAACTCTGACATCGATAGAACTACCAAGTCTACTAGAATATTCCTATCTCCCAAAGTCAATGGGCAATCTTTACATACTTTACCCAACTTAACAGTAACTCCCAATAACAACACAGCATTAAGTGCTGACTTAAGTGCCTGGGATTCTAAACCCAACTGATGTACAATCTTAACAGGAATAAAAGAATATGCGGCTCCAATATCAAATAATGCTTTAACTTGACTATGAAAGAGTACAAGCGTACCTTCCAAATGCTACTGTTCATCGGCATTGAACCTGCTTCCCTTGGGATTATAGCATTTACTCGATTCTGATCTAGAGGTCCTTGTATTCCTTGAATTGGCACCCCATAGTATCCTCCTCGTAGTGCACGATAATCCCTGCTCAAATGCCATAGCTCATTGCAATTTCGGCAGATAGCATTCGTCCAGTTGTTAACCTTGGAAGTTGTGCAGAACTTGGCAATGTGCCTTGGCTTTCTGTATTTAAAACATCCTCCATTATTGCTTGACGGGGATATTAGCAATGCCTGCGGCTGTGGTCCCTGCTGGCGATATTGCTGGGGTCGAGAATAGCTTGACTGAGGCTTCCTAGTTCCTTCGCAGGTTCTCTTGTTACCTTGAAAATTTCCCTGAGATCTCCATCCTTCGGTATTCCTCAGTGGCTGTGTTTGGAAATTTCTCCGTTGGAAGCTCCTGGATGGCTGTGATCGATTCTTCTGTGGTTGATGTATTGGATATGCATCCTTCCCTAGACTTACAGCAAGTCTGACCAGTCCTTCAAAACTCTGGTTCAGGTGACCAATCAACATATTGTGAAGATGGGGATTCAGTCCTTGATGAAATCTTTTCACCTTCTTCTGCGATGTATCAATCATATGATGGGCAAATTGAGACAGTCGCTCAAACTGCGTGGTATAATCTCTTCTTGTCCAATCTTCTTGAACTAAGCTCATGAAAATTTTCTCCCGTTGATCCTTTTCGTCTTCTAGAAAGTGCTTCTCTAGAAATCTTCCTTTGAATGTTTCCCAAGGAATTGCTCTTGCAGCGTTCATCCCTATTGTGGCTCGCTTAGCCTTCCACCAATTTGCGATGGCATAGGTGAGCTGGAATGTAGCAAGATGACACTTCTCTTGCTCGCTGTATTCTAATGCTTTAAAGATCAACTCCATTTCTCTTATCCATTATTCGGCTTTCCATGGTTCTGTTAGTCCATCGAATTTCTCAGGACGTAACCTACAGAAATTTTCCAGTAACTTGTCCCCTATTTGCCTTTGCTGGAATGGTGTAACTGGGGGTTGGACAAGTCATTGATTAGTAGCATGGTTGTATGTATCGCCTACATGCTCCATCCATTGCATGAATGCTTCAAAAACACCAGACGGGTCCATTCCTTCTGGAATAGGTTCGCGCTTGGTGATTTCTCAAGGGTCCTACCATAATGATAATGAGTGTTGCCTACAAGAGACACATCGATTAACTGAAAGTCTTCTTGCAGAAACAAACACAAGATAGGGCAGAGAAGCGACAAGAACTAATAGTTCAACTAAACAACACATCAAAGAAAACATACAAACAATATCAAAAGTACTACTTCTATATATATCAAAAGATGTACCGCATAGTACACACTAGTCAAACTGAGTACCACGTGGGATAAAGGCTAAAACAGTACTATGGTCAGCTATTTACAACACTACGACTACTACTGATAATATCTATATAAAGCTATGGTCAAATATCTATCTCTCAAGCTCCCAAAATTAGATGGACAACATGTCTTGATATAAAACTAAAACTAAACCCCCTGCAGATCCTGACTCAAAAGTCGTCAACATCCGATCCTGTTGCTGGTGCATTATCCTCAGGTGCAATGTCCATCTCTACCGATGGATCATCTTTGACTGGTGTTTCTGCTCCTACTATTACCCCAATATCCCAATCCTTGACAATCATGTCATCAACTTCCATCTCATCAACATCAAATGATGGCTCAGCAACATCAATGATCAACTCAGCGAAATCCCCAACAATAGCCATAGCATCTCCTAATGTAACTTGTCCTATCAGAAGTCCGACTGGTTATGCAACCATCGCTACTACCCACTTAGCTGCCATATTGGCAATAGTTGCCATATGAAGCACAGGTCCTGCTAGTAAATCAAACACCACAGATATCTCTGGTATGACTACCTCCCCTATCTTCGGCTCAACTGGAATATCCTCAAAAATCTCATCTCCCACTACTCCTATGTCCTCCTTAACAACAACCTCTGGGTCCTCCTATGGGTCCTCGTCATCCTCAACTAGCTCGATGTACTCTACGGGATCCTCCTTTGGGTCTACCTCTACCATCAGCTCGGCCTCTGGTGACTCTGGCTCCTCGAGCTGCTTCTGTGGTTCTGGAATGGGTACCTCGAGTACTGGTGATGGTGGCACTACTGTAAGTGCTATCTCAATAGATCTCCTAAGAATAGCTCGTAACTCTATATCATCTATCTCCAGCTTACTCTGGATCAAACAGAAAATCTCCTGATAAATATCTCTTTCAATCCTCGCTAAATGGTAAGCATCCATACGCATCTGGGTCGGGTGAGTCCGTCCATCAACATAGAGGGCCTTCCATATATCTTCCTCAAAATAACGACTAGGGATGGAAATTTTCCTCACCCCGCTAGACCTCTGCCCTGCTCCGCCCTAATGGAACAGGTTTTGAGGAGTTATAATAGAAGTAGGAGTGGATTTGGTATAGAAAAACAAAACCCCTATAGGAGTCGAGGCGGAGTTGGTATCCAGGAATTTCTACCATTTAAAACTCGCACCGCCATAATTAAATCATTAAGTTAGTAAACTACCCTCATACTTATAGTTATTTACAACAAATTACGGCATATATATACATCTCTTTCTCTTCAGTATTAAAATTTAATTTCTGGATTGTAATTAACAAATTTAGAATCATTTAAGTGGGTGATTTTAGATAATTAAGCTAAAATATAAGTGGAATTATAAAAGAATATTTAATTTTGGAATGTTGATTAACGAACGGAATAGGAGTGTAATAGGAGTACCCGATAGTGAATGGAGTAGGAGTGGAGTAGGATTTTGTATTTTACTTAAACGGGACGGGGCAGAGTCGGAGTAGGAGGAAAATAAATAGAGTAGAAGTTGGTATAGGGGGACTTCGTACCAACTCCAACCCGTTGCCAGCTCTAATAACGACTGGCTATTTGCCGCACGTGATCCTGGTAATGCTCTGGGTCAGCTAGCTCCACAAATCTATGAAACGCTAGATCCATGCTAACCTACACGAAAAACTATCTATCGTCAGAAGGACGATCTTCTCTCAAACTCATATCTCATCTCAGGGATCTTAAAATGCAAGGACCAGATAGTGTGGAATCGTTAGTGATGAAAGTATCATAACCTGAAGCTCTGATACCAAAAATCCTATCACACCCTGGAGCAACAAAAATAGAGAAAAATAAATATCTTTTTGGGTCCATAGGGAATGACTGGTGAATGTCGCTAATTATACACACCACACAGTACTAGTCTTTAATAAGAATAGTAATAAAAACAAACTAGACATAACTAGCATTGCTTCTATTACAAACATCAGAGTTATTACAATAGTAAAGCTACAATAAAAGTATATAAGATTTGGATTCAGCATATGCCCAAGTACCAAATATAACAAAATAGTCTAAACAGAAAGAATAAACTAATAACTATCTTCGGATCTTCAGCTGGCATAAACATCAGCGTAGTAGTCCTCCCTGGTATAGGCATCGTCAGTGGGGTCATCCTTGATGTATCCTCCTCCCGGATAGTATACATCGTTGTAGGTTCTGTCATCTACAGAATAAGGTACAGGATAGTCTGGACGGGGAAAATCCAGGTAATAAAGGCCGTCAGCTTACTGAGAGCTAAGTGAGTATAAACTAACAAGGTACCAGTTATCTGAAGTAAAAACAAGCTTATGAAGACACAAGCTAATTTTTATTATAACAAATCTTGCTCCTTATTCAATGCCGTTAACCAACACTTATCGTCTTGTTATCCGAAGATCGATATTCAACGTACTCTGACTGAATGAAACAGACTCAATCATTTAACTCTAGGGATACACCCTTATTCTATCCATCACTTTTAAGAGCAACATATCCTGCTCACTGTATGTCATGGACTCCACGTCAGTCTATCCCCAACTTTTAAGAACATATATCCTGCTCATAGCATTTTAGGGACTGATAAGTGGGGGTATTTTTAAAATACAACTGCGCTAAAATATAGAAATACACAGATTTAGTTCCTCGTTATATCTATAATTTGTATCACACTGCCAGCTTTTAGGCAATGTAACTAATCTATGATAAGTTGTGTTATTTTAGCTATCATTTGTGCAGATTACTGTTTTGCTGTGAGAAGAAATGAATAATAGGATAAAGGGGATCCTGGATTATAAACTAGAGAATTCAAAGATGAAAAGTGAACTTCGAGCGATCAAGATTTCGATCGATCTAACACAGTTCAAGCACTCAAGGATTTCAAATGTTCAAGCAATCGAGTGATGTTTGATCGATCGAACATGCCTTTTATAAGAATTTACACGCACGCAGCAGAAACATTGATTGTAACCCTAGCCCTTACGTTGTCTATATACATGAGTTTGTAAGACGTCCATGAGGACGCCCACTTTATTTTCTACAGTTTATATAGAGATTTGTTCTTGGATTTTATAGGTTTTATATTGGTTTGGCTTGGCTTCTTATAAAGTAATCAAAGTTCTATTACTCGAGGTTTTTTTATTTGTTTTACATTTTTTTTCATTAGTTCCAGTAGCTTATAATCTGTATAGTTATAGTTTTGCATATTAGATATTGCTAAACGCATAGTTTTTGTAATATTTATGTTAAAATCACAAACAAACAAGGCTTTAATGAACTTTTACGTTAAAAATAGATCTGAGACACTCCAAACTATGTCTGAATAGTCCTAGAGTTGGGAGATCACGATAAAATAGTGATCTCCAGCCTCTGCCATACATCAGTTTAAAACCTGTGTTCGATCAATCGAAGTTAGTTCTATTAATCGCACCAGAGATACAGTCAAGCGATCAAAGACATTTTGATCGATTGAAAGATGACGATGTTCGATCGATCGAAATCACGTCGATCGATAGAAATCTCAGATTCTTGAGAACATCCTATATAGTATTCTTAGGCTTTTTGCTTTAGAGATTTGTTATCAAATTGTCCCCAAATGCTCAGTTTGTCAAAACAGTTTCTGAAGCTTTAAGGCATTTTTCTTCTATAACTTTTGCAAACCACTTTAAATGCCAACACCATTCAGAGTGCGAGTCTTAACTATTGTTTTAAACTGCTTTCTTGTATTTTAAATCAACTGTGATGATATGTTCCCGGTCAGGAAAGGGCTATAGTTTCTTTATTTTAAGAGAAATATAGAATACTGTAGAAGATATACTCCATTGAGCTTTAATGTAATTGCATGGTAGATGGTTAGGTCACTGTGGATTTGTGTGATCCCAATGCTCCCCCTTTTATATAGAAAAATCCATTTTAAACATTGCCTTGGTCAATTAATTAATTCATTGTTTATTTAATTACTTTATCTCTAGTAGTCGTTAATTGTGGAACTTCGTGTTCTACACTCTTTAAAATATTAAATTTTCACTTTCTTTTTAGAGTTTAATCTAAGTAATCAGTTTGTAACCTTCCCTGTGGGATCGACCTGGTTTTAACCAGAATACTACTTGTGCGTCTACCTACACTTGGGTATAGCACACAAGCGCACACAAAATAAATCTACGTGTCAAGTTTTTGGCGCCGTTGCCGGGGAAGGCAACAAGCTAACACTTAGATTACCTCATTCTATGTTTATCGATTTCTTTTTTTATTTTCTTTCTCTTTTGGTTTAAAACTTTTTGGGATTCTTCCCCTTTCAGGTCTGATAATTCCATCGAAGGACTTTACAGAAATCCATTCTACCTATCTGAATCTTCTAGTTCTATTAATCCCGTAGCTACACCTACATATTCAATGGCTGATAATCAAAGTGAATATGGTGAGAATGTGGTTGTGCCTATTAACAATTCGTTGTGTCCTTTGTGCGACCTTATGCAACCTGAACAAACACCTATGCCTTTTTGCATTCTCATTGTACCCCCTGAGGGTGAATTCTAATTTTGCAACAGAATGATTCAACTCCTTCCAACCTTCCATGGAATGGAGAGCGAGAAGGCATATCTACATGTCAAGATTTTTTAGGATGTTTGTAAAACATTCTCACAGAATTATCCTATATATGTGACACACCTAATGCTATTTCCCTTTGCCTTGAAGGATAAAGCAAAAGCGTGGCTACTCACCCTTAAGTCAAATTCAATCTTCACCTGGCATGGGATGAACACTGCATTTTCAAAGAAATTCTTTCCACCTCGCATGACTACTGAAATAAAACATCAAATAAATTCCCACAAACAAAAGAGCAATGATACCTTCACTCAAATGTGGGAGCATTTCAAAGATTTGCTTCTCTCATGCCCACATCATGGGTATGAGAAATGGCAAACCATTAGCTACTTTTATGAAGGACTAAATAATGAAACGAAAAAACTGATTGAAACCATGAGCTCAGGTCCATTTCTTCTAAAAAATGCCGAAGAGGCTGAAACCTACTTCGAGTGGTTAGCTGAACATGCTCATGAATGGTCTAACTCTGAGGATGTCTCACGTGCACAGATATTAGGCGTAGAGGAGAAATTTATATATCAGCTAAAAAGTGAAGATCACCTAATGACCAAATACAAAGAACTAGCAAAGAAAGTATAGGAATTAGCAATGAAAGGAGAAAGTTCTAGGCAGGTTTTGCCTACAGAACCATGTGGCACATGCAATATGTTGGGACACACCACTCAATACTGTCCCAATGTACCATACTTTCAAGAATAAGCCCCCATGGAGATGAACACCATGCAAGGATATCGAGGGGTGGGGATTTCCTATAATAACAATAACAATTTTCATAAT
Organism: Hydrangea macrophylla; assembly: GCA_033977485.1. Taxonomy (NCBI): domain Eukaryota; kingdom Viridiplantae; phylum Streptophyta; class Magnoliopsida; order Cornales; family Hydrangeaceae; genus Hydrangea; species Hydrangea macrophylla. The sequence goes on along the minus strand of CM066988.1, from coordinate 848,238 downwards.
AATAACAATCGATGGAATCACTCGGTTTTGATTGGAAAAACAATGTTGGGATGCAAAATCAATATCAACATCAGCCCTACAATAAAAATCAATATCAAGGGCAAAACAATAGACAGCCCCAGCATTTCAATCAAAATAGACCAAATAATTAAAACCAAGCTCAACCCTCTAATAATCAACAGTCAAATGTATATATGCCACCACATAAAAAGGTGCAAGAGGAAGATCCACTCTCTAATGTGAACATAACACAACAGTTAATTTAAATGATGAGTAAAATGTCCATCAACGTTAGAGAGAATGGATGCACTACAAGAGGGATCTGGTGGAACGTTTCCTGCCCAACCACTTCAAAACCCTAAGGGATACAACAATGGTCCCAATAATCAAGAACATGCAAAAGTTATGACTACTTTGAGAAGCGACAACATTATAGAGTGCAATATGCCTCTGTCTACTCTTAAACAGTATGAAGAGGATGAAATGGTGAATAAAAATGAACCTTCTACTCAGGAAGAGGAGCCATCAACTAATAATGAACCATTAGAGTCAAATGATGAAGCTCCTAAAGAAGTGGAAGAAATTGAGAGAAGGCCTGGAAAGGAGCCCGTTAATGATAAATTACCTAAATGCCCTTTTCCCCACACCTTATCCTCAATGCTTAAAGAAACCCACAAATGAGTTAAAGAATGAGGAGTTCTTGGAACTGTTTAAACAAGCCAAAATAAACCTTCCACTCCTTGATGCTATCAAGCAAGTACCGGCTTATGCTAAGTATCTTAAGGACTTATGCACGATCAAGAGGCGGCATAGTGTAAAGAAATACGCATATGTCACTTGCCAAGCCAGCGCAACCATTCAGAATGAACTGCCCCCAAAGCTCAAAGACCTCGGTACTCCCACTATCTCATGTCGAATTGGGAATCAAAGAATAGAAAATGTACTCCTTCATCTAGGAGCAAACGTAAACATGTTGCCATACATAGTTTAAAAACAACTAGGGTTAAGAGAACTCAAACCTACCCGAGTTGCAATACAACTGGCAGATAGGTTTGTGAAATACCCTAGAGGAATACTAGAAGACGTCCTCGTTTAGATTGACTCATTTGTCTTCCTGGTTGGTTTCGTGATCTTAGACACTAAACCTATGTCTAATCCATGTGCACAAATCCTGGTAATATTCGGACGTCCATTCCTCAACACAATCGATGCCACAATAAAAATAAGAAGTGGTATAATAACCATTGTATTCGAAAAAATGACTTTAAATGTAAAAATCTTTTCAAATCCCCGACCTAAAGAATATGAGGATGAGGAGGAAGTGAATTACATCGAGACAGTTATTGAAGATGAGGCTGATTTTGTTGATTACAAAGATCCTTTGGAGGCAGTCTACCTATCAACCTAACGACTCTACTCCATTGGACACAGCTTTAAATCAGACTTGCCTCATGATGGAAATGAAAGATGAGGATAGAGCTAAATGCATGTGGGTAACACCATATGAACCATTGCCTCCAAAAACAAAGTTAGTCATGCCCTCAAACTTTCAGTTTCCTGATGTGGTATTAAAGGAGCTTCCAAAGGAGCTCAAATACGCTTTCCTAGGAACTGAAAAGACTTATCTTGCCATAATTTCATTTATGTTAAATTCTAAAATAGGGTAAATTAATCCAAATGCTGAAACAACATAAGGGAGCATTGTGATGGACTATTGCCGACCTCAAAGGCATAAGCCCATCTTTTTACACCCATAAAATATACTTGGAAGAAGACACTAAACCATCGCGACAAATGCAAAGGCGTCTGAATCCCAACATGCAAGAAGTAGTCAAAATGGAAGTTTTAAGGCTACTTGATGTTAGGATCATATATCCTATATCTGATAGCCCTTGGGTCAGTCCAACCGAAGTGGTACCAAAGTAGGCTCGCATAACGATTATTCCCAATAAAGACGGCAAATTAGTACCACCACACATCCCCACTAGATGGCGAATGTGTGTCAATTACTGAAAACTAAATACCATGACCCGAAAAGACCACTTTCCATTACCATTCATAGATCAAATGCTAGAACAAGTGGCGGGTCATAAGTACTATTGCTTTTTGGATGGATACAGTAGGTATAACAAAATCAAAATCACTTCTGAAGATTAGGAGAAAACAACTTTCACGTGTCCGTTCGGTACTTTCGCTTACCGTCATATGCCCTTCGGTTTATGCAATTCACCTGCTACTTTTCAACGGTGCATGTTAAGTATCTTTAGTGATATAGTCGAGCAGATACTTGAAATCTTTATGGACGTTTTTTCTATGTTCGGCCATAGTTTTTTTAAAACTGTCTTGACAATCTTGAACGTGTGCTAGCACGATGCGAGGATAAATGCCTGGTATTAAACTGGGAAAAATGTCATTTCATGGTAACTAATGGAATAGTCCTCGGCCACATTATATCTAACAAAGGTATCTAAGTGGATAAAGTAAAAATCGACATCATATCGAGCAGTCATAGACATTTGCTCTTTCCTAGGACATGCGGGATTTTATCGTCGATTTATCCAAAATTTTAGTGTGATATCCCGACCACTCTTTTAACTGCTCGTTAAAGACACACTATTCGAGTGGTCAGAAAGCTGTCAAATGTCTTTTGATGCACTAAAAGAGCACCTTACCTCCACATGAAAAATACAGGCACCCAACTGGGGTTTTCCATTTGAACTAATGTGTGATGCTAGCGACTACACTATTAGCGTAGTTCTAGGATTGAGAAAGGATAATAAGCCATATGTTATCTACTATGCTAGTCGAACGCTAAATGAAGCTCAAATGAATTATACAACTACTGAAAAAGAGCTACTGGCTATAGTATTCACCTTGGATAAATTTAGGTCGTATCTGATAGGGTCCCCAATCATCTATTTTATAGACTCCTCGGCCCTCAAATACTTGTTATCCAAGAAAGATACAAAATAAAGGCTTATCTGCTGGATACTCCTGCTCCAAGAGTTTGATATCACAATCAAAGATAAAAAAGGAGTAGAGAATGTGGTCGCAGACCATTTATCTCGGTTAACGTTTATTGACAATACTAAACCGCTGCCGATTAAGGATGAATTACCAGACGAGCAACTGATGACTATTTCTAGTTTACCCTGGTATGCGGATATTATAAATTATCTTGTTATGGGAGAGATCCCCCGTCATTGGTCAAAGCAAGATAAGAAACGTTCCCTCTCATTAGCACGTCACTTCTTCTTCGATAACCCGTACTTGTTCAAGTATTGTGCTGATCAGGTCATCAGACATTGCGTTCCAAATGAGGATATAACCATCATCCTAGCATCTTGCCATTCCAAATCCTGCGGTGGTCACTTTGCTTCACAAAAGACAACATAAAAAGTCCTACACACCGGTTTCTACTGGCCCTCTATATGTAAAGATGCCTATACCTTTTGCAAAATGTGCCAACGCTGTAAAAAGCATAGTATCATTTCAAAAAGGAATGCTATGCCCCTAACCCCTATTATCACAATTGAAATATTCGATTGTTGGGGCATAGATTTCATGGACCCGTTTCCTAAATCAATCAACTGCGAATACATACTCCTAGCTATGGAGTATGTGTTAAAATGGGTGGAAGCGATACTGACGCGACACAATGACCACAAAACAGTGATTTCCTTTTTAAAAGAACACATCCTGTCACGTTTTGGAACCCCAAAGGCATTATTAATAAGTGACCAAGGCTAGCACTTCTGGAATAGGCCCTTAGAGTAACTCCTCAAAAAATACAAGGTCAATCACAAGATTGCTCCAGTCTACCACCCATAAACTAACGAGCGGGCAAAATTGGCTAACCGAGAAATAAAATATATTCTTAAAAAAGTAGTCAGTTCAAATATAAAATACTGGGCATACAAGCTGACAGATGCCCTATAGCCGTACTGCACTGCTTATAAAATGAACCTGGGAATGTCCCCGTATAGGCAAGTGTACGGAAAGGCTTGCCACCTCCCTCATTAGAGCCAGAGCAGAAAGTCTTGTTGTATGACTCTCGCCTTCACCTTTTCCCAGTAAGCTTCGATCCCAGTGGACAGGTCCATTCATTATTAAATCTATCTTTCCACATGGGGCCGTTGAACTCATAAATCCCAAGAATGATAAAAGTTTCAAGGTCAATGGCCAAAGATTAAAACCGTTCTTGGAAAAATTTCAACCAGAAGCTGAGCACATCTAGCTAGATGAGCCCAGCTATTCCTCTACTTAAAATATTAAAGAGTGTTCTCACATTGTTGTTGTATTCTTTCCATTTACTGCACTTTGTTTTGTTCTATTTATTTCTGTCTTTTTGAGTGTGACTTCGACTCTAATCTGCTATTCTATATAATCATTCCCTTATAGGCTGTAAGAATGAGAGATGATGATGTTCACTCAATCAGGTCATGGGCTAATTCAGAATACCAGAACCCTCCCTGGACTGTTGAGGAGATTCCATTCTGCCTCTCTCCTTATCAAGGGCCCAGGGCGGACGATGTAATTAACTTGACCCAAGGGTACATCCCTTATAACCTTGCCCTCTTCAACATTAATCCTTTTGAGAATATGGACTTCCCTGAAGAGGAAGGAGAACCAGCGGGGTATTTTGTCGGGGAAGTAGATGATGCACTCTTGGAACAATGGGAGAACGACTCGATGTGGGAACCATAGGATGAAGACAATTTACAAGATGTGGTACCTGAACGCCATAACACTATCTTCACATATATGGATGACTTCATTGTCATCACCTCAGTTCCATACATATTTGTGCACATGAGCCATTTGTTGTTCCAGCTTCAATGCCCCCTACTTGCTAGTGCACATGGTTCTATCACGCCAATAGTGAGGTTAATTCATTGTCATAATTTTTTTTTTCATTTCGTCTTTCTTTGTTTGTTCTTTTATCTATTACTTCTTTCATTTATTTTAATTTAATTTCCTTTCTTTTTGGTTTTCTTCTGTTTTCCTTGTCCAGGATTATCACTATGTTCCACAACGGTCTACCAGTGTTCCTTTTGCATTTATTGTTTCATGGACCTCCTGTAGAGTCCCCTGGTAGTCCCTCGCAAGAGAAAGTTCAGTTGAGTTACACTCCTTTATCCATGTCTCCATTCGGATCACCTCTTGTTAGCGTACTCTATTCCTTGGAGGTTCTAGACATGCTCGATGATATCCTTCTAGCTTTCAGGCTATTCTGGGAAAGGGAATTATCAAGTTTGGACTCCACCTTCGAAGATTTGGCAGAGTATGAAACAATTGCAGAAGAGGGAATTTTCATGTTCGAGGATTAATGACCCACTTCAGTTGTGTTTTGTCATTTGATTCATCTTTTCTCAAGTGAAGTGTAATGCTGGATAAATAATTGTTAGTTTTGCTTTTAATCCTAGTTTTTCTGTTTAATAATGTCTTTAGTACCAAATTCGGGGGTTATAATTTTGCAAAATGGATGCTATTAAAAAGTTATATTTATAAAATTTGCAACTTTATATTACTATGTTGATGATCATTTTTGACTTACATGTTCTGTGAATAAAATACTTTTATCATTTTCCTGTATGTCCATAATTGTTTCATTTAGTTAGGGGTACACAAATGTTCTGTTCAAGGTTTCTGGAATTTTTCTCGTTCGATCGATCGACAACGGTTTCTCAAGCACTTGAACATAACTCAATCGATTGAACATTTTGATCGATCGAACTTCCTCGATCTCTCGAGAGTTTTTTTTTAAATGAGGCATCTAGTGTACACCTCTCTCTATCTCTTTCTCTTCTTCATTCTTTCAAGCGGTCAGAGACAAAGAGAGAGAGAGAAAGCTCGGGGTAATTTTATCCTATCACTACCCAATCTCATCGATTAAGGAGTCTGACCTTCCTAACCATCATCATCATAATCGCCTTCTCCTCCTAGCTGCACTATACCCGAGGTAACGATTCTATGAACCCCCTAGTTCAATTCTGGTTATAACCATGAGGGGGTGCCCCCATTCGTCCTATGACTAACTTATAATAATCTTAGTGTTAGGATTCTTCTTTATTTCTTTTGTTTCTACGTGTTTATTTCTGTCTCTACGTGTATGCTGTGCTCGATCAATCGAGATGGGTTCAATTGATTGAGACCACCCATTTTTCAATCGATCGAAAACAGTTCGATCGATTGAACTGTTGCAGTGGCAGATTCTTCTTTTGATCCTATGTTCATGTCTTAATTAGGTTTTTTTTTATTTATGTTTTTTATTTTTTATTTTTTAAATTTTTTTTTTCTGTTTCCTCTATTTCAGGATCCTCAGGATGAATCCTATCACGGGGTACCACAAATCTAAACCCCTCGATCTCACTATACCTATCCGGTACCCACTCACGGGTTTTGGAACGACGAGGACCGAGTTTGGTTCACCCACTAGATGGTGGCGAGGAAGGTTATGTTGGAACGACCACTTGAGTCTATGTGGCTATCCGTTCCATGGTTTTTAGCACGGCTCAGGGATATGCCCCTTTGGTATGATATGTTGATTCAGGCCAAACGGATAAACATTTCTTGGGTCCGGGAAGCCTGTGCTAGGATGATAACCGATCCTATAGCCCTATTCACATATAGATCTTTCTTCCGAGGGCATGAGATCATCTTTAGCCTAGCTACCGTGGCCGCTGCTCTGGGGGTACTTGAGGTACCTGACCACTTCTACCCTCATATACCCAGTACCCTAGAGAGGCTGCCCTCTGCTATCATACGTGAGATCACGGGAGGTGTTGTTCAGATCTGGAATAGTATTTCTCTTATCAAGGATCAATTTCTAATCGACAAGTATCATCTTCTCCACCTGGCGCTTGCCAAATGCATTTTGATGACTTGCTACCACGAGAAGGTGGCACCGTGGTACGCTCGTGTCCTCTATGCCTGTAGATGCCCCATTTTTTTGGCTGTCAGATTTAGGAGATCCATAGCTTGGTTGTTCACAATGATCAAAAAAGACTCAAAAGGACTCCTGGAAGTTAGTTCTATTTCTCAAGATGCTCAGAATGACCCCTAGAAGCCCGAAAACTCCCAGATTTGGACCAAAAGTTCTGGAAACATGCTATGTCGTAAGAAAAGTAAGAAAATGAGTTTTTAAGTAAAGACAGATGAAATCGTCAGCTCCCAGAGACCCCCAGAAGTCTCGGAAGTTCCCAGAAAGTCCCCGTTGACCGGTTTGACCAAGGTTTGACAAGGTTTGAGCAAGGTTTGACCAAGTTTGACCGAAATCGTCCAAATTTGCCGGGATCAATCTAAATCATGTGGAAAGTATTAAAATGAATTTTAAAAGAAGATCGCACGAAAACGTCAGCTCCTGGGAGCTCCCAGAGGTTTCTAGAACTTCCCGGGAATCCTAGGTTTGACCAGTTTGACCAAAATTTGAATTTGAAACTGGAGCACCGTAACAATTTTCAAAAAATTTTCATGGATACTAGAGGTCAATAGCTTTCAAATGGTATATCACACATAATTTCTGGATTTAAAACGGGTTTATTATGAATTTTTTAAGGTGAAAAAGGCGAGCAAATTGGCTTTTATCACGAATACCGCAAAACTTTTCAAAGTGACCTATCCCTAAACTATTTTTTATGTAAAGTAGACTCCATTACCTTTCCAACGGTATATCACAACCACAATTTGGAGTTCGTATGCATTTTTAGTGCATTTCGGACGAAATAGGGCCTTTTTACGAATACCGGAACCTCTGGGGGCCTAAACAGCATTATCTGGACAAAGGAGGAGCAGTGCCGCCGTGGCACAGGCCTAGTGCCACCATGGCACTCTCCCCCAGAATAGTTCATTTTTGTAATTTTGATTGGGGGTCCAAATTGGTTAATTAGAAACCAAAACGACGTAGTTTTGGTTCCCAGCTTATTTTGGACCAATGGGAGACCTTTTTAAACTTTTTAAAACTCCATTTACCACCCCTCCTTTGCCTATAAAAGAAGCCATTTACTTCCATTTAGGGAGAGACATGGAAGCTCATAGAAAGCTTAGGAAGAAGCTCTAGAGAAATATAGAGAGAGAAAGAGAAGAAGTAGTCTTCTTCTTCTATTTTGTCCATCAAAGTGAGTTTTCTTTTTTACTTGAGTTTGCTATCAAAACTTCAATCATCCAAACATTTCTTTCAGCACCATTCTTGAGTATTCATGAGATAGGAAGCTACTTCCATGTCCAAATGTCACCATATATGAGTGAAACACCAAGCTACAAGTCCAATATCTCAATGATTATCAACTATTGATTGCTATTTGAATGCTTGTTTACTTTGATGTTCATCTCTCTCTTAACCTCATTTCTTTTTTTACTTTTCTTTGATTATTTAGTTGTTCATCATCATCTAGATGACATGTTGTTTGAGGAGAGTGAATCCTTATGGATAGTAGCTCTTGACCTCAAAGACATGTTTGATGGATGATGATTCTGCCTTCAATACATTCATATGTATTCTTGAAGTCATATTCTCAAACAAAACTATGTTTGTGCAAACAATATTGGGAGTTCTTTGATGATTCAAGGTTGGATGAGGTTTTAAGTGGTCACATGGTCATCTCAAGAGTTTAAGTTCATGCTTTGAACATCTATTTCAAAACCCCCAATCAAGAACTCAAACTCTATTTCAAAACCCAAATTAATTTTCTTCAAGAATGATCCAAAATAGTGAGCACTTCAGATTCAAAGATTTGTTTTGAATAAATTACTAGAGTTATGATGATGAAACCACTTGGAAATTCTTCTTAAGACATCATAGTTTGTCTCCAATATTTCCCATCAATTATAGAGGTGTGAAAGTATTATTTTCGGATTTAATAAGTTCATATTAATAATCTGCCTTTGTTTTCACAGAATGTTTACCTGACTTCTTGCACTTACTCTGGATGTTTTCGTCACTGTACATATATCTTTTATATTTTTTTTTATGAAACTTGGGTGTCTTAGGAAACTTTTGGCATATAATGGGTCATCATAAACCATTTCTTTGATTTATTAAAAATCATACAAAATCAGTCAACAGTGCAGCTTTTATTTCTGAGTCATGTGTACATTCTGGTTTGTTTCTTTTAATCTGTGATAGCTATTGAGGTTTGGCTTTTTGGGTTGTTTTCTAGACACAATAAGGATGATCTCTGATTTTTCCCACATTTTCCTAGGCATGTTTGGCCTCCTATTATGATGTTATAAAGTAATGCATACAGTCTGCCCACTATTCACAGTATGTCACTTTTTGACTTTCACACATTAATGCAACACTCTCTTGTATCTAGATGAACCCATATCCCATGAATATGTTCTTTACCACTTTTATCATGCTATATCATATTATGTATCATCCATCCTCTCATGTATCATACTCCCATAGATTCTTGAGTTTGGTTTCCAAATAAAACCATGTTTTGTAAATACTTGGGATGTTCTTGAAATGAGTTAGGAATTGATATTCCAAGTGGTTAGAATATTCATCCAAGTTCTGGAAGTATACTTTCAAAACCCCCATTTCAAAACCCCCATTTCAAAACCCCCCTCCTAAACCCCTCATTTTGATTTCAAGAAATAAACCTTGTTTTTCTCAAAACCCTCAAAACAGTGAGTCATTTAACTTCAAGAAATTATTTTGAGTTCAATACTCAATGTATGATTGTAAGACCACTTGGAAAGTCTTCCTAACTCATTAGAGAACACCCATGATTTTTGGTTTGACTTGGAGATGCATAGAAAGACCCCATTTTGGTCCAAACATTCTCTCCAGATATTCTGCCTTTGCTGTTATAGCATCTTGGTTGAATTCCAACTTCTTGTTCAGAAACCTTTTCCGAAAGGGGTGGTCTTAACTTATTTTTCCCTTAAACTTCAATGTCGTAGGGAACTTTCTGTATAACATGGGTCTCTGGATCATTTGTTTTCATTTTCTAAGATTTTCTAACATTTCAGTCGACAATACGAACTCTGTTTCTGAGTGACCTCTATAGTTCATATGATTTCTCTCAATCTGTGATAGTCATTCAAGTTTGAATTTTTGGGTTGTGTTCTAGACACATTAAGTATGATCTCCATAAAAAGTAACTCATTGAAAACATTCCTAATCCCACTTTTCAACTCTCACAAGATCTAGTTACTGTTTTGTCCACTATTCACAGCAAGCACATTTTAACTTTTCCCCTTTGATTTGATGCTTATATGCACTCCAAATTAGTTCATATCTTAGGAAGTAGTTCATACTACATTTGTACATATCTCATGATGATTTCATTCATCCATTCATACACATTCTAGACTTTTAAGTCATTCTAGGAATCCATGAACACAAGGCATACTACAACCTTAGTACATTCTAGATACATACATTGCATCCATGCAAAGATTTGGGGCTTTTGTGACTCTTAATCTATGAAGATTATAAGGAATGATCATGATCACACGTTCATGCTTCTCCTCGATCTAATCCTCCTTGCTCATCCGTCCCGGGGATTGAGAGATCTTCTTTTCTCAAAGAATAACATGCATCATACTAGCTTGCTAAGCATATTTTGATTTCTTTGATTATTTGTTTCAAGAACAATTCATGTCCCCTTTAGATTAGGGAAACTTAATTACTTGATACATGATTATAGACGATTTTTCCTAAGTTTATTTGTGTGATCTTTCACTTTACATTGTATGATATTTGACTTAGATCTTATGAATGATATCTTATCTTTAGATCTTCCATTTCAAATTTTCTTATGTGATGTAATATACTATCATAGTATTAATTGTCGAACCCTACATAGTATAAGATAATTATTTGGATGCTAATTGAGGCCCGTCGAAAGACTGGGCGAGTTGAGGGTATTTTAGTCGCGACAAAGGCTCCTTCCTCTCTCATACCAAAACCCCGAGCCAAGTTCTTTGGTTATGAAGGGTCGGTGCCCTTTATCCGTTTGGGTGAGTCAAAATTAGGTTTCTTGGTTCCTTAAAGACCAAGTGGCGACTCTGTATCTGTTTCAACAGACAGACCTCCTTTCTTTTTTCTTTTCAAAACAACAATTTCAAACCTAAAAGGCGGGCCCCTCCCAAATGCCGGTGTCCACAATGCCATCGGGATGGAGCAGCGCGTCTATCTGCCTTGCCTTTATATCAATTTGTTTATCCAGTCGACGCGGTACATTGTCGCCAAGTGCCATCTAAAGGGCGCTTGGCCCATCCATCAAGTGATAGAGCAGGATGGCTTACTCTCGTTGGCCACAGATGCGATTACACAGGCCTCGAGTCAATTTGGCGAGACGATAGCACACCCTTCTGATGCGCAGAAGAAGAGGAAATTAAAAGGAAAAGCAAAGGTTGGAGCAAAGAGGAGGTGAGGTGGAGGCACCGACACTGAGGGTGCGGCTTTTGGGATGCCTACTGAGGTTGAGGAGCTTGATTCAGATGAGGAGGACTCCATTGCTGCTGCACAGCAGTTCGAGCTGAGACAGAGGTCTCAGGCTTCAGCCCAGGGAGAGTCTTCTTTTGTGTCTCTACAGACTCTCCACATTTTATTCATCGAGGAGAGGGAGGAACAGATGCAACATGAGGGCAAGATGGATCAGTCGTTACACACAACTTCTCATCCACCACCACCCACTGCACCACCCACCACAGATCCTTCATCTTCTGCAGCACCTCCGTCTGCCGATCCTTTCACACCATCATCATCATCCGCACCACCTCCGGTCAGGACTGTTCTTTCATCCACCATTCCTTTTGACACCACTTCTGCGACTCCACTTCCACTGCCGTCAATTGCTGAGGGTGGCGATACTGATACTCCTCTAATCCTGCTGATGATTAGTTTGTTTTGTTTTATGAGAGTTTGGGAGTTTTGTTGTATTTATTTTAATTCAGTTTTCTCTCTCCTCTCTTAGTTTCTTTTGGTTGTTTGGCTATGTTGGGACTGTATGGTTATGTTGGACATTTTGATCATGGATGTGTACTTTTATTGTTTTATCATTTTGGTGATTGGTTATTTAATATCATATGGATCATGTTCTTTCATTATATATTATTTATTTTGATCTTGGCTACTTGGAGACTGTATTCCTAGGTTACAGATTGCTGTGTTTGTTGTTGTTCCTCTGCTTTATCAGGTGATATCTATCTATTTTTATTTGAAAATCATTTTTTGAGGACATTGTCATTTTTAGTTGGGGGTGGGATGCAGATTGATAATCACCTGTACATGTCACACTTAGCAATCTGAATAATTTTATTGCATTTATCGTAAAATCTCAATTAGAATTGGATTAAAATTGAAAATTGAAAATTTTGACAATTTTTGAACTAATTTGGTAAAACAACTTTGAACATTCACTCATGTTTAGCTGTTACCATGCAATGACACAATCATACTAGTCTCATCCTTTTATGAATTAAGTTCACGCAGTTGCTGGCATAAGTCACCACTCAGTTGTCTCAGATCCAAGGGATTCCTCTTCTTAACAAAAATAGCAACGACATGTATTATCGATAGGGGAACTTTTGAGAGTGAGAAATTCGTGCTTTTTTCTTCCAGTTCTTCCAATTCTCCTTCGCCCGGTGGAGCTGCCGCAACGGCAGATCCTGATCCTCCCTATTTTTCTAGTATAACTAGGATGATTGCATGTGTTGACCTCTCATGTATCCAACATTCATATGCACTAGTTGATAGCTTTATAGAAAACCTAAAAATGAGTTAATATAGATATTGTGCTAAAAGAATGAGTAGTGGAAACTAAATACCCTTAGTGAGCTTTTGTTCCAATCTTCATTTTCGAGGGAATTGTCACATAAAAATCAAGTTTTTTTTTTCTTGTTTATACCTATTAAATTCGTTGAATTAGTCTCAAATAATCCTTCATTTTAGCTGCCTATTAGAGGAGAATGTTCAGGATCTACCAACTAAACTCGATAAACACCGAAATGCTAAAACTAAGAAATTAAGAAAATGATTTAAGCCATCATCACCCATTTTCTCCACTATCCATGTCCCTTTTACTCACAGAAACTGTTCTGTTTCGAACACCACACCGATTCAATATTGTCGATTCTTTTATGAAACTCCTAATCCTTTACCTTGACCCCAATGGACCCCATTGCGCATCTTATATGAATAACGGTCAAAGTATGTGATTGGAAGAGAGTAGTAAGGAAAAATTTATATATAAAAAAAGAGGATGTTTGTTAATAATAATAATAAAATAAAAAAAATAAAAAAGAGCATATGAAAGGAAGGGATGTTGGTTGGAGATCGGAAAAGAATGAAATGAGAAGATAAACTTCATCACATACTAAGACATACATTCTTTTTCTTATCGTTCTCAACTACCATATAAAAACCAGTTATTCAAAGACTTAATGATTCTTAATGAATTGCTTTGAACAAGAACGTGTGAGTTGATTTATCCACGGTAGTTCACTCCTCTAGTAAGTAGCATCCTATTCATGAGACTATACACTCTAAATGTTCATCCGTTATTGAGTCAGGTGTGAAAGCATTAGTAACCAAAATATTACTCTTATCAAAGCTTTCATACCATGTGCGATCATTATTAAGCATGTTTCTGAGAGACGTCCTTTTATGAGTGTAAACCAATGCGAGATTTGAGTGGAAACTACAAGTTCTGGAAGTACAATAGTTTAGATAACTCTACAAAGGGTTTGATGCATAGCGGTTAACTTCACACACACGGGGATACATGATTGTGATACATATGTTACATTTATCTTGGTGGCATGAGGAACATGTGAATTTCTTTCATGGTTTGATTGAGATTTATATGCCTTTGTAGAGCTAAGTTAACAGTTGAGTGGGAGGAAGTGTTTAAAAGTTTTTCTATATCTTTTTAAACTTAAAATTGAGAATTTTGTGGGTACATTCACTATAAACCCTCACGAGACAACACTCGTCCACTAGGGGGAACCTAGGGGTTTAACGGCTTATTGTATTCACTAAATGCAACCGCGATTCCTGCGAAAGTGAGTTAGGTAGTATCTCTTCCTAGTTAGATTAGTTTACTTTAGTTTATTTTGTTTTTCTTTTAGTCATTGTAGTAGTAGTTTAGATTGTTCAATTATCGCTTTATCGCTAGGGACTAGTAATAAGCTAGTTGGGGGTTGTGACAAGCTGGGGTATTTGTAAAGTACAACTGCGCTAAAATATAGAAATACACTGATTTAGTTCACAACTCCGCATTATATCTGCAATTCTTATCACATTGCTAGCTTTTATACAATGTAACTAATCTATGATAAGTTGTGTTGGTTTAGCAATCATTTGTGCAGATTACTGTTTTGTTGTGAGAAGAAATGAATAATAGGATAATTCTCCTTCGGGGGATTTTCTTAGTTAGAGGGGATCCTGAATTATAAACAAGAGAATTCAAAGATGAAAAGTGAACTTCGAGCGATCGAGATTTCGATCGATCTAACACAGTGCAAGCGCTCGAGGATTTCAAATGTTCAAGCGATCGAGTGATGTTCAATCGATCGAACATGCCTTTCATCCGAATTTGCCTTTCATCCGAATTTATGCACACGCAGTAGAAACATTGGTTGTAACCATAGCCCATAGGTTATCTATATATATGAGTTTGTAAGACGTCCATAAGGATGCCTACTTTGTTTTCTACAATTTATAGAGAGATAGAGAGATTTGTTCTTGGTTTTTGTAGGTTTCTCAAGGTTTTATATTGGTTTGGCTTACATTCTTATAAAGTAATCAAAGTTCCGTTATTCCAAGTTTTTATATTTGTTTTACATTTTTTTTCATTAGTTCCAGTAGCTTATAATCTGTATAGTTATAGTTTTGCATGTTAGATATTGCTAAACCCATAGTTTTTATAAGATTTATATTAAAATCACAACCAAACAAGGCTTTAATGAACTTTTATGTTAAAAAAAGATTTGAGACACGCCAGACCATGTCTGAGTAGTCTTAGAGTTGGGAGATCATGATGAAACAGTGATCTCCAGCCTCTGCCATGCAGTAGTTTAAAACCTGTGTTCGATCGATCGAAGTTAGTTCGATCGATCGGACCAGAGATATAGTCAAGCGATCAAAGACATTTTGATCGATTGAGAGATGATGATGTTCGAATGATCGAAAGCACGTCGATCGATCGAAACCTCAGATTCTTGAGAACATCCTATGCAGTATTCCTAGATTTTTGTAATTAAATAAATTGAGGTTTTAAAAATTAAAGTGCGTAGTATTCAATCTCTGTGGGTTCGACCTTTACTACCACACTGCAAATCTTCTGAAAGTAAAGCATAAGTAAGCATACTTTTACAACTTGATTTTGACGAGATCAATTTTTTTGCGCTATTGCCGAGGATTGCATTACTACCTTTAGTTTTAGAATCTTAGTTTAGTTAATTCGTAAATACTAGATTAGGTTTTATTTTTTTTTTCTTATTTTTTGTTTTTGTTTTAAGTTACTAACTTTTCTTTTTGTTTTGTAGTTTCTCAAAGTAATCAAATACTAGCATTTTGAGTGGTGCAGCTGTGCACGTCAAAGGAGCTTACGCGAAAATGAAAAATAATAAATAAACTAAATCGCTTCGTTTGAAATTTGCTTCCAATCACTGTAAGTCAGGGCGCTGAGACGCAATTACTTGCATTAGGTCAGTTTTGGAGTGAGCACTGCATTAGCTAGGAAGCCCGGGGCGCTGGACACGATGCGGTCATTGCATTACAGGATAATATTCATGCATCAAAGTACACTTAAAAGGTTAAGAAAAACAAGAACTTCTCAAATCGTGCCTATTCTAATGGCCGATGCAGGAAATAACGAAACTAATCCCAATCCTAACATACCTCAACACCCTTCGCTTAAAGACTATTTCATCCCTACGGCCTATACACCACAGGCGAGTATCGAATTACCGGAGGTGATGGAATCTCACTTTGAGATAAAGTCATCTACTATCGCGCTACTACCTTCTTTCCATGGCCGTGTTAAAGAAGACCCCTTATCAGCACTTAGGTGATTTTCAAGATATTTGCTCTACTTTAAAAATCCAACACCTAACTAATGATGAGTTAAAATTGCACCTCTTCCCGTTATCATTAAAAGACAAAGCTAAGTATTGGCTCCAATCTTTGGAACCAAACACTATAAAAACATGGGAAGCATTACATACGGCATTTTTATAAAAGTTTTTCCCAATCGCAAGAACTAATCAAATAAGAAAATCAATAACAAACTTTGTGATGCAAGATGGGGAAACGCTTACGACACTTGGGAACAATTTAAAGAATTGTTACGCTCATGCCCACATCATCAACTTCCCAAGTGGCAATTAGTTCAGGTCTTCTATGAGGGACTAGTTCCCTCACTTCGTAATACCGTCGATGTTGTTTGTGCGGGTACCTTCCTACACAAAATTGTCGACGAGGCCTGGATAATTTTTGAAACTTTGAGCGAAAATTCGATGCACCAAGCGATATCTGTCCGTCCTAAGGGGTACCTTCAACCTAAGCGAGAGGTGAAAGTTAAGTCGAGTCAATCAATTGAAATACAAGAATTATCTAGAAAACTTGACCAACTTATGCAAATGAACATAACGTCGAGTCCACCCTCTACTGAAGTATGTGCATTATGTTCTGAACCGTCATATAATATCTTTGCATGTCCTTCTGCATCTCAATATCTAGAATTTGTTGAGCAACACGTTAATTCTATGCAACAATTCTCACAAAATAACTATAATCCTATGTCGAACAATTTTCCTAATACTTATCGACCCCAGTTTCAGCAAAACCAATACCAACACCCTTTTCCTAATCCTAACCCTCCAAGGGTTAACGCTTTTGAGGATAAGGTGTTGGTATCCCTTAAGAACATTGAAACACAAGTACATGTACAAGCACAAATAGTACACTCTCATACACAATCCATTGCAAAGCTTGAATCTCAAATGGGATAAATAGCTACTACGGTGAGTCGTAGAAACGAGGGAAAGTTGCCTGCATAAACTATTCAAAATTCTAAAGGACAATACGAGAATGGGGGTAAGAGTGAGAAAGTGAACGCTATTTCGACTAGGACGACTATTCGGGAAGAGGAAGTTGAATTTCCGGACGAGGGTGAGAAAAATTTAAACGTTAATTCGAATAAAGAAATGGGTGAGGACGTGAATCAAAGTAGAAAAGAAAAAGAACCAGTCCCAACTAATTATATTCCAAAAATACCTTTTCCACCAAACACTGAGGAACCGTCAAATTTTTCTAAGAAAAAGTCAAAAACTGAAGATATACTCGAGGTGTTTAAGCAAGTTAAAATCAATATTTCATTCCTAGATGCGATAAAACAAATTCCTGCTTACGCTAAATGTCTAAAGGACATTTACACACAAAAGCGCAAAATACACAGTCATACTCCGAAAAAGGTCTTTCTAACGAAAAAAGTAAGCTCAATTTTTTAACACGCTACTCCGAAATATAAAGATCCAGGTACGCCTACGATTTCATGTGTCATAGGTGACACTAACATTCATCGGGCTCTCCTTGACTTAGGAGCTAGTGTTAACCTCTTACCTTATCACGTCTATAAACAATTAGGACTATTTGAACTTAAACCTACGGCCGCTACAATACAATTAGCGGATCGTTCTATTAAAATTCCTAGAGGAATCGTCGAGGACGTCTTAGTAAAAGTTGATAAATGTTATTATCCATTCGATTTTATGGTTCTTGACATTGAACCCGTACTAGATGCCAGGAAGCACACTCCTGTCATCTTAGGCCGTCCATTCTTAACAACCGCTAACGTTCGTGTTAACTATCAGACGGGGGTAATGAAGGTGACATTTGGGAACATGAACTTAAATTTATTAATGCTATGGACCAACCTCCTAAAGAAGACAATTACCTTTGTGAGGCTGAATATGAAGTAAGACGGAATATTGAGCCTAACATAGAATTGAATATGGGTGAGAAAAATAATATAATTCGTAATGAGCAGATGAATCCTGACAACCAAGACCCAAATGATGAATTTACTCGAAAGGTAAGAAATCGATTTGAGCATAATTCGGGAGAACCGTTGGCTGAATTAATTCAAAGCGGCGTTATTTCTGCTTATCACCAGGCTATATACTGATATCCTTAGGGGTATAAAGTCCGATTTTCAGCCTCCATAAGTCTTGAGCTAGAATGCTCTAGTTAAATACGTAAAAGATAGCGCTTCTTGGGAGGCAACCCAAGCTTTAGTTCGTCTGTTTCTATTGTTTTTGATCATTTTTGGGTCTTTTTGAGTCAGCTTTGGTCATTCTGAACAGGTTTGGGGGTCGGAGTAAACTTATTTTCAGCTTATACAAAAAATAAAGAAAAAGAGGAGAAATGGAAACTTGCGCGAGCGGCCCGCTCGCACGAGCCTGCCCTTTAGTGAAATTGTTTTAAAACCTTATGTGATATTTAGCCTCAGTATCGCCTCGCGCCAGAATTCGCGCGCGCAAGGAGGTCGCTCGAGCGGCCCTCTCGCACGATTTGGGGACTTAGAAATCTTTCTTTTATAAAATGTAAAACAAGCTTCTGCTTAAACTCGCAGAGGAATTCGCGCGCGCGACGCTCGTTCGCACAGTCTGCTCGTGCGAGGTTGTGATTTCTCAATTTTTCTCTTTGTTCTTTGACATTCTATTTCCCCAACCTATCTAGTTGTTTTTCATTTTTGTTTGTTCTTTTCACTTCTTTCGTTTAAGTTTATCTTTGTTTCCATAGTTCTAGTTTTGTTTTTCTTTATTTCCTTTACGTTCTTTTAATTCTAGTTTAGTTTCTATTGTTTACAAAAAAAACTTAAATAAATAAATAACAAAATAAAAAGAAAAAACATGTGTATTCTAGATTAGCTTTTATTATTTATTTATTTGTTTTATTTTCTTTTGTTAAGTATTAACAGGTGAAATAGTGCTCCGTTTGGAGTAATTGAACTTTGATTCCATATTATTATCCGTTCACCTATTTGTGAGTGCCGAGATTGAGGTATTATCGTTCCTTCTTACCTACTCTCCATTCTTTCGTTTTATTGTTTCATTAGGGACAATGAAAAGTTTAGGTTTGGGGGTATGCACTCGCATGCACATTATTATATACACCAAAATTTTAAAAAAAAATCGATACTTGTGCTTAAATAAACGATGTCACCTACGGTTTTGCAATCTCTAGTTGATACATCTTGTTATGTAACTTGGATTGTTACAGAATGGTAAACATGAGAAGATGTGATTAAATATTTGTTGAAGTCATGATATGACATTTTAGGTCATGTATCGTTCGAATCGTAGTTTTATATCATAGATTTGCACATAAACCTATGCACTACACGTAGTCGCTTGAATACATGTTTGATGTGAACTATAATATATTTCGGATTTCTAGATAACACATAGTGGAGACTAAGCCATGTGAGCTTTTGAGCCTATCTTTTCTTTTTAGAGGGTTATAAGTACATTTTGTGTTTGTCGAGTTTCATTAAAATAGCGAATTATCTTGTTGTTTAGTCTCATTATTCTTGTCTTGGTTGATAGTCAAGTTAAAATATTTGTTACCATGCTAAATAATCTTCCGTCGTAAGCGTTGAAGAACCATATAACCATAGGACATGATTTTAGGCCTTCTTTGTTTGCTACTGACCGATAAATGATAAATTTTCTTAGTTCGCCCTTTGAGCCATTAAAATGCCATTTTTCTTTAATCACCATTATTCTTTTTTTTTTCTCCAATTTGGCAAACTTGGAGTTCACCCCTGAAAGATTGATCAACTTTTAGTGGTGTTAAGGCGATGTGTGATTGAGAAGAAGAAGAAAAAGAAAATAAGATGATGTTTGGGGTGGTTGCCTTGTTATTTATTGAAAATTTGTTTCAAAAGCAACGAGGAGGACAAGAATAGAGAAAAAGAAAAGAAAATTAAAAAAAAAAAAGAAAAAAAAAAAGAAAAAGAAATAGAAGGAGAAAAAAGTGAAAGGAATGAAAAGAAGAGAATGAAATGATGAAGTTGGTGGAAGAGAGAATGAAAGAAATTGAACATGCCTTATAATGCCATTCTAAAACTACCTAATTAATCCTTTCTATCCTTTTTCATTGGCCGAGCCACATTACAACCTTTGAAAAGTCCTATTTGATCCTAGAAATATGGTTTGGATATATAAACAATGGGAAGGGGATTAAAACATGGTACTGATTAATTTTTGTTGACTATTAGCGTCCTATCCATGAGACTACTGTTCTTTCGTGTCGTGTGTCTTTTCCAAGTCATATGTGAGCAGTTTCTTGTTTTAAAAATAAATTTCCTTTACTCACATATTTTAGAAAAATTACACCTGTTTCTGAGTGTTTCAGTTGAGAGTATAATTACCACTGTGAGATTCGTAGTCGAGACATAGTTAAATGGTTATTCAAAGTATATTGCATGTTTATGACAAGCGTGTTTTCATTTGACTACCACATCACACACGTGCAATTTATGACAAAATCTATTGATTTATCTACGACGCATGTGCTTGAGATTGTTTTTCATGACGTAGGTAGACGTTTAATTCTATTCTTCTTGTTCGTTATTCTGTTTCAAATCATCGTTTTATAATAAGGAGTATTGAATATTATGTTTTTCGTTTTTAATAAAACTTTTTAAATTTACAAGTTGATAAAGATGGCTGTGGGTGACTTGTTGATGAGAACCCTCACGAGACATCACTCGTCCGACTCGGGACACTTAGAGGTTTAAAAGGCTTGTTGCATGTGCTAAATGCAATCGTGATCCATGCGAAAATGGAGTAGTATTTTTATTAGTAGTTTTATTTTTCTATTCTTTTTGCTCGAGGACTAGCAAAATGTAGGTTTGGGGGTGTGATCGGGAGAGAACAAATCCTAATTATACGCCTTAGTTCACATTTGTTAGCAATTTTTATCCTGTTTTGTTGTATTTTTACTTTGTTTTCTATTTTCTGTCAGGATTTGGAGAAAAGTAAGGATTCCAAGTTAAATGGGGTGAAAAAGCACCGAGAAAGAAGCAGAAAAAGCCACTTCGCGTGAGCGGCCCACTCGCGCGAGAATCCAGCCCATCGCTCCGCGCGGCCCACTTTCGTGACCTCCCAAAATCGCGCTCGTGCGACCTACGTAAAAAAAAGTGAAAATGCGTATTTCAGTGTATTGAAGACTCCTACGCGAACGAAGCTGCCTAATTACATCTAGAAAGCTAAATACAACAGTTTTAGTGTGAATTGGGTTAGGAAAGCTTCCAAAACTTGTTCCAAATCTTTAAATACTCAATTCTAATTCAATTCTTAGGTTGGCAATTATTATACTCACAATATACAACCATACTTTCAGCCATTGAAGGGAGGAAAGCAAGGAGAAGAAGAAGAAGACCAAGGATTCCCATGGCCTCCTCCATCAACCTCTTGCTATTCATCAATTCTATGGCCAACTAAACTCAAGATCTAGGGTTTCAATGATACCCTAGCCAAGTAATAGGGTGTATTTTATATTTTTATTTTAGTTTTATTATGTATGGATGACAATTACATGTTCCTAGGATTTTTATAAATAAATCGTGCTTTTATTGATTAAATCGTTATTTTCAAAGTTTACTCTTATCTTAGATCTATTTTGATGGTAGTGTGCTCAATGATCTATGCTTGCTGTGCTTGTTTAGATTATTTACATGTAATGGTGCTTAAATTAAATTATGCTATCAAGTATCCGAATAGTCCATGCCTAGATTAGACGGATTATACCACAATCCTAGTTTAGTGTGGGATAATTCGTGCTAACCGAAGATGGATTATGTTAGTGCTTGAACCATAGTTATTTTCTTGACAGAGGAATTGGGCTTGTAGCTACGATTCCCCATTATCATCCAACTTAGTAAGCTAAAGTAATTCATAAATACACTTGTTATGAAGCTAGTGGTGGATTTGCAATCCCAGGTTCCTTAAACTTATTATAAAAACAAATATTTAATTGGTTTCATAATTTAGATTTACTTTTATTGTTATTAGTTTGATTCAAATTAAATCCAAAATCCGCTTTTCGTAATTAAATAAATTGAGGTTTTAAAAATTAAAGTGCGTAGTATTCAATCTCTGTGGGTTCAACCTTTACTTCCACACTGCAAATCTTTTGAAAGTAAAGCATAAGTAAGCATACTTTTATATCATGATTTTAACGAGATCAGTGAGCTGCCTACGTATCAATTTAGGAATTAGACCGAGACATAGTTTGATCAAGGGTCAAATGCATAAGCACAAGTAGTAGTACGGATGAACACACCTATCCTGTCGTGACGCACATGTTCATGCGATGATGGTTGTCAATGCAACTTCATGCTCTATAAATGATATGATTTGGGATCGTGCTATCTTGATGTTTCTAGATGCAATCCATGCCCTATGCTACTTAAAACTCTTGGTTACTCTAACTTAAAGATAAGTTATTTTTAGAATTCGAAGATTTTACAACCAATGGGTTGATCCTCTTCGGGATGCACGGCGATTTTGGCCAACGAACGAATGCATATGACTGGGCAACGCTTCGCGACTTAGGCCCTGATGTCAATGCGGGTTTGCTCATAAAAATCCTTAGCCCTTCGGCCCCATCGGGTATGTTTGCTATGAAAATCCGCGGCCCTTCGGCCCCGTCTGGTATATATGCTCTGAAAATCCACAGCCCTTCAGCCTCGTTGGATATGTTTGCTCTGATAATCCGCAGCCCTTTGACCCCATCGGATATGTTTGCTCTAAAAATTCATAGCCCTTCAGCCCCATCAAATATGTTTGCTCTAAAAATTTGTAGCCCTTCGGCCCCATCAGATATGTTAGCTCTGAAAATCCATAGCCCTTCGGCCTCGTCAGATATGTTTGCTTCAAAAATCTGCAACAGTTTGTAGACACCCAATTTTGAACACACTGATAAGATTTATGGTGGACAACGTCTTGGAGGATTCGATAATGAAAAGTGCCCTGTGGAAGGTACTAGATTCCATACAATTGAAAGATTGAACTTCGTGTGTCAGAATCAGAATTGTGTATCTCAGCACCGTGTATCAGAATTACCTCCAAATGAAGGGTATCTCTCAGCATTTGTGTATCAGAATCACCTCCAAATATAGGGTATCTCTCAGAATCGTGTATCGGTTGCCTCCAAAAGTAGAGTATCTCTCGGAATCTGTGTATCTCTCAGAATTCTCGCATAGGAACATAAGATTTATCACAAGCCGAAGGACCTGTCTCAGAAGTACTGAAGATTTGTCTCCAACAAAAGGACCTGTTTCAGAATTATATAAGATTTATCCCCAGCAGAAGGACCTATTTCAGAAGTACAGAAGATTTGTCCCCAGAGGAAGGACCTATTTTAGAATTACAGAAGATTTTTCCCCAGCGGAAGGACCTATTTCAGAAGTACAGAAGATTTGTCCCCGAAAGAAGGACATATTTTAGGAGTACAGATGATTCTTCCTTAGCAGAAGGACTCTACATCAATATATCGTCCCTAGCAGAAGGACTCTACATTTATAACCGTCCAGGGGTTAGGACACTTCATCAATCGCCCAGGGGTTAGGACTCATCATCAATAAATTGTCCCTAGTAGAAGGACTCCATGTCAGCAAATCATCCCTAGTAGAAGGACTCTACATTAGCAACTGTCCACAGTAAAATGACTCTACATCAGCGATCGTCCAGGGGTTAGGACACTTCATCAGTCATCCGGGTTTTATTTCAGAGATCATCCAAGCTTAAAGACACTTTTTATCAGAAGTTGTTTGACATGATTTAGAATTTATCCAAGATATTCTGCTACCTGAGCAGTCATCGAGATACAGATGACACCTTTAAGCCTCAAGATTAGAAGAAGGGCTCCGATAAAACTTCAAGAATCATCCCAGATATAGATAACATACATCTCTTTAGACATATTCTACTGTGAGAGTGAGACGTTGCATCCCTTGCATTAGATTTTACATCTAGGGAACCCTTGAGGACGATTCCTCTAGCACATGCACATTCACGTTTCATACTGCATCAGCATCCTAGGATAGGAGCATTTCATCCATATTATTTGTATGTTATTCTCTATCTTCTTGCGCGCTTGAACTATGTTCTAGTCTGATTCTTGGAAAGGATACGTAGGCAGCTCTAGCAGAGCACGACCAGCAGCAGCTTCAACTTAGCAGCCTCTACCCAGCATTGCATTGCATTCTTGTTTTTGTAATTTCTTTATTTTCTCAGATTTAGAATTTTTTTATTTTTTGCAGATATTTTTTTTTTCCTAAAACCTCTCAGTATGGTTATTGGGTGCCTTCTAGCTTTGGCACTCACTTGTAGTTCACGTTGTTCATAACAAGCTCTACCAAAGAGAGGTAAACTGTAGACACCCAATTTTGACCACATTGATAGGATTTAGGGTGGACAATGTCTTAGAGGATTCGATGATGAAAAGTACCCCATTGAAGGTACTGGATTCAATACAATCGAAAGATCGAACTTCAGAAAGTGACTTCAAGTTCAGAAAAGCCCTTTTACATGCATAAATCCCGATTTTGTCAAAATCATCTCTCAGAATTCATATTCACTCAAGTTTATATGAACATGAAGTGTTCTAAACGCAGTATTCTAGGTATCCAGAGATTCAAGTTTAAAGAAAATTTAGAAAAATCAACGCGCGTTGAAAAGCACATTTGAAAAGGAAGTCGTTTGATTTCAAAAAGACGACGAAAGTTTTGGAGGACTTCTGGACTTCAATTGGACTCTAATTTTTATTTCAAAACCTCTTCAAATATTTTTATACTAAATTTAACTCAACATCTTTCCAATGGTACGTAAATGGACGATTTCAGACACTAAAAAACATTTTTACAAAAATTTGGAAAAGAAGTACACATAATTTTTGAAACAGGACATGAAAGCAACTAGGGGAACCCAAAAAGGAAGTGGCAGGTCCCACAAAGTAGGTGGCGGGTCCCTTCTAAAATGCCACCTACAAGTTGCCCCCTCCATCGAGCTTTTTGAGTTCCAGACCCTTCTTGAAGCCTCCCACTGCGAGGAAATTGCTTGGAAACTGCGTTTAGGCACCAAAATGGCCATTCTAACTCTTTTGTGACCTCTAAAATCTCTGTTTTAACCCTAAAACTTAAGAGTTAAGTTCTTAAAACTCTATATATAGATCCATATGAGATCATCTTTGATATACAAGAGAACATAGAGAAGGAAGTACACACAAGAGAGAAGTACATACAAGTGAATATACTTGCAAGAGATAAGAATATACTTAGAATTCAAGAGAGATTTCTAGAGAGATGAAGTGAATTAGAATTTACTAAACTAA
Organism: Hydrangea macrophylla; assembly: GCA_033977485.1. NCBI lineage: Eukaryota > Viridiplantae > Streptophyta > Magnoliopsida > Cornales > Hydrangeaceae > Hydrangea > Hydrangea macrophylla. The sequence continues at coordinate 822,875 of CM066988.1, read as the reverse complement.
TCTCAAGATAAATAGATTATAGATTTGAACATCAATTACCTTCCTCAACTTCCATGGATGAGTGCTTGAAGAACTTGAAGAACACTTGAAGAAGAAGACTCTTCAAATCAACTTTGAATGCATAATTGAGAATCCTCCAAGAGGTAGACATCATAATTCATCTCTAATTCCTACTTTTGTATATAGATCTATAAGACTTGGATCTAGCTTAGTTTTGTTTTAATTGTTAGAACACTCATTTTCTTCCTCTCTTGTTCTTCACACACTCACAAAGCTAGATCCAAGTCTCTTTTGATTTTATTGACTTTTCTTAATTAGAGATTGATTTTCAATTTTAATTTCATTCTTCAATCTTAGTTTAGATCCATGTATACATGATTATATATATGTATCTGTTTTGAATCCTAGGATAGTTTGGAAGTATGATTTATGAGAAGGATGATTCATAAGTTCATACTTTTCTCTTGATTATTTCTATAACATGGAATTCCTATTGACTATTTGTAAGCCCCTTTAACCCATGATCTAGAGTTCTTCATAAAACTTGAGGGATTTATTGATTGGGAATCATGATAATTAAGTGATCTATGAGTTTGATCTCTCTAATAAGCTTCAACCATCACCTAAGATGTTTTTCTCACACTTTAAAATGAACTAGTCAAAATTCAGCAAAACTGATTGGTTTTGTCCGTAAGATTTGGTCCACCAAAACCCATAGTTTGATGGATTTCAAATTTTTTGGGTAAACTTTGATGAATTAACTTTCATTTGATCCATTTTTTAGAACTTTTAGGATCCATATGCTATTTTTAGAAATTGTTGAAAAATCGCTTGACAGATTTGAACATGCTCTCTTTGTGCTCGAATTTCAGAAAATCTATGATAGTTATCGATATTCCACTTTTTTTGGATAATTCCTAACTCAAGTATCCATATGCCAATGTAAAATCGTGAGCATACGATCGAGTTAAGATCGTAATCTAAGTGTTTGAAGTTGATACAACTATTCTGGAATTTTCTATATTTAACTACAATCATGATTATGTATACAAAATGGTCATACCTTCATCACTTAACAATAGTTGATGAATAAAACTTGGTTTAGAAATCATCCAGGATAAATGGATGAGAGATCAAAAGCTTAGATTATCTTGATTTAACATGATTCATGAATTTCTATTATATTTTGCATTCCTTTGTCAAATGATATCAAACTTCCAGAATTACAGAGTCTGTTTAAAACAACTTTTCAGAGATCTTAAGTTTATGACATATCCATGGGCTTATTTTTGGCATATAGTACAATGAAATATCTTTCTTTTGACTCTAAATAGTGCTTTACAAAATTTTTGTAGAATGAATTATAATTTTTACAAGAACAGTGGACAGTCGTGATCCACTGTTCCCAAAACTCTTATTTCTCTCATTTCAATAATGGTAATGAGGTTCTACTTTTTGGAAAAGTTCCCTAAGACATATATCTAACTTTTTGTAAAAGGCTTTTAACCCAGCTCATGTTTAAGATCACTTTTGATAGGATTCATTAGAGGTTGCTGAATCTGGAAATTTGATTGATGACTTCTCTTTCTTATTTCATGCATATCATTTGTTTGCTTGCATTTTTGCAATTCTTGGCTATTCCTTGGTGTCTTAGTACAGAGAATTGAATGTCGTGGATCCGGACTTCGATTTGTGGGTATGCCTCATCTATATGTGGCTTAGTGTCCATGTATCGTGTACTATCTCTATCCTTTCTCTTAGAAATTTTCTAGGTTTAGATCTTTGTTTTCAATGACACAATTCCTTTAGGATAGTCTCCGTTTATTTGCTTATATTTTAGAGACTTCTTATCTAGGATTGTTGCATGATTGCATTGCAAGTTTCCTTTCTTTTACTTTTTGCGACTCTACTTGAGTCAACCCAATGTAAGTCTTCTCGATCCCTCTTACATATCATGACATGTTTCCTTTACTTGTATCAGTCCCAGGCGGGACTAGCCACTGAAAGTATACCTCTGTCTTGTATTACATGTGCATCTAACTTCTACTTGATTTAATCTCTTCAAATGATTTTCATTAGATGTTCCCTTTTGACATGTATATATTATCTAGTATGTTTGAGGAAACAACACAAATTATGATTTAAGAACAAGGATATTTGAATCAAGGCCTACCATTCGGCAGAGCGAGGAGGGGGTGCTTTAGTCCTGCTTGGGCTCCTTCTCGTCTCGTACGAAGACCCCCGAATCTAGTTTCTGGTAATGAAGGGTGAGTAACCTTATTCAATTTTAGGCAAGTCAAACTTGGGTTTCCTAATTCCTGATAAAAATTAGGTGGTAACTCTTTTTCTGTAGGACCGCGTGAGGATGTTCTAGTTTCCATGAAGTGTGCTCCTTGGGATCCATCCCAGGACACTATCGAGGGAAACACAAGGACCCCCCCTCAATCCGTATGGTCCACACCCTTCGGCCTTGTCGGATATGTTTGGTCTGAAAATCCGCAGCCCTTCACCCTCGACGGATGTTTTTTTTCAATATTTATAATTAAGAGTCAATCAGACTCAATTTCAAAAAATCAAGAGTCAATCAGACTCAATTTCAACAATCAGGAGTCGAATCAGACTCAATTTCAAAAATCAGGAGTCGAATCAGACTCGAAGAACTTCTTATTTTCTCAGAACACTCATGCTCAATTCAAACTCCCAAAATTGGAGCCAATCCTATTCATTTCAAGTCAACTTTTAAATCTGGAGTCAAAATCCTTTTGATCTTAAAAGTTAATCAAGCTTAATGAAATTCATTTTTTTTAAATTTAGGACCACGTGGACATGGAAATCATTTTCGGGGACCAAAACGTATAAGGGGGCAAACTCCGGGGTTTAGATTCAAATTTCGGGACCCAATTTGAATTTTTGGGGGGAAACCAAAGGCCTCTTAAGCTCCTTACTTGTGGCACATGCTTCAAAATGCGATAGTCTGTGACTGCCGTGTGGCACTCACAGAATGCCGCTGCGGCACTCTGCGAGTGTCGTACGGCACTTCATCAAATGCCGCGCACGTATTTTTGAATACCGATCTAAACAGACAGACTACTTATACATGGATTTCTTTTCATTTTCATTTATTTCTCAAATCTTTCCAATCTGAAACTCTCTCTCTCTCGAGATTTTTCAAAATCACTTGCAGTGATCTACTAGCTCAAAAGGTTAGTTCTCCTTTATGGAAACCTTGTTTGTTTCTCTTTATTATTGTTGGTTTCTTGATTTTTGTTGAATGTTTAATACTCAGTTCTCTCCTCCTTTACTGGTTGAGTGTTCATGGCTAGAGGCTCAAGTAGTAGGAAGAAGGCAAAGTATAAGGCTACTCCCCACCCTGATCCCACCTTTTTACTCTGGGATCTGGACAAGCATCTGTCCGTCCAAGCGTTCTGGCAAGAGGTACATCTTTCTCTTTTTTTACTCTTTTCAAATTTGTGCTTGTCACTCCTATGAATGCAATGCTTGACAAAATGCTCCTCCTATTGTTTATTCAAAATGCAATTTTGAATGCATGTTTGCTTTTCGAGATTCTGAGTGCTTTGATCGTTCCCCCGTACTTATTCATTCTTATTTTCTTTTCTCATTCTTACTATTATTTATTTTCTTTTGTTCTTTGTTCTTTTCTTTCCTTTTGTTTCATTCACTAATATTAAACTATCGTATTTTTTGCAACTCTAGCCCAATGTGCTGAAGGGGCATGACAACCTGGCCCATAGATTCACGGGGTATGAGACACTGAATGAGAGTATACAGGGTTTTATTTATGCAGTGGGCTTTGGGGACTTTGTCAAACTCTTGAAGAAGAGCTTGAACGATTTGAGACAGATATATGCCATCTCGGAACGATGGTGGGACATCACCAACACATTCTACTTCAAGTTTGGGGAGATGAGGATGACCCCACTTGACTTTACCATGATCACTGGGATCCCCTTCGGGGGGGAGTGCTTGAGGTATCTGGATACGGTGAATGAGTGGGACCAGATTCCCGTACTACTGGGAGTGGCTCCAGAGGAGCCCGTAGTCACGGCCAAGTGGTTTATGGACACATTCAAGAGCCAGGAGGGCTTTTCAGATGAGCAGATGGCCTGCGGGTTCATCATGTACATCTTAGAGTGCTCTATGCTGAGCACCAGGGGCATTCGGATTTCCGTCGCATTGGTGGCATCCCTAGAGCACATAGATTGTATATTTTAGTACGATTAGGCTGGTACAGGACTGGCCATCCTTAACAAGTATATGGGAGAGATTTCTCGAGATCGGCCAACTTATATAGGCGGCTTCTGGAGGGCGTGGGAGGTATACACCCCTCTTACTTTCCTTTTGTTTTTTCATTAATTCAATCGATTTCTGAATTATAGACTTTTAAATTCTCTTTTAATTTCCTTATTTATGAATCTTGAATCTCGTGTTCTTTTCTTTTCTTTTTCTTTCTTCCAGATTTGGTCTCATAAGTACTTACATATGATGTCGCCCTATACACGACCAGCAGAGGCCCTTACCATGTCTCAGGGGCTGAAGTGGCAGAAGGAGCGTGTTGGGCAGAAGACTGGGGCTCATGATTTTACAACATTTAGGAACTTCGTAAGTTAACTTGAGAGAGCTGCACATCATATGGCAGCCCTGGGTAGATGTGCTTCATACTCTCACTGGAGGGATGTGGAGATTGATCGGCTTTATTATTGGATGCCCCGGACAGCAGGCAATGGTATTTAGGGGAGAGGGTTAACAGACAGTCACTGGTGGCCCTAGCTTTTTTCGTTTTACACCCTCCTCCTAGCTTTATGAGAGCCATGGAGACCTTTCAGGGCAGCGCGCTTAAAGTTGCCTTGGATGGTTTCCCATTCAGGACTTTGTAGAGGCTCCCGAGGGATATGACGCCTTCCGCGATGCTAAGCTGATGAAAAACTTCCCTTTGATGGAAGTGACTCAGGTAATTTTCTCTTAGCTTTTCATTTACTCTTTTATTTCTTTCCATATTATTGAATTCTCTCTTTCTTTCTTCGCAGCCCGTTCACGCCGTAGCTCAAGCTCCCGCTCTTCCACCATGGGATTGGAGTCTCCCGACTGTTTACTATAGCGAGTAGACCACGACAATAGTTCCCCAATACTGACAGGGTGCTCCTACTATCTTGCTTCAGTATGATGACATTTTGAGTGACTATGCAAAGGAGGGCTTGTTGTATGCTTATAGCGTGAGGCAGTGGGTCCATGGGCGAGAATGGATGGTAAGAAGCTTACTCTCTTTACATTGTTTTCCTGACTCTTGAACTAATTTTTGTTATCTCTGATTTTCTAATCTTTTATTTTCAACTTTCAATTTCAGGCCGAGGGAGCTCGGGCAGCTGCCGCAGCTCAATAGATAACTATGGTAAAACAAAACTCTCACTTTCAGCATTTTACTTATCCCTAATAGTTTCTGGGTTTTGTTCTCTCTCTTTTCTTTTTTTTTTCTTCTTCTTATTCTTCTTCTTTTTTTTAGGTGGAGGAGAATAGGGTTATGTCCCAGCAAGTGAGGAAACTCGAGCAGCAGCTCAGAATGGGTCCCAGCGGAGCATATGGAGGTGCCAGACGAGGTGGAGGCAATGGTCGCTGTGCCGGGAGTAATATGGGATTAGAGCCGGAGCCCCTCAGACGCATTACCTGCCAAACTCAAAGTCGAGGCTGAGTTGATTCTGCAAATTTCTTCTCTCTCTATCTATATTTTGTTTTGAGCGTTTTGGGGAGGATTCACACATGGATGATTGTATATGTATATATTTTGATGATGGCTCTTGGATAGCAGGGATTATCATCTTTTTTGTTTTTTGTTTTTTTTTTCTTTTTGGATAGGATAGGCATACACCTTCCTTAGTTATTGATTGCTTTTATTTCTTTTATTATCTCGACTGGTGACTGTGGCTTGGTCGTGCATTTTACTTTTTGTCCCTGAATGATACATGCTCATGAATTCAACCATAGCTTGGTTTTCTATTATTGTACGTGCTGCGAATTGATGCACACGTTTATTGTATTTTTTCTATTTTTTTTTTGTAGGCTGGGCTGAAAATATTTAAAACATGTTCTAGCAAAAATTAGCTTTGTGCGGCACTCGATTATTCTTGAACGGCATTCCGTGAATGCCGCCACGACAGTCTGTGACTACTGTACGGCAATTACTGACTGTAGTGCAGCATTCTCGGGAGTGCCGTTCGATATCTTGAGTGCCACCCTGTGTTTTTGCTGATCCATTTTATTTTTATTCCCTTATCCCAAAACTCCACAAAACACTCTTCTCCTTCCTTCAATTCATTCTCAAATCGCCCCCATTAGCTCTCAAATCCTCTTCCTATGGATGGATACTCTCTCTGGCATTGATAGACTCAACTTTGAGTGTTTCAGATTGAATGACCTCTTCTCTTTCTGGCAAATTTTCCTGAATGAAGGCTTACTTCGAGCTGCTATTCGGTGTTAGGATCCCTCACTCCATGTCTTTTGCTTCGGTTACCAGGAGATCTACCCCTTGTTTGGGGAGTTTAGTGCTATTCTCCATACTGATCCTTTTACGGATCTAATGGTTCCTTTGGTACAGGGCAGGTATGTTCAGAACTTGGATGTTCTTCTTCATAAGCCCCGGAGTATTGTAGGCTCTTCCATTCACGATAAGCAAATCGATTTTGTGCGTCTTTCCTCCGTCTATGCTCCCGTGGGGGAGCCCTATGATGGCGGATACCAAATCATATGAAGTAGTTCTTTATCTATTGCCATACTTTCTTACTTCCTCTTTCAGTCATCTTCTGACATTCTCATAATCGTTACTTGTGGTCTACGGGATATGAAGAGTGCCGTCATGCTGGTCCTTGGCAAGACCTTGATGTGATTGGATCGTGCCCATGCTGTCGGGGCCATGTTATCTACTGGAGCACCCTTTATTTTACAGGTTTAGCTGATGGAGTGTTTGAACCTTTTATCCATCCCCTGCAACTTTGTGGGTCACTTCCTTACAATCGTATGGAGACTCACCACCTACTATATTACTATATTATGTCGATGCCTGGCTCGATTGGCTTCGGGGCTCTCTCCTAGTGATATCTACTGGGTCTACCCGCAGTGGACTTATTGCGCTGTTAGAGTACAACTTCTCGGGCAGCCTGGTATTTGATTACCCGACTTACATGTCACTACTTTTTATATCCCTGGCCGAGAGGTTCGCCAATACAAACTTTTTCAAGATGTTACTAAGGACTTTATTACAGATTTTATGAGGAGTTCGGCCTTGCGCTCTTCCACTGTGAAAGGTTTTGTTGAGGCTTGGCATGACAGGGTGACGGCACCCTTTCAGAGAATTCCAGCTTCATTCGTGCCTACTACTAAGTATCTTTTGCAGCTCCAGACCCTTGCCTAGAGACAAACTCCATAGACATACATAGATGTATAGAGCTTTATTTTACAAAACTTCTGACCAGTCCTAACTACTTTTCTTGCACCTTTGACTGTGATTTTCTTCTTTTTCTTTCCAAAGAATGTTTTTATGTTTAGAAAATGTTCTATCATGTTTAATCAATGTGTGCACTCTTTCGATCTATCTTTAGGTTATGAAAATCCTCCTTTCAAAGTCTTACTCGTCTCTTTGTCACTTTGTTATTAATCTTGCTTAGAACTGTTATTTGTTCCTTTATATTACTTATTTTGATAGCCAAGGGATCCAGAGATGGGTTTAAGGTAAATATCTGGGTTCTTTGGATAGCAAATGAAGTTTGCCCCTGTTTATGAGCCTTTGAAGTGGTTCTAGGAAAACGTAAGTTTGCCCCTAGTTTAGCACAGAGATTTGCTTTAGGTTTTTTACAGACTGAAGACTTTTGAAGAGCCCGCCTACTTATCCCCAATTGGGTATCAAGTCCATAGTAGTTCATTTTAAGGCTTCACAAAAGGTGCCACTTGGGCAATTATTAATGACTGAACTGAGTAGGTTGCCTACGTACCCTCTAGTGGAAATCAGGTCAAGCATAGTCCATCTACGTAGGATGTTTTGAAAAAAGTGGTTTCAAGAAAAATACTTTTTTAGGCGATCAAGGTTAATTGGCTGTTTAAATTCAACCCCGTCTAGGTCCATAAGATAGGCAGCCTCTCTAGAAAGGAGAGCCTTAATGATGTATGGCCCGACCCAGTTGGGTTTGAATTTTCCTCTGGGGTCGTAAACAGGTACTTTCAATTCTTTGAGGACCAGGTCATCCTCAGTAAGCTTCCTTTGGTAAACCTTTTTGTTGAAAGCACGAGCTATCCTCTTCTGATATCCCCGAGTATGGTTTATGGCAGCCAACCTTTTCTCATTGAGCAACATCAATTCCTCATACCTTCCCCAGATCCATTCTAACTCGGTTATCTCACACTCCACAAAAATCCGAAGAGATGGTATTTCTACCTTAATTGGAAGGACTGCCTGCATCCCATAAACCAACGAATACGGTGTAGCTCCTGTAGAAGTTCTCACGGAGGTCCAGTATCCCCATAATGTAAATGGCAGTTTCTCGTGCCAATTCTTATACATGTCTATCATTTTCCCCAAGATTGCTTTGACATTCTTATTTGATGCTTCCACCGCCCCATTCATTTGCGGTCTATACTAGGATGACTGATGACATGCTATCTTCTATTTCTCTAAAAGTGGGATGACTTCATCTTGGAAATGACTACCGTGATCCAAAATAAACTCATTTTGGATCCAATATCTGTAGTGATCTCAAAAGGTTAGTTCTCCTTTATGGAAACCTTGTTTATTTCTCTTTATTTTTGTTGGTTTCTTAATTTTTGTCAAACGTTTAATGCTCAGTTCTCTACTCCTTTACAGGTTGAGTGTTTATGGCTAGCGGCTCAGGTAGTAGGAAGAAGCCAAAGTACAGGGCTACTCCCCACCCTGATCCCACCTTATTACTCGGGGATCCGGATAAGCATCTGTCTGCCCAAGCATTCTGGCAAGAGGTACATATTTCTCTTTATTTACTCTTTTCAAATTTGTGCTCATCGCTCCTATAACGCAATGCTTTACAATATGCTCCTCCTTTTGTTTATTCAAAATGCAATTTTGAATGCATGTGCCCTGCTTTTCGAGATTCTGAGTGCTTTGATCGTTCCCCCGTACTTATTCATTCTTATTTTATTTTCTCATTCTTACTATTATTTATTTTCTTTTGATCTTTATTCTTTTCTTTCCTTTGTTTCATTCACTAATATTAAACTCTCGTATTTTTTACAGCTCTAGCCCGATGTGCTGAAGGGGCATGATAGCCTGGCCCATAGATTCATGTGGTACGAGACACTGAATGAGACTATACAGGGTTTTATTGATGCAGTGGGCTTCAGGGACTTTTTCAAACTCTTGAAGAAGATCTTGAATGATTTGAGACAGATGCATGCCCTCTCGGAGCGATGGTGGGACATCACCAACACATTCTACTTCAAGTTTGTGGAAATGAGGATGACCCCACTCGACTTTACCATGATCACTGGGATCCCCTTTGAGGGGGGAGTGCCTGTGGTATCTAGATACGGTAAGTGAGTGGGACTAGGTCCTCGTGCTACTGGGAGTGGCTCCGGAGGAGCCCTTTGTTACGGCCAAGTGGTTTATGGACACATTCAAGGGCCAGGAGGGTTTTTCAGATGAGCAGATGGCCCACGGGTTCATCATGTACATGTTAGGGTGCTCCATGCTGAGCACCAGGGGCAATCGGATTTCCGTCACATTGGTGGCATCCCTGGAGCACATAGATTTTATATATTAGTACGATTGGGCTGGTGCAGGACTAGCCATCCTTAACAAGCATATGGGAAAGATTTCCCGAGATCAGCCAACTTCTATAGACGGCTTCAGGAGGGCGTGGGAGGTATACACCCCTTTTACTTTCCTTTTATTTTTCCATTAATTCAATCGATTTCTGAATTATAGACTTTAAAATTCTCTTTTAATTTCCTTATTTATGAATCTTGATTCTCATGTTCTTTTCTTTTCTTTTTCTTTCTTCTATATTTGGTCTCATGAGTACTTACATATGATGTTGCCCTATACACGGCAAGTAGAGGCCCTTATCATGCCTCAAAGGCTGAAGTGGGAGAAGGAGCGTGTTGGGCGGAAGACTGGGCTCACAATTTTACAACATTCAGGAACTTCTTAAGTTAACTTGAGAGAGCTGCACATCAGATGGCAGCCCTAGGTAGACTTGCTTCCTACTCTCACTGCAGGGATGTGGAGATCGGTCAGATTTATTAGTGGATGGCCCGGACACCAGGCAGTGGTATTTGGGGAAGAGGGTTACCAGACAGTTACTGATGGCCCCAAGATATTTCGTTCTACACCCTCTTCCTAGCTTTATGAGAGCCATGGAGACCTTTTAGGGTAGCGTACTTAAAGTTGCCTTGGATGGTTTTCCCATTCAGGACTTTGTGGAGCCTCCCAAGGGATATGACGCCTTCCGCGATGCTAAGCTGATGAAGAACTTCCCTTTGATGGAAGTGACTCGGGTAATTTTCTCTTAGCTTTTCATTTACTCTTTTATTTCTTTCCATATTATTGAATTCTCTCTTTCTTTTTTTCCATCCCGTTCATGCCGCTGCTCGACCTCCCACTCTTCCACCATTGGATTGGAATCTCCCGACGGTTTACTATAGCGAGTAGACCACAAAATAGTTCCCCAATACTGCCAGGGTGCTCCTACTATCCTGCTTCAGTATGATGACATTCTGCATGACTATGCAGGGGAGGGCTTGCTGCATGCTCATAGCGTGAGGCAGTGGGTCCATGGGCGAGAATGGATGATAAGAAGCTTACTCTCTTTACTTTGTTTTCCTGACTCTTGAACCAATTTTTGTGATCTCTGATTTTCTAATCTTTTATTTTCAACTTTCGATTTCAGGCCGAGGGAGCTCGGGCAACTGCCGCGGCTCAATAGATAACTATGGTAAAACAAAACTCTCACTTTCAGCATTTTACTTATACATAACAGTTTCTGGGTTTTATTCTCTCTCTTTTCTTTTTTTCTTCTTCTTATTCTTCTTCTTTTTTTTGGTGGAGGAGAATAGGAATCTGACCCAGCAAGTGAGGGAACTCGAGCAGCAGCTCGGAGTGGGTCCCAGTGGAGCACATGGAGGTGCCAGACGAGGTGGAGGTAGCGGTCGCTGTGCCAGGAGTGAAACGGGATAGGTGTCGAAGCCCCTCAGACGCGTTACCTGCCAAAGTCGAGGCCGAGTTGATTTTGCAGATTTCTTCTTTTTCTCTCTATTTTGGTTTGAGCATTTTGGGGAGGATTTGCACATGGATGATTTTATATGCATGTATTTTGACAACGACTCTTGGATATCCGGGATTATCATCTTTTTTGTTTTTTTTTTTCTTTTTGGATAGGATCGGCATACACCTTCCTTATTTATTGATTGCTTTTATTTCTTTTATTATCTCGACTTGTGACTGTGGCTTGGTTGTGCATTTAACTTTTTGTCCCTAAATGATACATGCTCATGAATGCAACCATAGCTTGGTTTTCTATTATTGTACATGCTGCGAACTGATGCACACATTTATTGTATTTTTTCTATTTTTTCTTTTACAGGTTGGGCTGAAAACATTCAGAACAAGTTCTAGCAAAAATTAGCTTTGTGCGGCACTCGATTATCCTTGAATGGCATTCCGTGAATGCCGCCACGATAGTCTGTGACTGTCGTGCGGCAATTACTGACTGTCGTGTAGCATTTTCGGGAGTGCTGTTTGATATCTCGAGTTCTGCCCTGTGTTCTGGGCAGATCCATTTTATATATACCCCCTTTTCCCAAAACTCCACAAAACACTATTCTCCTTCCTTCAATCCCTTCTCAAATGGCCCCCATTAGCTCTCAAATCCTCTTGCCATAGATGGTTACTCTCTCTGGCATCGATAGGCTCAATTTCGAGTGTTTCAGATGGAATGACCTCTTCTCTTTCTGGCAGATGTCCTTGGATGAAGGCTTACTTTGAGCTGCTATTCGGTGTTAGGATCCCTTACTCTATGTCTTTTGCTTCAGTTACCAGGAGATCTGGCCCTTGCATGGGGAGTTTAGTGCTATTCTCCATACTGATCCTTTCGCGAATCTGATGGTTCCTTCGGTACAGGCCAGGTATGTTCAGGACCTGGCTGTTCTTCTTCATATGCCCCAGAGTGCTGCAGGATCTTTCATTCGCGACAAGTAAATCGATTTTGAGCGTCTTTCCTCCGTCTACGCTCCCATGGGGGACCTATGGTGGCGGATACCAAATCATGTAAAGTAGTCCTTTATCGATTGCCAAGCTTTCTTACTTCCTCTTTCAGTCATCTTCTGACATTCTCATAATTATTGCTTGTGGTCTGTCGAAGATGAAGAGTGCCGTCATGCTGGTCCTTGGCGAGACCTTGATGGGATTGGATCGTGCCCACGCTGCCGAGGCCATGTTATCTACTGGGGCACCCTTTGTCTTATAGGTTTGGCTCATGGAGTGTTTGAACCTTTTATCCATCCCCTGCAACTTTGTGGGTCACTTCCCTACGATCGTATGGAGACTCACCACCTATTATATTATGTCGATGCCTGGCTCGATTGGCTTCGGGGCTCTCTCGTGGTGATATCTACTGGTGCCCGCAATGGACTTATTGCTCTATTACAGTACAACTTCTCGGGTGGCCTGGTATTTGATTACCTGGCTTATATGTCACTGCTTTTTATGTCCCCGACCGAGTGGTTTGCCAATACAAACTTCTTTAAGATGTTACTGAGGACATTACTACAGATTTTATGAGGAGTTTGGCCATACGCTCTTCAACTATGAAAGCTTTTGTTGAGGCTTGGCATGACAGGGTGGCGGTACCCTTTCGGAGAATTCCAGCTTCAGTTATGCCTACTACTATGTATCTTTTGTAGCTCTAGACCCTAGCCTAGAGACATACATAGATGAAAGCAAAACAAGATAGAGCTTTATTTTACAAAACTTCTAAGTAGTCCTGTCTACTTTCCTTGAGCCTTTGACTGTGATTTTCTTCTTTTTCTTTCCAAAGAATGTTTTTTTGTTTAGAAAATGTTCTATCATGTTCAATCAATGTGTGCACTCTTTTGATCTATCTTTAGGTTATGAAAATCCTCCATTCAAAGTCTTACTCGGCTTTTTGTTAGTTTGCTTTGAATCTTGCTTAAAACTTTAATCATTCTATACTATGAACTATTATTTGTTCCTTTATAGTACTTATTTTGATAGCCAAGGGATCCAGAGATGGTTTTAGCATAAATATCTGGGTTCTTCGGATATCAAATGAAGTTTACCACTGGTTATGAGGCTTTGAAGTGGTTCCAGGCAAACGCAAGTTTGCCCCTAGTTCATTGCAGAGATTTTCTTTAGGTTTTTTACGGACTGAAGACTTTTGAAGAGCCCGCTTACTTATCCCCGAGTGGGTATCAGGTCCATAGTAGTTCAGTTTAAGGCTTCACAAAAGGTGCCACTTGGGCAATTATTAATGACCGAGCTGAGTAGGGTGCCTACGTACCCTTTAGTGGGAATCAGGTCAAGCGTAGTTCATTTACGTAGGAGGTTTTGAAAAAAGTGTTTTCAAGCAAAATACTTTCTGAGGCGATCAAGGTTAATTGGCTGTTTAAATTCAACCCCGTCTACGTCCATAAGATAGGCAGCCCCTCTAGAAAGGAGAGCCTTAATGATGTATGGCCCGACCTAGTTGGGTTTGTGTCACGCCTCGGCGTAGCCAAAATATGGAAAATTTTTAAAATTTTCATCTTGGACCCTGAGGCGCGTGACTAGTTGTATTACCGAATTGTCCATGATCGAAAACTAATAATAAACAACATAACTAAAGCGATAAAACCAACAGCAGCTTACAAGGATATATTATAATAAGAGGCCACAATACTAGTTAACTATTACATCATGGTAGATACATCAGAGTCTTAATGGCTCTTGGCCTTACAAAACTATTACAAAATATATGCTAAGTCTTCTGGTTATAATCAAAAACATTCACAGGGGATAACTGCTAGTCTCCTCTCTAACTAGCATAACCATAGTCATCTTCGGTGTACTCTTCCTCCACGTTCTCCGCTTGCGTAGCATCATAACCCGTGTACTCGTTACCTGGATAAGCTGGACATGGGAATATCCAGCGACATAAACGTCGTCAGCTTATGAAAGCTGAGTAAGAAAACTAAATCAAATGGAACTTATATAGTCACACACAATAAGAAATATATATACTACTATTATTACGTCTATTAAAGTTCTCTCACGTTCTCACCGTCGGACTATAACCACTTACGTGCCCATACAGGCATTCGAAGAGAAAACAAACAATCGATACAACTCGCTTCAACATCTCGGAACATTATCACAGTCTATTACCGAAGTCTATTTCGGAGTCCTAACTTCAATCAACAACACCAAAAAGGTTGTCACTATTGCACAACTAAATCACTTTGTACTTGTCAATTGAAACCAATCCCTCTTTCGTTAACCAAACCATCTTACACTGATCAAACCATCTTTTATTAACCAAACCATCTCGCACTGACTAAACCATCTTTCATTAACCAAAACACTTCTAACCTTCACTTTGTCACGAAGAACCAGAGTGTTCCCACAACCTTCACGGAACCATCTTGTACTAACCAAACCATCTCTCATCAACCAAAACATCTTTCACCAACCACCTGGTCACAAAGAACTACCACTTCTCCATCACGAAGAACCGAAGCGTTTACGGAGTGCAAGAACATCCATTCCGTCACTAAGAACCGAAAGGAGTCTTCACTCTAAGAAATACCGTTTCATCATCACGAAGAACCAAAACGTTTACAGAGTGCAAGAACATCCATTCCATCACTAAGAACCGAAAGGAGTCTTCACTCTAAGAAATACCGTTTCATCATCACGAAGAACTGAAATGTTTACGGAGTGCAAGAACATCCATTCCATCACTAAGAACCGAACGGAGTCTTCACTCTAAGAACCAACACTTCTCCATCACAAAGAACCGAAGTGTTTACGGAGTGCAAGAACATCCATTCCATCACTAAGAACCGAAAGGAGTCTTCACTCTAAGAACCAACACTTCTCCATCACAAAGAATCGAAGTGTTTACAGAGTACAAGAACATCCATTCCATCACTAAGAACTGAAAGGAGTCTTCACTCTAAGAAACACCACTTCGCCATCACGAAGAACCGAAATGATAAACAACTTTCACATTTGTCAACCACCCTTTTCTCACTATCTTGACCTCCGCTGCCCAGATTACCTATCCGACAATTATCCTTAGCATAATCTGCTTCTAACATAGCATAACCGACCCTTACGTTTTCCCGACCGCACAATCGTCACTCATTTCGGAATTTAGTTCATTTAAAAGACTTTCGAATATACTTTCAAAGTTACGTTTATACATCCGTCATCCTGTTTTATGTCGTAATATACTTACATTGGAAACTTATCCAATCACTATCAACGCATTAATCGTGTCGTACAACATACTTATAGCTTGGGTATGAACTCTCTATGGTCATCACACTATATTCATAACAACGGAAACCGAGCGTGTAGCTCGTGGATTTAATACCAATAACATATAGATGAAGCCCCTAACATACTCATCTACTCGATAGCACTACCATAGCACAAGATATCCATATACACATAGGTACCGGTAAGCAAGCATCATTAATAAACACATCATACAAGTAGTTATACAATCTGCCAGGAATTAATTTTACTATGTCGACTGAATTGATATGATTTATTTGGACATGATAAATTGATTTGTAGATCAAACTCAAAACTAGAACATTTTAGACAATTAGATTAGCTTCATGTATAAAAAAATCTAGCTTCAATTACTTTTTTGAGCTGCTCAAAATATTTATTATACTTAGACATTTCTAAATTTTCTGACGTGCATTTCACCTATCAAGGAGTCATTTTTAGACTAGGATATAGAAGAGTTATTTGTAGATAAATGAGTTAGATTTCTCCACAAAAAAACCTAGCTTAATTCAGATTTCGGAGCTGCTTAAAACACTTATTTTACTAAACTACATTCTGCTGGAGGTTTCTGTTTTTCAGATTTAAAGTACTTCATTGCATGTACATTTCACCTATGAAGAATTGATTTTCAGACTGAGCTATAGAAGAGTTATTTGTAGATAAATGAGTTAGTTTTCGCCACAAAAAAAACCTAGCCTCATTCCTATTTTTGAACTGCTCGAAATGTTTGTTTTACTAAACAACATTCTGAGGGAAGTTTCTGCTTCCCAGATTTGAAAGTTTATCTTGCATGGCATGGATCTCTCAAACCATCAACATCAAGAACTTAATAAACATTACTACATACTATATAGGTTCTAAAATGAGTTAGAATACTCACCTAAACTTGAAATTGAGCTTGGGCTTTGGATTTGAGCTTAAGGAAGCTTGAACTCAACTTCAATGGTGGATGTTCCTTCTTCTTCTTCTTCTTCTACTCTTGATTGTGTACTTCTTCTTCTTCTACGGACTCTTGTAGGTCTTCTAAAACTTCTTATTACAGATTATAAGTCTCCATGGTGGTGTGTATATAAGTGTATGGGTGCATGTTTGAAGGTGCATGCAAGGAAAAGAGATGAACACAAGACTTCTTCCTAATTCCTCTTCTCTATCTCCTAGTATCTCTCATCTCCTAACTTATGTGCAGATTTTGGTGGCCAAAAGAATGAAATATATGAGTGTATGCATGGTTATATAGTGCTAGGTGTAGTGATAGGTGTCAATGTGCATGGATGCATGCATTGACATGTGTCAAAGTGGTGGACAAGTGTCCAATGGGTGGACAAGTGTCATGGGAGAGGGTGACATGTGTCTTGAGAGTTGCATGGGCTGCCATGTGGCCGGATATGGTGGGGCCCACCTTGGGTTTCGTGCTACTTTCTCAATTTGCGTGTATAAGTTCCTTGTTATGTGTGTCGATCTCGGTTTATGTGCAGACGAGTATTATTTCTGATGTTCAGGTCCAGGTACGGGACTAAGTTAATTCTAATTACGGTCGAGTCGGTGCAGTGATTATAGTCTAATTAGTAATTACATTACACTGATACAATCACACAAATAAAATAATAATATAATAATAGACCAGATATAGAAATTCATAAAACTCGTATTATTACATGTAGAGAAATTACAGGCATTGCAGTTTGAATTTTCCTCTGGGGTCATAAACAGGCACTTTCAATTCTTTGAGGACCAGGTCACCCTCAGTAAGCTTCCTTTGGTAAACCTTTTTGTTGAAAGCACGAGCTATCCTCTTCTGATATCCCCGAGTATGGTTTATTGCAGCCAACCTTTTCTCAGCGAGCAACATCAATTCCTCATACCTTCCCCGGATCCATTCTAACTCGGTTACCTCACACTCCACCAAAACCCGAAGAGATGGTATTTCTACCTCAATTGGAAGGACAACCTCCATCCTATAAACCAACGAATACGATATAGCTCCTGTAGAAGTTCTCACGAAGGTCCAGTATCCCCATAGTGCAAATGGCAGTTTCTCGTGCCAATTCTTATACATATGTGTCATTTTCCCCAAGATTGCTTTAACATTCTTATTTGCTGCTTCCACCACCTCATTCATTTACGGTCTATATGGGGATGATTGATCACATGTTATCTTGTATTTCTCTAAAAGCGGGATGACTTCATCTTGGAAATGACTGTCGTGATCCAAAATAAACTCATTTGGGATCCCATATCTGCAGATTATGTTCTTCTCTATGAAGCTCACCACATCTTTAGCCTTAAAAGTCATGTACGATGCAGCCTCCACCCATTTGGTAAAATAATTAATTTGTACAATTATGTACCAGTGTTCATTTGAGGCTTTTGGAACTATTTTGCCAATAATATCAATATCCCATACGAAAAATGGCCAAGGCATAGTCATGCTATAGAGTTGGGAAGGCGGGGTATGCATCAGATTTGCATAGATCTAGCACTTGTGACATCTTCTGACGTACTCACAAGAATCTCTGTCTAAGGTTGTCCAGTAATACTGTTGCCGAATTATCTTCTTTGCCAACATATAACCGTTCACGTGGGGTCCACAAACTCCTTCGTGTATTTCTTCCATCCTCTTAGCCTCTTTTCCATATAAACACTCCAAATTATACCCTGTGTATGACTTCTTCCACAGCTTATCCGCATAGATCACAAAATAGGTAGAGAATCTTCGAATCGCCTTTCTGTCCTTCTCTGAAGCTCCTTTGGGCTACTATCCTTCTTTAATGAAATTCCAAACATCCTCGTACCAAGGCACTTCACCTTCATCTTCTAGGGTTGTGATCATCTTAAATGAAGGTTGGTTCCTTATCTCTATGGATAGCGGGCTCATGGTGACTTCTGAGGGGATTTGTATCATCGAGGTTAAGGTTGCTAGGGAATCAGCCAATTGGTTCTCTTTATGGGGAAGGTAATAGAATGATATCTTCTTGAACTATACTTTCAAGCTATCAAGATAGTTGTGGTAAGGTCTCAACTTCTCATGTTTTACCCTCCAATCACCCCGTACTTTGGTTATGATCAAGTTGGAATCTCCAAAAACATCGATCCTCTCAACCTTTCCTCTCAACTTTTAAGGCTAATGCCGCTTCCATTCCGACTATACATGCTTCATACTCTGCCATGTTATTGGTTGAGTTATACTTAAGCTTATGGCTAATGGGTTCCATCAGGTACTACAAAGATGATTCCAACCCCATAGCCTAGTTCGTTAACCACCCCATCGAAATACATTTTCCATAGATTTTCCTGTATCCCCATCACTCCTTCATCTAAGAATCAAAAGTCACCCTTCTCCTCGAATTCTATCGCAAGATCGGCCAGGTATTTGACGACAGCTCTCCCTTTCACAGATTTGTAGTGACATACTTGATATAAAACTCATCCAGCATCTTGGTCCATCGAGAAATCCTACTGGTCAAAACAGGTTTTTCAAATAGGTATTTGAGTGGGTCCATTCGGGATATTAAGGTTACGGGAAAGGCTAACATGTAATGCCTAAGGCAACGGGTGCACCAGACCAAGACCCAACAAGCTTTGTCTAAAGGCGAATACTTCAACTCATATCCGGTCATCCTTAAATGGCCTTTTCCACGTGCCCCTCTTCTCCTTCTTTAGCCAACATACACACCATCGAATCTTCGGACACAGAAAGGTATATCAACAAAGGCCTTTCGGGCGAGGGTGGCGATAGGACCAGTGGGTTTTGGAGATAGGTTTTGATTTTATCGAAGGCTTGTTGGCATAGGGCATCCCACTCAAATTTCTCTCCTTTTTTAAGTAGCCTAAACAGTGGGTCACATGTCGAGGTGAGTTTTGAGATGAAGCAACTAATGAACTGTATTCTACCCAGGAATCCCCTCAGCTCTTTCTCATTCTTCGGTGGTTGCATTTAAACTATGGCTTTTATTTTAGTCGGGTCCACTTCTATTCCCCTCTGGCTGATAAAGAATCCTAACAACTTTCCAGTAGTGACACCGAAGGTGCAATTTTGCAGATTCAACCTCATTCTAAATTCTCTAAGCCTCTCGAAGAACTTCCTCAATTCCTCCCTGTGTCCTCACCTCTCTTTCGATTTCACGATTATATCATCCACGTACACCTCAACCTTTTTATGCATCATGTCGCGCAACAATATAGTAACGGCCAGCTGATACGTTGTCCCTGCATTCTTGAGCCCAAACGGAATTACCCTATAGCAATATGTTCCCCAAGGTATGATGAAAGTGGTTTTCTCTCTATCCTCGGGTGCCATGAGAATCTGGTTATATCCTGAGAATCCATCCATAAAATACAGGAGTTCATGCCCCGTAGTGTTATCGACTATTGCATCGATATGAGGTAGAGGGAAGTCATCTTTAGGGCTTGCTTTGTTCAAATCTCGAAAATCAACGCACACCCTAACTTAACCATCCTTTTTTAGAACTGGCACAATGTTGGCAATCCATTCCGGATACTCGGTGACCATCAAGAATCCAGCTTTTAATTGCTTTTCAACTTCCTCTTTTACTTTAAGTGCCCATTCAAGCCTCATTCGCCTTAATTTTTATGTTATTAGTTTTGAGTTAGGAAAGAGGGGGATATGATGTTGGACTATCTCTGGATCGATACACAATAAGACCATGCAAAAACACATTTGAATTCAGTTAATAGTTTGATCAGTTTTTTTCTTTCTTCATTGCTAAGTGTAAAGCCAATAAAAACATTTTGGGGATTATCTTCATTTCCTAGATTAATTGTTAGAGTGTCCTCAATGATTTTGCATGCAGAATCCTTTTCTTTTTCAATTAATTTTTGTAATTCACTTGGTATTTTATGGTTATAACATTCATCACATTCGCCAAGTGCATTCGAGTAGGCAAAATTAGTCACATTTTCATTAACTTTGTTTGGGTGATTACAATAGACATAGCAATAGTATGACGCCTCATATGGGCCATTACAGCCTCTGGGGAGGGGGGGTACTTATCACTAAACTCGAAAACCCATTCTCTATTGACTCCTTGCTTCCTCTATCACTAGTCTGGTAGCTTTCTCTCCCTCCTTCTGTCATTGCTTCCTCTGGTTCTTCATTGTTGTTCCCCTTACCTTTTTCCTACACCTCTTCCACCATACCCTCAGCATATTCTTCCTCGACCTCAGCTTTCATGACCCCTTCTTGGCCCGTTCCTTCAGTTTTCATGCTCTCTTCGCCCAACAGGTTTTGTATAACTGGTCCCTCTAGCACACCGATCCAATCTTTGATAGTGACAGACTTCACGAGGACCTGTAGGTATGGGTCTTCATATTTGGAGAACTCGTGGGGTAAGAAGATCTCGAGCCCTGGCTTTAAATGATTGTCCTTTTGATCCACCCATGGCTCTAGAAAGCCACAAAAGGGGAAATCGTCTCCTTCCTTTACAAAGTACCCATTGAGCGTTTTTTGGTTAGGGAACAATGGTGCATTAGCTGCTCTCTTCTTTTCCCCAGTTCCTTCGTTGGCAGTTGATAACCCAGACCATGAGTGTGAGTCTGGGTAGGGATTCTGAAAAACTCCGACAGACCTTGATGATTTTTTCCTAGTCCCATGCCTGGGAAGAAACCCATTTTCTTCGTAATCCCGATGACTAATGGGCTAGCATACTGATCAAAATACAGTGGCAGGAACTCCCTCGGCTTGGCTTCTTCAAACATGTTAATAAACTAAAACCCTCCTAATTTGTTTCTTCTTCTTCTAACTATACTTCCAGAACCGGTGCGGTTGACAAAGCTTCGGACAAGTGAACCCAACTATCCCCAAGGACATCGCAGACCTTGTTTTTCTAGACACACTTGACCTTTTGATGAATCATCGATGGTATGGCACCTAGACTGTCTAACCACAGCCTACCCAATAGCAGGTTGAAAGAGGCGGGAATGTCAATGATCTGGAACTCGACTTCTTTTTCTACGGGCCTGATGATAAGATTGAGAAAGCTTATTCCCATAACCATCCTTTGGGTGTTGTCGTACACTCTTACCATTTGCTCATATGGTATAAAAGTTGACTCATCCAGACCCATTTACTTGGCTATTCGAAATGGGAACACATTTAGAGCAGATCGTTGTCAATAAGACAAGCAGGTACAGTATTCCCCAAGCATTTAACTGTGATATACAGTGGCTTGTTTTGAATGGGCCCTTCAGGGAGTAAATCATCTGAGGAGAAGGTAATAGCCAAGGTTAGAATTTTTCTGATCATCCCCACGAGATCCTCTGGTGCTGTGTGGATAGAAACATTAGACTAATTTAGGGCATCCAGGACTGCCTACCTACAGCGTTTAGAAGCAATCAACAAGCCCCTGATGGTGATGTTGGCCTGGGTTTTCTTCATTTGCTTTAGAACCCTATCTTCTTCTTCTTCCTCATTCATCTTCCCTTTCCCTTTGTCTAATTCTCTCCCTGGGTGATCCTCCTCTAATTCGTGCGGTTTGACGTGTCTACCTAATCGGGTTAGATGACTGACCTCCTCTCTTGCCCACAAATTGTCAAATTCTGAAGCCACTTTCGAACTTTCTTTAGCCATTTCTGTCTCCTTATCACTTTCATACCATAAATCGCCTTCCACCTTATCTATGTTTTGGCTATCGGCTTTGTTAATCTCTTGAAGCCACCAATCCATTTGCTTCATCATTTCCTTTCCACCTCTTTTCGATGGACTTCCCAGAGTAGAGATTATCAACTTTTCTAGTAATTGGTAAGGCTTTCTCATTTTCCCAGCTTTAGTGATTAGCTTGGATGGTCTGTTTCCTCTAACCCCAAGAACTAAAGCCCCTGCAGTGGTGGTACATCATGATGATTCGGCAGCTAGTTCCTAGTAACATTTGGGGCTTTGACAGGCGGTTCTGATATTACCTTGTTATCATTGAGATTTTGGATTTTGTGCCTTAACCTTGTGCATTAATCCGTATCATGACCCTTTTGTTGGTGAAATTTGCAATAAAGTTCCTCGCGAAAGCTTGATGGAAGCAGATTCGGTAAAGATTAATGCTTCAATGGGCAAAGATACCCTTTTGCCATCAGCCTATCAAGGGCAGTTGACAGTGATACCCCTAAGTCTAAAAACTTCCCTGGTTGCTTGTCTGCTCCTCTCCTGTTATATCAAATTTTCTGTCCAGCTTACTTAGTGGAGTGACATCGGTAGGGCCAGAGTGACCCCCCGAGTGCCCTCCATTTGACCCGTGGCTTGGCCTTCTATACCTATTCGGTTGCTCCTCTTTCTAGATCACTCCTTCCTGGATTGCATCTTCTATCATCGTCCCCACATCAATGACTTCTACAAAAGTGCTAATCGACTGAAACCTCATCTTTTCCTGGTACACCGGTTGAAGATTCTTCATTAACATCCAGATCTGCTGTTTTTCAAACGACCATTGCACCATCTTGGCCGTTTTTTCCCTCCACCAGCTCAAGTATTTGGTGAATGATTCCTTGCTCCCCTATCTAGTGGTTTCCAAATCTCGGACTATGACATCCAATTCTTGATTGTACTCATATTGTGCCACAAATGCTTTAACTACCACTTCCCAGAGCCTAGTCTTGCTTGGTGCGAGTGTGAGGTACCAGGCTAAGGTGGCGCCAGCTAAGGTTTGCTGAAACAGGACGGCCATCATAGCGTCTCGTGGACCCCATCGTACAACCCTTCTAATTCTAGCAGATAAGTATCAGCCGTCTGAGCTTTGCACATCACCCTCTCAAGCTTCTCAACTTTCTCGGCCATTACCCTTTCTTTCGCAGTCTTTTCCCTCTCTCTGTCGGCCTGTAGTATATCAGCCCTCTGTGCATCTTGATCATCAAACCAGTCTTCTTCCCTTACTGGAGGGGGTAGGTCTATGACTTGTGGATTGCGGCTGGTGGCTGGCGGGTCATTGCTTCTATCATGTTCATCATGCGGTTCATGTTCTCCCCCTATCGCCTTATGTGCACTTCTTGACTTTCCACTATTGCCCTTAACACTTCTACTTCCCCGGTGTTTCCTTCGTACACCATTTCAGTGTAACTTTCTCTTCTCACTAACCTCGCTTTAGGACCCCTAAGCCAGATTGTGTGCCCAAACCAGATGCTTTTTTTGCCCTCCAAAAGAATTTTTCTTTTATTATTTTTCTTTTTTCTTTTTCTTTTATCCTTTTGTTCTTATTTGATTATATTGATTGCAAATACTTTGTAAAAGATCTTATGAATGGTTCATATGTCACACGGATGCAATGCATGTATGCGTGTGTGCCTACTCTATATGCAAAAGAAAGGAAAATTCTAATCCTAACAAATAGACACATAAGCATATAAGATCCCCACACATGTCAAATGAGCCAATTTCACCTCTCATTGTGATCCTCATTAGCCTTTCGAATGTTGGTCTTTAAAAAGGCTTTTGAATTTCATGAAAGTCTTCTGAAAACAATTCTCCAATGAAAACATATGATTAGGTTGAATTTTCATTTTTTTTAAATCATTTTGAAAAGTATCTCTTCAGATGGTGAGCTCTTCAAAAAAAATTCCCATGAATTCTTCTTTTGAAAATGAAGATGTGAAAAATATATCTCAACAAAGATTGGTTTGGAACTTTAATCAGCTAAACTTCAAAGATTTGAAAGTGTGACTTTTCAAGATAACCTTGGAGTGAAAAAATCTTATTTTCTTACAAAGATGGATTTAAAATTCATTAGGTAGGAGGATCACATGATCGGATTATCACCGTACTTTTCATGAATTCGGATGCATACAAGATCAATGATGTTTAGCTGACATGGTATAAGAGATGTAGCCTTATAATCAGAATTTGGCATGTTCCAAAATGTCAGAGGAATTGCTTAAAAGCAATTAAGAATTTACAAGCCTCATATTAAGTGAGCATCGTCATCATCCCAAATAATCCCTTTCGGGCATACAAGACTCCCTAGCATATAAATCATAATCAAGAATTAATCTCCTAAGACTGAAAGGTTCTATAAAAACTACTGTGCAATAAGTGACCCTTGACACATATCCGATAAGATTCTTCAGATACCAAATCTTGGTACGATAAGTGAAAGGTTCTATAAAAACTATTGTGCAATAAGTGACCCTTGACACATATCCGATAAGATGCTTCAGATACCAAATCTTGGTACGATATCAAGGGTGATCACACAATCCCGTGATAACTTGACCAACCGGATTGCCCCGAGCCTCCAAGGTCATAGTTCTGTGCAATCGACTGGCTGGACATGCAAGTGAAATGCAACGGGCACATAAAGATTGATTAATTCGATTAAAAAGATGTTTTCAAGTCTAATTCCTCGAGTGACCCCAAAATCAGGAATCCTGGTCTGCGAAACTAAAAATTCTGTGTTCGATCCCCAGTAGAGTCTCCAGATTATGGATATCGCATTTTCTCTTTCCCACAACTTTTTAAAACTTCATCAAATTTCAAATTCAAATACGAGTCACCACTTTATTTTTAAAAAAAATTAAGAAACCATTTTAAAAGCAAACTGATCTTTTGGAAACTAAAGTTTTCTAGATCTGGGGATAATGGAATGAGAGGGGAAGGAACCCAACGGACTAAAACACCCCCTCTCATCCTATCTCACGATAGGCCTCTACTCAACATCCTTTTAATCAAATTATTAACCTAAATGTGCCCTCAACTGATACATAGATTTAGATATACATTACAAAAGCATGTCTAAAGGGTGTAAGATTGCTAATGGTAAAAATAGCATTCAAAATCACATAATTCAATTAGCAAGCAATATGGTATGCAATAGGGAGCAAGAGAACTTACCCGGGATCTAGCTAGGAATATGGAAACGTGCAATGCATACAAATAAAACCTAAAAGGGAGTTTCTATTTCATATATACAAATCAAACACGACCTATTTATAAGGTATCGCACATGAAGTTGAAAATCAATTAAAAATCAAAGAATGCAATAAACTAGAGAGGGGTTGAGAAATCATAACTCAATAGCACTACAAAACAGAAAGTTAGTCCACATGCCTTAATCAAGATATAGTATGAAATTCTAGATAGCATCCTTAAACTTCTAGCTTAAATCTATCAAGTATGAAAGAATTGACATAATTATGAATTCCTTTTATTTAGTTGGAAGTGCATCATTTCTATAGATATACAAGTCTCATCTAGGAGCCAATGTGATGTCCATATAGAAATGGTGTAGTCCTAACATGGTCACAAGGAAGCTAACAATTAGGTTCAATTAAGTGCAATTTAATTCCAACACAAAAATGGATCCTAATTACAAGTGTCAACCTACATGGATGAATGCATATGAATACATGAACATGAACAAGGGTACGCTATGAACTATTCATCGATTTGGATCAATTAGCCTTTGGATTTAGGCTTAACTAACCATTGTTAAAGCATGGTTTAGAGCTTGGGTCATAGGAAAGGCATTTGAGCCATTGTTTGCAGCGTTTATCAAATCTGTCACAAAATTCTGAAAATTATAGAAAGGAGACCAGAACTTCAAAAAAAAAAAAAAAAAAAAACCATGTTTTCCATGGTTTGATGTCAATGAATTTTGGACACAAGATGCCTCTGTGAGTCTTGTTTCCAACCCAAAAAGTGAAATCAAAGATCAACAGTTCAATCTCCGGGAATTGGAAAAACGCTAGACATCACTCAGAAATTTACAACTCTCTGTCCAGAGTTTTTGTATGGTTTTCTAAAAATAGTAAGTAAATCCCAATGACTTTAATCTTTTTAGGAGATCTCATTAACACATTAAATTTCATAGAAAAAATTATTTGAAGTGAAGAATACTTAATTAATGGTCTGATTTACTTATTTCAATAAGGTGTTACTGTTATGAAATTCTGGATAGATTATGGTTGCTTCACAAAACTCATGACCAAACCATTTTAAACATAGAATCTCATTAAAACAAAAATCACAGTGGTAAAACTTTGTGTCACTCTCTAATTGATATCATTCAATTCCAACAGTCCATTATTTAACTAAAAATCTTTGATCAAAGATGGTATATGAGCTCACTACACCATTGTCAAGTTCATCTTTTGTTTGTTAACCCTGCCTACCAAGCCATGGAATTGTCTTAACCCAAAAACTTCTCCTCCCACTTGATGGTCATTGGAGACTAAGGACACTCATACTTATAAAATTCAATGGAATATGGAGAAACTTCATGAAATCTCAAGGTAATGAAACTAAACCATGGAGATAGGTTTAGGCTCATTGATCAAACATGCTAACATCAGCCTTAATCCTCTTGTAAATCATAAGTTTACAAGGGTATTAAAGGATTCCAAGTCAAGGGATTCAAGTAAGGCATTGAAGGTCTCATGAATCCCAAAAGGTGAACATAACAAGAGAAAAGGAAATCAAGATTCAAGTAATATCTAAGTTAACTAATACTTTATGATTTATTTAATCTTAAACCTTATGTTACTTTGATCCAAACCCATTAAATGAAAGTTCAATCACAATATTAGTATTGTGTGATGAAATGAGGTAGGAAGGGAGTTTTTGAAAATGTGTAAAAGGTCTTAAAGAATTCTATATATTGTGATTGAACTTGAATTAGAGACTAATTAACTAGATGTTACCTCCAATTATCCTCAACTTTTAGGTCTTTGGAGGTCTTTCAATGGTGGTTCAAGCTCTTCTTTTCTTAAACTTTTCTAAGACTTTTTCCTAATTGTGTCAAATAATTTGAAGAGATTCAAAAACAAAGAGGGAATCAAGCTTAAAGTTGAGAACAAGATCAAGATCCTTTGTAATGGGATATTCATTCCCTATATATGGGAAAATTTTGGAGGGTTATTTCAGTAAATTCATAGTTAAAACTTTAATTCCAGACGTCCTTTTGAAGGCACAAAATGTACTATGTTAAAGAAGATTGCTGAAAATTGCGACACTCAGTGGAGATGAAAGCAGTACTCATTGAACGCCGTTGCGACACTCACTAATAACCGGCGCGGTATTCATTAAATGTCGTTGCGGAACACAATGAATGCCGCAGATAACTCCTCGAACGGTCTTTTTTTTTTATTTTTTGTGATATTTAAGGATATTGGTGGTATTCGGGATTGCCGCAGCGGTTCTTACTGACTGCTGGTGCTGCAGTTAGTGAGTACCACAGCGGTATCGCGCGACTGCCGCAGAACCCCTCATGTGCCATTTTTTTCTATCCTTCCCTTTTCCTTCTCTTTTTCTTTCTTTCCTTTTGTTTGAATTGAAGAGCCTTTTGAAGAGCTTAAATCACCTTTGGAAGTCCTAGATTAGTCAAACATTGTCATCATCGGATCTAGAGGTAACACTCCCCTTAATTCAACATTTGGTCGAAATTGGGGTGTCTACAATCTCTTACATATGGGACCTATAAATAGTGACCACTACTTGACTTCCCTTTGGTCCACATACGCATATAAGCAACTTAGCATGTGAGCATAGCAAATCACACCATTGATATGCTTTTCAACAAATTCATCATAATCATAGCTACACAAATATGAATTAAACATTCTAGGATAACAATTATCACATTAACATACCTAAATACCTAATTTTGGGATTAGAACACTCACCTCCTCATTCTTAGCCAATTATGCTCCTAGAATCCAATAACAAGCTAGATCCAATCTCAATTATTGTTCTAGAGTCAATCTTACATAGTTTTACATATCAAGAGTTGTCTATCAAGAACGATCACCAAAAAAACATTATCAAAACTGAAAATAAAAGACGTGCATGTGATCCCCTTACCTCTACGAGTCCAAATATGGTCTCGATTAGCAAATTCGACGCCGAACGACGATGGAATAGCAAGAAATTGTCGTGTGGAGCTCCGTCGCCGACTTGATAGCTCTCGATTCTCTCTCTTCCCTATACCAAGTTTCATTTTTCCAAATGAAATACATATGCAAGACATGCATATGTGTTTGACACCTCTTACCCTTATTTTCTTTTACATCCCCCAAACTTTCTTAACTTTTATTTTGAAACCCTCAAGGTAATTATGTTAATTACCCATATTTTCTAAAGGGATCTAGTCTATAATTTCATATGGGTCCCAAATGTGGTCCCACATATTATATGAGGATGTTATTAAACCTACCAATTATGAACTGTATTCATAAACGTCCTCACATGGGTACCCAAACTGGTCCCTTTTTACCTGTCATAAGACATAATAATATCTTTAAACATTTAAATAAGTATTTATATAAACATATAATGGCATTTAAATGCAAATTATATTAACTATACCTTCATTGGGCCCCACTTTTAGACCAGTCCTACCATTCACAGGACTTTCATCTGTGTCCGCATTTGAATACCTTTTGACATGTGGGTTGATAACCCCACCTTAAACCATCTTATATATCTATTATCTTTAATTGATACATATTAATATCATTCTTTTCCGGATACGAGTGTTACAATGGACTGCGAATAGTAGTGCCCTTATATTTATGTCGTTGTGTTACGTTTTGTGTTATTTCACTTTAACTTTTTGTGATATTGTGCTAAGTGCAAACTTTAATGTATTAAATTTTAACATGATGAAATGAATATTCATTGATTTGAATATTTTTAGGCTAAATTACATTTTGGTACTCTAAATTTTGCCGAAGTTTCACTTTGGGCTCTCTCGTTTCAATTGTAACACTTTAGTCCCTACCTTTAACTTCGTTAGTGCAACTTGACTGCGAACTCATGCGCCTTGAAAACTACAGGGCTAAAAGTAAAACTTCTTCGAAACTCTAGGGCTTAATTAATGTGGAACTTCGATTAAACTCCAGGGCCCAAAGTGGAACTTCGCCCAAACTCCAGTGTCCAAAGTGAAACTTCACCCAAACTATAGGATTCCAAAATGTGCCTTGAAAATTTCAAGGCTCAAAGTGAAACTTCTTCGAAACTGTAGGGCCCAAAGTGAAACTTCACCTAAGCTATAGGGTCCAAAGTTAAACTTCACCCAAACTATAGGGTACCAGAATATGATTTTTTTCTCAAGTTGTACTAACAAAGTTAGAGGTAGGGCCTACATTAAAATCAATTCAAAACTACAGGGCCACAATGTTACAATTTATAAAACTAGAGGGTCTAAAGTGAAACTTTGCCCAAACTACAGGACACTAAAATATAATTTAGTCTTTTTTTTTTAATCTACCTCGTAAGTTCACCTCAACCACTAATTTTATGCCCCTTTTTACAATTACGTTTATCGAGTATACACAATTGTTGATGGGGAGAAATGTGGTATGTGGGAGAAGAGTGATTAAAAAAGAAATGAATAAAACAGGGAAAAAAGTTCATGGGGCATAGTTTATATATTTCAAACTCAAAAATTTGCTTTAAAATAAATTTTGCCTAAAAAATTGTGTAGCTTTTTACTAAAAGCTTTAGGGGCATTCAAGATAGGTCCTTACATCCAAACAAGACTCACTTAAAGTGCACACTTGTTATGCTCAACTCATAAGTGTAGACACCCCATTTTTGCCCAATCCAATCATTTTAAAATAAAGTGCTCGTTGACACGAGCCTATCGCTTTTTGGTCATCCCAATCTGACCTCGAATGGGAAAGATATTGCAAGTCGTAGCTACGGGGGTCAAACAGTCAACAATTCCACATTATTTCCCTCCTCCACAATCATTGTGGAGGACAATGCTCTGTGGAGCAAATGATAAAAGAAAAAATGGGGGGACAATGCTCTGTGGGTTGTGTTTAGTGAAGTTTGCTTTTGATTTAAAAAAGAAAGGAAATGCTCTCTTTTGGGCCTATTAATTGGCCAATCCACCATGCAGAGGGGAAGGGACGAAGAAAGCCAAATGCTTCCTCTTTGTATCTCTCTTACTCTCTGTGTCTCCCTTACACTCTATATATCCCACACCTTACTCTCCATCTCCCTCACTTCATCATTAAAAAAAAAAGGAGTGTACATTTTCTCCATCACCATATCACCTTTTCTAACCATCACCATTAAGGTCATCACTACAATCACCGCCCTCCACCTAGCTATCATATCATCACAATTCCCATCAACATACCTCACGACCACTGTACCATCGTTGTCGTCATACTGCCTCAAATCACCGCTCAACATCTCAGTCATTTACCATCAATATTCTAACAGATTTCTCGAGTTCCTCTAATAATTCAGGTTTTTTATTTTATTTTATTTTATTTTTTCTCTCTTGTACATATCATTTTTTTTCTTGCTTGATAAAAAAATAACAAATAACATACATCCACGTCATACTCAGAATTACTTGGTTTCCAATATAAAAATCACGTCCGACTCTGGATTACATGGTACCCAATACGGAAATCCCACGTGGTTTCTAATACGGAGAGCCATGTTCTACTTGGGATGACGTGGTTGCTAATACGGGAACCTATGTTCTACTAGGGACGACGCGGTTTTATAATATGAAAATCCATGTCTAAATAATAAAAAACACTTTTCAATAAACATGGGCACCGTTCCTATCTTCCGATATAAAATCAAAAATTCAACAAAAAAAAAAAAGACAAAAAGAAAAATACAAAAAATGCATTTTCTCAAAGTAAAACTCTAATGCCACATTTGCTTGGAATCTGCTAATAATACAGGTAAGACAGGTAAGTCTTCATACTTTTAATGGGCACTGACCCTTACTTCCGATACATTTTTTCAGCCATTTGGGCACCGACCCTTACTTCCAACATAGGAATAAAAGAACAGAAAAAAATGAAAAATACAAAAATGCATTTTCTTAAATTTGGGCACCCACCCTTACTTCCGGTACACTTTTTCAATCACTTGGGCACAGATCCTCACTTCGAGTATTGGAATAAAAGGACTGAAGAAAAAAATAATAATAAAAAGTAGAAAACAGAAAAGTGCAAAAAAAAATACATCATTCTCCAATCACTTATGTAGTCTCATTTCTATCTCAATCACTTTCGAAAGATTAAACTCTAGGACTATACCACGTGGGTTAAAGTTCCTAGTTATATCAACTCTTTCTCAAATCACTATATCACACGTGCACGGTCAAACAGGACCACTTTTCTTTCTCTAAAAAAATCATACATACACTCACACACAGGTCAGAACTACGTTTGGCCTGATTCCCGTCTTGGGATACGCAAGCAACTCTCAAAGAGTGCGGCCATACCTATCACAGTTTTCCATCTTAATCACTTTCTAAAAAAAAACCTTTTTTTTCTTTCTCAAATGAAATGCCCCATTTGAATAAAAATTACTAAGATTGGCAACCGAATACCTTCCCTCGACATAATCGAGTCCCCGAACCCATCTCAAAATCTCTGGTTTTCGTATGGCTATTCAGAGTCACACTTTTAAAGGGCCCACTTTTCTCAAAACTATTTTTCAAAGATCAAAGATGAATTACTTTAATTGTCTTTGCAGGGGCCCTAACACCCCAAATGTTAGGTGGTGACTCTGAACATTTCAAATAGGCCCTACCATACTCTTTTCACCATTCCCAATAAAAATCAAGTTGAAATTCACCTACTCTTAGGAAGGCAGGCCCACACTGACTGCCCGGTGCTCCGAAAGCACGGGCGCGACAATTGGCGACTCTGCTAGGGAATACACTTTAAGAAGACTCAGGCCATCACTTTAGTGATTTTTTGTTACAATGGGGCATTTCGTTTGTACTGACATTTTTTTTATTTTATCTTTTCTTTGTAAATTCATATTCTTTTGTACAGGTGTTCACGACTCAGGCTGAAATTAAATCGTAAGACCAATGCCAAAATTGCAAAGGCCAATGCCAAAATTGCAAAAGCCAATACCAAGATCTTTAACTATCACGAACACTACACACTGACATGCTACCATAACATAACCCTTCCTTAAAAGGAAACCTTTAAGATTAGATAGGAGGATTAGTAAGTGGCATGGCCGTTGCGGTAGTACCGCCGGTACCAGTACCGAAACTTCCTCCGTTCGAACCAGCAACATGAGAAAGTGCTTCGGCGCTGGAGGTTTGAAGGTTTGGGGACCGGACCTGAGTTAAGTTTGCATTAGACATCAACCTCTCCACATACTCTCACTCTCTCCATGTGCTCTGTGTGTGTGTGTGTTTCACTCTCATGGACACACACACACTCTCTCTCTCTCTCTCTCTCTCTTTCTCTCTCTGTGTGTCAATCTCACAGACTCCCTCTTTCTCTCTCTTTCTCTCTCTTTCTATCACTCTCACAGACTCTCTCTTTCTCTCTTTCTGTCACTCTCACTGGCCCTCTCTCTCTCTCTCTCTCTCTCTCTCTCTCTGTGTCACTCTCATGGACACACACACACACACTCTCTCTCTCTCTTTCTCTCTTTCTGTCACTCTCACAGGCCCTCCCTCTCTCTCTTTCTCTATGTGTGTGTGTCAATCTCATGGACACACACACACTCTCTCTCTCTCTCTATTTCTCTCTGTCTGTCACTCTCACTGACTCTCTCTCTCTCTCTCTCTCTCTCTCTCTCTCTCTCTCTCTCTCTCTCTCTCTTCTTACTTTTTCACCTGCCCCCTCTCTTTTTATCACTCTTCACGTGCTCTCTCTCTCTCTCTCTCTCTCTCTCTCTCTCTCTCTCTCTCTCTCTCTCTCTCTCTCTCTCTCTCTCTCTCTCCTTGTGAAGACCATCCATGTTCCCTTCTCTCTGTCCTTCTCACCTATTCTCTCTCTTTGGTGAACCTCTCTCTATCTCACTCTCCCCCTCTCTTTCTTCTTGTCTTCCTCTTCCTTCTACATCTTGACAAAAAATCATCTCTCTTCTCGAAAATAAAATTAAAAAAAAAAACCTCACCTAACTCAGATCTGAATAAGAGGAAGCTAAAACAAGCCCTGTACAGGAGCTTCCCATAGAGATGCAGGAAGAGGAACATAGAATCATACCAAAAATGGTTTTTAAGAGGATTATTAGTCGTTGTGGTGCATCCGAGTACAACAGAAGACAGTGCAGAAGTGACTATTCCTTGGCTCCCTACTTTTAGTATGCAGGGAGTATGAAGGATTATGAGGCAATTCACAGTTTTTCGGATATAGGAATTTTCTATGCCTTATCGAAAGGGTATCTGAGGCAGATCATCTACAAACTATCAAATCCCTTGTGTTTGAAGCCACAGCTAGGCTTCAGGATCCCATTTTGGATTGTGTTTCTTACATCGGTTTTCTCGAACAACAAGTTCTAGAACTGAAAGAACATGTCTCATAACTTCAAGCTCAATCAAAAGAAGAGTCACCCAAACAATCTAAAGAGCCTGATCTAGATCCTTCGCTCAACTATGCCATGGAAGATCTAGATCACAACATAGAAAGTCCTCAAAAGTTTTCCAATCTCATTTCTCCCACCATAATTACTCCAATCTCTTTTGAAATCTCTAGCCCTACCTATATTCCCCCTGTCACTCAAATTTGTATAACCTCTCACTGGTCTAATCTGATCTAGTCCTTACTGTCTAGCAACAACCACCAAACTTCTCCAAGTTTGTTGGATCTCGCTACTCCCAACACAATTTCTCCAATCTGGTCCTTATAATCTAGCAGCAACCACCAAACTTCTCCAAGTCTGTTGGATCTCGCTACTCCCAACACAATTTCTCCAGTCCAGTCCTTACTATCTAGCAACAACCACCAAACTTCTTCAAATCTGTTGGATCTCGCTGCTCCCAACACAATTTTTCCAATTCGGTCCTTACAATCTAGCAGTAACCACCAAACTTCTCCAAGTCCGTTGGATCTCGGTACTCCCAACATAATTTCTCCAGTCCGGTCCTTATAATCTGGCACCAACCACCAAACTTCTCCAAAACCGCTGGATCTCGCTACTCCCAACGCAATTTTTCCAGTCTCTCGTCCTGCCCCAACCACCTCTGTTACTCCAACTTGTTCCTACTGGTCTAATCTAGTCCAACACTCACAATCTAACAAATCCCGGATTCCCTTGGATCAAACAAAAAAACCAAAGGTCCCAAGATATCCAAATCTCCCCCCAAATCTTCAAGCAAGTTCATCAAAAGCACCTACTCCATTCACTGTTAATAACTTAGCTCAAAGCTCCTTCTTGGGTTTAATTGACATGGTGGAGAGTCAACGTGTCTCTAAAAGGAAAGGAAAGAAAGTCGCGAGGTGGCTTGAGCCTTAGAACTAAGGCTCTTTTTTTTTTTTTTAAATTCAAAAATTCAAAAAAAGTGGAATGAACATCACGGTCCGTATTCGAGGTAGTCCCTGTACGTTGAGTGTGCATGGGATTGAGCCCACATGTCTTACTACGCGTGTCCCTCCACCAGCTTAATATATTTTGGACCTTTGGATAATGCTTTCTAGGGAAACTGGGAGGGTAAGAATCCCAGGACGGTATTGTCCTCAGAAGTAAGTTCTAAAGAACATTAACCCAAGGTTTTGTGGAACGGACTATAGGATCTATATGGTTGCTGAATAACGCATAGGATGTCTGACACAACTAAAAAGTTATGTTCTCTTGTGCAACACCCAAGTGTAGGTGATCGTGCAAGTAATATAGTACTGGAAGTCTAGGTCAATCCCACAGGGAAGGAATAGGGAGAATGTCTACTAAGTTACAACCTAAATAAAAAGAAAAGATTAATGTACGGGTGGAGGTTCTAACGAATCCTAATTAATTAAATTAAACTAAATAACAAATTAAAGCATAACGAAACATAATAAATTAAAACGGATAAATTAAAGATGTTGGAAATACGTGAATCCACATTGATCCTAACCATCTACCATGCAAATTCATTAACGTTCTATGGAGTTCATTCCTCTTCAGCATTCCGTATTTTTCTAAAGATATAGAATCAATAGCCCTTTCATGACCGGGACTACATCATCACAAGTGATTTAAAATACTTAGAAGACGGTTTAAAACAATGGTTATTACTTGCACTATAAATGGTGTTAGCATTCAAAGTGGGTTTCAAAAGTCATTGAAGAAAATACCTTTAAGGCTTTAAGTTCTAAAAAACTATTGTGACAAACTCAGCTTATAGGGATAATTTGATGACAGATTTTTAAAACAGAAAGTCATGGAATACTTAAAAGAATCATCTCAGGAATTAACATGTTCGATCGATCAAAGCGCTCTCGATCGATCGACAGCATCATCCTTCAATCGATCGAAATGTCTTCGATCGCTTGACTATGGCTCTGGTTCGATCGATCGAAATACCTTCGATCTATCGAAATACCTTCGATCGATCTAGCCCAAGGTTTCTAAAGATTGCATGGTAGAGGTTGGGAATCAATGTTTCATCACATATTCCCAACGTCTAAACTACGGAAACATAATAAAACTAGTGCAGAAATAGTAATCTAGAGTAATCATAACACATAAACTAATAACAATCAAATAACAAGGATTAGAAAGAAAAACCTGGAAATAATCTGAAAAAAAACTTGAAATAAATATGAAATCCACTTGAATCTTCAAATCTTCAGTATATTAATGAAAAAGAGGAAGAAAAGGATGAATCTAACCTAATCTACTCCTAATCTAACCCTAAAACTACCCTAAACTGCTATTTTCTGCGTTTTGGAGCGTCCTCCTTTCGTCTGGCATCAAAAACGACTTATATATAGGGTTCTTGTAGAGTTTACGCATGTTTTTGATGAAAATAAAGTTCGATTGTTCGAGCTTAGTTCGATCGATCAAACTCTCAATCGATTAAACTCTGCTCAAGGGCTTGAACTCCTCTGATTTTGACAACTTTGCGCACCGATGGGTGAATGGCCATAACATTTCACTCGGGCCTTGGATTGGCCTACCGTTTACGGCCATGCGACCGTAACTCAAAGATCTATATTTTGTATCTCTGGGGAAATCTTCCAAATCTGAAGTCTTAATTGTCAAAATTGGAATTTTCCCAGCTGATTCTGTTGTTCTCTTCACCAGAATCACTTTCTCTAGCTTCACTTCATTAATTTACATTCTAATACCTATAAAATAATGCAAAAAAACATATATTTTAGCATTAACACAATAAAAAGAACATTTTTATTAGAATGCACCTAAATATAGGGACTTTGGGGATAAAAGTATGCATAAAAGATCACATAATACACTATGAATATGCACTTTTCACCTTGAATCACACCCCCCAACTAGCTTGTTGCTAGTCCCTAGCAATGAAGCGAACTACAACAATATTTATTGGAACTTTAAGAATTGAAAATAAAAGAAAGTAAAAATCCTAACTCACTTTCGCAGGAATCGCGATTGCATTTAGCGTATGCAACAAGCCTTTAAACCCCTAGGTTCCCCCTAGTGGACGAGTATTGTCTCGTGTGGGTTTGCAGTGAATCTACCCACAAAATTCATGTTTATGATAATGGTTCTAATTTAAATGTTTTCAAGAAATTTTTCTCTCCTTAACAATGTGGTTAAACTCAACAATCTTATGAAACTCTCTAGTATGCCATAACCATGCAACACACACATTACAGTTAATATGCTGTCAAAGTCATTAAAATGTTCCATACCTATTAATCTTCATGTGCGATTGTGAATGGACAACCAAAATACAAAACTTTAATTTCAAAGCTTGCATAACCTAAGATGCTATCAAGACGTTCATTTTGACTCAATTCTCACCGGGATTACACTCTCAAAATGAAATCACTTCGAATTCGGTGTAATAATTATCACTCATGATATAGAAGCTATAAAGAGTAAATGTAAATGGAATCTAATACTTCTCATATCTAAATAGAAAAACGGATATTTTACTGCACAAAGTCTCATGAAAGGATACTTTTCACTAGAAGAACGAGATACTGTAGAAAACCCTCTCATTACCTTAACTTCAAATCCAATTACTTAAAATCATTAGGACTTTGAAAAAGAGGTGTTAGGTGAAAGAAAGAGGCTCATGATATTCAATTGGGTCAAAGGATGTGATTGGAATATCTACTACAACTTTTTAAACTCCCCCACATCTCCAATCTCTCTCTTTTCTTTTCTTTTCTTTTATTCTTTTTTTCACACTCTTCTTTCTATTATTATTATTTTTTCTTTTGTCACAACCATAGGCATTTTATTTTTCTTTTTATGGTTTTTTTTTCTCTTTTTCTTTTTTTTTCTCTTTACTAACTTTCCTTTATTTACACAACCAAACATCTTGTCACGTCAACACATCCCAATCACACCCAAATAAAGAACTGAGGCTTGAACTCCTAATTTAGAGTTAGGTATAGACTTAAGTGATCGGGAGAGAACAAATCCTATTTATATGCCTTAACATGCGTTTGTTAGTACCTTTTTATCCTGTTTTTGTATGTTTTTACTTTATTTTCTATTTTCTGACAGGATTTGGAATAAATCAAGTATACCAGGCTAAACAGGGTGAAAAACCAAGAAGAAAAAAGCTGAAAAAAGCCCTTCGTGCGCTCGACCCGCTATCGCGAAACCCAGAAAATCGCTCGCGCGATCCGCTCGTGCGAGGTCCTAATATCGCGCTCACGCGGCCCGCGCGCACGACATTTGTAAAA
Source organism: Hydrangea macrophylla (assembly GCA_033977485.1). Classification (NCBI taxonomy): domain Eukaryota; kingdom Viridiplantae; phylum Streptophyta; class Magnoliopsida; order Cornales; family Hydrangeaceae; genus Hydrangea; species Hydrangea macrophylla. The sequence continues at coordinate 784,783 of CM066988.1, read as the reverse complement.
ATGGAACTTGCGTATTTCAGTATAGTGATGATTCCTACGCGAACAAAACTGCCTAATTACGTCCAAATTGCAAAATATAGCAGTTTTAGTGTGTTTCGAGTTAGGAAAGCTTCCAAAACTTGTTATAAAACTATATATATCATATTTTACTTCAATTAAAGGGTTGGCAGTTATTATACACAATGTACAACCATACTTTCAGCCATTGAAGAGAGGAAAACAAGGAGAAGAAGAAGAAGACCAAGGATTCCCATGGCCTCCTCCATCAACCTCTTGTTGTTCATCAATTCTATGGCCAACTAAACTCAAGATCTAGGGTTTCAATAAAACCCTAGCCAAGTAATAGGGTTTTATTTATGTATTTATTTTAGTTTTATTATGTATGGATGATGATTACATGTTTAGAGGATTTTTATAAATAAATCGTACTTCTATTGAATAAATCATTACTTTCAAAGTTTATTCTTGTCTTAGATCTATTTTGACTGTGATGTACTCAATGATCTATATTTGTTGTGCTTGTATAGATTGTTTACATGTAATGGTGCTTTATTGAATTCTGCTATCAAGTATCCGAATAGTCCATGCCTAGATTAGACGGATTATGTCACAATCCTAGTTTAGTGTGGGATAATCCGTGCTAACCGAAGATGGATTATGTTGGTGCTTGAACCATAGTTATTTTCTTGACGGAGGAATTGGGCTTGTATCTACAATTCCCCATTATCATCCAACTTAATAAGCTAATTGAATGCATTAATATTCCTATTATGAAGCTAGTGCTGGATTTACAATCCTAGGTTCCTTTAAACACATTTATACAAACACTTTTAATTGCTTTCATAATTTAGATTTACTTTTATTGTTTCTTAGTTTAATCAAAATTCAAATCAAAATGTGTTTTTCTTAATTAATTAGATTTAGGTTTTAAAATTAAAACACTGTAGTATTTCAATCTCTGTGGGTTCGACCTTTACTTCCACACTACAAATCTTTTGAAAGTAAAGCAGAAATAAGCATATTTTTATATCTTGATATTGACAACATCATTAAGGTTTGTGAAGACAAGGCGATTATGATAAACTCAAGATGTGAAATAAAGGAATATTATAGAGGTAGGCGAAGGCTATATTATCCATGTATGGTCAAAAGATGGCCTAAATCATCTTCTAAGTTAATAGGATAATTCATTTTCGTAAATCAAGAGCTCTAAAGTTGGTAAATCCTGAACGTTCTCTTCTAGTGATCAGTCAAAATGAAGAAGAAAAATGAGACTTACAACGAATTAATACGCTTTTCAAAAAGTAAGAGTAATTTTATAACTCAAAAATAAAAGAATGGCACAAAAGCTTACTTGGGTTATTAGTCTCCACTACAGTCCTTCAAGACACCTAAGCTATACTTACTAATCCATTTTAACTAAGTACAAGGTTGTCACAATGTGCTCAAAGTTGTTTGAAGATTAAAAAGTATAAAATATACTCTAACTAAGATAGTAAAGAAACTGTCATTATGTATCACATACTAGTAACATACAGAAAATAACAGCACTGCATCATAACTAACTACATAAACTAAGAGAGAAATACAAGAACCATTTTATTATCTTTAAAAAAAATTGTAAAATTTTTAAATTTTTTGATAATTTTAATTTTCTGAGTTTGAGTTGCATGTTGCTAAGCAGGTGTATTGACACGAAAGCATAAAAAGAAATAAACGAGGCATGTAATTACTCACTCCCCCCAACTAAAACTAAACATTGTCCTCAATGTTCTAAAGTAAGCACATGGACATGTAAAGTAAAACGAGAGAAAGAAGGATGTTACCTCGAGGCATTAATATCCATTTTTTTAAGTTACCTACAAAATCATTAGTTGCAACAAGGAAAAATAGAGAATATAATACAACTACTCAGTAAATAAATTCGATTAATTAAGATTTTTATCATAAAGTAATAACCAAAATTTTTGAGGGTCTTCCCAATGAAATAATTTAATTGTGAAAAAAACATTGAGATCCTCAGAAAAATACAACTCCCCCCAACTAATGTCAGGCTCAAGGTCAGAGGAGATGATGCAAAACCTATGGCTTCCAAATTTGTTGGGCATAGTTATAAGAGGAATACCACACTTTTTAGGAATTGCACTCAAGGAAAGATCTTTGGTGTTAGTATTTTCTATAACAGCCTCTATTTTTTTTATTATCTAAAACAGGCGGAGGCCATGGTTCAATAAAAGGGGCAGGGTCTAAGTGATGTTCTAATGAAGCTTTATTACCCTCATCTTGCTCTAGAACAGATTCTATGGAGATGGGATCATAGGAATTGGATTTCTGTTCTATGTACATTGATTTGGACTAGACTTGGATGAAGCTATCTATTTGGACCACTATGTCATTATTACTCAAGAAGGTTAAGCAGTCTAGAAGATTACTAGCTTCTTGTTGAAGTTTAAAATCATCTAATGTGGGCCCAATATTTTCCAAGTCTTCTCCCAAAGAATTTTGAAAGTTAAAATTTTGTGAAGAACGTGTGCTAGAATCCTTACCATCCTCTTCCACAACACATTTATTTGTTCAATAGTGGGGTACATATAACTTTCATGCTCGGGATGAGAGCTTTGAATAATAGAGAGGATAGATGATGGGCAACTTGGTGACACCACCTCTTCGGCCGAAAGAAGTGAGGGTTCATGAATATCACATGAATCTAAACAGGATCTAGATTTTTTAATTATGTCCTCCCTAGGGTCACTATCAAAGGTAGGGGTAGAGTCAACAGGGGACTCATCCTTTCCTAATTGTGTGAAGTCACCTAAACTCTCATTATCTGTAAAAACCTCATTCTCATCTGTGTAACTCTCCTCACTATATATGTCATCTATTAAGGTGCTCTGGACAAAGGAATTGCACAACTTTATCTAGGCAGTGAAGGATTTGATGTCTGGGGTTGTATATTGAGGAGAAGATGGTTCTACAACTTCATGCTCAATGGTTTGGTTTTGGAGTTCTTATTGGGTTATGACTTTCTCGAGTGAGTTCTTAACCTCATTCGGTATAAACCTGTCATTGTCCTCCAATTCCATTCCATTGTTAGTGTCTTAAAGTATAGGCTGTAGTGTTGAAGAACTGGTATAGTCTTCTAAAGGTTATGCTTGTTCATATCCAGTTTCTAATTTATCTAGTGCACTATCTAGCTTTTTCATTTCACTAAGCAGCAATTTTAACATGCCATTATCCTCAACTTTGATATTCTCCTCATTATTACTATATGAAGTTTCGTCCCAGTGTTGTTGATAATAGTCCCCTTCCCATTGAGTTTGTGGACAAGACTCGCAAAAGGGAAAGTCTTGGTGCGTTTGGTAATCATGGGAACTACTACTATATCCTATATTATTTTGGTTATATCCCCATTGCGGTTGATAGAACTCTCTATGTGGAGGTTCTTGATACGTTTGATAATATGGGGGACTACAACTATTGTTTTCCCATTGTGGTTGTTGGTAGCACTCGGGTTGATAATCTGCGTCATATGTGGGTGCTTGCCAACTCGGGGTATAACTATTTTGATTTTCAAGTGTGTACCTATTATTGATGTTTGTGTTTATGTTTGTGTTGTACGGAGGGTAACATGAATAAGACATGTTGAACCAAATTTTTCAAAACAATAGAAAATTTATTAATTTAAGTATTATTTTTTTCTTGTGAGAGAAAAAGTCTAAAGTATTTTTTTTTTAAGGAAGAAAAATTGGAAATAATTTAGTAAAATTCTAACATAGTTGCCTTCCCCGACGACGGCGCCAAAAACTTGACACGACTAAAAAGTTGTGCGCTCTTGTGCAACACCCAAGTGTAGGTAATCGTGCAAGTAATATAGTACTGGAAGTCCAGGTCGATCCCACAGGGAAGGAATAGGGAGAATGTTTACTAAGTTACAACCTAAATAAAAAGAAAAGATTAATGTACGGGTGGAGGTTCTAACGAATCCTAATTAATTAAATTAAACTAAAAAACAAATTAAAGCATAACGAAACATAATAAATTAAAACAGATAAATTAAAGATGTTAGAAATACGTGAATCCACATTGATCCTAACCATCTACCATGCAAATTCATTAACGTTCTATGGAGTTCATTCCTCTTCAGCATTCCGTAATTTTCTAAAGATATAGAATCAATAGCCCTTTCATAACCGGGACTACATCATCACAAGTGATTTAAAATACTTAGAAGACTGTTTAAAACAATGGTTATTACTTACACTCTAAATGGTGTTAGCATTCAAAGTGGGTTTCAAAAGTCATTGAAGAAAATACCCTTAAGGCTTTAAGTTCTAAAAAACTATTGTGACAAACTGAGCTTATAGGGACAATTTGATGACAGATTTTTAAAACAGAAAGTCATGGAATACTTAAAAGAATCATCTCAAGAATTAACATGTTCGATCGACCGAAGCGCTCTCGATCGATCGACAGCCTCATCCTTCAATAGATCGAAATGCCTTCGATCGCTTAACTATGGCTCTGGTTCGATCGATCGAAATACCTTCGATCGATCTAGCCCAAGGTTTCTAAAGATTGCATAGAAGAGGTTGGGAATCAATATTTCATCACATATTCCCAACGTCTAAACTACGGAAACATAATAAAACTAGTGCAGAAATAGTAACCTAGAGTAATCATAACACATAAACTAATAACAATCAAATAACAAGGATTGGAAAGAAAAAAACCTGGAAATAATCTGAAACAAACTTGAAATAAACATGAAATCTACTTGAATCTTCAATAATCTTCAGTATATTAATGAAAAAGAGGAAGAAAAGGATGAATCTAACCTAATCTATTACTAATCCAACCCTAAAACTACCCTAAATTGTTGTTTTCTGCGTTTTGGAGCGTCCTCCTTTCGTCTGGCATCAAAACGACTTATATATAGGGTTCCTGCAGAGTTTACGCAAGTTTTGGATGAAAATAAAGTTCGATTGTTTGAGCTTAGTTCGATCAATCGAACTCTCAATCGATTGAACTCAGCACAAGGGCTTGAACTCCTCTGATTTTGATTGCTCTGTGCACCGATGGGAGAATGGCCATAACTTTTCACTCGGACCTTGGATTGACCTACCGTTTGCGGCCACGCGACCGTAACTCAAGATCTACATTTTGTATCTCAGGGGAAATCTTCTAAATCTGAAGTTTTCATTGTCAAATTGGCATTTTCTCAGCTACTTCTGTTGTTCTCTTCACCAGAATCACTTTCTATAGCTTCACTTCATTGATTTACATTCAAATGCCTATAAAACAATGCAAAAACATATGTTTTAGAATTAACACAATAAAAAGAACATTGTTATTAGAATGCACCTAAATATAGGGACTTTGGGGATAAAAGTATGCATAAAAGACCATATAATACGCTATGAATATGCACTTTTTACCTCGAATCAATGTCGTTAGCATTCGACCTATGAAAGAAAGCCTCACGTTGGCATAACTCTGTTCCCGCTCATCAAAATCCAAATGTACATTTGTAGCATTGAAACGTTTCATTTTTTTTCCTAAAAAAATATTAAAAAAATCCTCCTTAGCACTATCTTCGCTTCTTATGCAATGTAGCCTCACATTGGGCAATCAGTTTAAGAATCAGCTGTGGAAATACTATCTCTTGTTAACAACATAAGTGCACTTTCTAAAATGAGGGGTTCTAGTCCCCATCACTTTCATGATCCACTTGTATTTGCTATCACCAATCTGAATCAGCTTAAAGGCTGATATGTGTTCCAAGTCAGAAAAATGCTTGATCATTTCTAATCCTTCATTCAGGCCTAATTCGATACAATGGTAACACATGCAAATCCATACTGCAAACACTGATATTATCAAATCCAAGCTGTACCAGTACATTCGCAACTGTCCAAATCGTTTCATTGCCAAAATCAATAGGCTATTCTATCTTCTCAAACACATTCTTACTTTTTTAAAACAAAAAAAAACAAAAAAAAATATTAAAAGAAAAAGTAAAGGAAGAGAGAGAGTGTGTCGGAACAAATAAAAAAAAAGGAAAAAGAAAAAGTCAAAAAAGCAAAAGAGGAGAGAGAGGTTGTCGGTCACGAGAAGAGAGAGAAAAAGAAAAGAAAAGAAGAAGAGACGGGGAGAGAGAGAAAGTATCAAAGAGAGAGATCAAAAAGAAAAAGAAAAGAAAAGAAAAAGAAAAAGAGAAAAGATAGAGAGAGAAAGCATCAGTGGAGAGAGAGGAGTGTCGGTAGAGAAAGAAGAAAAACAAGCATAAAAACATGCATCTACCCTCACTCCTCTCCCTCATTCCTCTTTCTTCTTCTTTAAACTGACCTATGCATCTCTCTCTCTTCTCCTTCTCGGCCTAACATATTTTCTCTCACTTCTCTCTCCTTACCACACTCATAGTCATTGCCTTCCACCATTGTGACCAAGACCAGAAGGTTGATCTTGTTTTAGGCATATGGGTACTCTTTCAAAAAATCATTTTGAGAACAACATGGATTTGGGCGAGATAATTATACTTTGCGAAGTGTGCATTCTTCTATGGATGGTTATGGCGGCTGCAACTTACTTCTGGTTCAAACCGCCTGATAATGAAGAAGCCCATAAAGACTAGAAAAAATGTTCTTGGAAACTCGGGCCGCCCCTGTGATTCGAATCATTTGTTGGATGGGGTGGCTTTACCAATGAACAATGGATTGAAGAAATGTAAGCGTTTTTCTTGTTGCTCTCTTTATGCTCTTATATGTATGAAAAAATATCATCAATAAAAAGATAATATCAAGGATTATGTAAGTACATGGGGAGCCAATCATAAGCGTTGTTTCCAGCCTTCTAGTCTATGCACTGTTCCTATACCCTTTACCAACAGTCTGATCTTCACCGATACACCCACAAGCCTTTGGTCACTCTCGCAAAAGGCCAATTCTTCATTCATTACCCAGAATCTCACTCATTACAATGCATCAAAATGTCACACAGGGGCAGTTTCTCCACTACTAAATATATGCATTATTTGCTTTGTATAAGCACATACATTTAAAAAGAAACAAGTTAAAAAGAAAAAACAAAAAAGCTTTTTTTTTTTTCATCATCTTGCTTTAAAATCTCATAGTTCATTGGATATGACTGTCTTGTAACCTGTTGAAGCCAATTTGGACATCGCATTGGACTTTTGGACACAACACATGATAGAACATGTCAAAAAGGCTTCAAGTCCATAATCAATCACTATAGTGTCTGACACTGCTCATCATCGCAAGTGCATACTGCTCTACCACTGCTGTAGCATATGGACAGTACACTTTCAGGGGCAAAGATGCCTCAATTCAAAGCATGCCACACATCATCAAATATCAAGTGAGGCGACCCATTGTTCCACATGATACTGCACAAATTTCAAAGCTGCACATACATAATTTCTAAAATTCAGCTATGTTTGTATCAAAATGATGAGAGGCAATCATTTCAGCTATCCATACATTATTATTCACTTGCTAGCCCATTTGAGCCATACAATGAAAATCTCTTTCCAAATTCAAAACCCCCTGAGGATCACCCCCCACACTGGGGCAAAGCAAAAAAAAAGAGGCTCGGCACAAAAAAAAAGAGAAAAGAAAAAGAAAAAGAGAGTTCAGTACAAAAGCTGGAAACCAATCCACAAAATACTATCTGATTTGGATGCTCACTTCGAACTGGGGCAATTCTTCCCCAAGTCATATTTCACTCAGCAATGCTCACCCTATACTAAACTGGGGTAGGCAAAGCAAAAACAAAAAAACAAAAAAAACAAAAAAAAAAAGGCAAAAACTGGAAAAAGCCACAGAATGCTATCCAACTTGGATACTCACTTCAAACTAGGGCAATTATCCCCAAGTCGCATTTCACTCAGTAATACTCACCCCATATTAGATTGGGACAGGCAAAAAGAAAAAAAAATAGAGCATAAGGTGATCTCAGGCATTGACCTTTCAGAAAAAAAAAAAAAAAAAACTTTGAGCCTTTATGCGATCCTTCATTTCTTAACCCATGACCCTGACCAACAATATAACCCACTAAAAGTTCACTCTGATTGACACAAGTCTTGTTGGAATCATTAAATCATACTTTTGCATCATTTCAGAGACATGGGCCATCACATACTGTCAATTTTAAGATAGTCCGACGGGCATAGTGAAAACCTAAGAAAAAAAAGGGTGCTATGAATCAAGACTATAGCAAAATTGTCGATGCAGCAAATACAGACAAGGATTGGGCATTCACCGAATACTGGGGCACTAAGCTCATACAGTCAAATACGTTGCCTTCTAGTGTTCCAACAAGCAACAAGACAGACAATATCCACTAACTTATGAACATTCGTTTGCAGATGATAAACTCATGCATCAATTACTATTGTAAATACTCTGTACACAGCATAACATTTCATTAAAAAAAAAACACAAAAACAAAAATCATTCATACTTTACAGCATAGCAGAAAATGCATATCTTTTGTAACAGGGGCAACTAGTTCTGATACTTCCATCATCATTGTAAGGAGAACACTCACCTCTAGCCCAATATGCTTTTCCAAAACCCAATCACTGGCCCAACACTTCCAAAAGCCTCACCTTTGGCCCAACATATTTCCAAAGCCCAATCACTAGCCCAACACTTCTGAAAACCTCACCACTGGCCCAATATACTTTCCAAATCCTAGCGATTAGCCCAACATACTTCCAAAAGCCTAACCACTAGCCCAATATACTTTCCAAAGCCCAACGATTGGCCCAACACTTCCGAAAACCTCACGATTAGCCCAACATACTTCCAAAAGCCTAACCACTGGCCCAACATACTTCCAAAGCCCAACTACTGGCCCAACATACTTCCAAAGCCCAACTACTGGCCTAACATACTTCCTAAAGCCTAACCATTGGCCCAACATACTTCCAAGACCTCCCACTTCATGAAGCCTTTACTGGGACTCGCCAACTCTACAACAACCCCTCTGCTCAAGTCCACATGTCAAATCAACCTCTCCTCTACGGATCATCAAGAAGTGTGTCCCGTACCCGGGATCACCAAGTTCATGTCATCCAGTCTCCGTTAAGGGACATCCAGTTCATATCATCCAGTTTCAGGTGTGAGTCCGTCAAGTGGCGTCCTATTCATCTCATCTAGTCATAGGAGTGAGTCCGTCAAGAGGTATCCTGTTTACAATCTTACTATTGGGAATGAGTCCGTCAAGTGGTGTCCCATTTACATCTTCAGCACAGGAGTGAGTCCGTCAAGGGGCATCCTGGTCACAATCTCACTATTGGGAGTGAGTCCGTCAAGTGGCGTCCCATTTACATTTTCAGCATAGGAGTGAGTCCGTCAAGGGGCATCTTGTTCATAATCTAACTATTGGGAATGAGTCCATCAGCACAGGAGGAAGTCCGACAAGGGGCATCCTGTTCACAATCTCACTATTGGGAATGAGTTCATCAAGTGGCGTCCCGTTTATATCTTCAACACAGGAGTGAGTCCGTCAAGGGACATCCTATTCACAATCTCACTATTGGGAATGAGTCCGTTAACACATGAGTGAATCCATCAAGGGGCATCCTGTTCACAATATCACTATTGGGAATGAGTCCGTCAAGTGACGTCCCGTTTACATATTTATTACTGAAGTGAGTCCGTCAAGAGGCATCCTATTTTATAATCTCACTATCAGGAATGAGTCCGTCAAGAGGCATCATGTTCACAATATCACCGTTGGGAGTAAGTCCGTCAAATGGCATCTCATTATCATCAACATCAACCTTAGTTTAAGATTACGCGGCTTCGCACTTCCTGGCTACATCCCTCTTTTCCCAGCATATATGAACGACACACGGTCTGATTCTCCCGACAGGAGATACGTAAGCAGCTTTAAGAGCTCGATCGTACCATCACTTTACTACATTTTCGGTTAGAGTTTGAGATTACGCAATAATGCACTTCTCGACTACACCATTCCTCTTCTACTCAATTCTCACATGAATCCCCAACAGAGTCATTCACCCTTTCTGCTAACGCTCTCAATCCTCAGCGGAACTATTTGCCTATTCTGGTGGTACTCACATTCACTTGCCTACAATGGCATCTCACACTCATTTGCCTACGATGGCATCTCGCGCCCACTTACCTAAATTGGCACTTCATACTCACTTGCCTACGATGGCATTTCACATTCACTCGCCTACGTTGGCACCTCATACTTACTTGCCTACTTTGGCACGTCTTCTACTTTTTCTCATCACTTAAAAGAAAAGGGACAAAAATGGGTCGTCTAGTTTCTTTGTCACGATTTGCTTCGCAAACCATGACAAAGAGGGGTATTTGTAGACACCCCATTTTTGCCCAATCCAATCATTTTAAAATAAAGTGCTCATTGACACGAGCCTATCGCTTTTTGATCATCCCAATCTGACCTCGAATGGAAAAGATATTGCAAGTCGTAACTATAGGAGTCAAACAGTCAACAATTCCACATGCATTCTACCCACACACGATTATTTCCCTCCTCCCCAATCATTGTGGAGAACAATGCTCGATGGTGCAAATGCAAAAAGGAAAAATGGGGGGACAATTCTCTATGCGTTGTGTTTAGTGGAGTTTGCTTTTGATTTAAAAAAGAAAGGAAATGCTCTCTTTTGGGCCTATAAATTGGCCAATGCACCAAGCAGAGGGGAGGGGACGAAGAAAGCCAAATGCTTCCTCTCTGTATCTCTCTTACTCTATGTGCCTCCCTTACACTCTATATCTCTCTCACCTTCCTCTCCATCTCCCTCACTTCATCATTAAAAAAAAAAAAGGAGTGTACATTTTCTCCATCACCATATCACCTTTTCTAACCATCACCATCAAGGTCATCACTACAATCACCACCCTCCACCTAGCTATCATATCATCACAATTCCCATCAACATACCTCACGACCACTGTACCATCACCGTCGTCATACTGTCTCAAATCACCGCCCAACATCTCAGTCATTTACCATCAATATTCTAACAGATTTCTCGAGTTCCTCTAATAATTCAGGTTTTTTATTTTATTTTTTTTTTATTTTTTCTCTTTTGTACATATCATTTTTCTTCTTGCTTGATAAAAAAATAACAAAGAACATACATCCACGTCATACTCAGAATTACTTGATTTTCAATATAAAAATCACGTCCGACTCTGGATTACATGATTCCCAATACGGAAAACTCACGTGGTTTCTAATGTGGAGAACCATGTTCTACTGGGGATGACGTGGTTGCTAATACGGGGACCTATGTTCTACTAGGGACTGCGCGGTTTTCTAATATGGAAATCCATGTCTAAATAATAAAAAAAACACTTTTCAATAAACATGGGCACCGTCCCTATCTTCCGGTATAAAATCAAAAATTCAAAAAAAAAAAAAAAAAGAAGACAAAAAGAAAAATACAAAAAATGGACTATCTCAAAATAAAACTCCAATGCCACCTTTGCTTGGAATCTGCAAATAATACAGGTAAGACGGATAAGTCTTCTCACTCTTAATGAGGAACGAACCTTACTTCCGGTACAAAACAAATAAAAAAAATTCTCATTTTTTTTTCTTTCTATTGGGTACCGACCCTTACTTTCGGCACAAAAAAAATATAAAAAATTCTCTTTCCTTTTTCTTTCTTTAGGGCACCGACCCTTACTTCTGGCACAAAAAAATAAAAAAAATTCTCTTTTCTTTTTCTTTCTTTTGGGCACCGACCCTTACTTCCGGCATAAAAAAATAAAAATACAAAAAGAAATCTCTTTTCTTTCTTTTGGGCACCGACCCTTACTTCCGACATAAAATAAAAAATTAATCTCTTTTCTTTCTTTTGGGCACCGTCCCTTTCTTCCGGTATAAAATCAAAAGTACAAAAAAAAAAAAAAAAAAAAAAAGAAGAAGACAAAAAAAAAATACAAAAAAATGTATTTTCTCAAAATTAAACTCCAATGCCACCTTTGCTTTGAATCTGCTAATAATACAGGTAAGCCAGGTAAGTCTTCATACTTTTAATGGGCACCGACCCTTACTTCCGGTATATTTTTTCAGTCATTTGGGCACCGACCCTTACTTCCAACATAGGAATAAAAGAGCAGAAAAAAATGAAAAATAAAAAAATACGTTTTCTTAAATTTGGCCATCCACTCTTACTTCCGGAACACTTTTTCAGTCACTTGGGCACAGATCCTCACTTCCAGTATTGGAATAAAAGGACTGAAAATAGAAAAGTACAAAAAAAATACATCATTCTCCAATCACTTATGTAGTCTCATTTCAATCTCAATCACTTTCCAAAGGTTAAACTCTAGGACTATACCACGTGGATTAAAGTTCCTAGTTATATCAACTCTTTCTCAAATCACTATATCACACGTGCACAGTCGAACAGGATCACTTTTCTTTCTCTAAAAAAATCATGCATATACTCACACACAGATCAGAACTGCCTTTGGCCTGATACCCGTCTTGGGATACGTAAGCAACTCTCAAAGAGTGCAGCCATACCTATCACAATTTTTCATCTTATTCACTTTCTAAAAAAAAAAAAATTTCTTTTTCAAACGAAATGCCCCATTTTAATAAAAATCACTAAGATTGGCAACCGTGTTTGCAGGGTTGTTCGGAGTACCTAATACCGTCCCTCGACATAATCGAGTCCCCGAACCCATCTCAAAATCTCTGGTTTTCGTATGGCTATTCAGAGTCACACTTTTAAAGAGCCCACTTTTCTCAAAACTATTTTTCAAAGGTCAAAGATGAATTACTTTAATTGTCTTTGCAGGGGCCCTAACACCCCAAATGTTAGGTGGCGATTCTGAACATTTCAATTAGGCCCTACCATACTCTTTTCACCATTCCCAATAAAAATCAAGTCGAAATTCACCCACTCTCAGGAAGTCGGGCCCACACTGACTGCCTGGCGCTCCGAAAGCGCGGGCGCGAAGGTTTTTTGCATTTGTTTTGGTCAAAAATACCCTTTTATGCCTAAAAAACTTCAAATTGTCCTAACCTTTATTCTACAAGCCTCTTTTTCGTGAACTTAGATATTTTGGAATTAAAAAAAAATTTAAGATCTAGCAAATGAGATCAAAATTGACTATTTAATCCCGAAAAAGAAACTATAAAATATCAACTAAAAGGCAAAAATGTACTCTTTTGCATGAATCTAATAAAAATAAACTTCTTTTGTAAATTTGACATCAATAGGTACGTAGATGTAGAAAAAAATATTTTGAAAAAAATAAAATAAAATCCCCTAAAAAGGCCAAAAAAATAAGAAAAAGTTATGACAATTTAATTCAAATATATAATGTTATCATTTCAACAGATAAAAAGCTCAAAAACGAGGCTCCAAATTACAAGTTTTTGCACAATTTTCAAGTTCTATGCAAGATCTCAAATTTAATTTTTATTATTTTTTTTAATCAAGGCTAAAAAACAATATAGTACCCTGTACTTATTCCCAAATTTCACTTTGGCCCCATTACTTCCGATTGCAGTACTCTGGGGTTTGGGCCCTATAGTTTCAGTATTGTTTTCATTAAGGACAATTTGTAGCACCGTCAGAAAAAAATGACAAAAAAGCTCATTTTGACGCCAAAACATGCGAGTCGTTATGTGTATATATAGGTATATGTATAAGATACACATATACGACCAACAAAGAAAATAGATAAACAGAGAGACCAAGACCCAAAAACAGGGCAAAGTCAAGCGATGGCAACATTTAACAACTTCACTCAATCAATTGGCTTAGGGAGCAAGTGCTATTGTGGTTGTGGGCGATGGGCTAAAACTTAAATGACTCACATGTTTTGGTGCCAAATTATTATTACTTTTATTATTATTACAATAATTATTATTATTATTATTTTCATGATGGTGTTACAAGTTGTCCTTAATTGAAACAATACTGAAACCATAGGGCCCAAAGTGTTGTATTTGGAAGAAGAGTGCCCAAAATAAAATTTGGGTATAAGTATAGAGTACTAAAGCATTGTTAAGCCTTAAATAAATAAGTGCATTAAATAAATAAAAAAATGACCCAAAAGGCTAAAGAATGATAAAGCTATGGGGGTTTTATCAAAATAAATAATATTATTTGTTATCTTTTCAAACAGATAAAGCTAAAAAACGAGGCTCCAAATTTTCTTATTTTTGCACAATTTTCAAGTCCAATGCAAAGATCTCGAAAAAAACATAAAGTACAAAAATTAAAATAAAAAACCTAAAAAGGCAAAAAAATGAGAAAGTTGTGGTAATCTAAATTTGACATTTTCAAATAGAAAATGTTATATGTTCGGATTAGATTATTTATTTTTGCTGTTTGAAGCTCAAAAACTATATGTTTTTGAAAAATTAGTAAGTCTAGTGTGTAGATTATGAAAAATAACATGAAGTGAAAAAATAAATAAATAATACCCGAAAAGGCAAAAAACTGAGAAAGATGTTGCCTTTGAAAATTGAGATTTTTCAAACAGATAATATTATCTTTTAGTAAATAGATAAAATCATTGAAAAACCAAAAAAAAAAATTTGACGTTTTCTTCAAAATTTCATACTACATATGGATCTTGTTTTAAATATTTCGATTTCAGGATTCCAAAAATAAATTATATAAAAGCGGGTTTGAAAACTAGAAGTTATGGAATTTAAAGTTTAAAGAAAGCTAATGATGATATGATATAATTAAATATCAAGAGGTTAAAATGTTTGAAAACAAGGGGAAAAAAAAGAGCACCTAATTTTCAAATACTTCTCACCAAAATTCCCAATATTTTAGGCTTTGTTTGGTTCATGAGAGAAAAGTGAGGGGAAAAGAAAATAATATGGAAATCGAGTCTAATCCATCTAGTTTTTCATTTCTCTTTCTTTTCCTTCAAGAAATACATGAACCAAACAAAGCTTAAGAGTTTTAATTTTGCTCACTGCTGCAAATTAAGAATCAACTTTTAAAATATATGAGGATGAATGCGGAAACAGGCCAAGGCATAGAACACAATTCTTCCTGCAAGATAAGTTGGTAGGTGGTCTAATCTTTGTATGTAAGGTTGAAGGAAAGGATATTCCTTGAAAGGATTTGATGTAGATAAAGTTTTCCTTCCAGTCACTTTCCGAAAGTTCAAATTAGGACCAAGAAAGAAAAGAATAGCCATGTAGATATGGTCAAAGTTACTTTTTTTTTTAATTGACATTTCCAAAAGGAGTAACCGAAAAATGAAAAGAATCCTTCTATTTCAAGGAAGCCAAGTGACAGCGACACCCACATCCCCCCACCCCTCATCTTGCGCCATAACTTAATCAACTCACCACCCCCAATTGATTAAGGGATTGGTTAAGTCTTTCACAATAGGTGCACCCAAGTTAAGGTTCGCCATCATTTGTTTAACTCAAAAGTCTCTCTTAGTTGACGTTTTTAGTTGTTTTCATTTTTATAATACATTTAACCTTTTATAACTATGTTTGCACCTAAAAACTATCAAAGGTTTTTGAGACCGAGTGGGCAAGACATAATGGACTCGTACTGGTTCGGTCCGTAGTTCATTTGGATTGAAGGCCCAGAGAAGCGAGGAGTATGATCGGGCTCGGAAACTAGACCATCATATGCTCTAGAAATGGTTAAGGCATAAAACGCAACTCTGGGAAAAAGATAGTGCCCGATATGTGATAGAGATGGGATATGTAGCAATCGGGCACTATATCTTGAAGGAAAATTAAGACAGCATTCTAGAATTCAAGCCTGACCGGTAGAAGGTATGCACATTGTTGTCATCTAGCTCATAAATTTTAATATGGAAGGAAGGCTAGGCAGATGGAAAATGGAAGGTCAATGATAGGAAAGGAGTACGACACTAAATTGATGAGGTCGGTTCATTCCTTATCTGTTAAGGAAATAGTCATCCTAAATTAAAAGAGAGGAGTCTGTTTGGGGAAAGGTTTGATCGAATCTAGCTGGCTTTGGAAGACCAATCCCAAAGGATTCAGGATTGATTTAAAATCTCGATAAAGTTGGGAAGAATTGGATTTAGGAAAGGATTTGGCCGTCCTTATCCTACTGAGAGGCGTGATTGGAGGAAGCCTTACCATATCCTAACTCTAAGGCTCTATAAATACAGAGGCCAGCCAAGCATCAATTCACTCCATGTCTCTCTAAAAAGCAACACATGCACACACACACACACACACACACACACACACACACACACACACACACTCATACACACACACACATCATTCAAAGGGATTCAATCCAACATTCTTTGTTTTCTACAATAGGTCTGTCCTTTGATTATTTACTGTTTTCAATCCTTCTTTGAACAATCAGAGCATGTTCTGATCTTGTTTGTTTAATGTGTTTTGTTTTTCCAAACATATTCAATAAAGCATCATCATAGTTTTATTAATTGTTTGTAATTGTTTACTTGGTAAATTCAACATGAATCAGCTTGGCATTTCAGTACTGCCATAGAATCTTAGGGCAAGGGTATTTTCCTACTTGCCCATCACAATCGCATTGTTAGAAGTTAGATTTTCAAACCTTGTGTATCACTCACACAAGTGATTTAGGAAATTAGTTTGCATCAATTGAGCTCGTTTGGCTCTGGCATGCCCGAACGCAAAATGATAGCAAAAATTTTGGCATGCCCGGTGGGACCCTAGTGTTAGAATATGTTGCTGAAAAAGGTTAACAAAACTGGAAAAACTGGACAGGATGACCTGCCCGTTGATCCACCAGAGGAAGAGAGCACTACCCATTCTCCACAGGACAGTGCCTTAAATCAGAAAGCACTCTTAGAAGTTATAAGACAAAGTGTAGAGCCTATGAGGCATAATTACCACGCGCTGTTAGGTTCTATGGAGACTTTTAAAGGGCTAGTCAGCCAGACGACTGACATGTAGAAGGGTCAGAGTGAGTTGATCGAGTCCACCAAAGGTACCCATGCAAGACTAGACAAGTAACCTTAGATATCTCCGGTTTGATAAAAGAAATCCAAGATTTGATTGGTGCCTCAAAGTCAGTAAGCCCCAAAGAGCAGATCAGCGAGTCTAGCTTGACCGATAAGTAAAGAGCTGCCTATGTCTGTCCGGAACTTCTAAAACAAAATGACTCTAATAAACAGCCCGATCTGAGTTCCTCTGATATCCATATGGAGGGATTAGGTAATATAGTTATCGCTGATCCCTGTCGTTAATCCCACTAGATCGATGACACCAGTGGTTATTCTTCCTAGAGGCCGAAACGCCAACTTAATAAGCCATTCTGCCCCCCATGCCCATCCTACTGGGGGGCAAAGGGCTAATGAAACTTTTTGGCTAGTAACAACCATTATCAACTTCTACCTCCTGAGGCAAAATAGCACGCTGCCTAATAGGCCATCAACAGAGAGCAATTAGTGGCAGCTATACATGAGGAGTATGGCCCGTTCATAAGAAGGATGGAGATGACGATGTATAAACGGCCATACCTACTCGAGGTGGACCAAACCAATTTTCCTCACGACTATAAGGTCCTAAACTTTACCTTGTTTTCAGGAGAAGGAGAGGAATCAATCGTCAATAATGTAGGCCATTTCATAGTGCAGTGTGACCACCTGGGTGGTAGTAACCGTTTGAAATTAAGGTTGTTCCCTAATTCCCTCACAGGGATCGCTTTCACATGGTATGTCAACCTCCCTTACAATTCTGTCAAGAATTGGCAAGGGATGGAGGTGCTGTTTCACGGCCAGTTCGACAAAACAAAGCCCGAAACATATTTGGTAGATCTTTTAAGGCTGCGGCAGTTGACAGGTGAAAGGGTTGAAACATACATAGCCCGGTTCAGCAAGGCTAAGTATAGGTGTAAGACTGTCCTACCCAAAGAAGAATATGTTAAAATTGAAATGGGAGGAATAACCTTTAAACTTCGTAAGAGGTTCAAAGGATTGACTTCCACATTCAGTTTGAGCTGGCTACGAGGGACGCCCCATACGAACATATCCGTGTAGATGAACAAGAGATGATGAATTTATCTAAGGGGACATATTATAAAGATCCTAATTAAGAAGTTTACGTGGCTGATTGTGAACTTGAAGTAGGGGAAATAGACATGACCAAGGTGATTTGTAAATGGCCAATAGTATGTAATGCCTTGAATAAACCAATAAATAATAATGTTGTAGCAAAAAGATGGCATTTGAGGCTAGAAAGAATTATACATTCGACATCAGCATGGCCGATCAACTTTTCGATGCCCTCTTGGCTGAAAAAGTGATCAAGCTAAGTGAGGACCAACGGATCCCAAAGGCCGATGTCACAAACAACAAAGAATACTATAAGTGGCCTAATTCTTGGAAACATTCTACTAATAATTGTGTTGTGTTTTGAAATGTCATACAAGAAAACATAGAGAAAAGAGTTTTCAAGTTTTAGATAAAGCTATGGGAATCGATGCCAACCCATTCCTCAGGTTGTAGGCATAAACATGGTGGTGCCCAATTTGTTAAAGCTAACCAGGCCTATCTATCAAAAACATCAAAAGAAAGGTCGAGGTAGAGAGAAGGCAAGCAGGTTGTTAAATCTGCCTTTGATGGGCCAAAGGTGACCATTCCTGAGCTCCAGAGGAATTACCAGGAATGGATGGACGCGGAGAAAAAGGCCTAAATTGAAAAGCTATCAAACACTAATAGTTTGATTATTGACCTGTGATACCAACTTGATCTAATTGAACAAGGCCTTTATCCAAGGTGAAAGGCTGAAGTGAAGAAAGAAACAACTAGCTTTAGCAAGACGCTGAGAATAATTGAGGACCACGAGCGTAGTCCAAGGAGATCGATATATGGATAGACTTTTATTGCCAAAGCAGGGTCCATCTAGGTCCGAGTGGACACAAAAATCATCATCTGCTCTACAGATTAGCACCAGATAGTCTAACCGATCATGAGAAAGGCATCATGAAATATCTCCAAGGCTAAGCAAGCCATTGGGAACTGCATCTTCATCAGATTTGCATTTAAGGATGGTGTTAACCCCCAAGAGAGGAGTAAAAGAGTTGGCATCGGGTTGACAACCCTAAGTTCCCGGCAATGCCCAAATACACCATGTCTCAAAAAAGGAGATACCAAAGGGTAAGGCAGGTAGAATGGCAACAACAGCATTGGGAAGATCGGGCAAAAAATCCTCTATTTTTTCTTAAACCTTATGTGCCTGATTCTTTGGATCAATTGTCGACCGAGGGAGAGCTCGTGCTTGACATAAACACAGGCAAAGGAGCGATATAAGCCTCTGAGCACTTAAAGAAACAATTTTAAAAAGTAAAGACTTCGATGGAATGCACGTCCGATAAAGATGGGCAGATTGATGACTTCTCAAACTTGGATTATTCGGTGATCCAGTTTGGGTCTATCCCCAAGGGGTTATCATCCAATATGGTGTTTATTTTACCAATGTCCTTTATGTCCATGCTAGATCAGCCAATAATCATGAAGGGAGATATAGTAGAAGGGAAAATAGAGGAGTCTTCCATGATAAAAGATCCATTTTGGAATGGTGGTAAAACTGTCAAACCAAAAATAGTAGAAGTATTGAGCAAAAACGTGGATGCCGCTAATCAGCAATCTAATCGGCCTAAGATAACGATGCTAAGACCGAAAGGGCGGCAATAGCTGAAGGATCAAAATAAAGTTCTGATGGACCCATTAAAGTAGTGTTTAAAAGAACTTCTTACCAGATATCCCAGCATCTCAACCACTAAATATAAAGGGACACATAGAGGGAATCCCAAAAAATAGGATTCTCATTGATGGGTGGTCTACTATAAATATTATACCTCAGATTATGTTAAGGATCTTATAGAAGTCTGAGTTAAAACTGATTTCAACTGAAATCAATGTTCAAAGCTTCATAGGGACACCATAAAAAACTAAGGGTATTTTACCCTTGGAATTGACGGTTGGAAGCAAGATAATCATGATAGCATTCTTCATAGTAGAGACTTCGACTACATATAATGCTTTGTTAGGTCGAGATTGGATCCACCCCAATTATTGCATTCCTTCTACCCTATACCAGTTGTTGATCTTCTGGAATAGGGGTGAAGTAGAAGTGGTGGGGGCAGATGCAAAGCCATTCATAGCACGTGTTCAAATGGCCAATGCAGTTTTGTTTGAAGATGATATCGGACCAGCCAAGTTACTAGGTTGTATCAAGGTTGGCTGACCGAATGTAGCAACATTCGTTCAAAAAACATTCCAAAATCTTAAGTTATATTATCTCCATCTTAATCGGACTAAAGAAGTTGGGCTAATTGGGATCAATGCATAGCATGCCATTGATGAATCAACAACCAATTGAGGTCTGAAGACAGCTGGTCTTGTGAGCCAGCATGGCTAGATGGTGTGCATTTTTGGCCAATAGGATATTAGAGATTGGCCCGACCAATGGCGAGGTGAATTTGGCCGATTATATTTATGAAGACGAACTTCAAAAGGAAGATGAAATACAAATGGAGGAATTAGAGACGGCCATAGAAAAGCTAGATGACTTGAAGGCCGACGTTCAAGATCTTCTTTTAGAAGTTAACTTGGAGATGAAGGCAAACATAAGCCAACGCATGTGAGCCAAGTTCTTGAACCTCAGTTCCAGGCCGAGATCATAGCCCTTTTGAGGAAGTACAATGATTGATTTGCCTGGGACGTACTACGATGAGATGCCAGGGCTATCCAGGGATTTAGTGGAGCACTACTTACCAATCAAGCAAGGATTTAAACCATTCAAATATCTACCTAGGTGTATGTCACCTGAAGTCACTCTAAAGGTAAAAGAAGAAATAAAGACTACCCAATGCCAAATATGTGGAATGAATCTCCAATGTAGTTCCAGTGGTAAATAAAAATGGAAAGCTTTGGGTCTGTATCAATTTCAAAAATTTGAACTTGGCAACCCTGAAGGATTAGTACCCAATGCTAATGGCCGATCAATTAATAGATTCGACTGCCAAACAAGGATTTTGTCCTTCAGGAATGGGCATTCATGCTACAACTAGATCTATTTCGTCGAGCAAGATGTCCTGAAGAACACATTCTGGTGTCCAGGGGCAATTAGAACCTTTGAATGGGTTGTGATGCTATTCAGACTGAAGAAAGCAACACCCACTTATCAATGGGCAATGAATTGAATATTCCATTATATGATTGGATGTTTCATGGAGGTGTACATTGATGATGATGTGGTAAAGTCTAGTAACAACGCCAAACACTTGGGTGACATTGAGAGGGAGTTTGAAAGAATGCAAGCTCACAAATTGAAAATGAATCCACTCAAGTGTGCCTTCGGTGTGATGGAAGTAAACTTCCTAGTCCAAGTGCATCAGAGAGGTATAAAAATTGATAAGAACAAGGCTCGGGCTATCCAAGTAGAAAAGCCACCAACCAATTAGAAGGAGTTGTGGAGGCTTCTCGGGTAGATAAACTTCTTCAAAAGGTCAATTGCACAAAGAAGACTCAAGTATGGACCCCACTACTCAAAATCAAGACTAGTGATGAGTTTACGTGGAAAAATAGCCATCAGCAAGCATTTGAGGGAATAAAGTAGTACTTGTTTACGCCTCTGGTCTTGATGCCGCCTAAGAAGGATAGAAGTTTAAAATTGTATATATCAGCCTCTGACTGCTCAATAGGAAGTATGTTAGCTCATGATAATGAACAAGGTAGAGAGTAGGCCATTTATTACCTTCGTAGAGTTCTAACTCCAATCGAGCAGCGGTACATGCTGCCTATTTTCACTTACACTATTTGTCAAACTAATATGATTAAATACATGTTATCAAGACTGATCATGCATGGTTAAATTGGAAAATGAACCTTGGCCCATATGTAGTTTGCAATCTAGTAGTGATCACAGCAATTGGTGAAGGGCTAGGCCATAGCCAACTTCTTGTCCAATCACCCAGACCCCATCGATCTAGGCGATTTATCTCAATACCTAAAGTGTTGAATGTATCTTTGATACTATGGACCCTAGTCTTTGATAGGTCTAAGAACTCATAGGGTGCTGGGGCAGGAGTGGTCATTCTATCACCCAAGAATAAAAGGAGTAGAATATCTTGGCTTGACTTTAAACGCACCAACAATCAAGCCGAATACAAAGCACTAATCATAGGGATGGAGTTACTCCTCGAGATGGAGGCATCCTCTATGCATATAAAAGGAGATTCATGCTTAGTTATCGGCCAAATATCTGGTAAGTTCCAGATAAAAAGCTGGGAACTATACTGTGATAACCCGTATTTTTTACATAATTATTTATTATATTCATGTCACTTGTGGGACCATGTATGATATTAATTGGTTCATTTATGACAGGTCATATGCTATTACAAGACATGTTGGTACCTTTTAAGAATTAAAATAGTTGACCCCAATATGGCAGTGAAACCCGCAGGGTCTAAATAGCATTCTCGACATTTACTTGCATTTAAATGACTATTTGGTTAATTATTTCATTCTTATTTAATATTTTAATATTATCAGTGATTAATGTTGTGACCTTTTATGGGGTCAGTTTGGGTACCCTTGTGAGGGCGTAATTGGACACATGGCATAATTGGTAGGTTAATTAATACTTTCACGTATATTGTGAATCACGTTTGGGAACCGAGGTGGTAGAATCCACATGTGCCACCTAGCAAGTAGGTGACACATGGTGGAGTGGGGGGGTACCAAGTGCTGTGTAGCCATTCAAGCTTATATATATATATAACTATTAAATTAAAAGAAAAAAAACAAACAAAAGCATCATTTTGGAAGCAAAAGAAAAAAAACATGTGTGTGGTGTGTATATATATACATATATCGGCTATACAATCTATGGATCTATTTTAGTTATTAAGCATTAGAAGATGAAGGAAGAAAAGGTAATAAAAAGAGGTGACAAAATAGAAGAAAGAAGGAGAAAAGAATAGAGAAAGAATATATAGAGAGATGCGAGAACGAAGAGAAAGAAAGTGAGGGTATGACTACTCCGTCATTGTTTCTTCGCCGTATATGGTCCATATCGCGATACGAATCTAGATTTGGACTCATGGAGGTAAAAGGGATCTTTTAGTATAAATTTCGTTATGTTTAATCACAGTATTTTTGTGACCCAATTTGGGGTATGACTATTTTATTTATATGGGATCAGGGTGTGACATATGCCCATTTCACTCAGTGGCCACTGAACTATTGGACTCTTTCAATGACGTAAGTGTAAGCTACATACCCAGATTAACCAACACTGAGGCTAATAAGCTAGCAAAAGTAGGATCGACCTCATCATCACAAAAGGGCTGGGAGAATGAGACAATCACAACATGAGTCCGATCATTGCCATCAACGGCAAAGAGAGGATGGTATAATGAAACAAGTTCGGTCCTCATAGAAGAAGATGATTAGAGGGTCCCCATCATTGAATATTTGAAGGACCCAAATGTCAAAGTGGACTGCAAGATAAGATTGTTTGCAGTTCGATTCATGCTACTAGATGATGAGTTGTTCAAAAATCCTATTGGGGATGACATGATCCTTAAGTGCCTAGGGAAAAAACAAGCTATGAAGTTAATGGCCGAAGTCCATGAATGTATTTGTGGGGAATATAGGCTGGAACCAAAATGAAATTGATGTTAAAAGATATTATTACTATTGGCCGGGAATGCTGAAGGATTACATTAGCCATGCTAAAGGATGTCAAGCTTGCTAAATGCATGGCCCGATTCAGTGGGTGCCGGCCAAAGAACTCCAACCAGTAATAAAGCCTTGGCCGTTCAGAGGATGGGCGATGGACCTAATTGGTAAGAAATTTCCACCTTCTTCAGGCCAACATTACTTTATAATAGTGGCTACAGATTACTTTATAGAGTAGGCTGAAGCCATACCCTATAGGGCAGTGACTCTGACCACCATGATTAAATTAATTTAGGAACACATAACACACCATTTTGGCCTATTAGAAACCATAATGGTCTATCAGGGTCAGTGTTCATAGGGGTAGAGACTGTGGCCTTTGAAAAAAGCAGAGGGATCACCATTCTCAACTTAACTCTATATTATGCTCAGGTAAACAAGCAGGCTGAGTCACCTAACAAGATACCAAAGAGAATCATTGGGAAAATGGTGAAGGAGAATCCTAGGGAATGGAACAAGATACTGTCCAAGGCACTTTAGGCTTATTGGACACCCAAGAGGTCTAGTACTGGGGTTATACCATTCATGCTTCCCTTCGAGCATAATTCCATGTTTCCTATGGAGGTCACGGTCCAATCATTCCGAAGAGCTTTGCAAAATCAGCTTGAGCCTACTGAATTCACTGAACGGAAGCTATGGCAGCTAAGTTGGAAGGACTTAATGTAATGAGGATAACGACTTTAGACTCCTTAAGAGTACAGAAGCTTTGGGCTGCCCGACCATACAATAAAGGGTGAAAGAAAAATCCTCTTGTACAGAGGATTTAGTTTGGAAGGCCATTTTATCTATTAGGGATAAATACAACCGATATGGTAAATAGTCAGTCAGTTGAGAAGGTCCATTTATTGTCCACCAGGTTATATAGGCTGTGAGATATGAATGGAAAAGTTCTTACCAGATTAATAAACGGTCAGTATTTAAATTTATATTATCCTAATTTATGGGAGACTATTGATCTAGAATACAGACCAAATCCAGGAATAGAGTATGAATTACTTATTAACTATGAGCCTTATTGATCAAAAATGTAATTTTATAAATAAGTGTTGTGAACAGCTTATTTACAAAAGTATTAATTATAAAGAAATGAAAAACCATGTACAAAACAAAGGTCGACCTTTAAGCCTAATCAAAACTCCTAAGCTTCTCCTGAAGGTCATGCCAGATATTTTTAGCTCCAGTCCGATCTTGCTGAGATTTTTGAAGCTTTTGAGACCAAACCCGAGCAGTTGGGAGGTTGGCCGGAAGATCATTATTGTACTTTTGGGCAACTTGGCCAAGTCAAGCTAAAGCAGCATCAATTTAATCCAGGGCAGCATTATTGGTGATTACTTCAGCCTCTAGCTTCTCTAGTTGTGCTTTAAGTTTGGCATTGTTGGTTTGAATCCAAGCAACTCAAGTAATTACCGATGCCCGAGTCCCGTTACCAGCCTTATATTTGGTCTTGGTAGACTCAAGGAAATGCACCACTTTTTTTCGGGCATTAAGATAAGCTTCAGCCTCTGTCTGAGTAAGAGAGGCCGTTTGTACCAAAATACAACACCCTAATAGCCTTTCTTGGATTTCCTTTAGCAGTGCGATCTGCCAAGCAGAAAGTGAGTGAACAGCAAGGAGGGAGCTCAGGGCAGCATCAACATCAGTAGACAGAGGAAGAGTGCTAAGATCCTTGATGGGTAATCCAAGTATAAGGTCCTTTGACCTTTGGAGGCTGAATGGTGTGGCTGGTTCGGGCTCAATAGAACTGAGGTCAAATTCCCTAAGGTTAAGTTGGGTACAGATATCATCAAAGGGCATGAATGGTTTTGGACCTAGAGGGATAGCCTGTTAAAAAAAACACGACTAAAGGTCAGCAACTGATATATAGGATTAATCGAGTCCGACTAGTGAAAAATGATTACCTGAACAAGTGTATTTACTATGATTTTCAAATAAAGAATAGTCAAGGCACTTTAAGTTTCATTTAAAATAAACCCATGAATTAATTAGTGCACGTCCTCAATTTGTTGAAATTCATCATGAATGCACGTTCTAAACCAAGGGTTTCTTTTGTAATATGCTCTTAGAATTCGGATTTTAAAACTCTAGAACACTTTGGATCGTTGTTTCTTTATACTTGTAAAATCGTGAGTTTCACATTTCTTTAACGTATGCGCACTAACCTTTAAATTTTTTTATTTACAAAGCACACTAATCATCCTGAGGTAGATAAAAATCATATTTTAATCCGAGTATGTAAAGTTGTAATACTTCTAAAAGGTGTTCAAATTTCAAAATTCTTCTGCACGACCTTCACTTTCTGAATTCAAAGGAAGCAAGCCATACAAAACACTCGCGGACTTCATAAGGCATCTCAAATAAATGTTCGGAAAATTAGATATTCTTGATTTTATTTAGAGTAATCATTGATCACGGGGCAAGTCCCTAGTGACTTGACGCAATGTGTGTGCCCTCATTGGGACGATGAGTGGGAAGGGGGCAGCCCATTCTCACAATTGATGGGTGTTCCCCCATGAACCCTATTTTAATTACAATGATGATTGGGTATTGATTGTATCCCTTGCTGGGATTTTCTTTTATTGTAGGTGCCCCTTTCCCCTTTCCCTTATCTTTTTGCGTAATTAGACCAGTTTAGAGGGGGCATTTTCATTTTTCTTTTCTTTTTCTTTTACACCTACCTCAAAAACATGACTAAAAGGAAGGTTAGATCCGAGTCTAACTCGTAACCCCCATAACAAAACAAAAGGCAAAGAAAAACAAACAGACCCCAACCTTAACGACATGTCCCCTCGATATGCCAACCGTGGTCTCAATTATGAGACCGCCATCGAGTTTAACTTCTTCGCATCCGATGTAGATGCCAGGTAGGGCTATAACACCTTGACAGCCCATAAACTAGCCCCTTTTTCCCCCCTTCTGCCCTCCCACTTTTCTTTTGAAACCCTGGCCTTATTACATACCTTAGACTTGTACGCCTTTTCTACCAAAATCTCCAGCACCAAAAGGCATCCCTGAGCTAGCACGCATACCTAAGCACAACCATTGATGGCCATACCATCACCATTATCCCTGATAACATAACCAATGCCCTCTAATTCCCATGTCACTCCTACAAAGTCCCAAAGCTTAATATCCTGGCCAAACAATACCCATTCATACATATCAGTCAGGATATGTACGGTGGCCACACTGGTTCAGGGACTACTATAAGACGATCACATATGCACCGCCAGTTGTGGTTTATCGAGCACATATTCTTGAGGAACTTGTATCGTCTAGGACATGAGTAGGAGAGGACCAAAGAGATTCACCACCCCCTCCACGCTGTTTACCATGACGATTGGTTTTACCCTGGATTATTTTTTTATGGATGGCATGTGCTTTGCTGGCCATGTTGGGTTTGTGCCCTCAAACCATTACTTTATGTATGAGACATTGATATTTTAATATATGGATATCAGCTTTACATTTCATTGTGTATGTTTCTTTCATGATATGATTGTTAATCCTTAAGTATCATAGTAAGTAATTCATGTGTGTATGAGATACATACAAGTGAGATACGAATTATTATTCTTTGATACTTAGAGCATGTCACAATGGATGATGAGATTGAATTTCTCATCAGGTTTACACTGTAGCATGATTAACTACCATTGGATGGAGTGATTAATCTCAATCACTAGAGTGTAACTCGTAGTTAATATGCTAGTCCATATAGTTCATTGGCATACCTGAGCTTTCCTATTGACACTCAAGACTGTCAACAGTCAATAAGAAACTCATAACTTGTATAAGGTGTTCTCAATCTTGAGACGATTATGGACACAAACTATGGATATGGCTGATTTGACTTACCAATCAATGGGGTCTATAAAAGATCAATACCTGGGTATCTTGGGTATGTCATGTTCACAATGTTATGAACATATATTGTCAAGATAGAATCTACCCTCTAATTCAGAAAAAGAATTCCCTTGAGAATATCACAAAGTTGAATACTAAGAACAACAGTCTTGTTGATAAGTATTTATCAACATGTTTGGTAATCATGAGAGGTGAATGGGACTCAAGTAATATAAGAAGTAATCATGATTCAGGTTGACAGTAACAGTTATCCAACTACCTGAATATGATTACGAATGCTGAAGGTAGAAGGACATTAGTACACCACACAAGTCTAGTTATCGCTTTGGATATGTTCTTTTGCATTGGAGTTCAGTTATCGTTTTATAGTGGAGTAGATGTTAAGTAATTAGTTGGTTAGTTTGTTGATCAAAGAGTTTGGTCATGGGAATTAACAACTGGTCTGAGCCAACAATAAAGAGCCTAGGAGGTCCTACTCTAAGCTCTACTAGGATACATGGAAAGGGACATGAGGATGATGTTAAGACAGGTTTGATCGATCGAAGTTGTCTCGATCGATTAATCTCTAGACAGGTTCGATCGCTCAAAGATGGTTTGATCGACCGAAGGTTAGATCGATCAAAGCCACTTCGATCGCTTGAACTTTAAGTCGATTCTGGGAATCTATAAATAGGACAGCTATGTCCAGAAATAAGAGTTCGTCGTTTTAACACACCAGAAGCTGCAGAAACTATTTTTAGAGCTCCCAAACCTTCTCCTTCCTCTCTATTAGGGTTCCCACCAACCCTAGTCTTTTCGACAAGCATCTGTAGGAGTCATAAGGGTGAAGATAACCTAGTAGAGGCTACTGCACTATCCAGGAGAAAAAAATTCAGAATTGGGTTCAAAACCTGAGGTCTAATTTCTTGTACCCTCTTGTTAGTACACATCTATGTAATTGACGAGATGTAGATCCTGGGCTACCAATAAGTTTTTGAATCTGAATATTTTCGCTATATTTAAAATAATTTTAAACCTATTTTTCCTTCAATTAGTATCAAAGCAATGCTTGTTTGGATCTATAGATGCATTTTGGATCACCAGTTTTGATTTACATGTTATTTTTTGAGCTGTTTTTGAAACTGCATCGTCACAGATCTATTTCTACAGTGTTATCGCAGTAGAATACAAATCTGTGATTGCATTGGATGTAAGATGAATTCGATCAATCGAAGTCTCGACAGATCGAACTTTGTTTGTTCTCAAGCGATCGAAAGGGTTTCGATCGATCAAACTTTGTTTTGTTTGATCGATTAAATGGAGTTCGAGCGATCGAGAATGATTTTCTATCCAAGTGTACTTTTCACAGATTCAAAAGTTTTTAAAATTATACGTTTTAAATTTAAATGATTCTAGAATTTTCTCAAATTATTTTGTGAAATTGAATGTTCAAGCGATTGAACAATATAAAATTGATCGATCGATTGAAGTGTGACAGAGAAGTTAGATGTTGTTTTAATGTTCTAAATCAGTGCATAAAAAGTTTATGTACTGTGTAAATTAATTAAGAGTTCCAATAGTTACATATATTTGTTATATATGCGTGGATGTGTGTACGACTAACTCTTTTGCCGCAAGATTAGTCCAATATCTCCCATGGCACCGATCATCAACAAATGTTTTATTTTATATTTGAATGTTTGTATTTAGTGATTGTTGTATTTAATTATTGGTTTGGTTTTAAGGCATGTGTAAATGGCGTTGCGACTTTAATCCTACGAAAAAGAAAGTTGAACCGGTTACCCTAGCCTTCTTTATTTTCTTATTCTTGATTTCTATTTCTAGATAAAATGTAAGCTTCAAAAGAAGCACAAGAGCAATGTAATAGAATTAGAATATACATGAAGATGGAGGAGCAAGCCGGTGTCAAATAAAGATGGAGCTAGAGGCGATCAAACCAAGAAGGAGGTTCTATAGAGATAGAGCCATGGGAGATAAAGGCATCGTTTGGATGTTTTTTATTTCATTTTAGTTTTTTGCTTTATGTTCTTGGTTTGTGATTGGCATTTAATTATATTGTTAATACTTGCATGTACATAAAATAAGTTTTCTAAAATAAAATTCAAAACAATCTTCAACGCATTAGTAAACATTGGATGTTTATGGGTAATGTGTAGAAGCAATTTTTCCAAAAGCAAAATCCTTATTTACCAAATCTAGTGGGAGAAGGTCTTATTAATAACACCCACGATCTTCCATTAATGGTTCATTGTATGATGAGTAGTACATTATGTGTCATCTCGCCAAGGGTGATCATTCCATGCAGAGGGTACACTACTCATTGGTTACTAGATGTGAACTTCCTATGGATAGGATCAATCAGACGTGTTAGAGGGTGACCACCACATGGAGGCACTACTTGAGGCGATTGTTATTGGATCCTAGTTAATGGTACACACTAGCTAAACTATGGATAAGGGATCCCATACGGGGCATTATTCAGAAACGTAGAGATCAAAAAGGTTCGGAAGTTTTAACTTGTTTTGCAAAAGTTGCATAGCGGACAAGTTATGATTAATCAAAAGATCGAGTATTGACCACCACACGGAGGCTTTGTTCTTTCGTTTCGATATTCTGGCAACTTTGTTTTAAAATAAGAGTTTTTAAGGATTCTTTTATTTCAAATTGTCAAATTCTGATATCCATATTTATTTTGTCTTTTGATTTTTTCAGTAAATCATAATGTATGGATCTACATTTAGTCCAGTTGCCACCGTACTCACTCAAAACAAGTTAACTGAAAATAACTACATAGAATGGAAATGAAACCTTGACATCGTATTAACTGCGGAGAATCACATATATGTCCTCACCACCCCATGCCCCGAAGAACTCGCAGTAAATGCTTCGACAGCTTCCAAGCGTGAGTTTGATAAGTGGAAGAAGTCGAATGGAATAGCTCATTGCTACATTGTGGCCATAATGGCTGGATTGTTGCAACACCAATTGTAGTCGAACAATTCTGCCAGTGACATTATCGAATCCCTGAAAAAGATGTTTGGGGAGCATGGCAGGCCTGCCAGATAGGTAGTTATGCAGAAGGTAATGAGTGCTAAGATGTCAGATGGGACTCCAGTCAAAGAACATCTTTTGAAAATGATTGGTTATTTAAAGGAGCAAGAGACCCTAGGTACCAACATCGATGCACAAACCCAAGTTGATATGATCCTCAATACGCTGTCACCATCATTCACTCAATTTAAATTGAATTATAATATGAATAAAATGGATTTTTCAATAAGCAAATTGATGAGTTATCTTTTGGCAGCAGAAGGGGTGATCAAACCTGGGGGTAACATTTTGAACGTTGAGAAAAGTTCTTCCATCTACACCGAAAGGAAAGAAAGGGAAGAAGAAGGCTGGTACTAGTGGTCCAAGTGTTAGACTGGTCCCTATGATTGCAAAATCCAAGGAAAAAGGTAAGGGCAACGGGAAGGTGGGTAGCCAAGGCAAAGAAAAGTGTTTCCAATGTGGTGAGAAGGGCCACTGGAAGAGGAACTGTCCAGAATTCTCAGCTACAAGAATTCAAGGTATGATTGAATCACATGTGATTGATGTATGTTTTATAACGGATACTTCAAACACTTGGTGCATTGATTCTGGTGTGAATAACCATATCTATAATTCATTACAAGGGTTCAGATCAACCAGGAAATGTAATGATGGGGAGATCGTACTGACTCTGGGTTCTAGCGCAACCATTTCCGTCGTTGCTATAGGAGTAGTAGTTTTAGAGTTTTTGGATAATAAGATTATAGTTTTATCAAATGTACTTCATGTCCCTTTAATAAGACGTAATTTAATTTCAGTTTTGAATTTATCGAATAATGGTTATTCTTTTCATTTTGGAACAAAAATTGTCAT
This sequence comes from Hydrangea macrophylla, assembly GCA_033977485.1. Taxonomy (NCBI): domain Eukaryota; kingdom Viridiplantae; phylum Streptophyta; class Magnoliopsida; order Cornales; family Hydrangeaceae; genus Hydrangea; species Hydrangea macrophylla. Next base: position 753,272 of record CM066988.1, on the reverse strand, counting down.
TAAAAGAAAAAGTTCTTTTATATGTTCTGGTGTTAAAACTAATGGCTTGTATGTGATTACTCCTAATATTTCTAAAGACACTTGTATGGAACTTAAAAACTCAGTGGTAACTATACCATCTAAAAGAAATGAACCTTCCACTAATCTAACAAAGCTTTGGCATATGAGCCTTGACTATATCAATCTAAATAGGATTGGAAGATTAGTCAAAGAAGGGGTCTTAGGCGATTTGGTTCTCGAACCAATGGAAGTCTGTGAGTCTTGTTTAGAGGGTAAGATGACCAAAAGGCCTTTTCCAGCAAAGGGTAATAGGACCAATACGTTGTTAAAATTAGTTCATACTGATGTGTGTGGACCAATAAATATTAGAGCAAGGGGTGGTTATGAGTATTTCATTACATTTACTGATGACCACTCTAGGTATGGATATATGTACCTAATGCAGTACAAGTCTAAAACCTTTGAAAAGTTCAAAGAGTTTAGGGCTGAAGTGGAGAAGCAATTAGGAACACATATCAAGTCCATTCGATCTGATCGAGGTGGTGAGTACCTCTCTAATGATTTTATTGACCACCTCGTACAGAATGAGATTCTATCACAGTTGGCTGCACCTGGCATGCCTCAGTAGAATGGTGTAGCAAAGAGAAGGAACCGGACTCTTTTAGACATGACTAGGTCGATGATGAGTTATTCGGAGTTGCCATTATTCCATTGGGGTTATGCTTTGGAAACCGCTGCGTATATACTAAATCTAGTACGAAGCAAATCTGTTCCCAGGACACCACGGGAGATGTGGATTGGGCGCAACCCTTCTTTACAACATCTCTGAATATGGGGGTGTCCAGCACATGTGTTGAAAGGAAAGATGAGCAAGTTGGATTCTAGATCGGAAGTATGTTATTTCGTAGGGTATCCAAAGGGTACTTATGGATGGTCTTTTTATGATCCAAGAGAACAGAAAGTGCTTGTTAGTACAAATGCTATTTTCTTGGAGGATGATTATATCATGAACCTTAAACCTAGGGGAAGGATAGATCTTAGAGAGATAGAAGGAGAGCCCTCAGTCCTACTAGCAGTTGATAACGATGTAAGACAAGAAAATACCACTTCTTTACCCAATCCCGCACCGGTACCTCGTCATAGTGGGAGGATGGTCAGCCAGCCTGACAAATATATGTTCTTAGGATAAGTTTTTGAAGCTGTCTCCATAGAATCTGACTCTGATCTTGCCACGTATGAAGAGGCAATGGCTAATGTAGACTCACCGCATTGGGTTAAAGCTATGAAAGCTGAATTGGAATCTATAGATTCCAATCAGGTCTGCGATCTTGTAGAACTTCTAGCCAATATTAAACCCATTGGCTACAAGTGGGTCTATAAGAGGAAAAGAGAATCTGATGGAAAGGTTGAGACCTTTAAGGCTAGGCTTACAGCGAAAGGTTACACTTAGAGGAAGGGCATTGACTATGAGGAAACATTCTCACCAGTAGCCATGCTTAAGTCCATCAGATTACTCTTATCCATTTGTGCATGCCTAGATTATAAGATCTGGCAGATGGACGTCAAGACTGAATTCTTGAATGGAAATCTTGAGGAGGACATCTATATGCAGCAATAAGAAGGGTTCATAGCTGGTCGGAAAGGAAACTTGGTATGCAAGCTACAAAAGTCCATTTATGGGCTTAAGCAGGCATCCAGGAGTTGGAACATTTGTTTTGACCAAGCGGTCAAATCATTTGGCTTCATACAGAATTTGGATGAACCTTGTTTATACAAGATGTGTGAAGGAAAGTTGTGGCTTTTCTTCTGCTCTACGTTGACGACATTCTACTCATTGGGAATGATGTAGCGGCATTGTCAACAGTTAAGGTTTGGCTAGCTAGTACTTTTGATATGAAGGATCTAGGAGAGGCGGGCTATATTCTTTGGATAAAGCTCTTTCGGAATTGTAGTCGAAAGATAATGGGATTATCTCAAGCTGGTTATATCGATAAGGTACTAACTAGGTTTTCAATGGATAATTCGAAGAAAGGTTTGTTACCTTTCAGGCATGGTTTACCATTATCCAAGGACCAGTGTCCAAAAACATAGGAGGAGAGGAATCGTAGGGTAGGAGTTCCATATGCTTCAGCAGTGGGAAGTCTCATGTATGTGATGTTATGCACTAGGCCAGATATCTGCTTTGCCATTGGCATGGTTCGTAGGTATCAATCGAATCCAGGTCCAAAGCACTGCACAACCGTTAAGCACATTCTTAAGTACTTGAGAAGGACTAAAGATAACATGATTATATACGGTGTTAGTGAGTTAATTCCAGTAGGATACACTGACTCGAACTTTATGTCAGATAAAGATTTGAGGAAGTCGACGTCTGGTCATCTCTTTACCTTGGGAGGTGGTGCTATGTAACACCTAAAATTTTCTATCATTATAATATCAGCTTTTTCTAATTTCTGTATTGGACCTACTATATTATTATATTATTATTTTAATTACATGACGGTATGGACGTGTTGTAGTATTACCATATAGACTATAGTAACCATACCGACTCGACCATAATAAGATTTAACATAGTCCCGTACCCGGACCCAGACATTAGAAACAATACCAGTTTGCACGTACTTTGAGACTGACACGCATATCGAGGAACTTATGCATGTAAACCGAGGAAGTGGCACACAACTCGAGGTGGGCCCACATGGCCGGCCATGTGGAAACCACATGCCACCCTCTTGGACAGATGTCCACTTGTTGGACACATGGCATAGCATGTACACATGCTCCATGACACCTAGCACATGCATCTCTCCTATATAAGCACACCTACATACATACACACACACATTTGACACTCTTTGTCTTCATAATCTGCACCTAAGTAAAGAAAGAGAGCTGGGAGTTATAAATCCCATGGAAGTATGAAAGAAAAACACGGAGAAAAAGAAGGTGACACCATTGAAGTTGAAGTTCAAGCTCCATCAAGCTCAAGAACAACATCAAGCTTAATTTCAAGCTTTGGTGAGTAAATTGTGAGTAATTGTGAGTAATCTAACTCAATTTAGAACACATATAATATGTACTAATGTTTAGTAGAAGTTTGATGTTGTTGTGTTGAAGTTTTCATGACAAGCAAGACAAATCCATAAATCTGAGAAACTGAAACTCTCAGCATAACATAGTTTAGTAAAATGAATGTTTTGTGCAGCTCAAAAATCCGATTTAAGGTAGTTTTTTTTTTGTGGTAAAAGCTAACTCATTTATCTACAAATAACTCTTCTATAGCTCAGTCTAGAAATCACTCCTTCATGGGTGAAATACATGTACAACGTATTGTTATAAATCTGAGAAACTGAAACTTTCAGCAGAACATAGTTTAGTAAAATGAATGTTTTGTGCAGCTCAAATATGCGGATTAAGCTAGGTTGTTTTGTGAAGAAAGCTAACTCATTTATCTACAAATAACCCTTGTATAGCTCAGTCTAAAAAACCCTCCTTCATAGGTGAAATTCACGTACAATGCAGTACTATAAATCTGGGACAGAACAGTCCGAGATATAAGAAATGTCTTGTAAAATAAATAGTTTGAGTAGCTCAAAAATGTAATTGAAGCTAGATTTTTTTTGTACATGAAGATATTCCTATTATCTATAATGTTTTAGTTTTGAGTTTGATCTACAAAGCAATTTATCATGCCCAAATAAATCATGTTAATTCAGTCAACACAGTAAAAATGTATCTTGGCAGATTGTACAGCTTTTTGTATAATATTTTGTTTATGCATGGTGTTGATTGTTGATGCTAGTTTTCCGGTACATGTGTTATTATGAAAATCTCGTGCTATGGTAGTGCTATCGTGTAGATGAGTATGTGTAGACACCCCATTTTGTCGGCTATCAGATTTAGGAGACCCATAGCTTGGTGGTTCACAATGATCTAAAAGACTCAAAAGGACTCCTGGAAGTCAGCTCTATCTCTCAGAATGCTCAGAATGACCAAAATGCCCCTGAAAGCCCAAAAACTCCCAGATTTGGTCCCAAAGTTCTGAAAACATGCTATGTCGTAAGAAAAGCGATAAAAAGAGTTTTAAAGAGAAATCAGGTAAAATCGTCAGCCCCCAGAGACCCTCGGAAGTCCCGGAAGCTCCCGGAAAGTCCTCGTTGACCGGTTTGACCAAGGTTTAACTAGGTTTGACCAAGGTTTGACCAGGTTTGACCAAGTTTGACCAAGTTTGACCGAGATCGTCCGAATTCACCAAAATCATTTTAAATCATGGGAAAAGTGTTAAAACAAGTTCCAAAAGAAAATCGAGCGAAAACATCGGCTCCCGGGAACTCCCGGAGGTTTCCAGAACTTCCCGGGAATCCCAGGTTTGACCAGTTTGACCAGAATTTGACTTTGGAATCGGGGCACCAAAACAATTTTCAAATATTTTTCATGGATACTAGAGGTCAATAGCTTTCCAACGGTATGACGTACACAATTTTCGGATTTAAAACGAGTTTATTATCAATTTCCGAAGACGAAAAAGGCGATCAAATCGGCTTTTCTCGCAAATACCGCAAAACTTTTCAAAGTGACCCATCCCCGAACTATTTTTTATGTAAAGTATACTCCATTACCTTTCCAACGGTATATCACAATCTCAGTTTGGAGTTCATACGCATTTTCTGTGAATTTCGGACAAAATAGGGCCTTTTCGCGAATACCGGAACCTCTGGGGGCCTAAACGTAAATTTCTGGGCGTCTGAGGAGCAGTGCTGCCGCGGCACTGGCCCACTGCCGCCGCGGCACTGGCCCAATGCCGCCGCAGCACTCAACCCTCGCAGAGTCTATTTTTGTAATTTTTTTGGGGGTCCAATTTGATTAATTGAAAGTCAAAACGACATAGTTTTATGTTCACAGTTGTTTGGGACCAATGGGAGTACTTCTAAAACCCCAAAACCACCCCAAATTGGCCTATTTAAACCCTCCATTGCTCTTCATTTTGGGGGGGCCAAGTGCAAAAGCTTAAAAAGTTGTAGAGAAGAAGAGAGATAGAGATAGGTTTAGAAGAGAGAAAAGGAGCTTCCTCCTACTTATTTGCTATAGAAAGTGAGTTTTAACCTTGTTTTCTTCCATTACCTCTCTTATACTTCACATTCCAAACACCCCCAATCACCATTCTTGAGCATTCTTGAGTTAGGAAGCTACTTCCATGTCCAAATGTCAAAATCTATGAGTGAAACACCAAGCTACAAGTCCAAAATCACATTGATTATCATCTATTGATTGCTATTTACTTGCTTTGATTATATATTGTTCATCTCTTCTTATCTCATTTCTTTTTTATTTTCTTTATTTACTTACTAGTTCATCATCATCTAAGTGATGACATGAAGTTTGGGGTGAGTGAATCCTTATGGATAGTAGCTCTTGACCTCAAAAACATGTTTGATAGATGATGATCATAACCTCAATACTTCCAAGATATTCTTGAAATGTATTGAAGTTATGTCCAAAATAAAATAAATCTCTCCAACAATCTTGGAGGTTCTTAATGATGAGTTTGATGTAGGTATTCTAAGTGGCTATAATCCTTATTGAATATTGAAAACATGTTTTCAAAACATCTATTTCAAAACCCCTCTCAATCCCTCTCATTTGGTTTCAAGAAACAAAACTTTGTTTTCTCCAAAATCTTCAAAACAATGAGTCAAAACAGTGAGTGAGTTGAGTTCAAAGATTTCTCTAGAACTCAATACTCAACATATGGATGCAAGGCCACTTGGAAAGTCTTCCTAACTCATTGGAGAACACCCATGATTTTTGGTTTGACTTGGAAGTACTTGGAAATGGTCAATTTGGATCCCAACATTCCTTCCATACATTCTGTTTTTGCTGTCACAGCATCTAGGTCAACTTACGACCTCTTTTCCAGAAAACTTTTCCAAACGGGGTGGCCCTAACTTATTTTTCCCTTAAAATTAAATGTCTTAGGAAACTTTCTGTATAAAATGGGCCTCTAGATCATTCGTTTTCATTTTCTAAGATTTTTCAACATTTCAGTCGACAGTACAAACTCTGTTTCTGAGTGACCTCTGTTGTTTATATGCTTTCTCTCATTCTGTGATAGCTATTCAAGATTGGGTTTTTGGGTTGTATTTTAGACACAATAAGGAACATCGCCATAAAAAATCATGCATTGAAAACATTCCTAACCCCTCTTTTCAAATTTCCAAAGATGATGCTACTGTTCTGTCCACTATTCACAGCAAGCATACCTTAACTTTCTTTCTTTGATTTAATACTTATATGCATTCCAAATTAGCTCATATCTTAGGAAGTAGTTCATACTACATTTGTACATATCCCATGTTGATTTCATTCATCCATTCATACACATTTTAGACTTCTAAGTCATTCTAGGAATCCATGAACACAAAGCACACTACAACCTTGGCACATTTTAGATACATACATTGCATCCATGCAAAGATTTGGGGTTTTTGTAACTCTTAATCTAAGAAGATTATAAGGAATGATCATGATCACACGCTCATGCTTCCCCTCGATCTAATCATCCTTTCTCATCCGTCCCGGGGATTGAGAGATCTTCTTTTCTCAAAGATTAACATGCATCATTCTAGTCTTGCTAAGCATATTTTGATTTCTTTATTTATTTGTTTCAAGAACAATTCATGTCCCCTTTAGATCAAGGAAACTAATTACTTGATACATGATTAGAGGATTTTTCCTAGGTTTATTTGTGTGATCTTTCACTTTGCATTGTGTGATATTTGGCTTAGATCTTATGAATGATATCTTATCTTTAGATCTTCCATTTCAAATCTCCTTATGTGATGTAATATACTATCATAGTATTATTTGTCGAACCAAACATAGTATAAGATGATTATTTGGATGCTAATTGAGGCCCGTTGAAAGACGGGGCGAGTTGAGGGTGTTTTAGTCGCGACAAAGGCTCCTTCCTCTCTCGTACCAAAACCCCGAACCAAGTTCTTTGGTTATGAAGGGCCGGTGCCCTTATCCGCTTGGGTGAGTCAAAATTAGGTTTCTTGGTTCCTTAAAGACCAAGTGGCGACTCTGTATCTGTTTTCAACAGACCATTCTTTTCTTTATTTGATCCAAATCAAATTTCAAAACAATCTCAAACAAGAGAAGTGGTCCACTTCCGGTGTCCACAATCTGGCGACTCTGTTGGGGATTTTTATTTTTAAAACAAAATAATACAGAGGTTTGACTCATAAGAAGCATCCTTAAAATCATCTTTTTACTGTGTTTGGTTCACCGCATTGCACTTTTGCATTTCCTCTTCGACTGTGTCTGAAACGCGGCGCTGACATTGTTCAGGTCTTGCTGTGCCAGGGCACAAGTCACCGTTGATACTGTACCTTCCAAGGTATATCAAAAAGAGTAAAAACCTCCGTACTGTCTCCCCGACGGTATATTGGAACTCTCGTCAACGGACCCTCTTTGACTAAACCCAACCGTTTCATATAGATTCCTGTAGAACCTTTCATAGGACTGTTCATTTATCTTTTCAGATAGGACAATATGATGTAACTGCTGTATGCCCTGACGGGATTACCTGCGCGGTGTAGATGCTTATGTGGCATAGAATAGGACCTCCTTCTTATGATTGATCGGGAGAGAACAAATCCCAATTATAAGCCCTAACTCACATTTGTTAGTCGTTTTTATCTTGTTTTTATGTAATTTTACTTTATTTTCTATTTTCTAGCAGGTGTTAGAAGAAAACAGGTATATGAGGTTAAACAAGGTGAAAAAGCAGGAAGAAAGAAGCTGAAAAAGACACTTCGCGCGCGCGACCCGCGCCCGCGAAAAACCAGAAATCGCTCGCGCGATCCGCTCGCGCGAGAACCCAGAATCGCTCGCGCGACCCGCGCGCGCGAGGTACCCAATGTCGCGCTCGCGCGACCCGCTCGCGCGATATGTGTAAAAATCAAAGTTGCGTATTTCAGTGTTCTGAAGAGTCCTGTGTAGACGAAATTACCTGAAGACGTCTAGATTGGAATTAATTGCTGTTTCAGTGCAATACGAATGGGAGGAGACTTCTAAAAACCTTTGTAAACTATATATATCTAGTTTTTATGATTTTTAGGGGTTACACACCTTGAGAGCAATTCATCAATACATACATTCAGCACTTTTTAAAGGCAAGAGGAAGGTTTCTAATGGCTTACATCAACTACATCTTCATGCTTTCACCTACTATGAGCAACTAAACTCCTCATCTAGGGTTTCAATGAAACCCTAGCTATGTAAAGGGGGATTCTACTCTTCTTTATTTTAAGATTTTGTGTTTATGGATAGTGATTGTATGTTGGTGGATTTTATATAATCAGATTTTAATGTTAATAATCAAGAGTACTTTGGATCTATTCTTGTCTTAGATTTTTCCTTATACTTATTGAACTCAATAGTCCTTGATTTCTGTGATTGATAGGAGTATTTACATACAATGGTGCTTATGTGATTGTGATGTTTACTTCTTTTATAATCCATGCTTAGGAAAGATGAGTTATGCTACACCCTAGTTATAGGTAGATGATTCATGTGAACCATAGATGGATTATGTTTAGATTAAACTAACGATATCTTCTTGACGATACTATTGGGCTTGTAGCTACAATAGATCATAACTATCCAAAACATAGAATTTAGAATAAGAGGTTTAGACCCTCAATGCATAGTTAGTGGTGGATTTGTAATCCTAGGTTCCATCTCCATATATTTACATCAATCTTTAATTTTGCATTTAAGTTACTTAGATTTAATTTTAGATCTTATTTACATAAATTCATAGTTTAAAATAGTAGTGATAATCAAAACCTAAATCAATTCAACTTCCAATTTTCTTATAACTATATAGATTAGATTTTAGTAATTAAAGGATTAAAAGTTAACAATCTCTGTGGGTTCGACCTTTACTTTCCACACTACAAATCTTTTGAAAGTAAAGCATAAATAAGCACACTTTTATATCTTGATTTTGACGAGATCAATTTTTGGCGCCGTTGCCGGGGATTGAAATAACTTTTGTCATTAATTATTAGAATCATAATTTACTTAGTTAGTAAATATTAGTTTCCATTTTATTTTTCTTTGTTTTTCGTTTACTTTTGAGTTGCTAAATTTATCCTTGTCCTGCAGTTCACAAGTTATCAAGATCTAGTACGTTCGAGTGGAGCAGCTGTGCACGCCAACGGAGCTTACGCGAACCTGAAAAGAAAATTGCAATAAAAATCAAAAACAAGTAAATTCGCTAAGTTTTTAAATTTCGCATCAGCCACTGTAAGTCAGGGCGCTATGACGCATTACTTGCATTAGGGTAGGTGTGGAGTGAGCACTGCATTAGCTAGGAAACCCGGGGCGCTGGGCTTGACGCGGTCATTGCATTACAGGATAAATTCATGCATCATATTAGTCTTGTGTGCTTGCATGCTTGGTTATTCGCGTAGCTATTATTGTTTTCTTTTATTGAGTCAACCCTTAGTGTATGTTTGGTACTCGTTCAACTAATCCTAAATTAAATCCGCTTAATCTTGAACTTGAACGTACACTTAGAGGCCTTAAGTCATCAACCCAAGCTGCGAGAGCTCGGTTGATGTTAGACGACGAGTCCACGCCGGAACCGTCATCTTCATTTGAATTAGAAATCCGTAGTACGCGTAATCGCTTAAGAAAAACTAAAACAGTAAAAATCGAACCTATTCCGATGGCCGATTTTGGACAAAACCGGAATAATGGGAATAATCAGAATGAGGGGGATAATCTTAATATACCCCCACCACCACCATTAAAGGACTATTTCACTCCTACGGCCTATACACCACCATCGTGTATTGCATTGTCGGAAGTGACGGCAGCTCATTTTGAAATTAAATCCTCAACTATTGCGCTCCTGCCGTCATTTCACGGGCGTGTTAAGGAAGACCCTTATAATCATCTAGGCGAATTTCAGGGTATTTGTGCAACTTTAAAGATTCAGAACTTAACAGATGATGAATTGAAAATGCGCCTGTTTCCGTTTTCACTTAAAGATAAAGCAAAGTATTGGCTCCAATCGTTGGAGCCAAATTCAATAAGAACATGGGATGAGTTGCAAACTGCGTTCCTACAAAAGTTTTTCCCCATAACTAGAACGAATCAGATTAGAAAATCAATAACTAATTTTACAATGCAAGATGGGGAGACACTTTACGATACTTGGGAACAATTTAAAGAACTCTTACGTTCTTGCCCTCATCACCAGATACCTAAATGGCAGCTGGTGCAAGTTTTTTATGAAGGTTTAATTCCTGCTGTTCGAAATACCGTCGATGCTATTTGTGCGGGGACGTTCCTCCACAAAAGTGCCGATGAGGCATGGAAGATATTTGAAACATTAAGTGAAAACTCGATGCATCAAGCGGTATCCGTACGCCCTGAGGGACACATTTTACCTAATCCAAAGAGAGAGGCGAAAGTTGAGTCTAATCAGTCATATGAAATTCAAGAACTCAATAGAAAAATGGACCAACTTATGATGATGGGCCGTATGCAAGGCCCACCTCCTTCTACTGAAGTATGCCAGTTATGCTCAGATTCGTCACATTCAACTTTGGCATGCCCGTCCGCATCCCAGTTCCCAGAATTTGTAGAACAGCATATAAATGCAGTTCAACAGTTCCAACGACCTAATTATAACCCCACGGGTTATAAACCAAATACGACCTGGGGACCTCATCCGAACCTTTCTTGGAACTCCAATAGTGAGAAACCGTACGCAAAACCCGATACGACTAATTTTCCGAATGCGTATAAACCATAATCTAATCAGTATCAGCCGCCTCCGAATCAACAAAGTCAATACCAACAGCCTCCCTTCCGTGCTAACCCGCCTAGGGATAAAACTTTCGAAGAGAGCGTGTTGGCATCACTAAAAACTTTAGAGGCCCAATCACAATCGCAGTCTCAACTTGTAAATTCCCATACGCAATCTATAGCAAAATTAGAGTCTCAAATGGGACAATTACCTAATACATTGAATCGACGTAATGAGGGAAAATTACCAAGTCAACCTGTTCAAAATCCTAAAGGTCAGTATGAGGTGAGTTCGGCGAGTGATCAAGTTAACGCTGTCTCAACAAGGACCACTGAACGTCCTGAGGAGGTCGTACCTCCTCCCGAGGCGAGAAAAGATAAGGGTAAAGAAAAAGAAAAGGATGAAAAGGAAGAGAATTCTAATCCCATTTCAAAAGATGCTAATCCTTTAATACCAAATAAACCATCTAAAGCAGTAAACCCTTCCGATTATGTGCCTAGGATGCCATTTCCACAAAGTGGGGAAGCCCCAGCCCACTTCGCTAAAAAGAGCACGAAACCGGAAGATATACTTGAAATATTTAAAGAAGTCAAAATCAATATCCCCCTACTAGAGGCGATTAAACAGATACCCCCGTATGCTAAGTTCTTAAAGGATCTATGCACTCAGAAAAGGAAATCCAGAAACCATCTATCTAAGAAAGTGTTCCTAACAGAAAAGGTTAGTTCCCTATTCACCACTAACACTCTTAAATATAAAGACCCAGGTACTCCAACCATAGCTTGTCACATAGGTGATAAATACATCCACCGGGCTCTTCTTGATTTAGGTGCAAGTGTGAATTTGATACCCTATTCAGTTTACGAACATTTGGGTTTAGGAGAACTGAAACCGACTGCGGCCACCTTACAATTAGCCGATAGGTCAATTAAAGTTCCACGGGGGGTAGTAGAGGATGTATTGGTAAAAGTTGATAAATGCTATTATCCGGTCGATTTTATCGTACTAGACACCGAACCCGTCCTAGATGCGAGTAAACAAGTTCCAGTCATACTAGGACGTCCTTTCCTAGCTACGGCTAATTCAATTATTAATTGTAGGACTGGTGTGATGGATATAACTTTTGGCAACATGACCGTGCGTCTTAACGTCTTTAATGCATCTAATCAACCATATAGAGATGATGAAGAGGCTGATTGCTATGCCATAGACTTAATAGACGAATTAGTCGAAGAGGCAGCGCCTTTTATGTTGACTAAGGAAGCGTTGGAAGCATGCTTGTCACATTTCAATTTTAATGATTTCAACATTGACACAAATATTGAAGATGTAAACACTCTATTGGAATCAGCAAACACAACCAATGCACTTCCATGGAAACCTAAAATAGAAGCTTTACCGCCTCTTGCACATGAACCGGCCTTACCATCCATTCAGTGTTCTCCAACACTCGAACTTAAGCCGTTGCCGGGTTCTTTAAAATATGCATTCTTAGGGAATAACGCAACCCTTCCTGTTATAATAGCGTCAAATTTAACTGAAAATCAGGAAGTACAACTAATAAAGGTTCTAGGAGATCATAAAAAGGCGATTGGGTGGACGGTAGCTGATCTAAAAGGAATTGACCCGTCAGTTTGCATGCATAGAATAAATTTAGAAGAAAATGCTAAACCATCTAGGGAAATGCAAAGACGTCTCAATCCTAATATGAAAGAAGTGGTTATGAAGGAAGTAATAAAACTCTTAGATGCCGGTATTATATACCCAATCTCCGACAGTAATTGGGTCAGCCCAACTCAGGTTGTCCCAAAGAAATCAGGTATCACGGTTGTACCCAACGAAAAGGGAGTCCTTATACCCACCCGTCAAACTACCGGTTGGCGGGTTTGCATTGACTACAGAAAACTTAATTCGATGACTCGTAAGGATCATTTCCCTCTCCCATTTATTGATCAAATCCTTGAACGTCTGTCTGGTCAGAGTTATTATTGTTTCTTAGATGGATACTCTGGTTACAATCAGGTGCCCGTTTATCCCGATGACCAAGAAAAGACAACGTTCACCTGTCCTTTTGGAACCTTTGCTTACAGACGTATGCCGTTTGGCTTGTGCAATGCACCGGCAACTTTTCAACGGTGTATGATGGCAATCTTCTCGGACATGGTAGAAAAATTTCTCGAGGTATTTATGGACGATTTCTCCGTTTTCGGACCTACATTCGATGAATGCCTCCAAAATCTAACAAAAGTCCTCGCCCGGTGCGAGGAAGCAAATTTGGTATTAAGTTGGGAGAAGAGCCATTTCATGGTTCAAGAGGGAATAGTCTTGGGTCACGTTGTTTCCAAAAGAGGTATAGAGGTTGATAAAGCGAAAGTAGAGTTAATAGACAGACTTCCACCGCCTTCATCCATTCGTCAGATCCGTTCCTTTCTAGGTCATGCGGGTTTTTATAGGCGATTTATCAAAGACTTTAGTAAAATTTCACGCCCCTTATGCAACCTGCTTGCCAAGGATGTTCCTTTTGTCTTCGATAATGATTGCCTGAAGGCTTTTGAAACATTGCGCACCTTACTATCCACGGCTCCGGTAATCCAGTCCCCTGATTGGTCATTACCGTTTGAATTAATGTGTGATGCTTCAGATTATGCCGTGGGTGCGGTATTAGGACAAAAAGTGAATAAAATCCCTCATGTGATCTATTATGCAAGTAAAACACTAAACGACGCGCAATTGAACTACACAACAACTGAAAAAGAATTACTCGCGGTTGTATTTGCCCTCGACAAATTCCGTTCTTATTTATTGGGTTCAAAAGTCATCGTTTATACTGATCATGCGGCATTGCGTCATTTGTTAAATAAGAAAGAAACGAAACCTAGGTTAATCCGATGGATTTTACTCCTTCAAGAGTTTAACTACGAAATACGGGATGAAAAAGGTTCTGAAAACGTTGTAGCTGACCACTTGTCACGAATTCTTATAGAATCAAACGATATTACCGCCCTAAAGGATTCGTTCCCAGACGAGCAATTATTCGCGTTATCTACCGTCAATCGTCCGTGGTTCAGTGACATTGTTAATTTCTTAGCTACGGGACATATCCCGAGCAAATGGTCTCGTTTAGATAAAGATCGATTCTTCTCTCAAGTTAAACATTACTATTGGGACGACCCACTGTTGTTTAAACACTGCTCTGATCAAATTATACGACGTTGTGTTCCGGAAAGTGAATTCAAATCCATATTAAATTTTTGCCATTCTCTAGAATGCGGAGGTCACTTTGGCGACCGTCGTACGGCCGCTAAAGTCCTCCAAAGTGGGTTATATTGGCCAACATTGTTTAAGGACGCACATGAATTCTGTCAGAACTGCGTACGTTGCCAACAAACAGGGAACATGTCACATCGTGATGCGATGCCCATGACCCCAATCCTCATCATAGAAATATTCGACGTTTGGGGCATCGACTTTATGGGTCCGTTCCCGTCGTCTTGTGGTTTCGAATACATTTTAGTCGCGGTCGACTATGTTTCTAAGTGGGTGGAGGCAGTAGCGACGAGAACAAACGACCATAAAGTCGTGGTTTCTTTTATTAAAGATAATATATTTTGTCGATTTGGCACCCCACGAGCGATTATAAGCGACGGGGGTAAACACTTTTGTAATCGTTACTTTGAAGCCCTAGTCCGCAAATATTCTGTCACCCACAAAGTAGGAATCGCATATCATCCACAAACCCAAGGCCAAGTTGAAGTGTCTAATAGGGAGGTCAAAAGTATATTAGAAAAAACGGTACGTCCAGACCGTAAAGATTGGTCACAACGACTGACCGATGCGCTTTGGGCTTATCGTACAGCGTTTAAAACTCCTATTGGGATGTCTCCTTACCGATTGGTGTTTGGAAAAGCGTGCCACTTACCAGTAGAACTCGAACATCGATCATATTGGGCCGTGAAAACTTTTAACCAAGATATAAAAGCGGCAGGATGTCATCGTAAACTTCAATTGCAAGAGCTTGAAGAATTGAGAAACGAGGCGTACGAGAATTCAAGAATCTATAAAGAACGATCTAAAGCTTTTCACGATAAAATGATTTTAAGAAAGAATTTTGAGGTCGGGCAACGCGTTTGGTTGTTCAATTCGAAATTACGATTATTCCCGGGAAAGCTACGATCCCGATGGGACGGTCCGTTTACTATAACGCAAGTGTTTCCGCATGGAGCGATCGAAATCCAAGATATGAATGGTGGAACATCGTTTAAAGTAAATGGTCAACGGCTTAAGCTGTATCGAACGGAGGAGGCAGATGAGAGAGAAATTGAGTCGATAGACCTGGTAGATCCGGTCTATCGCGATTGAGCGCATGCATCGGTCGAGCTAGCGACGTAAAATTTAGCGCTTCTTGGGAGGCAACCCAAGCATTAGTGAGAATTTTCTTTAATTTTGTATACTATTTAGCAGTTTTTGGCCAATGTCTGAGTTTATAAACACCCAAAGGATGAAAATTTGAATTATAGAACATGTATACAAGAAAACAGAAAAGAGAAATGAGAATTTAGCATCTCGCGCGCGCGGCCCGCTCGCGCGAGACCTCGCTCGCGCGGTCCGCTCGCGCGAGATATCCCCTTAGTTAAAATTTTTTTTGTAGTCTAAAAAGGAACCCTCAGTGTTTTCTCGCGCCAGGAATCGCGCCCGCGAGACTCTCGCTGGAGCGGTCCGCTCGCGCGAGATTGTCCCTTAGCAAAAATTGGGTTTAGCTTCTTAAAAGAAGCCTCAGCTTCTGATCGCGCTTGAAATCGCGCGAGCGAGACCCTCGCGGGAGCGGCCCGCTCGAGCGAATCTGAGACTTAGGCAAATATTTCTTAACTATAAAAAGAAACCTCAGCTTTTCCTCGCGGAGGAATCCGCGCGCGCGAGGCTCGCTCGCGCGGTTCGCTCGCGCGAGGTTCCCCTCCCTTTAAATAGAGGGCTGTGCCCTAATTTCGCTGAAACTTCATCTCTCTCCCTTTCTCTGCGTTTCTCTCTTCTCCCTCTCGCGATTTCCCTCTCTTACTCTACACACCACCTCCATCACAATCCACCACACACACCCACGACCACCACCACCGATCATCTTCATCACCGGACCACCACATCAAGCCGCAACCGCCGCGGCACCATCGCCACTGCTTGAATTCAAAACAGAAACCCCCTCATCTCGAATCTTCCCATACAGGTATATCTATACCCGTATATATGTATATACATCTGACATATATACATACATCTATGTTTATACATACAAACACACACTGAGTAGGTGTCAGGTGTGAGGTTTTGAGGGTTTCTTGATTTTTATCTACCCTAACCCCTCATGTACACACAGAGCACACATGATCACAGTAGGGTTTGTGTAGCTGGGCTATTGATACCCTTAATCTACACACATGCACAATCTCAATCTGTAAATTTTCAGCCTGTCCCAACTCTAAATTCCGGGTACATATAGATATACATATACGCATACCTACATAGGAACACATGAAGTCGTGGTATATAAAGCACACATTCTGAAATTTGTTTGAATAATTCAACTTAGGGTTTGAAACTTAGGGTAATGTGAATTCAACTGAATCCATACACATATGAATGTATATATATGTTTATAGCAATTTTGATATATATATATATGCATATACACAGAGACACACCCTAATCACTGTTAGGTTTTGAAATTTGGGGATTTCTGCTTACAAGTCTTGATTTGCACACAGATTCATACACATGCACCACTGATCATATAGGATAATCAAATTGGGGTTCTCGTAACCCTGATTCTTCATAAAAATTTTACACCTTTATGTATGAGGATGGTGTGTGCATAATTATAGATCGTACATATGTGTACAATCTATCTGAATAAAATATACATATAGTTTGTGTGTGTATGATTAGGGTATTCCCTGATTATAGATTTAGGGTATCATGGGGGTTTCGGAATTCACTCTCACACATATATATGTATAACTGTGTAGACATTTACAGATGTCAATTTATATATATATTGTAGCACACACAATCTGAGCCCTAAATTTCATACTGGCCCAAACTCTAATTTCAGTATACATATGCATGCGCACGAATCAGAGATATAGAACACAGATATGAGGAAATTTGTCGGCGTAAGATTGAATTAGGTTATGAGATTTTTGGGGACTTTGTTAAGATCTTTAGACCTTTATCCTTCTGATTGCGAATCAGATCCGTCACACACACGCACTATTGTAAATGAGCGCTTGTGTTTGGAGGTGTTGATACTCACAGTCACTCACAGTCTCAGCTTATATGTTCTAATTCTTAACTCACACTCAACCCGAATTTTATACCCTCAACTAAATGGAGCTCATCGACACGTTCATGCCGTGATTAAATTTAGGGATTTTTCATATGCTCACATTTGTGTTCACGGGTATGAATATACTTACACACATTTTCATAGATACACGTAAAGATTGAAATGCATACGGTCTTCCATAACTACGCTCGTTTATTCATATGAGTCTGTGATTGATCACATGGAATAAAAATATTACACAAACAACTTCAAAACCTGATGTGTTACTTTGACCATTACGTCGTAGTCAGGGTCGATTAAATTCAATAGACTTAGGCATCTCCATACAGTCTTAAGAGGTCAGTAGTGTTGATACCAACATTAATATATGCTTACACTTCTTTCAAAACTATAACAGTTTCATCTCATATGCATATTTTCATATTCACTGATCCTTTAACTCATATACATACACGCATACGAAATCTCGAACCCTAACCTTTACTTTATCTATAAACTTTAAACTTGTGGGTTCATTGTCATCTCTAGTTACGTTATCTACATTCAAGTTCATTACACATATGCACTCGTTATTCTAATCTCTTATGCTAGAAGCGTACATAACATTTCTAAAAGCAGTTAAAAAAAAAATTGAATTCGAGCGTATTCATATTTAATATTAACTATTGAAATTAAAGTTTGGAATTCGTTATTCCTCTTCAACTTTAACTTAATGATTTTTAACGTTGCTTAGGCCTGTTTACCTAACTCGGTATCGCCTTAGTAAACATTTCAAATTATTGTATGGACATGCGCGTCTTTTAGCTATTTGTGCATATACATGGAATTTGAACACGCGGCAAGTACCCCGTGACTTGCCGCAAAGTGTGTGCCCTTGTCGGGACAGTGGGTGGGAAGGGGCTGACTCTTCTCACAGTTGCTGGGTGTTCCCCCGTGAACCCCAATTTCTTTGGAAATGTTGAATATATAATGATTGTGTCCCTTGACGGGATTGTTTTCTTGCAGGTGACCCATTCCCCCTATCCCTTTTATTTTTCTTTTTTTGGGCATAGACCAATTTCAAAGCCCGCATTTTCAAATTTTTTCTAAAAACCCGTACCTTCTCTTTAAAAAATGACCAAAAGAACTGTCCGATCCGCTTCTTCTTCACAACCACCACAGAAAAAAGCTAAAGGAAAAGAAAAACAGACCGACCCTCCACCACCGCCCCCAGACGACCCTAACCCAAACGAATTAGGCCCTAAATACGCCACCCGCGGCCTCAACTACGAGGCCGCTATAGATGCTGAGTACTTCGCGTCTGATAAAGACACGAAGTGGGGCCATAGTAACCTAGTAGCCCGAAAGCTGGCCCCACAGCTCTATTTTAGAAACCCCGACCTCATCAGTTACCCCCGTATAGTCCGCCTATTCTACCAAAACTTACACTACCATAAACAATCCCTCAGCCAACACGCCTTTATCTCTACTACTATAGACGGCCACGACATCACCCTAAACCCAGACAACATCGCCGAAATCCTCCAACTCCCCTCCCATTCTTACCAAGTCCCAAAATTGAACGTCCTCAACAAAGCCCACTCCTTCATTCATATCATTCAGGACATGTGTGGCGGCCGCTCTGGTTCGGGCCAATCTATTCGCCGATCGCATATGCCCCGCCAGATGTGGTTCGTCGACCATGTCCTTAAACGAAACCTGTACCCCCTTGGTCACGAGCAAGAACGGACCAAGGCAATCCACCACGCCCTCCATGCCATTTACCGTAGTGATTGGTTCCATCCTGGCCTCGTTATTATGGATGGCATGCGCCATACTTCTCAGGCCATTGATAACGCCATCGACCCTAAGACCCTTTTGCCCTATCCTCGCACCATCACGGCCATTCTCCGGGCTAAGGCCTTTCCTATTCCTGCCGATGAGCCCATTGACGCACATATCCCGGAGTTCGCTTCCGCCGATTGGAAGTTGAGCCTGGATCGTTTAGATTTGGAGGTTAGGAGGGCCCGTGAGGCAGCCCAGGCCCGTCGCGAGCAGGCGGCACAGCGTCCCCCTCCCCCGGAGGATACTCCTTATGCTTGGACATATGGGGACGTCTGTGCTTTCCGTGGAGAGACCTTGCGGCTTCAGTCCTATATGCGTTCATATTTTCAGCTGGCTCATCCGGACCAGCTGGCTGACATTCTAGCCCAGGGCGAGGCTGCATATCAGTCGGCTTTCCCGCGACCAGCACAGCAGGTGGCAGAGGAGGAGCAGGGTGAGGTCCAGGGCGAGGAGGAGGAGACTGGGGATGCTGGTGAGGATGACGATGGGAGTGACAGTGATGGGGATGGTGATGATACTACAGGGCAGGGGAGTACAGGGCTGGAGCTGGCTTTGATTGAGGGGGGTGAGAAGTAGTCTAGGTTGGGTTGGGTGATGGGTATTCAGTTATTTTTCTCTTTTTCTTGTATTTGGATGGGGAGTTGTAGACATTTTCAGACATTCTGGCCTGTATATTAGTTCATTTTGTTACTTTTCCTGTTTATTTAGTCTTTTGTTTATTATTAGGATTTTGCTGTACCCGGCTTCGACCGGCTTAGCTTATTTTTCTCCTGTTTTTCTTTTGCTTTTTCATCTGGGTCTGTAAATAATTTATTTTGCGCTTTTCTTTTGTTTTGTGGTTTGCTATATGTCTGGAACATTATAGTTGCTTCACTGAGTTGATTATCATGTACTGCTTCTGATGATTTAATTTATTACTTATCACAACTTCACAAGCAGTCAGTTAGTAAGTCGTAATTATCGAACCCATTGCACGCTATCAGGAATCGCTTAGGCTCAGGTTTGGGGGAAATTATGCTGAAATTTCCATTAATTATTACGAATTACTAATTAAAAGTAGATATGATCAATATAACTCCACATTAACCTATTCACTACATTGAATCTCAGAACATGTAACTGCTTAATAATTTAGGTTTATACATTCATGGGTAGATCATTTTTGATATATATTATTATAATCCTGAATATCACCTATGTTTTTCATGACTAATAACTTGCGCTAATTATTCTTCAGTTGTGACGTTTTGTATGTTTCAGGACATATCGCTACCACATATACCTATAGTAACCAGATCCTCATTTCTCCTTATCATCTTTTCACTATGGATCATCCTATCTCACCTCCTAGTTCACCTGATAGGTCGTCTAGTCCGTCGAGTTACTATTCTGACTCCAGCTCGTCCTCTGATACTTCTATACTTAGTCCTAGGCTAGCCAAACCTGACGGCACGGTTGGTCGTCCCGGCTGGTGTCGTCGTCGTCGTCGTCCTCGTAGGCCCATTCTTAGTTTTTCTGATTCTTCTGACGAGGATGACATGTTTGGCGATGACCCTACGTCTCTTGATGGCCCTTATGGCGCTCCCCCTACATCCTCTGAGTCGTCTTCGTCTGAATCGGCCGAGTCCTCGACCGATGATGACGATGAGGATGTTGTCTCAAGCGTCGCTGCTATTTCTTTATCTGAGCCTATTGAGTCTAGTGTGCTTTCACCTGAGGTTTCCTATCCATATAGGAACCTACCTGATTATGTGCCGGACGTTGTTCGACAACGTCCGGGTCACCCTGACTGGTCTCCTGAGGACGTTGCCTCGATATTCGCGCCGTATTCCGGTCCTGAGGATGATAGGGTGGATTTGGGTCCGAGTGTCATTGAGGGGATTGAGGAGGGTCAGAGTCTGGATTTACATGAGGATTTTGATGTGGTAGGACCATCGTTCGACCCTGCGGAGCATCCAGAGTGGGAGCTTGTGGATTGGTACTATCGATCTGCCGTACAGCCTCCGTCAGATATTTTCCGTGGAGTGGACGTCCTGGTGACCTTCTATGCTGACTACATCCATGTCATTGTCATGTTCCCCTCTGCATAGGGACATGCAGTGATTTGGTTTGGGGGGAGAGTACATGGATATTTCATTTTAGTGTTTGTTTAGTTTTATTCATATAGTTTTTGTTTTCATACTTTTTAGTACTTCAGTTTACTTTTGTTAGTTTCTTTTATTAGTTTTCGTTTATTCGTTATTTCGTTGATTTGTTAGTTCGTTTAATTCATTTGTAAAACATTAGTTCGTTTAATTCATTTCGTTTAATTCATTTGAAAAAAAAATAAACATTGTAGTAGTTCTATAAATAAATAAAATCAGTTTCTTACTATTGTTCAATAATGCGTTCCTTCTGATTATAATTACATTTCGTTGAAATTTTGAGAATTAAGAGAGTATATAATCGAATGCCTATCGAAGTTATGAGAATACGTCTTGAGAATTGTATATCCTTAGAATCGTTGTGTTATATCTTATACTTGCATATTTTGCTGCACTGCACGTAGTTATATGGATACATATTGACATTGAACTGTAATATAACTTGGATTTCTAAATAGTAAAAAATGTGGAGACTAAAACCGGTGAGCTTTAGAGCCTATTATTCTTTGTGAGGGTTTTAAATTTATCGAATCTCTTTGACACATCGCGCTATCTCGTTGATTGGTCTCATTATTTCTTCATTTTGATTGAAAGTCAAGTAAGTATTAGAATTACCATGTTTTAAAAAATATATATATATTTTCCTTTTATATTATAACATTGAAAAATCATGTAACCGTAGAAAATGACACTAGGCCATCTGTTCTAATAAACCTTTTCGACCTTTGGCCTACCCTTTATAATTTTTTTATTATATCCCTCGGTAACCCACTTGAGCCGTTTGTAAATAAGCCATTTCTTTGTTCACCTATTATCTTACCCACTCCGATATGGAGTTCGCCATTATTAAATATTACCGACCCTATGTCCAAGAGTAGCTAGAGAATAGTTTGCATAAAGAAATTGGGCTATTAAACGACTATAAAAAAATGAGTACGATGTATGGAGTAATGTTAAAAAAAGAAAAAAGAAAAAAAAAGAGAATATAGTTATTGAAAAAAAGAGATGATTATCTTGAAAGAGATATGAAAAAAAAGAGGAAGAAAGAAAAGTAATATAAATAGTCGTGATAGGAAAGCCCTTGCGTTACACATTAAGACTATTCCTAGCTACTTACGGACTTTTTGAATTCCTTTACCTTTCTTTTTCTAAGCCTTAACCCTTGACCAACGTTACAACCTGTATAAAGTCCTAGTCGATTCTATGGAAACATGATTTGAAAATGTTACCGATAAGGAAAAGGAAGTAAAAGCATGGTAGTAATGATATTTGCTTGACGATCGATATCTATTCATGAGACTATGTTATTTTTGTCGTGTCGTTCGTGGTTGAGAGTCGTATGCGAATTTATTAGTTTTGTTTAATAATTCTTTCTCGCATATATCTAAATGAGTGATTACACCTGTTTCAAAGTGATTTTATTTTAGAGTGTAATTAACAACGTGAGATTTGTAGTCGAAGCATAACTAGATAGTTATCTAGTTTATATTCCATGTTCATAGTTGCTGTGTATCCACTTGACTACTACTTCACACACATGCAAGTCTTCGATATATTCTATTGATTCTGGTGATATATGTTTTCGGATTATTTTTCATAATATAGGAAGGCATATGATTGTTTTACTCTTGATAATTTTAAAAGTTTTATCTGAGGTTGATTTTATCTAAAAAGGAATGTGATACTTAAAATTTTGAATAAAATCTTTACAAGTTAATAAATATGGTTGTGGGTGACTTGTTGACGAGAACCCTCACGAGACTTCACTCGTCCGACTAGGGACACCTAGAGGTTTAAAAGGCTTGTTGCACAGGCTAAGTGCAATCGTTATCCATACGAAAATGGAGTAGGAATTTTATTATTTGTAGTTTTATTTCCTTTTTGCTCGAGGACTAGCAAAATGTAGGTTTGGGGGTGTGATCGGCAGAGAACAAATCCCAATTATAAGCCCTAACTCACATTTGTCAGTCGTTTTTATCTTGTTTTTATGTAATTTTACTTTATTTTCTATTTTCTAGCAGGTGTTAGAAGAAAACAGGTATATGAGGTTAAACAAGGTGAAAAAGCAGGAAGAAAGAAGCTGAAAAAGACACTTCGCGCGCGCGACCCGCGCCCGCGAAAAACCAGAAATCGCTCGCGCGATCCGCTCGCGCGAGAACCCAGAATCGCTCGCGCGACCCGCGCGCGCGAGGTACCCAATGTCGCGCTCGCGCGACCCGCTCGCGCGATATGTGTAAAAACCAAAGTTGCGTATTTCAGTGTTCTGAAGAGTCCTGTGCAGACGAAATTACCTGAAGACGTCTAGATTGGAATTAATTGTTGTTTCAGTGCAATACGAATGGGAGGAGACTTCTAAAAACCTTTGTAAACTATATATATCTAGTTTTTATGATTTTTAGGGGTTACACACCTTGAGAGCAATTCATCAATACATACATTCAGCACTTTTTAAAGGCAAGAGGAAGGTTTCTAATGGCTTACATCAACTACATCTTCATGCTTTCACCTACTATGAGCAACTAAACTCCTCATCTAGGGTTTCAATGAAACCCTAGCTATGTAAAGGGGGATTCTACTCTTCTTTATTTTAAGATTTTGTGTTTATGGATAGTGATTGTATGTTGGTGGATTTTATATAATCAGATTTTAATGTTAATAATCAAGAGTACTTTGGATCTATTCTTGTCTTAGATTTTTCCTTATACTTATTGGACTCAATAGTCCTTGATTTCTGTGATTGATAGGAGTATTTACATACAATGGTGCTTATGTGATTGTGATGTTTACTTCTTTTATAATCCATGCTTAGGAAAGATGAGTTATGCTACACCCTAGTTATAGGTAGATGATTCATGTGAACCATAGATGGATTATGTTTAGATTAAACTAACGATATCTTCTTGACGATACTATTGGGCTTGTAGCTACAATAGATCATAACTATCCAAAACATAGAATTTAGAATAAGAGGTTTAGACCCTCAATGCATAGTTAGTGGTGGATTTGTAATCCTAGGTTCCATCTCCATATATTTACATCAATCTTTAATTTTGCATTTAAGTTACTTAGATTTAATTTTAGATCTTATTTACATAAATTCATAGTTTAAAATAGTAGTGATAATCAAAACCTAAATCAATTCAACTTCCAATTTTCTTATAACTATATAGATTAGATTTTAGTAATTAAAGGATTAAAAGTTAACAATCTCTGTGGGTTCGACCTTTACTTTCCACACTACAAATCTTTTGAAAGTAAAGCATAAATAAGCACACTTTTATATCTTGATTTTGACGAGATCAATGATCCCCAAGGCAATCACTCACATGTGATCACATTGAGTTGACCTGCCTAGGCACCATAACGAGGATGTCTGCTCCATGCTCACAAAGATATACACCGCAAACCTTGTTTGTCGGTCCTGAGACATAGGAGTATGAAAACCTGCTTGAAAGTACGATCACTACAACCATATTAACCAGTTTCTCCCAGAAACTCTGCCCAGATATCCCAGATATAACCGCGCTAACCCGTTTCTCCCAATAACTCTGCTCAAATTTCCCAGAAATACCAGAAATTCTGTCCAGATACCCCAGATATAACCGCGCTACCCCGTTTCTCCCAAAAACTCTGCTCAAATTTCCCAGAAATACCAAAAACTCTGTCCAAATTCCCCAAAAATGCCCAGTCCCTCCTAGAAGCTTTCATAAAAACCTGGAAACCCCTGTTATCCCTCGGTGATCGTACTGGAAAGTAGGGTTAGCACACTCTATATGTTTAGGACCCTATTTGTTTAGCTGCTACCTATTAGAAATAGGGGCATCATATAGATTAAGGCGTACATCCGCATGCTTGTCTCATATGCATGCACTATTCCCATCAATCTGCACGCATGGTCTCGAGTCAGTCCACATCACTGTCTTTGTCTGCCTAAAGTTGTCACTGTCAGGATCTGATACATCCCTTTCCCCGAAATCTGTCAGGTTAGTATAGATTCCCAAGGTCAGCAGCCAGGATCCTCGTCGTGGGCCAAGAGTTCAGATAATCGTCTGGTCAGAATCAGTCCGACAGCCTACTTCAGCATGAATAGAGAAGAGTTGGAAAACAAGGTTACTGAGTTGGGAGCAACCATAAGCCAGCAGTCCGACAGCCTAGCCCAAGTTCTGAAGTTCATGGAAGAACTGAAGCAGCAATAGCCACAACCTCCGCCCGAGTTTCCACCACTAGGGTTTGAACCTCCTCCACATAGGAATAACGGGGAGGAAGACTGGTTTCAAGGGGTCCCACCGCTTATGTATGAGAAGAAGCTCCAAGAGAAAATGGACAAGGTCGACAAATTGGAGAGCGTACTGAGAAAGAGCAAGGGAATCGATGATTACATGCTAGACCTGGAAGGCCTCTTTGAGCCTGTTAAGCTGAAACTGCCGGAGAACTTCAAGATGCCTGAAATTGATCGTTTTGATGGAACTGGGAATCCAAAGAGCCACATAAAGTTCTACATGAGTGTTTTCCAATCAATGGGCTGCACCCATGAGCACATTACAATGTTGTTCTCTCAAACCCTCGCCAAGGCCGCTCTATCCTGGTTTCTGACCTTGGAGGTTTCAAAGACTCGGACTTGGGAAGATATAGTCCAGGTCTTCATTGATCATTACTCCTACAACCAAGAGCTCGATGTCACCATCCGGGATCTGGAGACTACCCGGCAGAACCTCAATGAGTCCTTCGTTGCGTTCTTGAGCAGATGGAGGAACAAAGTGGCCCAAATGACCCACCGACCAGTCGAAAAGGAACAAGTCCGGATGTTGATCAAGAATCTACTGCCGTTGTACCATGAGAAACTCTTCTACCAATCCATCTCAACATTTGAAGAACTGTTTGAGATTGGGACTAGAATCGAGGATGCAATCAGGGAAGGGAAAATCAAGAATGAAGAATCACAAAGCCAGCCCAAGAGACCCGACTACTCCCGAAACCCTTCGAATGTCAACGCCCTTAGTAACCAACCCATAGCCTGTTCTCCCCAATCATACCAGTTTACAAACCAAACCAGCTCGCCTAGCCGCCCTTACCAAAATAGGGTACCCCGTGAATTTTCCAAGCTGGATATCTCTCCCTCCGTAGCCTTAGGCCGCCTGCTAAAAAAGGGACACCTCCAACTCCTTCAGCCTCGTGCCGATACCCCACCACCTAACTGTGACTTGTCCAAACGATGTGCCTACCACCAAGGCCCAGGCCATGACACCGACAGATGCATACGTCTCCGCCATGATATCCAAGACCTCATTGATCGAGGAATCATCGAGCCACCACCCATTCAACCCCATGTCACCTAAGCCCATTGCCTATTCTCTCAAATGATCACTTTTACTGACACCTATGAATGTTGAATCCGTGCAGTGGATCGATAGTGTTTGGGACTTCTGCTATAAAAAAAATATATATATATATATAATGATAAATGGGTCACAAAGACACTCCATTTGAGACCAAGTCGAGTCTGTTCTATATTTTGTGTCTATTTCAAGTTTGATCTTGTGGTCGAGTCTGTCTATCATCGAGTTGTTGTGAGTCTATATCGAGTAATGTAATCTTTCTCTTCTGATGGAATGAAGTCTCATTTTGCCTAATCTGATGTGTATATTCATAAGTGCATGAATCGCTGAACTGAAAATGTCACTTTTCAAATTACCATGGACATTACCCTGCTAATAAATTTTTGCATCAAACAAAAAAAAGAGAATCCCAAACAGGTCAAAGTCGATTTCGCACTGACCCCAAAGAAGAGCTGAGAATTGAATAGTCTTACTTTAAGAATTTAAAGATGCTTTTGCTCAAATCTCGAAAAGACATACTTAAGACTGATTTGGGGCTTGCCTAACACCCTTTCCACCATTTCTACCATTTCAAAGCCTCGGACCCAATCCAATTGATAGCCATGCGAACCTGTGCGAACTTGGTCCTTGTTGGTAGCCAAACATTTCGATGAGTTTCTTCCGCCTTAAAAAAAAAAAAAAAAAAAAAAAAAAGAAGTTCGCTAGGTTGAAAACCCGAAAAGGGCCCCTAGGCAAAAATGAGAGCTAAAAAGGTGTTGATTTCCAAAATCTGACCCTAGCCAGTCAAAAGGTTGAAGAAAATTTTGATGAAACAAATGAGAAAATTGTATGCTTCAAGGTACATCATAAGAACGTGCCTGGATCATATTTCCAAAGGCACGGAACAACCACAAAATTCCGAGAGCTGACATGCACGTTTCGGAATTCTAAGATTGCGATTGAAAGATCTTGCAAGAATCAATTACATGAAAAGCAAAATTGACTGGCTAGGCGAAAGTGAAAAGGATCAATCCTCAAAATAAAAAGAACAAGAAAGAGAAAAAAAGGGGGGTTGAAACTGAATCCTTTTATTCAAAACTACCACAAGTGGCTCAAGTTTGAACTGATTTGATGATTGGTTTGAAAAACCCTCATACCCAATTTTTTTCAAGACCTTGCCTTGAACTACGCTTGACCTGATTCCCGCTCGGGGATACGTAGGCAACCACAATGGTTCGGTCACCCTGCCTACCTAAAAATCAACCCGCTTCTTTCCGACCATGGCCCGAACTACGTCGGACCTGATCCCCACTTGGGGGTACGTAGGCAGACTTTCAAAAAGAAAAAGGATGGCTCACTAGGTCGAAAATCCGAAAGGACGCCTAGGCAAAAGTTAGAGCTAAATCCAAAGTAAGCAATAACAAAAGAGAGAAAAGAGCTCGTTAGGTCACCTCATTGGTGCCTAGGCAAAAGTTATGAGCATTTGAGAGATTAAAGTCACGATCATTGCCTCAAGCCAGAAATCACCTTCCACACTAGGGGCAAACGTTGGCTACTCGCCTCGTTTGCCTGAACTCCATTATCTACCCTTCATACAAGGGGCAAACTTCGGTCACCTACCTCGTTTGCCCAAAACCTCCAATAAACCATTGTCCAAACTAGGGGCAAACTTCGGTCACCCACCTCGTTTGCCTATGAATTCTACTTCGTACACCTCAAACTAGGGGCAAACTCCGTTTGCCTAACACGATCCCTTCACACCAAGGGCGAGTTTTCAAGTCACCAAGTTGTTTTAGAATTTTTTTGAAATAGAGCATCTTTTATTCTAAAAGCTAAGGCACTAATTCAAAGCACTTCCGGGGAGAAGTAGAGAATTGATTAGATCAATAGGGAAGAATTTTCAAAAACCAGATTTATCAGCAAAGTGCTGTCATATTAAGATGAGGAGTGAACATAAAAGATGAGCGGTACATCATTCATGATGAAGGCACATTGGATCGTGGCAATTTGAGAATTCCATGTCCAAGTCAATCCTTCTTTGTTTGAGTCAGTAGTAATCTGATCACAAGTGTGTCAGAGATCGAGGTTTCATACAAACTAACCCAACTTTTCTTTTCGTTCCTGTTAAGTCCATTTGTCCATATGGTCTCAAATGTGTGGGTTAAAGGTGATTCCCAATTATAACAAAAAAAAAAAAAAAACTTTGGAAATAAGCAGAAGTACCAAACATTATTACTACACCAGTCAAGGTCGCAACATGAGAAGTGTCCCATGTACGAGTGGCATAAACTCGTAAGTGGTTACAAACTACAAACCGATAGTTATTTCTCAAGGTGGCTGATCGGAGGAGATATCGCCAACACCAAGAGACTATTGCTGATGAGACATGTTGTTGAGGTGTTTCAGGGCCCAAAGTCCAGATGTGTTGATGAGAAGTTTTGATAAGATGTGCTATTAAGATGGTTAAGGTTCAAAGCCCAAGTGTGTTGCTGAGGAGGAGCATCAGATGTGTCGAGGAACATCAGAAGAGTTGAGAAGCATTGTTGGAGCGTCGAGGAACATCAGGAGAGTTGGGAAGCATTATTGGAGCATCGAGGAACATCAGAAGAGAGTATTGTTGAAGAGGAGCATCGGGTGTGTTAAGGAGCATCGTTGAAGAACATCGGATGTTGAAGAGTTAAGGAACATCGGATGTGTTGAGGAGCATCAGATTTGTTGAGAAGCATCGTTGAAGAGTTGGGGAACATCGGAGGTGTTGAGAAGCATCAGATTTGTCAAGGAGCGTCAGCAGAGTTGAAAAGCATCATTTAAAAGTCGAGGAGCGTCATTAAGATTTGAAGAACACCATTGAGAATCAAGAAGCATTGAGAAGCACCGTCAAAGATTTGAGTAGCAACATAAGTCCATGAGTGGCTGTTGATCTCTCATCATCGTTCATGCAACATAAGTCCATGAATGGTTGTTGATGATCTTTCTTTCTCCCAGCAACATAAGTCCATGAGTGGCTGTTGATCTTTCATCTTCGTTCATGCAACATAAGTCCATGAGTGGCTGTTGATGATCTTTCTTTCTCCCAGCAACATAAGTCCATGAGTGGCTGTTAATCTTTCATCTTCGTTCATGCAACATAAGTCCATGAGTGGCTGTTGATGATCTTTCTTTCTCCCAGCAACATAAGTCCATGAGTGGCTGTTGATGATCTTTCTTTCTCCCAGCAACATAAGTCCATGAGTGGCTGTTGATCTCTCATCTTTCTTCATGCAACATAAGTCCATGAGTGGCTGTTGATGATCTTCCTTTCTCCTAGCAACATAAGTCCATTTCCTTCTTCCTAGCAGAGTACATCATCCTCCGAGGACAAAAATAGACAGATACCAGCTCCCGGAGGCCCCAACCGGCCCTCTTGGATTGAGCGCCGAAAGATTTGATCAGCCGTGAGAGATTTAGAGATGGGTCCTGGTTCCCTGATCAAGAGATTCTCCGAGAACCCCGCGTCACCCCCGAGGACAAGAACCGAAAGATACTAATTCCCACTACCCCCAGCAGAAAGTAGCAGAAGAGGAACCAACTCCCGAAAATCAGCCATCAGGAACAATCAGGGCATCACCCACATGAAGCATAATCCTTCCATGGCTCCGTGTCTCCCGTCTATCATGAGTTTCCTCATCTATCCCTTTTCATCACAAAATCCCTCGGTCACCTTTAGCTATTGTCTTTTTTAGACAACGCGCACCTGATCCATCTCACTCATTTGCAACACACACTTCCCAAGTTCCAGAGGTTTGCCCCTAGATCCAGAGTCTTCTAAACCTTGATGTCCTCATCCGAGTCATCCACTACATCACAGTCACGAACACTAGCACAACACCAGCCCACTCGGAGTGGCACAACCCACAGCACCTGCTCATACTAGGATCATAACACTAGACATGATAGGACTCATGACACAATTTATATCACATCCATGCATTACATATCATCCTCATAGCATAGCATCCGCATGTCTTGTTGTGCATGTGTGATTTATTCCTTTGTGCCCTGAACTACGTCCTGGTCTGATTCCCCTTGGGATACATAGGCAGCTCACGCAGAGCACGACCAACACTAACCTCATCATCCTTTCATCTTTTGCAACGCTGTTTATCCTAAACCTATAGCCTCCAAAAAGTCCTGTCTCTTCAAAACTTTGGCACTCGCTTGCGACATGCGTTGCCTCGCAAGTTCATGCCAAAGAGGGGCAAACTGTAGACACCCCATTTTGTCGGCTATCAGATTTAGGAGACCCATAGCTTGGTGGTTCACAATGATAAGGACTCCTGGAAGTCAGCTCTATCTCTCAGAATGCTCAGAATGACCAAAATGCCCCTGAAAGCCCAAAAACTCCCAGATTTGGTCCCAAAGTTCTGAAAACATGCTATGTCGTAAGAAAAGCAATAAAAAGAGTTTTAAAGAGAAATCAGGTAAAATCGTCAGCCCCCAGAGACCCTCGGAAGTCCCGGAAGCTCCCGGAAAGTCCTCGTTGACCGGTTTGACCAAGGTTTGACTAGGTTTGACCAAGGTTTGACCAGGTTTGACCAAGTTTGACCAAGTTTGACCGAGATCGTCCGAATTCACCAAAATCATTTTAAATCATGGGAAAAGTGTTAAAACAAGTTCCAAAAGAAAATCGAGCGAAAACATCGGCTCCCGGGAACTCCCGGAGGTTTCCAGAACTTCCCGGGAATCCCAGGTTTGACCAGTTTGACCAGAATTTGACTTTGGAATCGGGGCACCAAAACAATTTTCAAATATTTTTCATGGATACTAGAGGTCAATAGCTTTCCAACGGTATGACGTACACAATTTTCGGATTTAAAACGAGTTTATTATCAATTTCCGAAGACGAAAAAGGCGATCAAATCGGCTTTTCTCGCAAATACCGCAAAAATTTTCAAAGTGACCCATCCCCGAACTATTTTTTATGTAAAGTATACCCCATTACCTTTCCAACGGTATATCACAATCTCAGTTTGGAGTTCATACGCATTTTCTGTGAATTTCGGACAAAATAGGGCCTTTTCGCGAATACCGGAACCTCTGGGGGCCTAAACGTAAATTTTTGGGCGTCTGAGGAGCAGTGCTGCCGCGGCACTGGCCCACTGCCGCCGCAGCACTGGCCCACTGCCGCCGCGGCACTGGCCCAGTGCCGCCGCGGCACTCAACCCTCGCAGAGTCCATTTTTGTAATTTTTTTGGGGGTCCAATTTGATTAATTGAAAGTCAAAACGACATAGTTTTATGTTCACAGTTGTTTGGGACCAATGGGAGTACTTCTAAAACCCCAAAACCACCCCAAATTGGCCTATTTAAACCCTCCATTGCTCTTCATTTTGGGGGGGCCAAGTGCAAAAGCTTAAAAAGTTGTAGAGAAGAAGAGAGAAAAGGAGCTTCCTCCTACTTATTTGCTATAGAAAGTGAGTTTTAACCTTGTTTTCTTCCATTACCTCTCTTATACTTCACATTCCAAACACCCCCAATCACCATTCTTGAGCATTCTTGAGTTAGGAAGCTACTTCCATGTCCAAATGTCAAAATCTATGAGTGAAACACCAAGCTACAAGTCCAAAATCACATTGATTATCATCTATTGATTGCTATTTACTTGCTTTGATTATATATTGTTCATCTCTTCTTATCTCATTTCTTTTTTATTTTCTTTATTTACTTACTAGTTCATCATCATCTAAGTGATGACATGAAGTTTGGGGTGAGTGAATCCTTATGGATAGTAGCTCTTGACCTCAAAAACATGTTTGATAGATGATGATCATAACCTCAATACTTCCAAGATATTCTTGAAATGTATTGAAGTTATGTCCAAAATAAAATAAATCTCTCCAACAATCTTGGAGGTTCTTAATGATGAGTTTGATGTAGGTATTATAAGTGGCTATAATCCTTATTGAATATTGAAAACATGTTTTCAAAACATCTATTTCAAAACCCCTCTCAATCCCTCTCATTTGGTTTCAAGAAACAAAACTTTGTTTTCTCCAAAATCTTCAAAACAATGAGTCAAAACAGTGAGTGAGTTGAGTTCAAAGATTTCTCTAGAACTCAATACTCAACATATGGATGCAAGGCCACTTGGAAAGTCTTCCTAACTCATTGGAGAACACCCATGATTTTTGGTTTGACTTGGAAGTACTTGGAAATGGTCAATTTGGATCCCAACATTCCTTCCATACATTCTGTTTTTGCTGTCACAGCATCTAGGTCAACTTACGACCTCTTTTCCAGAAAACTTTTCCAAAAGGGGTGGCCCTAACTTATTTTGCCCTTAAAATTAAATGCCTTAGGAAACTTTCTGTATAAAATGGGCCTCTAGATCATTCGTTTTCATTTTCTAAGATTTTTCAACATTTCAGTCGACAGTACGAACTCTGTTTCTGAGTGACCTCTGTTGTTTATATGATTTCTCTCATTCTGTGATAGATATTCAAGATTGGGTTTTTGGGTTGTATTCTAGACACAATAAGGAACATCTCCATAAAAAATCATGCATTGAAAACATTCCTAACCCCTCTTTTCAAATTTCCAAAGATGATGCTACTGTTCTGTCCACTATTCACAGCAAGCATACCTTAACTTTCTTTCTTTGATTTAATACTTATATGCATTCCAAATTAGCTCATATCTTAGGAAGTAGTTCATACTACATTTGTACATATCCCATGTTGATTTCATTCATCCATTCATACACATTTTAGACTTCTAAGTCATTCTAGGAATCCATGAACACAAAGCACACTACAACCTTGGCACATTTTAGATACATACATTGCATCCATGCAAAGATTTGGGGTTTTTGTAACTCTTAATCTAAGAAGATTATAAGGAATGATCATGATCACACGCTCATGCTTCCCCTCGATCTAATCATCCTTTCTCATCCGTCCCGGGGATTGAGAGATCTTCTTTTCTCAAAGATTAACATGCATCATTCTAGTCTTGCTAAGCATATTTTGATTTCTTTATTTATTTGTTTCAAGAACAATTCATGTCCCCTTTAGATCAAGGAAACTAATTACTTGATACATGATTAGATGATTTTTCCTAGGTTTATTTGTGTGATCTTTCACTTTGCATTGTGTGATATTTGGCTTAGATCTTATGAATGATATCTTATCTTTAGATCTACCATTTCAAATCTCCTTATGTGATGTAATATACTATCATAGTATTATTTGTTGAACCAAACATAGTATAAGATGATTATTTGGATGCTAATTGAGGCCCGTTGAAAGACGGGGCGAGTTGAGGGTGTTTTAGTCGCGACAAAGGCTCCTTCCTCTCTCGTACCAAAACCCCGAACCGTGTTCTTTGGTTATGAAGGGCCGGTGCCCTTATCCGCTTGGGTGAGTCAAAATTAGGTTTCTTGGTTCCTTAAAGACCAAGTGGCGACTCTGTATCCGTTTTCAACAGACCATTCTTTTCTTTATTTGATCCAAATCAAATTTCAAAACAATCTCAAACAAGAGAAGTGGTCCACTTCCGGTGTCCACAGTATGTTAAGGGTTTCGTCTATGTGTTTATTGGTATTAAATTCACGTTATAAATCCATGAGCTACGTGCTATATTTTCTATTGTTATGAATATAGTCTAATGACCATTGAAAGTTCATATCCAAACTGTAAGTATATTGTATGGCACGATTATTGCATTGATAAGTGATCAGGAAAATTTCCATCGTACGTATATTGAGAGGAAAATGGAATGTCAGACGTATAGTGAAATATTAATGGTTATAAATGGATGATAATAATGAACTAAACTACAAAATGTACGAACGTGAAAAATAACGATAAAACCTTCAATAACAGATTTAATGCGAATAAGGGACATTGGGCCTCGTTTCTAGTCGTGTGTCTACTGGTCAAAGTTGATTCGTGAACTTTTGTGTCGTGTTTGGATAATTCTTGCAAAGTTGGTCTCTTGATTATTCCATGGAGTCGATTGGTGAGTTATGTTTTGTTACTTGATCTGAGGATCGGTATGACGTGTTCGGTCAAGTGCGGATGGCCTGAGGATCGTCATGATGTGTTCGATCAAGTAGTTGATTAGCTTTCTGCACCCTTGGACTGAGGATCGGCATGACGTGTTCGGTTATGTACGGGTGACCTGAGGATCGGCATGACGTGTTCGTCCAAGTGATTATCAATTTCCCGTACCCTTGGTCTGAGGATCGGCATCACGTGTTCGGTAACGTGCGGGCGACCTGAGGATCGGCATGACGTGTTCGACCAAGAGATTGTTAATGTCCCGCACACTTATACCATTTGGGCGACAGTTTGAATGCCAGTTGGGCGACAGTTTGAATGCCAGTTGGGCGACAGTTTGAGTGCCAGTTGGGCGACAGTTAACTATTCATTGTTGAGTGTTGTTCTTTCTTGACTAGTAAATGCGTTTGGAGTTAAGTCTTCTTTCAGTCAATGTCATTGCTCAGTTTAGTTCTGGGTTAAGTTTCAAAGGGAATGATTGGGTTTAAATAAGACATGGTTTTGAGAATAAGAAAAGACGAACAAGGCATAGTATCGAGAATAAGAAATGATGAACGAGATATGGTTTCGAGAAATAAGAAGAGATGAAGAATAACTTACCTTAAGTGGTGGTAACCTTAAGGGGACCCTCACTTAGCTTAACCGCTAACGGCTTTTCATGCCGCTGGACCTTCCACGTCCAGCCTTTGCAGGTCCAGACGGAGCCGACTGCTATCAAGATGCTGACTTTACTACTAAAGACTATGCAGGTGAAGATTACTACGAGGAAGGCTACGGTTTCGCCAGCTGAAGACTTTGGAGCTTTTCTTATGTTATAGTTCTGTTATTATTATGTTAGTGATGTAATAGTTTAGCTGGTCTTGTAATATGTATCTTTTGGATATCTTTTTGGCCTGTATTATACTACTGATATAAGACTTGGATGTTTTAAATTTTTGCTTCCGCTGAACTTAGTCACTTTCCCATATCACATTATTGTTATAAGCATGTTTGGACAATCAGGTGACACTCACAACCAGTCACGTGTCTACCACCCTATAAAGGAAATTTATTTTTCCCTATTTTTGGTACTTCGGGGTGTGACAGGGATTTTTGGTATCAGAGCTTTAGGTATAGATGCGCTCACTAATTGTCCGACACCTTAAGTTATGAGCCTTAGATTTACCTCGTATTAGTACTGACACTAAGTTAACTCCTCTTGCATGACTATGGAGTCGATCTTCGTTCACTATAATCGCGACGGTCGTATCCAGCCTGCCGACCTTGTACTATATCGACAGCAGATCTGCTAGAAGGCGAGGCATATCTTAGAGGAGGACATACGGATAGCTGTGCTTACCGATGCACTGCAGCATCCAGATCGAGTTCAACTCGAGTCGATCCATGCTTTAGAGACTACCATACTTAATCACCAGGAGCTTATCAGCATGACTCAGGACAAGGCACTATATGACGATATACTTTTCCCAATTATCATGGCGGCACCAGCACCACCATTCTCACCCGAGCCCATGCCAGAGCCAGATGCAGATTTAGATCCCATTGATATAGATAGCGACAACGACATAGCGAGTGGAGAGGATTCTGCAGGCAGTGACCACTCAACAGATGACCCATCTGATTCTGACGACACATATGATGACAATGACCTGACAATTGTGACGATCCGGCGAGTAGCGATGATGAGATGATCGAGGAGGTTGACCCTACAGATGATCTTCAGAGACCAAGGGATGATGTACACGACCATCCAGCACCACCAGTTGACGGGGACGAGATGATACTGATGCCTGAGCAGGACCATGAAGCAGATCCAGCTGACATCAAGGAGAAGAAGGAGGACCCTAAGGAGAAGTTCTTAGAGGACCCGTTATAGATAATAAGAGAGGCAAACTTTACCTTAGATATGGTATGCGAGTACCATAGTAAGCAGTCGTATCCTTTCTACTCATTCCACTCTCTTTGAGTATATCGATACCTTCTATTCTAATGGTCATTTCTTCTGGAAAATGGATCTATATATTTTGTAAAGTGGCTCCGATTACCATCAATAATTATTGTGATACACTCCTTGATAAGTAATTCATTTCCTTGAATTTTTAGAAATTCTCCAGTCAATAATTCTTGAGTATGTACCTTGATCATCCGATTCTTGACAAATTCTTTTGAGAACAAGTTCGATCACTAGTACTGCAAAGTCATTCTTTTTGAGTTATTATTCCTTGAACAAATTCTTACAAGTTTATTTCATTTGAAATAATCCTAAATGAGTTCTCTATCCTTGTTCTTGCCATGAACTCAAAAAAAAATATTGTACTCTCTGAACATCTTGACCTCTTATTGTCTCTCTCAGTTGCTACCTTATTCTTTATCAGTGCGGTTTCGTTTAGACTATTTCACTTATGAAATACCTAATTCTTATTTCATTCGTTGAAGGCCTTATGCCATCAGTTACTTTCATTTCCTATAAATCTTGAGATACTACGATTTCTTCCATAGTAAACAGTCGTTCAATCATTGTTAGATTTACATCTTATTCTTGAATGGATCACATCATTCTACTATTGTACTTCTATTTGTGATAATTCATATGCCTTTTTGGATTCGGCTTCATTTTGGATCAATCTATTCAATCATTTCAATCATCGTATTCTAGTTATTGGGATTATGATGATAAATATAATGTGAAATATAATAGGTATGATTGCTTCGCATAAGGTATGATAGAAACCTTATAGACACGAACTAATACATAGGAATAGAAGAATCTTCTCGATCTCTACAATGGATGAATCATCTCAAACAACTGAGGACCAATCCAGAAGGCTAAGAAACATAATACCTAAGGAGATTGATCCCAACATTGTATTTGGAAGACTGATACAAGGCTTATGGAAGACTGCTGACGGCACTAGCGTAAGTGACTATGGAAACGAGTTGTTTAGACACCTCCATATCGCCCATTCAGAATTGCTTTTGAGACCACTCAAGCCACAACCTACTACACTACTAAGGTCAACCCTACTACAAGGAGCACATGAGATATTGACTTAACCCGAGGCGATGGAAGAAGTAAGAATAGAACATACCTTCAACAGATCGAACGATCTCATAAACTGCTGACATCGACCACGTTTAATCACAACGAATGACTCGCACCGCTAACATTAGTGAAGATGAGTACTGCATTCCACTTTCAAGCCAATGATCAGATCGCATAGGACCTACCAAGAGAATACACATTTTAGGTTTACAACATCGATGTTCCATCAACACACTGAAGAAATGCATCTCTAACCCTGCGCACGTTATAAATTAAAACCATGTAAGGCTGAGTAACTATATTGATCTTTCTGATTTAACTCCTTTTGAGTAAACCCACTATTTTCTACCATTGGTTGCATTAGATCAATTATCCTTATGATGAACCTTGGGATGTCCTTTATTGTTTCACTAATTAACAGTTATTCGTTGTCCTCTCTGATTTCACTTAACAAGATTTTGGATCATTCTGATCAATGATAAATCCAAGTGAATTCATTTGCTTTCTAATGCTATAAGTCACCTCTTTGGTCTTATCACCATGAAAATCGATTCCAATAATTCATTTATAAACCAATCGTTGTAAGTCATTTGGATTTATGATCTGTTAAATTAATCTTTGTAAATCGTTTGGACTGTCAGCCATTTGACCAACTTTTGCAAGTGCGTATCCCTTGACATTATTGCAAAGGATCTCTCTCTATTTGTTCACCTAAGGAACTCAAGCATATTGCACCCCTTTGTAAATTAGTCTTCATTTCCTTTCATTTCATAAATTCTTCTTATTGGTAACCTTGACTTTTATCATTAAGGCTTCACCTAAATTATTGGCTCATGAGACAAGGAATTCTTATGTCCTACCTCGAAGGCCATGCGACTATAGTCATTGCATTACTATGATTATCCTGTAGTAATCATCTAATGGTTATTCTCAGATACTCATTCTATACATTGTGATCCTACGTACAAGTGATTAATCACGTAACTTTTTGTTTTTAACTCAGTACATAATGAGTATTCATTTTGTTATGAATTCAACTCCTTACAAGTGAATTCAATCCTACTCTAATTACCAGTAACAACTTATATGCTTGGTATTAATTAATGCATGGAGAAATTGCTTAAAGACTTGTGTCATCACCTACAATGCCGAAACTCCACGACAATTTCATGTCGACACGCAAAGGAATTAAATCACAATAACACGCATAAAAGGACGCCATGACCCCTACAAGTTATAGAAGACAATCATAAGACCAACTAGACTTCTCAACCATCGCATCAAGTAGCTGAGAGGTAAGAATCTTGCCCGATTAAAGACGCAGAAGAAACAAACCAATATCCCGAATAACTACTCGAATGCAGTCCACAATCATTGAGGAAAACTCTGGATACATCAAAAATCATCACAAGAGACAAAAGAAATAATGAAAGTAAAGTTAATCAGACTGCTGTTCAGACACATCCAAAGCAACGTGATATCTACGATAGCTGCGGAATATCTGGACATCAATTCAAAGAATGCAAAGCACCGAAACAGCTCACTTCAATTGTGGAAAGACTAGACGTGTGCGCAAAGATTGTCCAAAACGAGAAACTCAGAACAAGGTTCCACCACAAAGAAGATCCTAAAAGAGAACTTGCAGATCACCAAATCAATCTCAACATTGAACAAGACGAAAGACCGAAGGTGCCATATTCAATGTCAGAACTATGAATTTCACTTGGCATTGTTTTAGCAAAGAAGTTTGGACATTTGAAAGAATTTGTGAGAAGGTCTGATTAGTTAGCTAGTGGGAACCTCACAACCTTAAAATCTGAGATATTATTAGTACCTTGTACTTTCGAAGACCTAGCAAAATCTAGATTTCGAGGACGAAATCCTCTGATAAGGTAGGTAGAGATGTAGCACCTGAATTTTTCCAAAAATTCCTCCTAGGATATTAGAAATTAGTGATGTTGCCACCAAGGTTGTCAGGTATTCACAATGTTTTTCACATTAGTATGTTGAAGGTGTATCATCAGGGCGCGACGCCATATGTAATCGACTTCAAGGACATTGAGGCGAATAACAACGTGTCTTCCACAGAGAGACCCATCAAGATTTTAGGTTGAGAAACCAAGAAGCTGAGGAACAAGGAGATCCCATTGATGAAAGTTCAATATAATCATCATGATGAAAGAGAAGCTTCGTGGGAAATGGAGTCAGAGATGCGAGAAAAATATTCTTTTCTGTTTTGTAAATAGATAAGCTCTGATTTCTAGGACGAAATCCTTTAATAGGTGGTGGAAGATGTAACACCTGTAATTTTCTGTCATTATAATATCAGCTTTTTCTAATTTCTATATTGGACACACTATATTATTATATTATTATTTTAATTACATGACAGTATGGACGTGTTGTAGTATTACCATATAGACTGTAGTAACCATACCGACTCGACCATAATAAGATTTAACTTAGTCCCGTACCCGGACCCAGACATTAGAAACAATACCAGTTTGCACGTACTTCGAGACCGACATGCATACCAAGGAACTTATGCACATAAACTGAGGAAGTGGAACACAACTCGAGGTGGGCCCACATGACCGGCCATGTGGCAACCACATGCCAACCTCTTGGACACATGTCCACTTGTTGGACACATGGCATAGCATGTACACATACTCCAAGATACCTAGCACATGCATCTCTCCTATATAAGCACACCTACATGCATACACACACACATTTGACACTCTTTGTCTTTATAATCTACACCTAAGTGAAGAAAGAGAGCTGGGAGTTATAAATCCCATGGAAATATGGAAGAAAAACAAGGAGAAGAAGAAGGTGACACCATTGAAGTTGAAGTTCAAGCTCCATCAAGCTCAAGAACAACATCAAGCTTAATTTCAAGCTTTAGTGAGTAAATTGTGAGTAATTGTGAGTAATCTAACTCGATTTAGAACACATATAATATGTACTAATGTTTAGTAGAAGTTTGATGTTGTTGTGTTGAAGCTTTCATGACATGCAAGATAAATCCATAAATCTGAGAAACTGAAACTCTCAGCAGAACATAGTTTAGAAAAATGAATGTTTTGTGCAGCTCAAAAATCCGAATTAAGCTAGTTTTTTTTGTGGTAAACGCTAACTCATTTATCTACAAATAACTCTTCTATAGCTCAGTGTACAAATCAATCCTTCATGGGTGAAATGCATGTACAACGCAGTGTTATAAATCTGAGAAACTGAAACTTTCTGTAGAACATAGTTTAGAAAAATGAATGTTTTGTGCAGTTCAAAATGGAGAATTAAGCTAGATTTTTTTGTGATGAAAGCTAACTCAATTATCTACAAATAACCCTTCTATAGCTCAGTCTAACAACCCTTCCTTCATAGGTAAAATTCACGTACAATGCAGTACTATAAATCTGGGACAGAACAGTCCGAGATATAAGAAATGTCTTGTAAAATAAATAGTTTGAGTAGCTCAAAAATGTAATTGAAGCTAGATTTTTTTTGTACATGAAGATATTCCTATTATCTATAATGTTTTTGTTTTGAGTTTGATCTACAAAGCAATTTATCATGCCCAAATAAATCATGTTAATTCAGTCAACACAGTGAAAATGTATCTTGGCAGATTGTACAGCTTTTTGTATAATGTTTTGTTTATGCATGGTGTTGATTGTTGATGCTAGTTTTCCGGTACATGTGTTGTTATGAAAATCTCGTGCTATGGTAGTGCTATCGCGTAGATGAGTATGTTAAGGGTTTCATCTATGTGTTTATTGGTATTAAATTCACGTTATAAATCCATGAGCTACGTGCTATATTTTCTATTGTTATGAATATAGTCTAATGTCCTTTGAAAGTTCATACCCAAACTATAAGTATATTGTATGGCACGATTATTGCGTTGATAAGTGATCGGGATTGATAAGTGATCGGGAAAGTTTCCATCGTAAGTTTATTGAGAGGAAAACGAAATGTCGGACGTATAGCAAAATATTAGCGGTTATAAATGGATGATAATAATGAACTAAACTACAAAACGTACGAACGTGAAAAATAACGATAAAACCTTCAATAACAGATTTAATGCGAATAAGGGACATTGGGCCTCATTTCTAGTCGTGTGTCTACTGGTCAAAGTTGATTCGTGTACTTTTGTGTTGTGTTTGGATAATTCTTGCAAAGTTGGTCTCTCGATTATTCCATGGAGTCGATTGGTAAGTTATGTTTTGTTCCTTGATCTGAGGATCGGCATGACGTGTTCGGTCAAGTGCGGATGGCCTGAGGATTGTCATAATGTGTTCGATCAAGTAGTTGATTAGTTTTCTGCACCCTTGGACTGAGGATCGGCATGACGTGTTCGTCCAAGTGATTATTAATTTCCCATACCCTTAGTCTGAGGATCGGCATGACGTGTTCGGTAACGTGTGGGCGACCTGAGGATCGGCATGACGTGTTCGACCAAGAGATTGTTAATGTCCCGCACACATATACCATTTGGGCGACAGTTTGAATGCCAGTTGGGCGATAGTTTGAATGCCATTTAGGCGACAGTTTGAGTGCCAGTTGGGCGACAGTTAACTATTCATTGTTGAGTGTTGTTCTTTCTTGACTAGTAAATGCGTTTGGGGTTAAGTCTTCTTTCAGCCAATGTCATTGTTCAGTTCAGTTCTGGGTTAAGTTTCAAAGGGAATGATTGGGTTTAAATAAGATATGGTTTTGAGAATAAGAAAAGACGAACAAGGCATAGTATCGAGAATAAGAAATGATGAACGAGATATGGTTTCGAGAAATAAGAAGAGATGAAGAATAACTTACCTTAAGTGGTGGTAACCTTAAGGGGACCATCACTTAGCTTAACCGCTAATGGCTTTTCATGCCGCTGGACCTTCCACGTCCAGCCTTTTCAGGTCCAGACGGAGCCGACTGCTATCAAGATGCTGACTTTACTACTGAAGACTATGCAGGTGAAGATTACTACAAGGAAGGCTACGGTTTCGCCAGCTGAAGACTTTGGAGCTTTTCTTTTGTTATAGTTCTGTTATTATTATGTTAGTGATGTAATAGTTTAGCTGGTTTTGTAATATGTATCTTTTGGATATCTTTTTGGCCTGTAATATACTACTGATGTAAGATGTAGATGTTTTAAATTTCTGCTTCCGCTGAGCTTAGTCACTTTCCCATATCACATTATTGTTATAAGTATGTTTGGACAATCAGGTAACACTCACAACCAATCACGTGTCTACGAACCCATAAAGGAAATTTATTTTTCCCTATTTTTGGTACTTCGGGGCGTGACATGCTCTCAGTTAGAGGAGCATTAAGCAGAAATGCATTGCAGACTCAACTATAGAAGTTGAGTATGTGGCTACTTATAAAGCTGTAAAGGAAGCGGTTTGGCTCAAGAAGTTCGTTATGGAGCTCGAGGTGGTACCAGCGTCGCTATCACCTATTACGCTTTATTGTGATAATAGTGGGGCAGTGGCACAGTCCAAGGAACCAAGGAACCACGGAAAGGGAAAGCACATAGAGCAGAAGTATCATCTAATCCAAGATATTGTTCAACGTGGAGATGTGACTGTTAGTAAGATTGCCACCTCTAATAATCTTGCAGATCTGTTTACAAAGGCCTTGCCACAGAAGGTCTTTGATTGTCATCTAGATAGTCTAGGTCTCAGATGTAATCATGTATGGTTGTGAGTGCAAGTGGGAGTTTATTGGATATGTGCCCTCAAACCATTACTTTATGTATGAGACATTGACATTTTAATATGGATATCAGCTTGACATTTCATTATGTATGTTTCTTTCATGAGATGATTGTT
This sequence comes from Hydrangea macrophylla, assembly GCA_033977485.1. Taxonomy (NCBI): domain Eukaryota; kingdom Viridiplantae; phylum Streptophyta; class Magnoliopsida; order Cornales; family Hydrangeaceae; genus Hydrangea; species Hydrangea macrophylla. Next base: position 709,909 of record CM066988.1, on the reverse strand, counting down.
AATCCTTAAGTATCATAGTAAGTAATTCGTGTGTGTATGAGATACATATAAGTGATATACAAATTATTATTCTTTGATACTTAGAGCTTGTCACAATGGATGATGAGATTGGATATCTTATCAGGTTTACACTGTAGCATGATTAACTACCATTGGATGAATGACTTATCTCAATCACTAGAGTGTAACTCTTATTTAATATGCTAGTGCTTATAGTGCATTGACAGACCTGAGCTTTCCTATTGAAACTCAAGACTATCAATAGTCAATAGAAACTCATAACTTGTATAAGGTACGTGTTCTCAATCTTGAGACGATTATGGATACAAACTGTTGATATGGCTGCTTTGACTTACCAATCAGTGGGGTCTATAAAAAATCAACACCTGGGTATCTTGGGTATGTCATGTTCACAGAGTTGTGAACATATATTGTCAAGATAGAATCTACCCTTTGATATAAAGGAAGCACTCCCTTGAGAATGTCACCATGTTGATTACTGAGAACTGTAGTCTTGTTGATAAGTAGTTATCAACATGTTTGGTAATCATGAGAGGTGAATGGGACTCAAGGAATATAAGAAGTAATCATGATTCAAGTTGACACTAACAGTTATTCAACTATCAGAATATGATTATGAATACTGAAGGTAGAGGGACATTAGTACACCATGAAAGTCCAGTTATCACTTTGGATATGTTCTTTTGCATTGGAGTTTAGTTATCATTTTATAGTGGAGTATAAACATTAACAGATCAGCTGGTTAGTTTGCTGATCAAAGAGTTTGGTCATGGGAATTAACAACTGGTCTGAGCCAACGATAAAGAGCCTAGAAGGTCCTTCTTTTAGCTTTGCCATGATACTTGTAAAGGCACATAAGGATGATGTTTGGACAAGTTCGATCGCTCGAAGATGGTTCGATCGATCGAAGGCACTTCAATCGCTTGAACTTTAGGTCAGTTCTGGGAATCTATAAATAGGGCAGCTGCGTCCAGAAATAAGAGTTCGTCGTTTTAACAAGCCAGAAGCTGCAGAAACTATTTTTAGAGCTCCCAAACCTTCTCCTTCCTCTCTATTAGGGTTCCCACCAACCCTAGTCCTTCTAACAGGCATCTGTAGGAGTCATAAAGGTGAAGACATCCTAGTGGAGGCTGTTGCACCATCCAGGAGAACGAAATTCAGAATTGGGTTCAAGACTTGAGGTATAATTTCTTGTCCCGTCTTGTTAGTACGCATCTATAGAATTGACGAGTAGTAGATCCTGGGCTATCAATAAGTTTTTGAAACTTAATATTTCTGCTGCACGTTTAAAATTATTTAAAACGTATTTTTCCTTCATGCCACTCTATCGATTATGCCGTCGAGTCCAAGCTACTGCTGCCTTATCCCCGAACCATTACAGCGATTCTCCGATCTAAAGCGTTTCCTATACATTCCAATGAGCCTATTGATAGATGTATCCCAGAGTTCTCTTCCACAGATTGGAAGTTGAGCCTCTCGACTAACTAGACATAGAGGTTAGGAGGGCTAGGGATCAGGCCCAAGCACGCCAAGAGTGACAGATACAACGTCCCCCTCATTCGGAGGATACACCCTATGCTTGGACATACGGAGATGTCTGTTATTTTTAGCTTGCACATCCCGAGCACCTGGAGGAGGTCTTGGCATTGGGAGAGGCTGCATACTAGTCTGTATTTCCATGACCTGTATAGTAGGCTACTACAGAGGCTGGTGAGGAGGAGGCTACTGAGGGAGGTGATGGTGTTGAGGGTGGAGATTATAATGATGGGAGTGATGGTGATAGTGATGGTCAAGGGGGTTCAGGGTTAGAATTGGTATTGGTATTGGTATTGGTAGAGGGTGATGACAAGTAGGGGTTGGGTGATAAGCTTCATTTTTATCTTGTTATGTATTTTGTTGGGTATTGGGTGGATATTAGACATTTTCAGACATTTAGCCTGTGTATTCTTTTACTTTTCTTATATTGCTCTTAGTTGGTCTTTCTGTTCTAGGATATTACTGTACCCAGCTATGACCAGTTTAGTTTACATTCATGTGCTTTTATTTTCTTTTTGGGTCTGTATCTATTATTTTGGTTTCCATTATTTTCTTTTCTTTATGTTTTGATTAAATTTCTAATATTTATGCTAGTTAGACTACACGATTAGCTTTATTACTTGGTGATTCCGCATCTAGTAGTGTTCACGTAGTATTTTGAATTGAAAACTTATGCGACCGAATTCATTATCACATCTCATACCCCAAGCACTATATAGGAATCTACTAAGGTTCAGGTATGGGGGAGGTGTTGCCCAAAGTTTCATTGATATTAAAATTAGGTCACATAATTTGAACATTATATTCATCAGCAATGCATGTTGTCAATCACCAGTAAAGTTAATTTTGTTTTTAGGTTTAATAACAAAACCTAATTAAATTGTAGTTTGTGTTTAATTTTGTTCTTAGGTTTAGAACTTCAAAGATCCATACAGCTTTACCTCATTCCTCGATTTGTTTTTCAAAACCAGTATTATGGATCATCCTATCTCTCCACCATCTTCACCGGATAGGCATTCTAGTGAGTCAATTCTTCACTCTGATTATAGTACATCTACCGACGATATCTCACCTATATCTATTGTACTTAAAGCCAAATCTTATGGTCCAATCGACCGTCCCAGTTGTGACCCCTGTTCATGGTACCGTCATCGTCCTCGCTTCCCAATTCCTGTTTATTCTGATTCTTCGGACTACAAGGATAGTCTATTTGGCGATGATCTTACATATATCGATAGTCCCTATGGTGCACCTCTGACTTCCTCGGAGTCCTCTTCTTCCAATTCGGCAGATTACTCGACCGATGACAATGAGGGCATTACGCAGAGTGTAGGTGATATCCCTTCCGATGAGCCTATTGAGACCATTGTCGCTTCGCCTAAGGTCACGTATCCTTATAGGGATTTGCAGGATTATGTCCCATACGTTGTGAGACTACGACATGGACATCCTGATTGGTCTCCAGAGGATATAGCTTCCTTTTTCACACCATACGATGGTTCAGAGGAGGATGAGGTAGAATTAGTACCCGAGATAATCGAAGAGGAGGATGCAATAGAGTTGCCTCCATTTAGTCTTGCGGAGCATCCGAATTGGGCACTGGTTGATACATATAGATGAGATACACCGCCACCTTGATCAGATGCATTTAGGGGAGTGGATATACTAATGAACTTTACCATGGAGTACATTCATGTCATTGTTATGTTCCCACTAGCATAGGGACATGCGATGACCTAGTTTAGGGGAAGTATTATGGATGCTTTGTTTAGTTGGAGAAGTCTTGTTATTTTGTTTCGATTATTAATAGCTTTAGTAGTTACTAGCTTTATTAGTTAAGAATTTATTTTTTTAGATGTCATTTCAAGTTCTTAATTCCTTTACTCATTGTAAAAAATAATAATAATACTCCCTCTGTCCCATTTTATGTGTCCATCTTGGGGAATCCAACTATTCAAGGGGACAAAAAGAATCTACCTCTACTTTCAACAATTGCCCATAATCATTGCACTTTCTTTTTTTTGTTTGGTTTTGGTGTTGATTGTAAGGAAGGGAAGTTTGGGAAACTAAGTAAAATTTGCATACTAATTTAGGAAAGTGGACAACAATTTTGGAACATCCCAAAAATGAAAGATGGACACATAAAATGGGACGGAGAGAGTAATAAATAAATAAAGTGCGAATTTTAATACTGTTCAATGTTCAATTTCTTTCTTGATTGACTAAATTTCATTGAAGTCTTGAAGTTAAGAGAGCACATAATCCAATATCTACTAAAGTTATGAAGGTATATTTTGAAAGTCATATATCGTTGGAATCGTCGTTTTATATCTTGAACATGCATACTTACTTATGCATGGCACGTAGTCATGTGGATGCATGTTAATATTGAACTATAATATATTTTGAATTTCTAGATAGCAACATTGTGGAGACTAAACCGGTGAGCTTTAGAGTCTTTTCATCCTTGTTTGAGGGTTATAAATATACTTTATCGAATCTCATTGGCAAGCGCATAATCTTGTTGATTAGTCTCATTATTTGTTCTTTTTGTTTGATTGAAAGCTGAGTGATATTATAATTATCATGTTTAATGAAACATAAATATATTTCCCTTGATATCGTAACATTGAAGAACTATGTGACCTTAAGAGATGATATTAGGCCATCCTTCTACCTAAACCCTTTTTGGCCTTTGACCTACCCATTATAATAATTTATATCCTATGTTTGCCCCTTGAGCCTTAAAAATAAGCCGTTTTCTTTGTTTACCCATTATCCTACCCACTCCAATATAGAGTTCGCCAATGTATAAAAAAATTAGCTAACCCATGTCCATGAGTCATTGAAAATCGTTGTCCGTAAGGAAATTGGGCTAATAGCGACTAGTAGAAAGTAGAGTATTGAGTAGTGTGAAAAAAAAAGTGATATATATATAAATATATATCGAAAAAGACAAAAAAAAATGAAAATAAAATATAGTTGAATTCGTGTCTTGAAAAAAAAAGAAGAAAAAAAGAAATAAGAAGAAGAAAGAAGAAGAAAAAAAGACTGAACTAGTGAAAGCGAAATAAATAGTCATTATAGTAAATGCCTTGGTATTAGACATTACGGCAGTTCGTAACCCTTTTCAGACCCTTTGTTATCCTTTGCCCTTCTTTTCTTAACTTAAACCCTTGACCAACATTTCATCCCGAATTAAAGTCCTAATTGATCCTAGGGAAACGTGAATTGAATGTGGAAAAGATAAAAAAAAAAAAAAAGGGGGGGGGGGAATAAAACATGGTAGTGGTGATATTTAGTTGCATTCGATATCCTATTTGTGAGACTATTATTCTTTCGTGTTATATGTTGTTTCGTGTCATATGCGAGATTTATTTGTTTTATAAATGATTATCTCCCTCGCATAAACTCGAGTGATTACACCTGGTCTGAGTGATTTCATTTTAGAGTGTGATTAACAACGTGAGATTTGTAATCGAAGCATCGCTAAACGGTTACCAAAGTTATATTCTAAGTTCATGATAAGACACATATCCACTTGATTACCTCTCACACACATGCAAGTTATTGATATACTCTATTGATTCTTTTGATATATGTGTTTGAAATATTTTCATGATTTGAGTGGATGTACGATTGTGATACTCTCGATGACTCAAGCTTTTGTTTGATACTCAATGTTAGCAAGAATGATGCAGATGTTGAAATATTGAATAAAGTTTTTCTCTTTACTCTAATAAAAATCATTGTGGGTGTCTTGTTGACGAGAACCCTCACAAGACTTCACTTGTCCGACTAGGGATACCTAGGGGTTTAAAAGGCTTGTTGCATGAGGTAAATGCAATCGCGATCTATGCGACAATGGCATAGGATTTTTTTTAGTAGTATAGTTTTTTTATTATGTTCTTTTTGCTCCAGGACTAGCAAAATGTAGATTTGGGGGTATGATCGGGAGTGAACAGTTCCCATTTACACACCTTAATTCACATTTGTTAGCACTTACTATCCTGTTTTCTTGTACTTTTACTTTGTTTTCCATTTTTGCAAAGTGTTATAAGAAATCAAGAGTTCCAAACTATTAAGGGTGTGAAAACAGAGCAAAAGGAGTAGAAATAGCCATATCGCGCGCACGGCTTGCTCGTGCGATTTACAGAAATCGCACTCGCGTGACCTACAGGAAAAATTGAATCTGCTCATTTTAATGGGCTGAAGACCCCTATGCGAGAGAAACTGCCTAATCCCTCTATAACTACATATAAATGATTCTAATTCAATTTTGAGGTTGCACAAGAATACATACGTCATAGTATACAACTTTGGAAGCAAGAGAAGGAGAAGATCTAGTTTTGAAGGTTTCTGATGGCAACAATCAACCTCATCTCCATGTTTTCATTAACTATGTGCAACTATACTTCTATTCTAGGGTTTCAATGAAACCCTAGCCATGTAAAGGAGAATTGTGTGCTTTGCTTCTTTAGGGTTTTATGTATTTGGAAAGTGATTGTATGTTTGAGGATTATAACTACATAATCAGATTTTTAATATTAATAATCAATAAAATTTTGGGTTTACTATTGTCTTAGATTCTCCCTTGTATTTATTGAACCCAATATTTCTTGATTTCTGTGATTGATAGGAGTATTTACATATAATAGTGCTTATTTGATTGCGATGTTTGTATCTTGTATGATTCATGCTTAGGGAAGATGAGTTGTGCTACACCCTAGTTATAGGTAGACAATTCATGCCAACTGAAGATGAGTTATGCTTAGATTAGACTAGTGATATCTTCTTGTCCATACTACTGGGCTTGTAGCTAGCCAATCATAGATCTTAAAGTAGGAAGTATAGATCCCCGATGCTTGGTTAGTGGTGGATTTGCAACTCTAGATGTTGTTCATACATATTTAAAACAACTTTAATTATTGCACTTGTTGACTTAGTTTTAATGTCATTATATTTATATTTTCATAATTTAGTTCATAGCAATAGTTCAATTCAAGAAATTAATCAAACTTTCATTTTTCTATAACCAAATAGATCTAGGTTTTATTAATTAAAGAATAGATATAAACAGTCTCTGTGGGTTCGACATTTACTTCCACACTGCAAATCTTAGAAAGCAGAGCATACTTTTCATCTTGATTTTGACCAGATCAGTTGGGCCCATATAAAATCTAAAGGGGAGGTTACACGTGGCCCATCAATAGAGCTAAAAGTAGACTGATGCGATATATTAGAGTGCTATAACTCAATACACATGCCACGTGTAGCCGCGAGGGTCGTGCTACGTGCAGTTGCTGTTAAGATCCCATTATTCCCAAATAATGGAGAAATTAAATGGGTGGTTTCTTAATCGCCATTCGGTGGTTATGGTGACTGTGATGTTTTTAAAGAAGAGTAAGAGAACGAAGAAGGGACCCCGAAATCAATGTCACGACCCATCCCACTACACGTGGAAATAAGACACGTGGCATGCCACCAAGGCTCATCCAATTAGATTAAAGTAAAATAGCAACGAAAATCATAAGTACGATCCATAAAATCAGAGTCATAAAAATTTTTGCTCGATTAAAGCACTTCCAGAAATAATCCATTTTGAAAACAAAGATCTAGTCGTACGCGTCAGGACCCAGTCGATTGCTTTGAGATTACAGAGAGTATAACATCTAAACAGTCAAATGTAGTCGACTATGTGGGGGCCCAGTCGACTGTGGTATCCAAATCCCAATCGACTAGTACCCTATTCAGGCAGAACCTTCCATTCTGAAACACAATCCAGTTAACTGTTTCTCAACCCAGTTGATGGTGTTTTTCACAAAATGAAAATAAAATTCTTACCCAAGGGCTCCAGTCGACTGCATCGAGAACCTCGTCAACTAGTTTCCCCCCAGCAGCATGTTCTGCAAAATTTCTACCTCTAATGCTACCCCAACACATTTAGGGACCAATTACACAAATCAAACCATTCCAAAGTGGTTCTAGTTGTATTATAACATTACTGAAACATAATTATAGGAGTTTACTATAATTTACAAAACTACTAATCCATCTTGAGTTTGACGTTAAAACATACGTCTAATCCATATTTCATCATTGGAATGGAATTACAAAAATACATACAAGAGTTTCTCTCTAGCAATCCTACGGCCTCACTCCTCATGCTTCTTCTTTCCTTTCTTCTTATCACATGCAATAGAGTAAAGCTCCACTACACAGCTATATGCTGAATGCACAATTCTAAACATATGCTTATATGACAATTCATACTTTAAGACATCAAAACACATGAAATTAGTCTCTAGGAAGAGTGGTACGTTTCTATCCGGTAATTGAGATTGATGCCGTGGAAGGCACCCAGTGCCCTGGCTAGGCATTCCTCTAAATCAGACACAACAACTATCGATATCATAATCCTCAAACTTCGAGGAGCTTATCCCCGGATGGAATTGCACCAAACTCCCCTTTGACTCAAGTAGACACATAGCATGATCACATAAACATTTATACTTGCTTTTATTGCATTTTCATGTGCATAATTAACGGGCCAAATTAGCACATGAATTTTGACCGAATCCAAAATATCAAGTCCAATAGTTAAAGCATGTAATTCCCTATAGTTTGTAGGCTTAGAATTCATACCTCTTCTGATTTTTCTCTAACATTGAAGGAAGTGCTAGGGGACCAATTAAACGTCGGATCTCAGATTTTGAAAGATTCCTACAAGTGTTATCATGTTTTCCCCATAATTCCAATGTTAGGATTTCTGTAAAAAGTTGTCAAACAAGGCCTAAGAGACATCAAAATGTAGCTCTTACCTCGAGGAGTTCATATATGAAGTTTGGTGAAAAACTGATGATTGGAAGGTCATCGATTACGTCGTAAAGCTCGTGGGAATAGAATCTCCCTTTTCTCTCTCTCTCTAAGACATTTTGTTTTTGGATATTTTGTGAAAAATATCTTGAGTTTATTACATATAGGCATAACTCTAAAAAATTATGTTTACCTCACCACGAGTTCTCAAATCTTCTAATTATCCTCTGAAACGTCGCACAAGTCCACCTCACGAGTGAAAACCATAAATTATAACTGTTATTGTCAAAGTTCCGTTTGGGTCCGTAAATTCATTCTGAAAACTAATCTCGTGGAATTTCTATATAACCTACCTTTTATACAACATATCACTAACGTTCACACAAAATAATTCAAAACGATCTAACTCAAGATCAAAACTACCAGAAATTATAAAAGAACGGGTATAATTACTATTCACAAATACCAGATTCTGTTAAATAACATTTAATCACATAAATGTCATTTAAGTCATGATAATGCCTTATGGATTACCAATTACCGTGTCCTCGATTGACACCCACCGTTGACCCACAGTCAACTCCTTCCACCATTATCAAATAACATTGATAATCCTTTAAAACCATTTATGCATTTTAAAACAATTTAATTTTTAGGACGGGTAAGACAACTCTCCCCTCCAAAAAGGAAATTTGTCCCCAAACTTATACCATCTCCTCATGTCACACTGACTTTACATCGATACTTCCCACATTTATCTCATCCCAAACCACATATCTCTACTGGGATATCACAAGCTTACGAGGATAATAAATCCTCAAGCTTTGTAGGAAAATAAATCGTCAGAGCTCCTTTCCCAATCTGATTGATGATTCACATCGAACAACACGATAAGTAACAATACCAAGACCTGAGTAGAACACACTCAATAGTCAATCCTGACAATAAATCATATCACAACGTCACAACGTCGACTCTGAAATCATTCGTTTGTCACATATTCGAAACTTAACGGTTTCATAACAATACCTAAAATAGAGAAGATAACTCATCTTCCATTCACTCATCTTTCTTTCAACTACCGGTCGTTTACAAAATGTCTTGAACTTGTTAACAACCACACACGATTCTTTATCTCGAGGTGGACCACAATTAAGTACTAATATATGTACATACCCCGCTACTAAGCCAATGCTTCGACTAACTATTTCATATATTATAGATTCAATTCCTTATCCAGCTAATCACAAAATGCTTGTAGAACCATAACACATTTCAAACAACTTCCCATTTCTTATCAAATTTCAATCTTTCTTTCCTAATAAATCCATATCACGGCAACATCAATTCAAATGACTTTCACACAGTCGGTAGTCCATCACACTAGTACTTTCTCTCTGTCTCTAATTATTCTTATCATTCTATTCAAGTTTCACCAACCTCGTATACTACCATCATTCATGCCTCGTAAGGTATCAATCAAGTTCTGCCATACCATTCTACTTGTTTGAGTCTACATATGTCCAAAATCACCCATGGTGAGGTCAAACACATTCGTTGTTCATCTCTCCCAAGTTTGTAATCGAACTACCGCCGATTGAAATAAAGGATTCATACATTACACTTCCATTTTAAAACTTTCAACAAAGTCAAATACATTTATCATTTATGTTTTAAAACAAACTAATTTAAAATCTCACATAACACTTTCATCTCTTTTCGCAACATAATTGCCCCAATGTCTGTAGTAACAAATAACATTGTTAACCAAAATCAACTTAGTCAATCATCCACGTCTCACAGAATTCATTACAACTTATCCTTACGTCCAAAAAATACTTCATCACTGTCTCTATCCTTTGACTATTCACAGTCCATCCGATTCTCATAGTGTACATATACCCTGAGTCAATTACCTTTTTGTTGGAGATCACAACCCCACTGTAGTCCATTCCCATCTCATATCCTACTCGCCTACCATTCTTTATGGTCATCGATCCAGTAGCTCCATTACTATTGGCGTAGTATTTAACTCCATAAGCCTCTGGTGTTTCACTTTCACCTTTACACAAGTCTATACCAAACATAATTCATGTAAATCTCAACTCATCTTGAGTTCCTAATAAATCCTCACATAAAGCGAATACTTTTTGCATTATATATCAAGGCACCAAAACTTATTCCAACATCTAATGTTTTATAATTGTAGTCGAATTTAACTCAACTCCAATTTAAACTCTCTCATCCTTTATTTATGTTGTTCACATTTCAAATCCATTGTTCCTGAATATTAAATTGTTCAAAAAATCCATACCATCCCCGTATACAACCTGAAGGTAATCCGGTAATTAAATCTTCCCATAAAGTGCTATAGTCTTACTATGTTCGATAAATTATCCACTTCCAATCACATACCTTTCACGACAATACCCAAGGTCACTCCTTTCTCACTCTAATTACTAATGTCAACTGATTCATAAATGTTTCTTCAAGTGCTTCACAATTTATGAATCTCATCAAGTTCCTGATCATTCAAAACTTCAAATTATTCATAACCTCAGGTTATTCCAATACTTAAACCAGAACCAAGTTTTCTCTAGAACAACACTCATGGCAACTCCTTTAATGCCATCACCTCCAACTCACTCAGTCCAGACATACTACATTTCATTAACTCTTCACTTTAGAATTTCCATGTTCATAGCTTGCTCACGTAGAACTCATTCGTTCAACAGACACCAATGCGTCCTAAGCGCTAAGTACCCCATCTCATTCCATGATACCCGGCTTCCCAAAGTTCCTTGATACCTCCTCATATGTATCTATTACTACTTTTCTCAATTAAATCAAAAGTTATGTTTTAATAAATTTTAAAATTTATTTGGGATAAAATTAAACATTCTCAAAACTCTCTAACCTCATTGGAATTCAATACAACTGAGGTAGCATTCCAGTGTATCCACCACTATCCTCTAACTGCTTTATATTCCTACTATCATATCCAATAATGTACTCAACATACCACCAAGTTTTCACCCCACTCTTACCGTTCCCGTTCATTTACCCATCAAAGCTTTATCTTTTCAATTTACATTTTCACTTCTCTACAATGACTTGCCTAAAGTCTCTCTACTCCTCTATCCATCCCACATTTGCTCTTGTTCGGTATCGTAATACTTGTCGTACTCTAGCATCCTATTAATAGCAACTCGCATTAAATACCCCCACGATGTTTTAAAAGCATTAAAAAGGTTTTCATTTTATTTTTGAAATACATTCAAAATTCGGGTTTAAGGTTATCCGTACTACAACTCTCTGTAATAACAACCCCCTCCGTAGGATTCCCTACCAAGATCCTCTTATATCCATGATATCCAAATATCAACTTGATTCCTCCGACCCCTTTTATCACATTCAATCGAACACACTTATCTTTTACTTCCAATCTCATATTCAAACTTCCTTTATTCTATTTCCTTTGACAATCATCCCAAAATACCATGGAAACTTTACTACTATTCATTCCAATCCATTTATCTTCCATCTGGAACTTTTATAATTTCTCCTCCGAACCTTTGTCGTCCTTATCATTACATTCATACGCAAATTATCGTTAAGTCTTAAGCAGCTACTCCAAAAGTTTATCATTAACTAACCTTCTACCATTTGTAGTTTCAAACTATCAAACATCCACTACCAATCCTATTCTCAGCCACCCATCTTAGGTTAATCCTCAAATTGTCATGCCCCGGCATAGCAAAGTAGGAAAAAATTAAAATTTCCATATTTGGACTCGTGGATACGTGGTTGGTTTGAGGATCGCATACTTGTCCATACAAGAAAGAACCAAGATCAAAGTAATAAACAATAACTGAAGCAGTACTAATAAGCATGGTGGTTCTAGGCTTACATAATATTAAACATCATTAGAGTCTTAAATCCATTATTACAACCTACAGAAATGAAATGGAAAGATAAACCATCCTGGGCATAAAGCCCTACAACATAGTAATAATAATAATAACAACATTGACATCTAGTGCCTCAACCAATAACAAAAAATACATAAATAAAAATTCTTGATTTCTACTAGCTAGCTCGCAAACCCATTGCCTTCCTCGACGTACTCCTCGTCTGGGTAATTTACCTCTGCACGATCGGGACGTTTGATTGTCTAGGACATGAAAGTCGTCAGCTATACTGCAAGCTAAGTGAGTAAACTTACTACACTGAACGGGCTCAGAAAACACTTGTTAATCCGTTAAGAAAGAAAAAAGTTCCAATTTCTCTTAATTTATGAAAACATGTCTTTAAGTCTCAGTTATTCTAATCTCGGGGTAATGCGTACATTTAGGAAACGTTCAAAATAATACTCGGATCTTTGGAAAACAACTGACGTCGATAACTGATCACTTTGGATTTGGACTATCGGTCCAATCTTTAAAAACTCAACACTTTAGTTTGAACCCTAGGTTCAATCTTTTTGACTCGACTCTTTGGATCACCGATCCAATCTTTGGACTATATGCCCAATCTTTCTCAAACACGACTCTTTGCATGCATCTGGCATAAGTACTATTGGCCTAGAATATCACCGCTTTCCAGTCATGGGTTACCATCTTGTCATCGAGCCCAATGGCTAATTGACATCTATTCTCTTGTCATCATGCCCAAATGGCAAATTGACATCAGCCTTATGGACTCATTACTTGGTAGTCTCAATCTTATTCTATTCAACCTTAGTTAATTCATCATATTGCCCAAGCTGGCCACTTGCTTGACGTTAACCATCTCAACAACTGAACCCAGACTCTTTACTCTTTCTCGAACTGACCAAGCAAACGAACAAAATGCAGGGAATAGACCGACATATATGATCATCTTGTTATTAACATTTTTACATATTTTTAATCATTAACAACTAACACACGTGGTACATTAAAGCACATTATTCTCAGGGCGTACTTAAGTATGTCACATTACTATTCTCGATGCTCTCGTACGTCTTTCACATACGTTCTGTCGGTTAATCGTAATATGAAGTTAAGAAAACATCTACCTTATAACCTTATTAAAGGTATACATTACTAAGGTACTACTCCAATAACATACGGTACAACTTATAGCAAGCACACATAAGCATATATATACATCTAGTACATCCCAAGGTACAACTATCATAGCTCATGGTACACTATCACAGCTCATGGTACAACCAACCTTAACGTAACTCTTTATATATATAACAAACCATTCTTATAATTACTGCCTAGTCCGAGCACTCGCGCCTCTCAAGTGCACTCACTTGGCCCATCCAATAAGCTCAAGCGCTTGTGCTTGGTCCGAGCACTCAGGTTCAGTAGTTTCAATACAGTGATAGTTTTGGCAACTCATATATACCTTTGATCTTCATGCATGTTACATTCATGGCTCTAGATTGTTAATATAACTTTGTAGAACATGATTTTGAGTGAGTAAGTGTACTCACTTAAGATCTAAATGAAGAAATATGATGGAAATGTGTGTATATGTACTTAAGCTTCAAGAACTACTCAAATATCATCTTGGGTCTTCATGCATTTCACATGCATAAGTTTAGATAATGAATTAAACTTAGGAAAACATAATTTTGAGTGAGTAAGTATAATCACTAGGATCTAGATGATGATCTAGTGCTAGGATGAAGAAAATATATATGTATATGCTTGATCAAGGCCTTGATCCTCCTTTAAACTTCTTTGGTCCTCAAGTCTTCAACTCCAAAACTTCATTTCATTGAGATGCGAGTGTTTATGTGTAGAAGAGAGTGTATGTGAGGTGTTTATGAAGCCATACAAGCATATTTGAGTGTGTGTTTGTGTATAAAATGCATAAGAACTCTCATACTCTTTCTCTTAAAGATAGTCTCTATAAATGTAGAATTTCTAAGCCCAAAATGCTAAGCAATACTGGTATTTATAAACTTTTTGAGACCCAGGGGAAAAATAGTCATTTTATATATTTTTAGCTCTAGCTAGAGCTCGAGCGCTCGCTCCTCAAGCGCTCCCAAAGTCCAAGTGCTCGGGCCTCCTAGTTCAGTAATCCTTATTTTGTTTCAAGGATTCAAAGGCCCAAGTATACATCTATAAGAACTAATCATCAAAGTTAATCCATACACAATCGTAACTAACATATACGGATACAAAAATACTAAAATACATGCATACACCGATGAATACAGGTAAAAGGGTCAGTGTTACATCTCTCCACCACCCGTCAAAAGAGTTTGTGACCAAAATCTGAGCTAACACTCACTAAACAACTCCGACTACTTCTCTCACATAATAGACTCCATCTCCCAAGTAGCTTCGCGTTCTTCGTGGTGTTTCCATTAAAATTTCACCAATGGGATCTCCTTGTTCCTCTGCTTCTTGATCTCTTTCTCCAAGACGGATACTGATATTTCAGTATAGATTACTCTGTTGTCCACCTCAATGTCTTTGAAATTGACCTTATGCATTGAGTTGTGCATGTACTTCCTTAGCATGCTAACAAGAAACACGTTGTGTACTTTAGACATCTTCAGCGGCAGTGCTAACCTATAGGTGACCATTTCTACGGGTTCAAGAATCTCAAATGGTCCAATGTAGTGAGGAAAAACTTTTTTTTCTCTTTTGTCCGAATCTCACCACTCCTCTGACTAGAGAAAACTTTATCAAAATGTGATCTCCAATGCAGAATTCCAGCCCTTTCGATGCTTGTTCGCATAACTCTTTTATCTGCTCTAGGCTACCTTCATCTGTTCCTTAACGATGTTGATCTTTTCATTTATCTCCTGAACTATATCTGGTCCCAAGAGCTTGTCTTCTCCAGCTTATTCCCAACAAAGAGGCAAGCAACATGATCTTCCGTAGAGTGCTTTGAACAGTGCCATTCCGATGCTTGAGTGATAGCTATTGTTGTAAGCGAACTCAATGAATGGCAGAAGTGTCTCCCAGGTGATTTTAAAGTCGATCACACATGCTCATAGTATATCCTCCAACACTTGATTTGTTCGTTCTATATATCCCTCTGTTTGGGGGTAAAATACAGAACTCAACTTCAATGAGGTTCCCATAGCTGCTTGTAGACTCTCACAAAATCTAGTGATAAAGTGAGAATCACAATAAAAAATAATCGAAATTGGCACACCATGTAGTCAAACACTCTATTACAAGTAGAGTTAGCTTATCTTCTCGACTAGATACATCATGTTGTACACAATGAAATGCGTTGACTTTGTGAGTCGATCCACGACTACCTAGATAGCATCATATATGGTTTGATTGCAACCTCAGAAAACCCATGACGAAGTCTATGGAAATGTGCTCCCACTTCCATCCTAGTACCGACAAAATTTGTAAAAGTCCTGACAGCTTCTAATGTTCAGCTTTAACTTATTGGCATGTAAAACACTTCAAACCATGCTCTGTAACGCCCCTTTTCATGCCTTTCCACCAAAACATTCTCTTTAAATCCTTATACATTTTCATACTTCTTAGATGAACTATCAATCTTCACCTATGGGCTTCATTCATCACTTCTTTTCTTAATCTATCGTCCTTTGGCACACAAAGTTAGTCTCGACATCTGAGGCTTCTGTCTTGCCCAATTCTCCATTCTTCCAGATCCTTAGCTGCTGCTTTCTCAAACCATTATCACAATCCATCATTCCTCTTCTGAGCTTCAATAATTCTGCCAATAAGAGTTAGTTCAATGATAAGGCACCCAAAGTGTCTTTCTTCTTCCTAATTAGCGGCTTGGAAATCAAATTCAGCTAAAGTCTCCAATACTTTCCACTCTCTATTCATCAAAGAAACAATCCTACATTTGTTTTACCAGGGTGATATTATAAAGTGAAGTCGTAATATTTAAACAACTCCATCCAACGTCGCTGCCTCATATTCAACTCCTTTTGAGAGAATAGGTACTCGAGGCTCTTATGATCAGAGAAATGGTCGAACTTCTTTCCGAATAGATAATGTCTAGAAGTCTTAAGAGCAAAAATGATAGCCGCTAGCTCTACATCGTGTGTTAGGTAGTTTACCTCGTGTGGTTTCAGTTATCGTGATCCATAAGCGATCACTTTTCCTCCTTACATAAGCACGCATTCGGGTCCTTCATAAGAAGCATTGCAATATATGGTAAATCTCTCTCCATCCTTTGGCATGGGAAGTACTGGCACTTACATTAACCTCCCTTTAATTCTTGAAAAGCACTGTCTAACACTTTATACTTCGAATCCTTCTTCGTCAAGCTAGTCAAGGGCGCGGCAATCTTCAAAAATCCTTCTACAAATCTCTAATAGTAACCTACTAATCCCAGAAAACTTCGTACATCTGAGGCATTAGATGGCCTATTTTAACTTAAGACTATGTCAATCTTAGATGAGTCTACCGCAATTCCTTCCAAAAAGACCACATAACCCAAGAATTTGACTTCTTCCATTTAGAACTCACACTTGCTCAATTTAGCATACAATTGATGATCCTTGAGTGTCTATAGCGCAATCTGGACATGTTCCTTATGTTCCTCTTTTATCTTCGAAACAATCAATATGTCATCAATGAACACAATCACAAACTGATCCAAGTATGGTCAAAACACCTAATTTATCAAATCCATGAATACTACAAGGGCATTAGTAAGTCCGAATGACATCACCAAGAACTCATAGTGACCATATCTAGTCTAGAAAATCATCTTTGGTATATCCTTAGATCAAACGAGCAGCTGATGGTATCCCGATTAAAGGTCTATCTTCGAGAACGTCGTCGCTCCCTGCAACTGGTCGAACAAGTCATCTATCCAAGGGAGGGAATACCTATTCTTGATTGTGACCTTATTTAACTCTTGATAGTTAATACAAAGTTAGAGTGATCCATCCTTCTTCTTCAAAAACAACACTGGTGCTCCCCAAGGTGATGAACTTGGCTAAATGAATTCCAAATCCACCAACTCTTGAGCTTGCTTGTTTAACTCTTGCATATTTGGTAAGGGGTTTTAGAGATCGGCAATGTTCCTGGTGCCAATTCTATGCAAAAATTGATTTCCCTCTTTGGTGATAATCCAACAATATCTTAAAATACTTTTGGAAAGTCTAGAACCACGGGTATCTAGGTCACAGAATCCTCAGTGCTAGAACACTCCACGGCGGCTAGACATCTAGCTAGAATTGCATCACCCAAGGGGTTGTACTAAAATAGAAAGGCACGCTCCCATGTATAGAGAATAGAATTGACTTACTAGTATAGTCTAACTTGGCATGATGCTTCGTAAGCTAGTCTATTCTAAGAATCAAATTGAATTCCTTCATCGTCAACATGATCAAATTAGCAGGAAGAACTGTAGACACCCAATTTTGATCATACTGATAAGATTTAGGATGGACAATGTCTTGGAGGATTCGATGATGAAAAGTACCCTGTGGAAGGTACTGGATTCCACACAATTGAAAGATCAAACTTCGGAAAGTGACTTCAAGTTTAGAAAAGCCCTTTTCCATGCATAAATCCCAGTTTTGTCAAAATCATCTCTCAGAATTCATATTCATTTAGGGTTACATTAACATAAAGAACGCAGTATTCTAAGTATCTAGAGATTCAACTTTAAATAAAAGTTCAAAATCGATGCACACTGAAAAGCAATTTTGAAAAAGAAGTCATTTGATTTCAAAAACACGACGAAAGTTCTAGAGGACTTCCAGACTTCAATTGGACTTCAATTTTCATTTCAAAAACTCCATGAATATTTTTATATTGAAATTCAACTCAATAACTTTACAACGGTACATAAATAGATGATTTTGAACACCAAAAAGTAGTTTTACAAAAATCTGGAAAAGCAGTGCATGTAATTTTTGAAACAGGTATTGTAGGCAATCAGGGGAACCAAAAAAACAAATGGCGATTTGGGAAAGTGGGGTGTGAAGGAAAAATCGGTTTAAATTAAAAGTTTAAACACGCAGCAGAAAAGTCAAGTTATAAAAACTTAATGGTAGCCCCGAATCTACTACTCGTTAATTCCATAGATACGCACAAGAGGGGACAAGAGTTATACCTTAGTGTCCAATTCTGATTTTCTTCTTCTTCCTTGGTCATGCAGCAGCCTCCACTAGGTTGTCTTCACCCTTATGTCTCCTGCGGATGCTTCCCGGAGAGACTAGAGATGGTGGGATCTCTAATAGAGAGGAAGAAGAAGGTTTGGGGCTCTAAAATAGTTTCTGCAGCTTCTGACGTTCTAAAACGACGAACTTATTTTCCAGAACGCAGCTGCCCTATTTATGGATTCCCAGAACTGACCTAACCTTCAATCGATCGAATAACTTCGATCGATCGAATATTCGATCGATCGAATCATCCTCGATTGATCGAACCTGCCATGACTTCGATCGATCGAACTAGCTTCATTGATCGAACCTGTCTTGACAGCTTCCTCAAGTGTCTTTCCAAGTATCCTGGCAGAGCTAAGAGTGGGACCTCCTAGGCTCTTTATTGTTAGCTCAGATCAGTTGATTAATTCCTATGACCAAACTCTTTGATCAGCAAATTAATCGACTGATCAGTTAACGTTTACTCCACTATAAAACGATAACTGAACTCCAACACAAAAGAACATATCCGAAGCGATAACTAGACTTGTATGTTGTACTAATGTCCCTCTACCTTCAGCATTCATAATCATATTCAGGTATTCGGATAACTGTTACTGTCAACCTGAATCATGATTACTTCTTGAATTCCTTGAGTCCCATTCACCTCTCATGATTACCAAACATGTTGATAACTCTTATTAATAAGACTGCAGTACTCAGTAACCAACTTGTTGACTTTCTCAAGGGAATGCTTACTCTAAAACAGAGGGTAGATTCTCTCTTGACAATATATGTTCACAACCCTATGAACATAACATACCCAAGATACCCAAGTGTTGATCTTTTATAGACCTCACTGATTGGTAAGTCAAAGCAGTCATATCCACAGTCTGTGTTCATAATCGTCTCAAGATTGAGAAGACGTACCTTATACAAGTTATGAGTCCCTATTGACTGTTTGACAGTCTTGAGTGTCAATAAGAAAGCTCAGGTCCGTCAATGCACTATAAGTACTAGCATATTAACTGAGAGTTACACTCTAGTGATTGAGATTCATCACTCCATCCAATGGTAGTCAATCATGCTACAGTGTAAACCTGATGAGATATCCAGTCTCATCATCCACTGTGACAAGTTCTAAGTATCAAAGAATAGTAATTCGTATCTCACTTGTATGTATCTCATACACACACAAATTACTTACTATGACACTTAAGGATTAACAATCATCTCATAAAAGAAACATACATAATGAAATATAAAGTTGATATCCATATATTAAAATGTCAATGTCTCATACATAAAGTAATGGTTTGAGGGCACAAACCCAACAAACTCCCACTTGCACTCACAACCATGCAGGATTACATCTGAGACCTAGACTATCTAGATGACGATCAAAGACCTTCTGTGGCAAGGCCTTTGTAAATGGATCAGCAAGATTGTCAGCGGTGGCAATCTTGGTGACAGTCACATCTCCACGTTGAACAATATCTCGAATGATATGATATTTCCGCTCTACGTGCTTTCCCTTTCCGTGGTTCCTTGGCTCCTTGGACTGAGCCACAGCCACTGCCCCACTATTATCATAATAAAGCGTAATAGGCGACAGCGACGCTGGTACCACCTCAAGTTCTATAAGGAACTTCTTGAGTCAAACAGCTTCCTTTGCGGCTTCACAAGAAGCCACATACTCAGCTTCTATAGTTGAGTCTGCAATGCATTTGCTTAATGCTCCTCAAACTAACAGCACCACCTCCCAAGGTAAAGAGATGACCGGACGTCGACTTCCTCGAATCTTTATCTGACATAAAATCCAAGTCAGTGTATCCTACTGGAATTAACTCACTACCACCGTACATAAGCATGTAATCTTTAGTCCTTCTCAAGTACTTAAGAATGTACTTAATGGTTGTCCAATGCTCTGGACCTGGATTTGACTGATACCTGCTAACCATGCCAACAGCAAAACAGATATCTGGTCTAGTGCATAACATCGCATACATGAGACATCCTACTACCGAAGCATAGGGAATTCATGTCATGCGATTCTTCTCCTCCTGTGTCTTTGGACACTGGTCCTTGGAGAACGCTAAACCATGCCTGAAAGGTAACAAACCTTTCCTCGAATTATCCATTGAAAACCTAGTTAGCACTTTATCGATATAACCAGCTTGAGATAATCCCATTATCTTTCGCTTACGATCCCGAAAGAGCTTTATCCCTAGAATATAGCTCGCCTCTCCTAGATCCTTCATATTGAAAGTAATAGCTAGCCAAACCTTGATCGCGTTGACAATGCTGCTACATCATTTTCAATGAGTAAAATGTCGTCAACGTAAAGCACAAGAAAAGCCACCACTTTCCCTCCACACTTCTTGTATACACAAGGTTCTTCCAGATTTTGTATGAAACCAAACGACTTGACCGCTTGGTCAAATCAGATGTTCCAACTCCTAGATGCCTGCTTAAGCCCATAAATGGACTTTTGCAACTTGCATACCAAGTTACCTTTCCGACCAGCTATGAACCCTTCTGGTTATTGCATATAGATGTCCTCCTCAAGATTGCCATTCAAGAATGCAGTCTTGACGTCCATCTGCCAGATCTCATAATCTAGGCATGTAGCAATGGATAAGAGTATCCTGATGGACTTGAGCATGGCCACCGGCGAGAAGGTTTCCTCATAGTCAATGCCCTCCCTCTGAGTATAACCTTTCGCTACAAGCCTAGCCTTAAAGGTCTCAACCTTTCCATCAGACCCTCTTTTCCTCTTGTAGATCCACTTATAGCCAATGGGTTTAATATTGGCTAGAAGTTCTACAAGATCCCAAACCTGATTGGAATCCATAGATTCTAATTCAGCCTTCATAGCTTTAACCCAATGAGCTGAATCAACATCAGCCATTGCCTCTTCATATATAGTAGGATCAGATTCAGATTCTATGGAGAAAGCTTCAAAAACTTCTCCGAAGAACATGTATCTATCAAGCTGACTAATAATCCTCCCACTACGACAAGGTACCGGTGCGGAAATAGGTGAAGAAGTGGTGTTTTCTTGATTTACATTGTTATTAACTATGGGTTGGACTGAGGGCTCTCTTTCTATCTCTAAAAGATCTATCCTTCCCTCAGGTTTATGGTTCATGATATAATCATCCTCTAAGAAAATAGCATTTGTACTAACAAACACTTTCTGTTCCCTTGGATCATAAAAATACCATCCATAAGTACCCTTTGGATACCCCACAAGGTAACATACTTCCGATCTAGAATCCAATTTGCGCATCTTTCCTTTCAGCACATGTGCCGGACACCCCCATATCCAGAGATGTTGCAAAGAAGGCTTGCGCCCAATCCACATCTCTCGTGGTGTCCTTGAAATAGATTTACTTGGTACTAGATTTAGTATATAAGCAGCGGTTTCCAAACCATAACCCCAAAGAAATAATGGCAACTCGGAATAACTCATCATCGACCTAGTCATGTCTAAAAGAGTCTGATTCCTTCTCTCCGCTACACCGTTCTGCTTAGACGTACCAGGTGCAGTCAACTGTGACAGAATCCCATTCTGTATGAGGTGATCAATAAACTCATTAGAGAGGTACTCGCCACCTCGATCAGATCGAATGGCCTTGATATGTGTTCCCAATTGCTTCTCCACTTCAGCCCTAAACTCTTTGAACTTTTCAAAGGCTTCAGACTTGTGCTGCATTAGGTACACATATCCATACCTAGAGTGGTCATCAGTAAATGTTACAAAATACTCATAACCACCCCTTGCTCTAATGTTTATTGGTCCACACACATCAGTATGAACTAATTCCAACAATGCATTGGTTCTATTTCCCTTTGCTAGAAAGGGCCTTTTGGTCATCTTACCCTCTAAACAAGACTCCCAGACTTCCATTGGTTCGAGAACCAAATCGCCCAAGTCCCCTTCTTTGACTAGTCTGCCAATCCTATTTAGATTGATATGACCAAGCCTCATGTGCCAAATCCTTGTTGGATTAGTGGAAGGTCTCTTTCTTTTAGATGGTACAGTTACCACTGAGTTATTAGGTTCCATGCAAGAATCTTTAGAAATATTGGGAGTAATCACATGCAAACCATTTGATTTAACACTAGAACATATAAAAGAACTATTTCTTTTAATCACAACATCAGTTCCAAAATGAAAAGAATAACCATTATTCGATAAATTAGAAACTGAAATTAAATTACGTCTCATTGAAGGGACGTAAAGTACATCTGATAAAATCAAAACTTTATTGTCTAGAAATTTTAAAACTATGACTCCTATAGCAACCGCAGAAATGGTTGCGCTAGAACCTAGAGTAAGTACGATTTCCCCATCACTACACCTCCTGGTTGATCTGAACCCCTGCAATGAATTACAGATATGGTTAGTCGCACCAGAATCAATGCACCAAGTGTTTGAAGTATCCGTTATAAAACTTACTTCAATTATATGTGATTCAATCATACCTTGAACTCATGTAGCTAAGAATTCTAGACAGTTCCTCTTCCAGTGGCCCTTTTCACCGCATTGGAAACACTTTCCTTTGCCTTGGCCACCTACCTTCCCTTTGCCCTTACATTTTCCCTTAGTTTTTGCAATCTTAGGGACCGGTCCAACACTTGAACCACCAGTACCAGCCTTCTTCTTCCCTTTCTTTCCTTTCAGTGTAGATCGGGAAGAGGAAGTGCTTTTCTCAACGTTCAAAACGTTTACCCCAGGTTTGATCACCCCTTCCGCTGCCAAAAGAGAACTCATCAATTCACTCATTGAAAAATTCATTTGATGCATATTATAGTTAAGTTTAAATTGAGCGAATGAAGGCGACATCGAATTGAGGATCATATCAACTTGGGTCTATGCATCGATGTTGGCACCTAGGGTCTCCAACTCGTTTAAATAACTAATCATTTTTAAAACATGTTCCTTGACTGGAGTCCCTTCCGACATCTTTGCACTCATTATCTTTTGCATGGCTACCTGTTTGGCAGGCCTGCCATGCTCCCCAGACATCTTTTTTAGGGAGTTAATAATGTCACTGGAAGAATCATTCGATTGGAATTGGTGTTGCAATACACCAGCCATTGAGGCCAGAATGTAGCAACGAGCCATTCCATTCGACTTCTTCCATTTGTCAAACTCGCGTATGGCAGATGCTGAAGCATTTTTTGCGGGTTCTTCAGGGCTTGGGGTGGTGAGGACATATAGGTGATCCTCCGCAGTTAACACAATGTCAAGGTTACGTTTCCATTCAGTGTAGTTGTTTCCAGTTAACTTGTTTTGAGTGAGTATGGTGGCAAGTGGACTAAATGCAGATCCAGACATTATGATTACTGAAAAATCAAACAAACAAAATAAATATAGATATCAGAATTTGACAGTTTAAAATAAAATAATTCTTACAAAAAACTCTTATTTTTAAAAACAAAGTTGTCGGAATATCGAAACGAAAGAATAAAGCCTCCGTGTGGTGGTCAATGTTCGATCTTTCGATTAATCCTAACTTGTCCGCTATGCAACTCTTGCAAAACAAGTTATGACTCCCGAACCTATTTGATCTCTAAGCTTCTGAATAATGGCCCGTGTGGGATCCCTTATCCATAGTTTAGCTAGTGTGTACCATTAACTAGGATCCAATCACAACCGTCTCAAGTAGCGCCTCCGTGTGGTGGTCACCCTCTAACACGTCTGATTGATCCTATCAAAGGAAGTTCACATCTAGTCACCAATGAGTAATGCGCCCTCCGTATGGAATGATCACCCCTGGCGAGGTGACACAGAATACACCACTCATCTTACAGTGAACCATTAATGGAAGATTATGGGTGTTTATTAATAAGACCCTCTCCCACTAGATTTAGTAAATAAGGATTTTGCTTTTGAAAAATGTTTCCACACATTACCCATAAACATCCAATGTTTACTAACGCGTTGAAATGGTTTTTGAATTTTATTTTAGAAAGCTTGTTTTACGTGCATGCAAGTAGTAACAATATAATTAAATGCCAATCACAAACCAAGCACATAAAACAAAAAACTAAACTTGAAAATAAAGACATCCAAACGATGCCTCTATCTCCCATGGCTCTGTCTCCATACAAGCTCCTTTTGGTTTGATCGCCTCCAGCTCCATCTTCATGGACAACGGCTCCATGCTCCATTTTCATGGATTTTCTAATTCTATTACATTTGACCTATGCTTCTTTCGAAGCTTACAATTTATCTAGAAATAGAAATAGCAACAACAAAATAAAATAAAAGGCTAGGGAAACCGGTGCGACTTTCCTTTTCGTAGGATTGAAGTCGCAGCGCCCTTTACATATGCCTTAAAACCAAACCAAACTTAAATTACAACATGCACCAATCTCAAACAATTTAAATACAAAATATTCAAATGACTTGGTACCATGGGAGATAGCGACTAATCTTACTGCAAAAGGGTTAGTCGAACGTACAACCACACATATATAACAAATATATGTAACTATTGGAACACTTAATTGATTCACATAGTATATAAACTCTTTACATACTAAATTAGAACTTAAAACAGCATCTTACTTCTCTGTCACAGTTCGATCGATCGAAGACCATTCGATCGCTCGAACCTTCGATCGCTTGAACATTGTTCAATCGCTTGAACATTCTATTTCACATAATAATTTGAAAATTTGCAGAATATATGAAAATTAAAGTTTTTAATTTCAAAACTCTTTAAAACTGTGAAACAGAGAACCTGACAAAGAGTCTGTCTCGATCAATCTAACTACATTCGATCGATCGAACACCAGAAGGTTTCGATTGATCGAAAACTGTTCGATTGCTTGAGTACAGAGAATGTTCGATCGATCGAACCCGCCTTGCATCCTATGCAATCACAGATTTGTACTCTGCTGCGATAACACTGCAGAAACAGATCTGTGACAATGAAGTTTCAAAAACAATTCTAAAATCAACATGTAAATCAAAATAGTGTTCCAAAAATGCATCTATAGATCCAAACGAGCGTGACTCTGATACAAATTGAAGGAAAAACTGGTTTAAATTAAAAGTTTAAATGCGCAGCGGAAAAGTTAAGTTATAAAAACTTAATGGTAGCCCAGGATCTACTACTCGTTAATTCCATAGATGCGCACAAGAGGGGACAAGAGTTATACCTTAGTGTCTTGAACCCAATTCTGATTTTTTTCTTCTTCCTTGGTCAAGAAGCAGCCTCCACTAGGTTGTCTTCACCCTTATGTCTCTTGCAGAAGCTTCCCAGAGAGACTAGAGATGGTGGGATCTCTAATATAGAGGAAGAAGAAGGTTTGGGGCTCTAAAATAGTTTCTGTAGCTTCTGACGTTCTAAAACGACGAACTTATTTTCCAGAACGTAGCTGCCCTATTTATAGATTCCCAAAACCGACCTAACCTTCAATCGATCGAAGGACTTCGCGATCGAACATTCGATCGATCGAATCATCCTCGATCGATCGAACCTGCCATGACTTTGATCGATCAAACTAGCTTCAATCGATCGAACCTGTCTTGACAGCTTCCTCAAGTGTCTTTCCAAGTATTCTGGCGGAGCTAAGAGTGGGACCTCCTAGGCTCTTTATTGTTATCTCAGATCAGTTGATTAATTCCCATAACCAAACTCTTTGATCAGCAAATTAATCGACTGATCAGTTAACATTTACTCCACTATAAAACGATAATTGAACTCCAACACAAAAGAACATATCTGAAGCGATAACTAAACTTGCATGTTGTACTAATGTCCCTCTACCTTCAGCATTCGTAATCATATTCAAGTAGTCGGATAACTGTTACTGTCAACCTGAATCATGATTACTTCTTGAATTCCTTGAGTCCCATTCACCTCTCATGATTACCAAACATGTTGATAACTCTTATCAACAAGACTGCAGTACTCAGTAACCAACTTGGTGACATTCTCAAGGGAATGCTTACTCTAAAACAGAGGGTAGATTCTGTCTTGATAATATATGTTCACAACCCTATGAACATGACATACCCAAGATACCCAGGTGTTGATCTTTTATAGACCTCACTGATTGGAAAGTCAAAGCAGTCATATCCACAGTCTGTGTTCATAATCGTCTCAAGATTGAGAACACGTACCTTATACAAGTTATGAGTTCCTATTGACTGGTTGACAGTCTTGAGTGTCAATAAGAAAGCTCAGGTTCGTCAATGCACTATAAGCACTAGCATATTAACTGAGAGTTACACTCTAGTGATTGAGATTCATCACTCCATCCAGTGGTAGTCAATCATGCTACAGTGTAAACCTGATGAGATATCCAATCTCATCATCCACTGTGACAAGTTTTAAGTATCAAAGAATAGTAATTCGTATCTCACTTGTATGTATCTCATACACACATGAATTAATTACTATGACACTTAAGGATTAACAATCATCTCATGAAAGAAACATACATAATGAAATGTAAAGCTGATATCCATATATTAAAATGTCAATGCCTCATACATAAAGTAATGGTTTGAAGGCACAAACCCAACAGGGTGGCGGGTCCCACCATAACAGCCGCCCACATATTGTGTTCTCAGTCGAGTTTTTTGAGTTCCAGACCCTTCTAGAGGCTTTCCACTGTGAGGAAATTGCCTTGAAACTGTATTTAGGCACCGAAATTGCCATTTTAACCCTTTTCTGACCTCTAAAATCTCTATTTTAACCTTGAAACTTAAGAGTTATGTTTTTAAAACTCTATATATAAATCCATATGAGATCATATTTGAGGGAAAAAAATACAAGAGAGTACACACAAGTACATACAAGATATAGGATAGAATACAAGTGAATATACTTGCAAGATATAATAATATACTTAGAATTCAAAAGAGATTTCTTGAGAGAAGAAGTGAATTATAAATGAAATTCCTATAAAACTAATCTCAAAATAATTAGATTAGAGGATTGGACATCAATTGCTTCCCTCAACTTCCATGGATGAGTGCTTGAAGAACTTGAAGAACACTTGAAGAAGAAGATCCTTCTGATCAACTTTGATTGTATAATTGAGAATCCTCCAAGAGGTAGACATCATAATTCATCTCTAATTCCTACTTTTGTATATAAATCTGTAGGATTTGAATCTAGTTTAGTTTTATTTTCTTTGTTAAGAACACTTATCTTCTTCCTCCCTAGTTCTTCACACACTCACATACCTAGATCTAAGTCTCTTTGATTTTGTTGATAATTCTTAATTAAAGATTGATTTTCACTTTTGATTTTCAATTTTAATTTTCAATTTTGATTTCATTCTTCTATTTAGTTTACAACCATTCATACAAGATTATATATATGTATCTATTTTGAATTCTATGATGGTTTGGAAGTATGATCTATGAGAAGGATGATTCCTATGTTCATACCTATCTCTTGATTATTCCTATTACCTAGAATTCCTATTGAATTTCATCTCCAATAGAATATTTGTAAGTCCCTTTGATCCATAATCTAAAGTTCTTCATAGAACTTGAGGACTAAATTGACTGGAAATCATGATAATCAAGTTGATCTATGAATTTGATCTCTCTAATAAGCTTCAACTATCACCCAAGCTTTTTTCTCACACTTTAAAATGAACTAGATAAAATTCAGCAAAATAGATTGGTTTTTTCCATAGGATTTGGTTCATCAACACCCATAGTTTGATGGATTTCAAATTGTTTAGGTAAACTTTGATGAATTAGCTTTCATTCGATCCATTTTGAGAACCCTTAGGATCAATATGCTATTTTTAGAAATTATTGAGAAATCGGTTGACAGATTTGAACATAGTCTCTTTGTGCTTGAATTTCAAAAAATGTATGATAGTTATCGATGATGCACTTTTTGGGGATGATTCCTAACTCATGAATCTATATTCGATGTAAAATCGTGAGCATACGATGGAGTTAAGATCGTTTTCTAAGCATTTGAAGTTGATACAACTTTTTTGGAATTTTCGAAGTTTAACTACGATAAAGATTATGTACTCAAAATGATCATACCTTGATGACTCAACAATAATTGATGTATAAAACTTGGTTTAGAAATCATCTAGGATAAAGGGATGAGAGATCAACAACTTATATTAACTTGATGAACATAATTCATGAATTTCTATTATGTTTTGCATTCCTTTATCAAATGATACCAAATTTCCAGAATGACAGAGTCTATTTTAAACAACTTTTCAGAAACCTTAAGATCATGACATATCCATGGGATTATTGTTTGTCACAAACTACAATGAAATAGCTTTCTTTTGACACCAAACAGAGCTTTACATGATTTTTGCAGAATTAATTATGATTTTTACAAGAACCGTGGATAGTCTTGATCCACTTTTCCCAAATCTCTTATTTTTCAAACTTCAAAAATGGTAATGAGGTCCTACTTTTCGGAGAAGTTCCCTAAGACATGTATTTAACTTTCTATAAAAAGGGTTTTAACCCAGCTCATGTTTAATATCACTTTTGATAGGATTCATTAGAGGTTGCTGAATTTGAAATTTGATTGATGACATCTTTTCCTTATTTATCATGCATACCATTTGTTTGCTTTTATTTTTGCAATGCTTGGGTATTCCTTGGTGTCTTAGTGTAGAGAATTGAATTCTGTGGATCCGGACATCATGTACTATCTCTATCCTTTTTCTTAGAATTTTTCTTAGTTTATAACTTTGTTTTCAATGATACAATTACTTTAGGATAGTCCCCGTTTATATGTTTATATGTTAGAGACATCTTATCTAGGATTGTTTCATGATTTCATTACACGTTTCCTTTCTTTTACTTTTTTCAACTCCGCTTGAGTCAACCCAATATAAGTCTTTTCGTTCCCTCTTGCATATCATGACATGTTTCCTTCACTTGCATCGGTCCCGAGCGGGACTGGCCAATGTGAGTATACCTCTCCCTCGTACTTCATGTGCATCCAATTGCTATTTGATTTAATCTCTTAAAATAATTTTTCATTAGATGTTCCCTTTTGACATGTATACATTATTTAGTATGTTTGAGGAAACAACACCAATTATGAATTAAGAACAAGGATATTGGAATCAAGGCCTATAATTTGGTAGGGCGAGGAGGGGGTGCTTTAGTCCTACTTAGGCTCCTTCTCCTCTCGTACTAAGGCCCTCGAACCTAGTTTCTAGTAATAAAGGGCGAGTAACCTTATTCAATTTTGGGCGAGTCAAACTTGGGTTTCCTAATTCCCAATAAAAATTAGGTGGCGACTCTTTGTCTCTAGGATCGCATGAGGAAGTTCTAATTCCTTGAAGTGTGCTCCTTAGACCCTTCCCGGGACATTGTCAAGGAACGGCAGGACCCCCCTCATCTGCATGTCTACAATCTGGCGGCTCAGCTGGAGATTTGAACATGAAACTTAGAGTTTCTTGTTCTTCGAGGGCTTAACTTGAGCCAATAAATATCCTTGTTATTAATTCAATAATCGTGTTATTTCTACCTACATTTGTACTTGCATTGTTCTTTCACCGCGACTGCTTGAGGCCATTGCCTTGTGGGTGGAGGGCCCCTTTTCCTCTATTTGTCAAGAGACTTTGGTAGCATATAGTCACCGTTAGCCTTGTACCGCGTACGATATATAGAGCCCTTGGCTTGCTAATGGAACCTTTATAAGACTAAAACCCGGTCTTTGCATATAGTTTCTATAGAACCCTTCAATTAGGATCTTGATTATCATCTTTGATTAGGATAATGTGATGAAATATTTGCATTTACCCGTAAGGGATTATGTGGATGATGAGGACGTGTATGCGAAGGCATCATCAAACCTTGTATGGTAGATTCCTCTAGGCTAGCACTTCTTGAAAAACCCAAGTCTTTTGAAAATTCTGGGAATATCCCTTTTCAAAAATTGCTTTGAAATTCACTTTCACAAAATCCTTCCAAAAATTCTCCCTAGATTTTAGAGAATTTCAAAATTTTTACCTTGTTTTTCAAAAATCTTGATTCCAAACTTTGATGATTCAATTTCAAAATTCTCCCCAGATTTTAGAGAATTTCAAAATTTCTACTTTGATTTTCAATTCAAATTTTTGCTCTCAGATTTTAGAGGATTTTTAAATTTCCTACCTTGGTTTTCAAGAAAAATCATGATTTCATACTTTGATGATTCAATTTCGAATTTTCGAAAATTCAAATATCCTACCTTGATTTTAAAGAATCACGATTTCTCACCTCGTGCATTGATGGTTCAAAAGTGCTTTCAAAAATTACAAAATCTCCCTATTCTTTCAAGATTTTCATGAAAAAAATTCAATTTTGTATACATAAGTCATCAAGAATTTCAAAGCTAAAAATCCTTGGATAATGATTGGATTAGTAGGGTGATTAGCATACTCATAGAATATTTTGTGTTTATGTGCTGATATGCTAGGTCTAAACTAGATTAAGGTGCATTACATTTAGATTAGATTGCATTTCATTTGCATTGCATATATGACTCACGAGTGTGACCCCGCAAATGTACTTTCAAAAAGAAAATTTTGTTTTCCTCAGAATTTTGAAAAAGGCTTCTATAATTTTAGAAAATGTTTTTGAAAAGGAAATGATTTTCCATCTTTGTAAGTCCACTTTTGTAAATATCATTCTTTGAAAATTCTTTTGCAATAAAGATATCTGATTATTTGAAATCCTAAAAAACTAGAAAAGACGATAGGACCAAAAAGTTGTACCCCTTCCTGGGTCAGAGCTCCGAACAGCCGATTGATCAGATCAGGGTTTGAAGAAGGAACAACCGAGTCGAATAGGGTTGAGGATATGGCATACGAAGCTGATATGGAAGCCAGGTTGGCTGCAATGCAAATTGCGTTAGATCAGAGCAGAGAATAGAATTGGGAACAACTTGCCACCATGATGAGAATGATTGAGCAACTGACTAATTTGCTACCACCACCGCCTCTGGTGCATCATGAAGAAGACTTTGGGGAGATAGTTCAACCAAAGTTTCAGCTAAATCAGGAAAATCAGGACAAGTTGGCTAAGATCGACAAGCTAGAGAGTGTGATCGGTAAAAACAAAGGGGTGGATGAGTATTTGTTCAACGTTGAGGGACTGTGTGACGCTCTGAAAGCCAAACTCCCAAAAAATTTTAAGATGCCGCATATTTAATTCTTTAATGGAACCGAAAATCCGAAGAGCCATCTGAGGCTCTATGTAGGAACTTTCCAGCCCATGGGCATTGGGCCTGAATTCTTCACTTTATTGTTTCCAAGGGTCTTGAGTAGGGCAGCACTTTTCTAGTACCTAACGCTAGAACCATCCATAACCAGAGATTGGGAGGCATTGGCCAGAGCTTTCATGGCTCAGTATTTGTATAACCAGTCATTTGATGTAACTGCAAGAGATCTAGAGACCACTAGACAGGAGCATAGGGAATCCTTCACAGGTCTCCTTACTCGTTGGAGGGCTAAAGTTGCTCAGATGACTAGCAGGCCGATAGAAAAGGATCAAGTCTGAATGTTCATTAGAAATCTACAACCCGAGTACTTAGAGGGGCTAGAGTTTCAGTCTATTGTGAGCTTTAAACAACTATTTGATGTGCAGATTTTGATAGAAGATGCCATTAGGGATGGAAAGATCAAGAAAGAGAGCACGAGCAATCAATACAGAAAGATAGAAAGGCTAGTCTATCATCAGCCTACTGACATCAATATGCTATCTCCTCTGCCTTTTCAGAAAGAGCGTCGAAGCATGGCTAATGCAAGAGGAAATCAAAACCAGAAGCAATCAAAAGAGAAGAGAGAATTTTCTAATTTAGAAATGTCGTTAAGCACTCACTTGAGAGAATGCTAGAAAAGGGGTATTTGCAAAAATTAAAACCCAAGCCAGAGCCTAATCCACTTCCGTCGAGTTTCAAAACTGAGTTCTATTGTGACTTTCATCAAGGCCATGGACATAGCACAGATAGATGCTGGAGACTTTAGCATGAGATTAAAGACTTGATTGAAAAAGGAGTTATCTCCCCTCCTCCCGTGCAACCAAATGTTTAGAAGAATCCTTTCCCTAATTATAAGGGGAACCTGCCAAATGTCAATTTTGTGGAAGAAGGGTCTCAGATTTATAACCCTATGATCTACGTCACATCCTTGGATCAGCCAGCCACAAATATTCAGCTCCTGGAAAATACTGCAATTGGTATCTTAAGAAATGTGGAAGAGGAAGAGTGGGTCAAAGAAGCACTAGCCTTTGAATAGGAGATAGATAATGAAAATGTTACAATTGAATGGTGGGATCCCAATATCATCACTAATGACTCGATCTGGTATGAATAAAGAAGAAAAGCCTATAGAAGCAATCACCGAGAAAGAAAGCACTAATCCGATAGATGAATTGATGAAGTCTATCAAAGAGAATGATCTCATTACAATGATGGGAGAAGAAGAATATTGGTGGTATGATGATGAAGAGATTCTGTTAATAACACCATAATCCCTGATGATTCTGTGTGAAAAGTCACTGCTGGCACTGAATAGTAAGCCAAAGAACTTGATTCTATTTG
Organism: Hydrangea macrophylla; assembly: GCA_033977485.1. NCBI lineage: Eukaryota > Viridiplantae > Streptophyta > Magnoliopsida > Cornales > Hydrangeaceae > Hydrangea > Hydrangea macrophylla. Next base: position 676,864 of record CM066988.1, on the reverse strand, counting down.
GATCACTAATGAAGCTAGCCAATTGACCTGTTCTAGATGTCATTTCAAACCTCATGAGTTAGAAAATCGTGGAAAAGAAACATGGAAAGAGAAAGAAGTCGTCAAAGCAAAAGAAGCTAATAAAGGAACCATGAGTGAAGAAGAAGATGAAATCCTAAAGCAGTTGAAGAAAACACAAGCCTGGATCTCAGTATAGGGATTGCTTATGACCTCTCACAAACACAGGCAAGCTATGCTCGACACGCTCAACCGATTGGATGTTTCTGTCAACACTACTCCTGAAGATGTAGTGAACATGATATCTTTTTGTAAGCCTATAATCATATTCACAAATGAAGATTTACTGCCAGAAAGGGTACACCACAATAGGGCTTTATACATCACTATACACTGCCTGGGGAATAGAGTACCATTTTGCTTGGTAGACAATGGATCGGCTTTGAATGTATGTCCTCTCCAAATAGCTCTCAAACTGAGACTATCTATTTCAGAACTCTTGCCATCAACACAGACTGTGAAGGCCTATGATAACACTAAAAGGGCCATCGTGGGAATGATTAAGCTGAAAATTGAAGTTGGGCCATTGAACAAAGAAGCTGAATTCCAAGTGATTGATATTCTGGCTAGCTTCAATCTGCTATTGGGACATCCGTGGTTACATGTAAACGATGCAGTCACCTCCACTCTCTACCAGAAAGTCAAGTTCATATGGAAAGAGGATGTGGTGACCATTTTTGGGGATATCTAGATCAAGGAAGAAGGTACAAGCCATGGCCCTGTGCTAGAAGTCCAAACACCGAAAGAAGAAAATAAGTTGCGAGGTTTCAACTTTATGGGAAAGCTAGATGAAGGAAAGAAACTGTATGGGGTTCAGAAAAAGAAATCCATTTGGGATCGACTCAGCTATGACAAAGAGAAGAAATTTCCTGCTGAAACTATCTTGGGTGAAGAAATCACTCCATTCAAGAAAAAAAAAGCCATTCATAACCGGACGCGAGTATAGAAAGATGTTTGAGAAAAGAAACCCAGTTGTCGAAGGTCTACAAGAAGAAGTGGGATAGAATTGGATTCCTGAAGTCATGCCACTGTACTTCGACCAGTATACAAATCCTAAAGTAGCCCACATGGTGCGAAAGATGAATTATTTCCCTTGAATGGGACTGGGTCGTCGTCAACAAGGAATAACTTAATCGCCTGACTTCCATGACCAGAAAGATAAATCTGGGCTTGGGTATCGATTGACTGAAGAAGATAAGAAGCAAATGATAAAAGGAAAAGGGTCAATGTTTATTTATGGGCCAAAAATCCTGAACGGGTACTTTGTAAGAGAAGGTGACGACTATCCCTTTTGTGGATTTCCTGAACCATGGTATGACTCGGCTACCAAGAGTATCAAGCATGGGTTTGATATTTCTTCAAGCATGAGTTCTCAGACTATGAGGATCCGTTCTTGTGTTCTCCACCTGCCAAGAAAGAAACAAAGGATTGGGCTGACCAGATGACAAGTGATGATCTGAACATACTAATGGGTGAAGAACTGAACATGCTAATGGATACCGAAGAAGTACCGGGAAATGTGAAAGAAATCAAGCAAATAGAGGGAGCTCTAAAAAATTGGGAATAGAATCAGGAGTCAACAAATCCCCTCCCCCACTCCCCCGGAACTCTGTAAAGGCCAATATGAGCCATAATGTTGAGTCTGCTTTTGCTTTTGATGCAACCAAAAATGTTAATGAAATGAATGAAGATTTTGCTTACTCTTCTGTGTCTGATGATCTTGATTTTGAAATTTTTGAGGATTTGCAAAGATTAATTGAAAATGGAAATAAATATGCATGCAAGATTATTGAAGAAACTTTGCTAATAAACTTGGGTAATGAAGATAATCCACAAAATGTTCATTTTGGCACCACGCTCACTTTATAAGAAAGCAATGAACTAATTAATTTATTAAAGGAATTTAAAGATGATTTTGCTTGGTCTTATTAATATATGCCAGGCATTGATCTAGAGATTGTCCAACACCATATCCTTCTCTTTCCTAATTTAAAACCTGTTACGCAGAAATTGAGACTCATGAGACCCAAACGAACTTTGAAAATTAAAGAAAAATTGAGAAGCAATTAAAAGCTAGATTCCGAATGGTAACCCAATACCCTGAATGGATAGCCAATATAGGGCCCGTGCTAAAGAAGGACAGAAGAATCCTAATATGTTTTGACTTCAGGGATTTGAACAGAGCTAGTCCCAAAGATGATTTCCCACTCCCACATATAGATGTTTTGGTATATAATACAGCAGGGCATGAGCTGTTATTATTTTAATGGCACTCGAAGACAGGGAAAAGACTACATTCATAAATCACTAGGGGATATACTGCTACCGAGTGATGCCATTTGGATTAAAGAATGCCGGAGCAACCTATCAAAGAGCCGCTATTACTTTGTTACATGACATGATACATAAAGAGGTAGAAGTCTATGTGGACGACGTGATTGTCAAGTCCAAAAGAAGGAGTGGACATTTAGTAGCCCTCACCAAGTTCTTCGAAAGATTGAGAAAATACACGATGAGATTGAACCCACAGAAGTGTACTTTTGGATTAACCACTGGGAAGCTGCTAGGATTTCTCATAACACAAAGGGGAATTGAGGTTGACACCACAGAGATCAAGGCTATTATAGATATGCCTCCTCCAATAAATGAAAAAGAAGTAAGAGGATTGGGATGAATCCAACTCATTAGTCGCTTCATATCTAAGCTCACTACAATATTAAACCCGCCAGTTCTTTTACCCCTGAAGTCAAGGAAGCCTTTATTGTTGTACATATCCGTGTTAGAAAATGCTATGGGATGCATGATAGCACAGGAAAGAGATGTAGGGCATATAGAGAAAGTCATTTACTACTTGAGTAAGAGGATGACTAGATACAAGATGAAGTATTCTCCACTAGAAAAGACATATTGGGCTTTGGTTTGGGCCACTCGTCATCTAAAGCATTATATATTGGCCTTCCCTACTGTTTTGATCTCCCAAATGGATCCTATGAAGTACCTCTTTGAAAAACCAACATTGACCGGTAGAATTTCTTGATGGACCTTGATGCTATTTGAGTTTGACCTGACACATGCTATGAGTAAATCTGATAAAGGAAGGGCTATCACAGAGCAGTTGGCAGAACATCCGATAAGTTCAAAAAACAAAGAAGAATTCATGTTCCCTGATGAAGGATTGATGGAATTAAGAGAAGATATATAGATAATGTACTTTGACGGAGTTGCAAACCAGAAAGGGTATGGAGTAGGGATCATCCTTGTATCTCCTGAAGGAGCACATATCGCGTTCGCTATTAAGTTGAAATATACCTCTACAAACAATACTGATGAGTACGAAGCTTGTATCTTGGGGTTAGAAGCTCCATTTACTGTGAAAGTGAGGAAACTTGATATATTTGGGGATTCCAATCTAATCATATCTCAAGTTCAAGGAGACTGGAAGGTCAAAGAAGAAAAGTTGAAGCCTTATCATGAGTACCTTGATTCTCTGCAAACCCGTTTCTTGCACATCATGTTCTTTTACTTCCTCGAGAAAAAAATCAGCTAGCAGACTCCTTGGCTACTTTATTATCAATGATTGAGATTCCTGTGGGGATAAAGTTAACTCCATTAATGATTGAACTGAGAGAAGAACCATCTTATGAGATAGGGAAAATAGAAGAAGCAGAAGAATTTCTATGGACACCGACGTGTGGAACTTCATTGAAAATGGGAAATATCCAGAAGGTGCATTCGAAAAGGACAAGAGAGCCATAAGAAGATTCTCGTCTCAATTCATGATTTGCGGTGGAAAATTGCTAAAGAAATCTTACAATTGGTTCAACTTGACATGTTTATATGGGAACATTGTAAAGAAAATAATGGACCAAATTCATGATGGGGTGTGTGGTCCTCACATGAGTGGACACATGTTAGCCAAGAAGATCATTCGACAGGGGTATTATTTGACCACAATGGACAAAGACTATTACAAATATGTCAGAAGATGTCATAAGTGTCAGATCCATGCCAATATGAAGAATGTGCCGCCATCACTGCTGAACAACATGACTACCCCTTAGCAATTCTCAGTTTGGGGAATAGATGTTATTGGAGAAGTAACCTCAAAGGCGTCTAATGGGCATCAATACATCCTGGTAGCAATTGATTATTTCACGAAATGGGTGGAAGCAGAATCCTATGCAACATTGAAGGCTAAAGATGTGGCCAGAGTTATCAGAAGAAATATAATCTGTCGATAACGAGGTCCCTCATGAGTTGATATCTGATCATAGCAGTCACTTCCAGAAAGAAGCTTTTTAAGATCATGCATCACATGTTAGCACCGTATAGGCCACAAACAAATGGGGCAGTTGAAGCAGCTAATAAGAATTTGAAGACGATTCTAAGAAAGATGACTGATACATGCTGAGATTGGCATGAGAAACTACTGTATGCACTGTGGGGATACCGAATGTCTATCAAAACATCTACAAGAGCCATTCCTTATTCCTTGGCTTATGGAATGGAAGCAATACTCCCAGTTGAAGTAGAACTACCATCACTAAGGATTATTGCTGAATTCGAGATTCTAGAATTTGATTGGCTAAGAAACATATATGAAGAGATAATGTTACTCAATGAGAAGAGATTATCTGTAATTGATCATGTGCATATGTATCAAAGAAGAATAGCTCGAGCATTCAACAAGAAGATTTGTCCAAGAAAACATGAGAAGGGCGACCTTGTGCTTAAGGAATTAAAAGCACCAATTTTTTATCCTAGAGGGAAATTCAAGCCAAATTGGGTTGGTTCGTACATCATCAAGAAGATTCTCTCTCGAGGAGCAGCATACCTGATGGATCTAGATGGAGTCAAATTCAATCAGCCAATCAACTTTGATCATCTCAAGAAATGCTATGCTTAAAACATTTCTTTTAAACCTTTAATTTCAAAAACCTCCAGCCTTCGAGGAACTACGATTAACCTGATTCCTACTTGGGGATACGTAGGCATCCTACTTGGTTCGGTCAATGCTCCTGAAAAACTCAGCCGTACTTCAAATACCTTCCTTTAAACCTTGGCCGAACTACTTTGGACCTGATTCCCACTTAGGGATAAGTAGGCGAGCTTTCCTGGCTCTCGGTCACTAAACCTTGTAAACTAGTGGCAAAGCTTTCAGGTTTGCCCAGAGCCTCAAGATATCACTACCATACTAGGGGTAAACTACGTTTGCCTAAACTTCCATTTATCCCTATCAACTAGGGGCAAACTTTCATTTGCCCATACCCTCTTACCTATTCTCTCTGGATCACTTGGCTATCAGAATTAAGCACCTAAAAGAAAATTCTGGTAATTCTTGATATTAAGTTGAGAAGTTTTTAAGCAATCCAAAGATGGAGTCTAATGTCAAGACTAAAACATTATGTGGAAAATTTTCAAAGCTTCAAGATTATATGCAAAGCATATACAATATCCTGCTATAAGATTGAATTTTCATTTCAAACATGCAAATCATTAGAAATTCAAATATCAAAGTCAAAAGACATTGTCGAGTAAGGGAATTGTCAGAATTTCCTATCCCTGTAGCCGAATCCTGTGTGTCAGTGTGCAAAATGTCAAGTAAATCAGTCTCATGATAAGGAAAGCAAAGGATAGCATGAAGCAGCATCAAGCAAAGTAAAGGGTACAAGCCTATGAAGTCTCAAATAGAATATGTCAATTTTAGTCTTAGTACAGAAATCCAAAAAACAAGAATGATAGTCATGGGTATATATGAAAGAAATCGTCATCAGTGACGACAAGTAGCTAGTGGGCATCGAGCAGGCATATCTGAGGTCATAGAACTATAATCATCATCAATTTGATGCCTTCTCCTAGACATGCTAGCCCTACCAGAAGGGCCTACATTCATCAGTTCCAACCATGATTAAAGCTGCCTGACTTGGGCCACCTGTTAGAAGAAAGAATCAATACAGAGTTGAAAATGCAATGAAAAGAAGAAGAATCCAAGAAGTTTACTAGAGTTGCAGATCGATCTATATAATTCTGGCACATGCCATCCCACTGCAAAAGAAGAAAGATGAGATCACAAAGATCAAGAGAATCAGAAATAATAAGTTCAGAAGTATTCACATGTCCCTCCCGGGCAAGGCTCCAAGCTCTCAAATTCTGTGCATAAGCTCTCTCTTCATTAAAAATAGCTCAAGGAACCAACTCATATTGCTCTGAAAATAGTTGAGGTTTCACAAGACATAGGGAATCTTCATCGAAGATATAACTCTACGTAGCATAGTCGAGACTCGCCAATCACAAGAAGGAATGGGAGGTAAAGATCGGCCAGGGCCATCCACAAAAGAGCTCCCCTACAAATGATAATGAGAAATGAGAAAACAAGCATTTAATCAGAAATGAAGAAGCCGCGGGGTCATCTGAGAGCGGGAAATTAGCCATCAGATGAGTGGCCTTAAAAATGACATAGTTCTCCTCAAATAGAGTAAGTGAGGCAGAAAGGATTCCATTCAAAGCATTGACAAGATCATAATCCTCCAAATTCTGCGCTGACCTCATGTAAGAAGGATGATCCTGTGGCACTAATAGATGATGTTCCAAATCAGTCTGAGGAGCTACTCTTTCTCCAAGATACCACTCAAGAACAGAAGGGCCCTCAAGAAGAATCCTCTCTCCAGCCATCTGTCTGGCCAAACCAATCTCAGTCACATCATCATTTACCACCCAAGGGTGCCAGTTACCTTGATCAAATCTGAGACGGGTTAGAAAATCCCGACAAGAAATGACATTATGAGAATCATTCTTGACACCTACGGCTTGGCGACGCCACTTTAAGAGCCCATGGAAAAATGTGCATCCCTTCCTCCCAGAATGATTGAGCTGTCATAGAAAAGTACACAAAAGCTCACACCTATAAAAGAACATATAGCAGTGGTCAGGATATAGAACATTAATGATAAAAGTTTAAAATGAAAATATTTTTTGGTACCTCCCAAGATTTCTAGAAGCCACCAAATCCAGGGGATTTGCCTCCAGAATGCTCTCCCATATGACTATAAAGAATGGCTAAGCTAGCGGAGCCCCAATCAAAGTTTGCAATCTCCTTAAGATTCCAAAGACTGTCAAGCATGTTTAGTGTAATCCGCTCAGCTAGAGTAGAGAGAAGAGAGCAACCAAGCAAATACAAGATAAAAGCATGGGTAAGCTGCATATCAATAAAATGAGCCACTTTTTCAGAAGAATGAAAGTTGTTGGTGAACCATGTAATGTGTACACATGATTCATGAAGATCTCTCAGGATCGGAATAATGCCTAGAAGTTGCTCGATAATAGCAGGATCTCTATGGATGTTCTTCGCGAAGGCAAGACAATGCCCACCAAATGAGATGCCAATAATCATCACAAAGTCAAGTGGGGTCATAGGTATCTCCCCAAAAGGCATGTGGAAAGTATTTGTGGAATCCCACCATCTCTCAGCAAGAGCTTGGATCATGGCCAGATCATTAATAGGTCTCTCTAACAAGGTTATAAAAGACCCAAAGCCCACTTGCTTGATATTGGCTGCTACATCAAGTGGGGTTATAGGTATCTCCCCAAAGGCATGTGGAAAGTATTTGTGGAATCCCACCATCTCTCAGGAAGAGCTTGGATCATGGCCAGATCATTAGTAGGTCTCTCCAACAAGGTTACAAAAGACCCAAAGCCCACTTGCTTGATATTGCCTGCTACTTGGGGATATGATTTTAACAATTCATTAAACTATTGAAGGCATTTTCCATGGCTACCATGACCTTTAATGTGTCCATGCACATTCTAGAAGAAAATTGAAAAATGATTTCTAAGAATTTGTAAGAATTTGGAAGCACGCATGAAGATATGAAGCAGGAATGGTACAAAATTAAAGAATAGGTTATTAGAGATGTGATTTAATCGCTCCTTCTAGTTGGATACTCCATGGATTGAGTTAATGAAGCTCCACTAGCTTGAAATTGACTTCTATGTGTTCTAGAACTCTCACCTTGTCCGTGGGAACTCATAGTTGTTAATGCTTAAAGCTTGAAGATAAGAGGTAGAAGATGATGAATAATGAAACCCTTGGCACTTAAATCTCCTTAAATAGAGAGGATTTGATTAAATCAATAAGGTGTTTGGAAGTTTTGATGCATGAAATCACTCAAAACATCAAGAAATTACAAAATTTGAGCACCTTGGAAGAAAGAGGTGATACATTGGAGATGAGATAAATGAATAACAAGAAGGAAAATGGGTTAAAAACACCAAACTTGCGGTTGGCAGCTCCCAAGGGTGTGTGGGGAACTGCCAGTTACTATTCACTTCTTTCCAAAACCCCATTTTGTTCTATATTCACGTTTTGGCCCCCAGAACTCTTGTTTGGACCCCGAATTGGTCCGATCTTGATGAATAAGCCTTAAAAGAGTGCTTAAAACTTATTGCAATTGGTCTAAAGGACCCTTAAAAATATGAATTTTGGTTGAAAACCAACCAGAGTTGAACAAAAGTCCCCAGACACGAAGAATTGAGGGCACCACAGCTTGAAATAGCTAAGAGAATTGATGATTTGTAGCGAAATCCCGTAGATTTGGGCTGATTGTGTATTGCCTTAGAAAATGGACATTTAGTCTATTGTCACTCGAGAATTACATCCAGAATGGATTTGCAGAAGATGGATTAGGATGCAGAATCTTCAAACCTTGAGCAAGATATTCGAGAAAGGGTTAGAATAAGCCCAACGTATTGCAAGAATTTTTGAACTGGTCGAAGCACCGATATGAGTCTCAGATTGAATCAGATATCTCCCTAAGTAGAGAACTGTCAGATATCATCAAAATTACCTCCAGAAGAAAGGTATATTTCAGCAAACTCGCGAAATCAGTGTTGGGTTTGTGCCCTCAAACCATTACTTTATGTATGAGACACTAGCATTATAATATATGGATATCAGCTTTACATTTCGTTGTGTATGTTTCTTTCATGAGATGATTGTTTATCCTTAAGTATCATAGTAAGCAATTCATGTGTGTATGAGATACACACAAGTGAGATACGAATTACTATTCTTTGATACTTAGAACTTGTCACAGTGGATGATGAGACTGGATACCTCATCAGGTTTACACTGTAGCATCATTAACTACCATTGGATGGAGTGATGAATCTGAATCACTAGAGTGTAACTCTTAGTAAATATGCTAGTGCTTATAGTGCATTGATGGACCTGAGCTTTCTTATTGGCACTAAACAGTCAATAGGAACTCATAACTTGTATAAGGTACGTGTTCTCAATCTTGAGACGATTATGAACACAGACTGTGGATATGACTGCTTTGACTTACCAATCAGTGAGGTCTACAGAAGATCAACACCGGGGTATCTTGGGTATGTCATATTCATAGGGTTGTGAACATATATTGTCAAGATAGAATCTACCCTCTGATTCAGAGTAAGTATTCCCTTGAGAATGTCACCAAAACGATTACTGAGTACTGCAGTCTTGTTTATAAGAGTTATCAACATGTTTGGTAATCATGAGAGGTGAATGGGACTCAAGGAATACAAGAAGTAATCATGATTCAGGTTGACAGTAACAGTTATCCGACCACCTGAATATGATTACGAATGCTATAGGTAGAGGAACATTAGTAAAACATACAAGTCTAGTTATCGCTTTGGATATGTTCTTTTGCGTTGGAGTTCAGTTATCGTTTTATAGTGGAGTAAACGTTAACTGATCAGTCGATTCATTTGCTGATCAAAGAGTTTGGTCATAGGAATTAATCAACTGATCTGAGCCAACAATAAAGAGCCTAGGAGGTCCCACTCTTAGCTCCGCCAGGATACTTGGAAAGACACTTGAGGAAGCTGTCAAGACAGGTTCGATCGATTGAAGATAGTTCGATCGATTGAAGTCATGGCAGGTTCGATCGATCGAGAATGGTTCGATCAATCGAGTGGTCGATTGATCGAAGTCCTTCGATCGATTGAAGGTTAAGTCGATTCTGGGAATCTAAAAATAGGGCAGCTGCATTCTGGAAAAGAGGTTCGTCATTTTTATTAACCAGAAGCTGCAGAAACTGTTTTAGTGCCCTAAAACCTTCTCCTTCCTCTCTATTAGAGATCCCACCATCTCTAGTCTCTCTGGGAAGCATCCGCAGGAGTCATAAGGGTGAAGACCATCTAGTGGGAGCTGCTGAAAGTTAGAGATTTCAGAATTGGGTTGAAGACACTAAGGTATAACTCTTGTCCCCTCTTATATGCATCTATGGAATTGACGAGTAATAGATCCTGGGCTATCAAATAAGTTTTTATAACTTGACTTTTCCGCTGCGCGTTTAAACTTTTAATTTAAACCGATTTTTCCAACAATTGGTATCAGAGCCACACTCGTTTGGATCTATAGATTCATTTTTGGAACACTATTTTGATTTGCATGTTGATTTTAGAACTGTTTTCAAAACTGCATCGTCACAGATCTGTTTTTGCAGTGTTATCGTAGCAGAGTACAAATCTGTGATTGCATAGGATGCAAGGCGGATTCGATCGATCGAACGTGGTTCGATCGATCGAACATTCTCTGTACTCAAGCGATCGAATAGTTTTCGATCGATCAAAACCTTCTAGTGTTCGATCGATCGAATAGAGTTCGATCGATCGAATAGAGTTCAATCGATCGAGACAGACTCTTTGTCAGGATCTTTGTTTCACAGTCTTAAAGAGTTTTGAAATTAAAAACTTTAATTTTAAAATATTCTGTAAAAATTTTTTAAATCATTATGTGAAACAGAATGTCCAAGCGACTGAACAGTGTTCAATCGATCGACGGTTCGAGCGATAGAACGGGCTTCGATCGATCGAACTGTGACAAAGAAGTAAGATGCTATTTTAAGTTCTAATTCAGTATGTAAAGAGTTTATATACTGTGTGAATCAATTAGGGGTTCCAATAGATATATATGTTTGATATATATGCGGGGATATGTGTTCGACTAACCCTTTTACAGCTAGATTAGTCGCTATCTCCCATGGCACCAAGTCATTTGAATACTTGTATTTAAATTGTTTGAGATTGGTACATGTTGTAATTTAAGTTTGGTTTGGTTTTAAGGCATATGCAAAGGGCGCTGCTACTTCAATCCTACGAAAAGGAAAGTCGCACGGTTTCCCTAGCCTTTTATTTTGTTGTTGCTATTTTCTCTTCTAGATAAATTGTAAGCTTCGAAAGAAGCAAAGGACAAATGTAATAGAATTAGAAAATCCACAAAGATGGAGCAAGGAGCCGTTGTCCATGAAGATGGAGCTGAAGGCGATCAAACCAAAAGGAGGTTCTATAGAGATAGAGCCATGGGAGATAGAGGCATCGTTGGATGTCTTTATTTTCAATTTTAGTTTTTGTTTTATGTGCTTGGTTTGTGATTGGCATTTAATTATATTGTTACTACTTGCATGCACGTAAAACAAGTTTTCTAAAATAAAATTCAAAAACCGGTTTGAACGCATTAGTTAACATTGGATGTCTATGGGTAATGTGTAAAAACAATTTTTTTCAAAAGCAAAATCCTTATTTACTAAATCTAGTGGGAGAGGGTCTTATTAATAAACACCCATGATCTTTCATTAACGGTTCACTGTAAGACGAGTGGTGCATTCTGTGTCACCTCGCCAGGGGTGATCATTCCATACGGAGGGTGCATTACTCATTGGTTACTAGATGTGAACTTCTTTTGATAGGATCAATCAGACGTGTTAGAGGGTGACCACCACACGGAGGCGCTACTTGAGACGGTTGTGATTGGATCCTAGTTAATGGTACACACTAGCTAAGCTATGGATAAGGGATCCCACACGGGGCATTATTCAGAAACTTAGAGATCAAAAAGGTTCGGGAGTCATAACTTGTTTTGCAAGAGTTACATAGCGGACAAGTCATGATTAATCGAAAAATCGAACATTGACCACCACAAGGAGGCTTTATTCTTTTGTTTCGATATTCCGGCGACTTTGTTTTAAAATAAGAGTTTTAAGGATTCTTTTATTTTAAACTGTCAAATTCTGATATCCATATTTATTTTGTTTGTTTGATTTTCAGTAATTATAATGTCTGGATCTACATTTAGTCCACTTGCCACCATACTCACTCAAAACAAATTAACTGGAAATAACTACACTGAATGGAAACGTAACCTTGACATCGTATTAACTGCGGAGGATCACATATATGTCCTCACCACCCCAAGCCCTGAAGAACCCGCGGCAAATGCTTCGGTAGCTGCTAGACGCGAGTTCGACAAATGGAAGAAATCGAATGGAATGGCTCGTTGTTATATTCTGGCCTCAATGGCTGGTGTGTTGCAACACCAATTCCAATCGAATGATTCTGCCAGTGACATTATCACATCCCTGAAAAAGATGTTTGGGGAGCATAGCAGGCCTGCCAGACAGGTAGCCATGCAAAAGATAATGAGTGCAAAGATATCGGAAGGGACTCCAGTCAAGGAACATGTTTTAAAAATGCTTGGTTATTTAAACGAGTTGGAGACCCTAGGTGCCAACATCGATGCACAGACCCAAGTTGATATGATCCTCAATTTGCTGTCGCCATCATTCGCTCAATTTAAACTTAACTATAATATGAATCAAATGAATTTTTCAATGAGTGAATTGATGAGTTCTCTTTTGGCAGCGGAAGGGGTGATCAAACCTGGGGTCAACGTTTTGAACGTTGAGAAAAGCGCTTCCTCTTCCCGATCTACACCGAAAGGAAAGAAAGGGAAGAAGAAGGCTGGTACTGGAGGTTCAAGTGTTGGACCGGTCCCTAAGATTGCAAAATCTAAGGGAAAAGGTAAGGGCAAAGGGAAGGTAGGTGGCCAAGGCAAAGGAAAGTGTTTCCAATGCGGTGAAAAGGGCCACTGGAAGAGGAATTGTCCAGAATTCTTAGCTACAAGAGTTCAAGGTATGATTGAATCACATGTGATTGAAGTAAGTTTTATAACGGATACTTCAAACACTTGGTGCATTAATTCTGGTGCGATTAACCATATCTGTAATTCATTGCAGGGGTTCAGATCAACCAGGAGGTGCAGTGATGGGGAAATCGTACTTACTCTAGGTTCTAGCGTAACCTTTTCTGCGGTTGCTATAGGAGTCGTAGTTTTAGAATTTCTAGACAATAAAATTTTGATTTTATCAGATGTTCTTTATGATGGAAAAACAGGTTTAAATTAAGTTTTAAACGCGCAGCGGAAATAGGTCAAGTTACAAAACTTGTTGGTGTCCCAGGATTTACTACTCGTCAATTCTATAGATGCGTACTACCATAGGGGACAAGAGTTATATACCTTAGTGTCTTGAATCCAATTCTGAACTTCAACTTTCAGATGCCTCCTCTAGATGATCTCCACCCTTATGACTCCTGCGGATGCCTGCCAAAAGGACTAGGGTTAGTGGCAACCCTGATATAGAGTATAGGAAGGTTTGGGAAGACTATTATAGTTTCTGCAGCTTCTGCGTATAAGAACGACGATCAACTTTTTCCAGAACGTAACTGCCCTATTTATAGATTTCCAGAACCGACCTAAACTTCGACCGATCGAAGTGACTTCGATCGATCGAACCTTCGATCGATCGAACCATTCTCGATCGATCGAACCTGTCATGACTTCAATCGATCGAACTTGTCTTAACAGTTTCCTCAAGTGTCTTTCCAAGCATCCTGGCGGAGCTAAGAGTGGGACCTCCTAGGCTCTTTATTGTTGGCTCAGACCAGTTTGTTAATTACCATGACCAAACTCTTTGATCAGCAAACTAACTAACTGGTCAGTTAACGTTTACTCCACTATAAAATGATAAATGAATTACAAGGCAAAAGAACATATCTGAAGCGATGACTAGACTTGTATGGTGTACTAATGTCCCTCTACCGTCAGCATTCGTAATCATATTCAGGTAGTCGGATAACTGTTACTGTCAACCTGAATCATGATTACTTCTTGTATTCCTTGAGTCCCATTCACCTCTCATGATTACCAAACATGTCGATAACTATTATCAACAAGACTGCAGTTCTCAGTAATCAACTTGGTGACATTCTCAAGGGAATGCTTACTCTAAATCAGAGGGTAGATTCTATCTTGACAATATATGTTCATAACCCCGTGAACATGACATACCCAAGATACCCAGGTGTTGATCTTCTATAGACCTCACTGATTGGTAAGTCAAAGCAGCCATGTCCACAGCCTGTGTTCATAATCATCTCAAGATTGAGAACACGTACCTTATACAAGTTATGAGTTCCTATTGACTGTTTGACAGTCTTAAGCGTCAATAGGAAACTCAGGTCCGTCAATGCACTATAAGCACTAGTATATCAACTAAGAGCTACACTCTAGTGATTGAGATTAATCACTCCATCCAATGGTAGTTAATTATGCTACAGTGTAGACCTGATGAGGTATCCAGTCTCATCATCCACTGTGACACATTCTAAGTATTAAAGAATAGTAATTCGTATCTCACTTGTGTGCATCTCATACACACACGAATTACTTACTATAATACTTAAGGATTAACAATCATCTCATGAAAAGAACATACACAATAAAATGTAAAGCTGATATCCATATATTAAAATGTCAATGTCTCATACATAAAGTAATGGTTTGAGGGCACAAACCCAACAAACTCCCACTTGCACTCATAACCATTCAGAACTACATCTAAGACCTAGACTATCTAGATGACGATCAAAGACCTTTTGTGGCAAGGCCTTTGTAAACGGATCAGCAAGATTGTCAGTTGTGGCAATCTTGGTGACAGTCACATCTCCACGTTGAATAATATCTCGGATAAGATGATATTTCCGCTCTACGTGCTTTCCCTTTCCGTGGTTCCTTGGCTCCTTGGACTGAGCCACTGCCCCACTATTATCACAATAAAGCGTAATAGGCGACAGCGACGCTGGTACCACCTCGAATTCCATAAGGAACTTCTTAAGCCAAACAGCTTCCTTTGCGGCTTCACAAGCAGCCACATACTCAGCTTCTGTAGTTGAGTCTGCAATGCATTTCTGCTTAATGCTCCTCCAACTGACAGCACCACCTCCCAAGGTAAAGAGATGACCGGACGTCGACTTCCTCGAATCCTTATCTGACATAAAGTCCGAGTCAGTGTATCCTTCTGGAATTAACTCACTACCACTATACATAAGCATGTAATCTTTAGTTCTTCTCAAGTACTTAAGAATGTACTTGACGGCTGTCCAGTGCTCTGGACCCAGATTCGACTGATATCTGCTAACCATGCCAACGGCAAAGCAGATATCTGGTCTAGTGCATAACATCGCATACATGAGACTTCCCACTGCCGAAGCATAGGGAACTCCTGTCATGCGATTCCTCTCCTCCTGTGTCTTTGGACACTAGTCCTTGGAGAATGCTAAACCATGCCTGAAAGGTAACAAACCTTTCTTCGAATTATCCATTGAAAACCTAGTTAGGACTTTATCGATATAACCAGCTTGAGATAATCCCATTATCTTTTGCTTACGATCCCGAAAGAGCTTTATTCCTAGAATATAGCTCGCCTCTCCTAGATCCTTCATATTGAAAGTACTAGTTAGCCAAACCTTGACCGTTAATAATGCCGCTACATCATTTCCAATGAGTAGAATATCGTCAACGTAAAGCACAAGAAAAGCCACCACTTTTCCTTCACACTTCTTGTATACACAAGGTTCATCCAGATTCTGTATGAAACCAAACGACTTGACCGCTTGGTCAAATCGGATGTCCCAACTCCTAGACGCTTGCTTAAGCCCATAAATGGACTTTTGCAACTTGCATACCAAGTTACCTTTCCGACCAGCTATAAACCCTTCTGGTTGTTGCATATAGATGTCCTCCTCAAGATTGCCATTCAAGAATGCAGTCTTGATGTCCATCTGCCAGATCTCATAATCTAGGCATGCAGCAATGGATAAGAATATCCTGATGGACTTGAGCATGGCCACCGGCGAGAAGGTTTCCTCATAGTCAATGCCCTCCCTCTGTGTATAACCTTTCGCTATAAGCCTTGCCTTAAAGGTCTCAACCTTTCCATCAGATCCTCTTTTCCTCTTGTAGACCCACTTACAGCCAATGGGTTTAATATTGGCTGGAAGTTCTACAAGATCCCAGACCTGATTGGAATCCATAGATTCCAATTCAGCCTTCATAACTTTAACCCAATGAGCTGAATCAACATCATCTATTGCCTCTTCGTATGTGGCAGGATCAGATTCAGATTCTATGGGGACAGCTTCAAAAACTTCTCCTAAGAACATGTATCTATCAGGCTGGCTGATAATCCTCCCACTACGACGAGGTACTGGTACGAAAATAGGTGAAGAAGTGGTGTTTTCTTGATTTACATCGTTATTAACTACGGGTTGGACTGAGGGCTCTCCTTCTATCTCTCTAAGATCTATCCTTCCCTTAGGTTTATGGTTCATGATATAATCATCCTCTAAGAAAACGGCATTTGTACTAACAAACACTTTCTGTTCCCTTGGATCATAAAAATACCATCCATAAGTACCCTTTGGATACCCTACGAAGTAACATACTTCCGATCTAGAATCCAACTTGCTCATCTTTCCTTTCAGCACATGTGTCGGGCACCCCCATATCCGGAGATGTTGCAAAGAAGGCTTGCGCCCAATCCACATCTCTCGTGGTGTCCTAGGAACAGAATTGCTTGGTACTAGATTTAGTATGTACGCAGCGGTTTCTAAAGCATAACCCCAAAGGAATAATGACAACTCCAAATAACTCATCATCGACCTAGTCATGTCTAAAAGAGTCCGATTCCTTCTCTCCGCTACACCATTCTGCTAAAGCGTACCAGGTGCAGTCAACTGTGACAGAATCCAATTCTGTACGAGGTGATCAATAAACTCATTAGAGAGGTACTCGCCACCTCGATCAGATCGAATGGCCTTGATATGTGTGCCCAATTGCTTCTCCACTTCAGCCCTAAACTCTTTGAACTTTTCAAAGGCTTCAGACTTGTGCTGCATTAGGTACACATATCCATACCTGGAGTGGTCATCAGTAAATGTTATGAAATACTGATAGCCACCCCTTGCTCTAATATTTATTGGTCCACACACATCAGTATGAACTAATTTCAACAATGCATCGGTTCTATTTCCCTTTATAAGAAAGGGCCTTTTGGTCATCTTACCCTCTAAACAAGACTCGCAGACTTTCATTGGTTCTAGAACCAAATCGCCTAAGACCCCTTCTTTGACTAGTCTGCCAATCCTATTTAGATTGATATGGCCAAGCCTCATATGCCAAAGCGTTGTTGGATTAGTGGAAGGTTCCTTTCTTTTAGATGGTACAGTTACCACTGAGTTATTAAGTTCCATATTAGAGTCTTTAGAAATATTAGGAGTAATCACATACAAACCATTTGATTTAATACCAGAACAAATAAAAGAACTATTTCTTTTAATAACAATTTCAGTTCCAAAATGAAAGGAATAACCATTATTCGTTAAATTAGAAACTGAAATTAAATTACGTCTCATTGAAGGGACGTAAAGTACATCTGATAAAATCAAAACTTTATTGTCTAGAAATTCTAAAACTACGACTCCTATAGCAACCACAGAAACGGTTGCGCTAGAACCTAGAGTAAGCATGATTTCCCCATCACTGCACTTCCTGGTTGATCTGAACTCCTGCAATGAATTACAGATATGGTTAGTCGCACCAGAATCAATGCACCAAGTGTTTGAAGTATCCGTTATAAAACTTACTTCAATCACATGTGATTCAATCATACCTTGAACTCTTGTAGCTAAGAATTCTGGACAGTTCCTCTTCCAATGGCCCTTCTCACCGCATTGGAAACACTTTCCTTTGCCTTGGCCACCCACCTTCCCTTTGCCCTTACCTTTTCCCTTAGATTTTGCAATTTTAGGGACTGGTCCAACACTTGAACCACCAGTGCCAGCTTTCTTTTTCCCTTTCTTTCCTTTCGGCACAGATCGGGAAGAGGAAGCGCTTTTCTCAACGTTTAAAACGCTGCCCCCAGGCTTGATCACCCCTTCCGCTACCAATAAAGAGCTCATCAATTTGCTCATTGAAAAATCCATTTTATTCATATTATAATTCAGTTTAAATTGAGCGAATGATGGCGACAGCATATTGAGGATCATATCAACTTGGGTCTGTGCATCGATGTTGGCACCTAGGGTCTCCAGCTCGTTTAAATAACCAATCATTTTCAAAACATGTTCTTTGACTGGAGTCCCTTCCGACATCTTAGCACTCATTATCTTCTGCATAGCTACCTGTCTGGCAGGCCTACCATGCTCCCCAAACATCTTTTTCAGGGATTCGATAATCTCACTGGCGGAATTGTTCGACTGGTATTGGTGTTGTAACACATTAGCCATAGAAGCCAATATGTAACAACGAGCCATCCCATTTGACTTTTTCCATTTATCTAACTCGCGTCTAGCAGCAGTCGAAGCATTTGCAGCGGGTTCTTCGGGGCATGGGGTGGTGAGGACATATATGTGATCCTCCGCAGTTAACACGATATCAAGATTACGTTTCCATTCAGTGTAGTTGTTTCCAGTTAACTTGTTTTGAGTAAGTATGGTGGCAAGTGGACTAAATGCAGATCTAGACATTATGATTTACTGTAAAAATCAAAACAAAATAAATATGGATATCAGAATTTGACAGTTTGAAATAAAAGAATCCTTTTAAAACTCTTATTTTAAAACAAAGTCGCCGGAATATCGAAACGAAAGAATAAAGCCTCCGTGTGGTGGTCAATGTTCGATCTTTCGATTTATCATAACTTATCCGCTATGCAACTCTTACAAAACAAGTTATGACTTCCGAACCTATTTGATCTCTAAGTTTCTGAATAACGCCCCGTGTGGGATCCCTTATCCATAGCTTAGCTAGTGTGTACCATTAACTAGGATCCAATCACAACCGTCTCAAGTAGCGCCTCCGTGTGGTGGTCACCCTCTAACACGTCTGATTGATCCTATCAAAAGAAGTTCACATCTAGTAACCAATGAGTAATGCACCCTCCGTATGGAATGATCACCCCTGGCGAGGTGACACAGAATGCACCACTCATCTTACAGTGAACCGTTAATGGAAGATCGTGGGTGTAATTAATAAGACCCTCTCCCACTAGATTTAGTAAAAAGGATTTTGCTTTTTGAGAAAATTTGTTTCTACACACTTCCCATAAACATCTAATGTTTACTAATGTGTTGAAAACGGTTTTTGAATTTTATTTTAGAAAACTTGTTTTGCGTGCATGCAATAATGTATTATACGCCAATCACAAACCAAGCACATAAAACAAAAACTAAAATGAAATATAGGCATTCAAACAATGCCTCTATCTCCCACGGCTCTGTCTCCACAGAACCACTTTCTTGGTTTGGTCGCCTCCGGCTCCATCCCATGGACAACGGCTCCTTGCTCCATCTTCATGGAAATTCTAATTCTATTACATTGGACCTATGCTTCTTTTGAAGCTTACAATTTATCTAGAAAAAGGAAATAGCAAGAATTGAAATAAAAGGCTAGGGAAACCAGTGCGACTTTCCTTTTCGTAGGATTGAAGTCGCAGCGCCCTTTACATATGCCTTACAATCAAACCAAAATTTAAAACAACACACCAATCTCAAAACATTTGAATACAAAAATTAAATGCTCTTGGTGCCATGGGAGATAGCGACTAACTTTTGCTGCAAAAGGGTTAGTCGAACACACATCCACGCATATATATAACAAATATATAACTATTGGAACCCCTAATTGATTCACACAGTATATAAACTCTTTACATACTGAATTAGAACTCAAAACAGCATCTATCTTCTCTGTCACAGTTCGATCGATCGAAGCCCGTTCGATTGCTCGAACCTTCGATCGATTGAACATTGTTCAATCGCTTGAACATTCTGTTTCACATAATAATTTGAAAACTTTACAGAATATTTTAAAATTAAAGTTTTTAATTTTAAAACTCTTAAAATAGTGAAATAGAGAACCTGACAAAGTATCTGTCTCGATCGATCTAACTTCATTCGATCAATCGAACACCAGAAGGTTTCGATCGATCGAAGACTGTTCGATCGCTTGAGAACAGTATGTTCGATCGATCGAAATATGTTCGATCGATCGAAATATGTTCGATCGATCGAAATATGTTCGATCGATCGAACCCGCCTTGCATCCTATGCAATCACAGATTTGTATACTGCTGCGATAACACTACAGAAACAGATCTGTGACGATGCAGTTTCGAAAACAGTTCTAAAATCAACATGCAAATCAAAATAGTGTTCCAAAAACGCATCTATAGATCCAAACGAGCCTGGCTCTGATACCAATTGATGGAAAAACAGGTTTAAATTAAGTTTTAAACGCGCAGCGGAAATAGGTCAAGTTACAAAACTTGTTGGTGTCCCAGGATTTACTACTAGTCAATTCTATAGATGCGTACTACCATAGGGGACAAGAGTTATTCCTTAGTGTCTTGAATCCAATTCTGAACTTCAAATTTCAGATGCCTCCTCTAGATGATCTTCACCCTTATGACTCTTGCGGATGCCTGTCGGAAGGACTAGGGTTAGTGGGAACCCTGATATAGAGTATAGGAAGGTTTGGGAAGACTATTATAGTTTTTGCAGCTTCTGCGTATAAGAACGACGATCAACTTTTTCCAGAATACAACTGCCCTATTTATAGATTTCCAGAACCAACCTAAACTTCGACCGATCGAAGTGACTTCGATCGATCGAACCTTCGATCGATCGAACCATTCTCGATCGATCGAACCTGTCATGACTTCAATCGATCGAACATACTTCAATCGATCGAACTTGTCTTGACAATTTCCTCAAGTGTCTTTCCGAGCATCCTGGCGGAGCTAAGAGTGGGACCTCCTAGGCTCTTTATTGTTGGCTCAGACCAGTTTGTTAATTACCATGACCAAACTCTTTGATCAGCAAACTAACTAACTGGTCAGTTAACGTTTACTCCACTATAAAACGATAACTGAATTCCAACGCAAAAGAACATATCCGAAGCGATGACTAGACTTGTATGGTGTACTAATGTCCCTCTACCGTCAGCATTCGTAATCATATTCAGGTAGTCGGATAACTGTTACTGTCAACCTGAATCATGATTACTTCTTGTATTCCTTGAGTCCCATTCACCTCTTATGATTACCAAACATGTCGATAACTATTATCAACAAGACTGCAGTTCTCAGTAATCAACTTGGTGACATTCTCAAGGGAATGCTTACTCTGAATCAGAGGGTAGATTCTATCTTGACAATATATGTTCACAACCCCGTGAACATGAGATACCCAAGATACCCAGGTGTTGATCTTCTATAGACCTCACTGATTGGTAAGTCAAAGCAGCCATGCCCACAGCCTGTGTTCACAATCATCTCAAGATTGAGAACACGTACCTTATACAAGTTATGAGTTCCTATTGACTGTTTGACAGTCTTAAGCGTCAATAGGAAACTCAGGTCCGTCAATGCACTATAAGCACTAGCATATCAACTAAGAGCTACACTCTAGTGATTGAGATTAATCACTCCATCCAATGGTAGTTAATTATGCTACAGTGTAGACCTGATGAGGTATCCAGTCTCATCATCCACTGTGACACATTCTAAGTATTAAAGAATAGTAATTCGTATCTCACTTGTGTGCATCTCATACACACACGAATTACTTACTATAATACTTAAGGATTAACAATCATCTCATGAAAAGAACATACACAATAAAATGTAAAGCTGATATCCATATATTAAAATGTCAATGTCTCATACATAAAGTAATGGTTTGAGGGCACAAACCCAACACTTTACGTCCCTTCAATGAGATGTAATTTAATTTCAGTTTCTAATTTATCCAATAATGGTTATTCTTTTCATTTTAGAACTGAAGTTGTGATTAAAAGAAATAGTTCTTTAATATGTTCTGGTGATAAATCAAATGGTTTGTATATGATTACTCCCAATATTACTAAAGATTCTTGCATGGAACTTAATAACTCAGTGGTAATTGTACCATCTAAAAGAAAGACACCTTCCACTAATCTAACAAGGCTTTGGCATATGAGGCTTGGCCATATCAATCTAAATAAGATTGGCAGACTAGTCAAAGAAGGGGTCTTAGGTGATTTGGTACTCGAACCAATGGAAGTCTGTGAGTCTTGTTTAGAGGGTAAGATGACCAAAAGGCCCTTTCCTGCAAAGGGCAATAGAACCAATGCATTGTTGGAATTAGTTCATACTGATGTGTGTGGACCAATAAATATTAGAGTAAGGGGTGGTTATGAGTATTTCATAACATTTACTGATGACCACTCTAGGTATGGATATGTGTACCTAATGCAGCACAAGTCTGAAGCTTTTGAAAAGTTCAAAGAGTTTAGGGCTGAAGTGGAGAAGCAATTGGGCATACATATCAAGGCCATTCGATCTGATCGAGGTGGCGAGTACCTCTCTAATGAGTTTATTGATCACCTCGTACAGAATGGGATTCTGTCACAGTTGACTGCACCTGGTACGCCTCAGCAAAACGGTGTAGCAGAGAGAAGGAATCGGACTCTTTTAGACATGACTAGGTCGATGATGAGTTATTCTGAGTTGCCTTTATTCCTTTGGGGTTATGCTTTGGAAACCGCTACTTACATACTAAATC
Source organism: Hydrangea macrophylla (assembly GCA_033977485.1). Lineage (NCBI taxonomy): Eukaryota > Viridiplantae > Streptophyta > Magnoliopsida > Cornales > Hydrangeaceae > Hydrangea > Hydrangea macrophylla. Next base: position 654,040 of record CM066988.1, on the reverse strand, counting down.
TAGTACCAAGCAAATCTGTTCCAAGGACACCACGAGAGATGTGGATTGGGCGCAAGCCTTCTTTGCAACATCTCCAGATATGGGGGTGTCCGGCACATGTGCTGAAAGGAAAGATGAGCAAATTGGATTCTAGATCGGAAGTATGTTACTTTGTAGGGTATCCAAAGGGTACTTATGGATGGTATTTTTATGATCCAAGATAACAGAAAGTGTTTGTTAGTACAAATGTTGTTTTCTTGGAGGATGATTATATCATGAACCATAAACCTAAGGGAAGGATAGATCTGAGAGAGATAGAAGGAGAGCCCTCAGTCCTACCCGCAGTTAATAACGATGTAAATCAAGAAAATACCACTTCTTCACCCAATTCCGCACCGGAACCTCGTCGTAGTGGGAGGATTATCAGACAGCGTGATAGATACATGTTCTTAGGAGAAGTTTTTAAAGCTGTCTCCATAGAATCTGAATCTGATCCTGCCACATACGAAGAGGCAATGGCTGATGTTGATTCAGCTCATTGGGTTATAGCTATGAAGGCTAAATTGGAATCTATGGATTCCAATCAGGTATGGGACTTTGTAGAACTTCCAGCCAATATTAAACCCATTGGCTGTAAGTGGGTCTATAAGAGGAAAACAGGATCTGATGGAAAGGTTGAGACCTTTAAGGCAAGGCTTGTAGCGAAAGGTTATACTCAGAGGGAGGGCATTGACTATGAGGAAACCTTCTTGCCGATGGCCATGCTCAAGTCCATCAGAATACTCTTATCCATTGCTGCATGCCTAGATCATGAGATCTGGCAGATGGACGTCAAGACTGCATTCTTGAATGACAATCTTGAGGAGGACATCTATATGCAACAACCAGAAGGGTTCATAGCTGGTCGGAAAGGTAACTTGGTATGCAAGTTGCAAAAGTCCATTTATGGGCTTAAGCAGGCATCTAGGAGTTGGAACATCCGATTTGACCAAGCGGTCAAGTCGTTTGGTTTCATACAGAATCTAGATGAACCTTGTGTATACAAGAAGTGTGAAGGAAAAGTGGTGGCTTTTCTTGTGCTTTACGTTGACGACATTCTACTCATTGGGAATAATGTAGCAGCGTTATCAACGGTCAAGGTTTGGCTAGCTAGTACTTTCGATATGAAGGATCTAGGAGACGCGAGATTTATTTTAGGGATAAAGCTCTTTCAAGATCGTAAGCGAAAGATAATAGGATTATCTCAAGCTGGTTATATCGACAAAGTGCTAACTAGGTTTTCAATGGATAATTTGAAGACAGGTTTGTTACCTTTCAAGCATGGTTTAGCGTTCTCCAAAGACCAGTGTCCAAAGACACAGGAGGAGAGGAATCGTATGATAGGAATTCCCTATGCTTCAGCAGTGGGAAGTCTCATGTATGCGATGTTATGCACTAGACCAGATATCTGCTTTGCCGTTGGCATGGTTAGCAGGTATCAGTCGAATCCAGATCCAGAGCACTGGACAGCCGTTAAGCACATTCTTAAGTACTTGAGAAGGACTAAAGATTACATGCTTATGTACGGTAGTAGTGAGTTAATTCCAGTAGGATACACTGACTCAGATTATATGTCAGATAAAGATTCGAGGAAGTCGACGTCAGGTCATCTCTTTACCTTGGGAGGTGGTGCTGTTAGTTGGAGGAGCATTGAGCAGAAATGCACTGCAGACTCAACTACAGAAGCTGAGTATGTGGCTGCTTGTGAAGCCGCAAAGGAAGCTGTTTGGCTCAAGAAGTTCCTAATGGAACTCGAGGTGGTACCAGCGTCACTGTCGCCTATTACGCTTTATTGTGATAATAGTGGGGCAATGGCTCAGTCCAAGGAGCCAAGGAACCACGGGAAGGGAAAGCACGTAGAGCGAAAATATCATCTTATCTGAGATATTGTTCAACGTGGAGATGTGACTGTCACCAAGATTGACACCGCTGACAATCTTGCTGATCTGTTTACAAAGGCCTTGCCACAGAAGGTCTTTGATCGTCATCTAGATAGTCTAGGTCTCAGATGTGATCATGTATGGTTGTGAGTAAAAGTGGGAGTTTGTTGGGTTTGTGCCCTCAAACCATTACTTTATGTATGAGACACTAGCATTATAATATATGGATATCAGCTTTACATTTCGTTGTGTATGTTTCTTTCATGAGATGATTGTTTATCCTTAAGTATCATAGTAAGCAATTCGTGTGTGTATGAGATACACACAAGTGAGATACGAATTACTATTCTTTGATACTTAGAACTTATCATAGCGGATGATGAGATTGGATACCTCATCAAGTTTACACTGTAGCATCATTAACTACCCTTGGATGGAGTGATGAATCTCATTCACTAGAGTGTAACTCTTAGTAAATATGCTAGTGCTTATAGTGCATTGACGGACCTGAGCTTTCTTATTGGCACTCAAAACTGTCAAACAGTCAATAGGAACTCATAACTTGTATAAGGTACGTGTTCTCAATCTTGAGACGATTATGAACACAGACTGTGGATATGACTGCTTTGACTTACCAATCAGTGAGGTCTACAGAAGATCAACACCTGGGTATCTTGGGTATGTCATATTCATAGGGTTGTGAACATATATTGTCAAGATAGAATCTACCCTCTGATTCAGAGTAAGCATTCCCTTGAGAATGTCACCAAAACGATTACTGAGTACTGCAGTCTTGTTGATAAGAGTTATCAACATGTTTGGTAATCATGAGAGGTGAATGGGACTCAAGGAATACAAGAAGTAATCATAATTCATGTTGACAGTAACAGTTATCCGACCACCTAAATATGATTGTGAATGCTATAGGTAGAGGGACATTAGTAAAACATACAAGTTAGGGTATCTCTTAAAATTTGTGTATCAGAATTACCTCCAAATATAGGGTATCTCTCAAAATCGTCTATATCTCAGAATCATGTATCAGAATTGCCTCCAGAAGTTGGGTATCTCTTGCAATCCATGCATCTCTCATAATTTGTGTGTCAAAATAAAAGATTGGTCTCCAGACTTGTTACAGATGATTTATCCCTGGCAAAAGGACCTGTTTCAGAAGTACATAAAATTTGTCCCCAGCAAAAGGACCTGTTTCAGAAGATTTGTCTCCTGACTTATTACAGAAGATTTGTCCCTAGTAGAAGGACCTATTTCGGAAGTACAAAAGATTTGTCCCCAGCAGAAGGACCTATTTTAGAAGTATAGAAGATTTGTCCCCAGAAGAAGGACTTATTTGAGGAGTACAGAAGATTTGTCCCTAGAAGACGGACCTATTTCAGAAGTACACAGGATTTGTCCTGAGCAGAAAGACACAATATCAGCAATCATCCTTAGCAGAAGGACTCTACATCAGCATATCGTCCCCAGTAGAAGGACACTACATCAATAATCGTCCCCAGCAGAAGGATACTACATCAGCAATCGTCCCTAGCAAAAGGACTCCATGTCAGTAAATCGTCCCTAGCATAAGGACTCTACATCAACGATAGTCCAGGGGTTAGGACACTTCATCAGTCATTCGGGTTTAAGGAGGCATTATTTTAGAGATCATCCAAGCTTAAAGACACTTTTTTCAAAAGTTATTAGACATGACTCAGAATTCATTCAAGATACTCAGCAGTCGTCCGGGATATAGATGACACCTATAAAGCCTCATACTCAGAAGAAAGACTCTGGCAAAACTTCGAGAATCATCCCAGATATAGAAAGCATACTTCTCTTTAGACATATTCGACTGTGAGAGTGACACGTTGCATCCCTTGCATTAGATCCTGCATCTAGGGAGCCCTTGCGGACGAGTGCTCCCACACTTGCAGATTCACGTTTGCATGCTACATCAGCATCCTAGGATAGGAGCATTTCATTCACGTTATTGTTTGTGTATTCTTCTCCGTCTCCTTGCGCGCTTGAACTATGCCCTGGTCTGATTCCTAGAAAGGATGCGTAGGCAGCTCTGGTGGAGCACGACCAGCAGCAACTTAAAATTAGCAGTCTCTACCCAGCATTGCATTGCATTCTTGCTTTCGTAATTTCTTGATTTTCTCAAATTTTGAATTTTTCATTATTGTAGATTTTTGTTTTTCCTAAAACCTCTTAGTATGGTTATTGGGTGCCTTCTAGCTTTGGCGCGCACTTGCAGTTCACGTTGTTCACAACAAGCTCTACCAAAGAAGAATAAACTGTAGACACCCAATATTGACCACACTGATAAGATTTAGGATGGGCAACGTCTTGGAGGATTCGATGATGAAAAGTACCTCGTGGAAGGTACTAGATTCCATATAATCAAATGATCAAACTTCAGAAAGTGACTTCGAGTTCAGAAAAGCCCTTTTCCATGCATAAATCCCGATTTTGTCAAAATCATCTCTCAGATAATTCATATTCACTCAGGGTTATATGAACATAAAGTGTTCTAAACACAGTATTCTAAGTATCCAGAGATTCAAATTTAAAGAAAAGTTCGAAATCAATGCACATTGAAAAGCAATTTTGAAAAAGAAGTCATTTGATTTTAAAAAGACGACGAAAGTTCCGGAGGACTTCCAAACTTCAATTGGACTTCAATTTTCATTTCAAAACCTCTTAGAATATTTTTATACTAAACTTTAACCTAATGGATTTCCAATGGTATGTAAATGGATGACTTCGGACACAAAAAATCATTTTTACGAAAATCTAGAAAAGTAGTGCACGTAAATTTTGAAATAGGACTTATAGGCAACCAGGGGAACCAAAAAAACAAATGGCGGTTTAGGAAAGTGGGGTGGCAGGTCCCACCATAACCTCCACCCAAATGCTGTGTTCTCCACCGAGCTTATTGAGTTCCAGACCCTTCCAGAGGCTCCATATAGCGATGAAATTGCCTGAAAACTGTGTTTAGGCACCGAAATAGCCATTTTAACCCGTTTCTGACCTCTAAACTCTCTCTTTTAACCCTAAAGCTTAAGAGTTAAGTTTTCAAAACTCTAGATATTGATCCATATGATATCATATTTGAGAGAAGTGAATACAAGAGAGTAGACACAAGTACATACAAGAGTATTGGAGAGAATACAAGTAAATGTACTTGCAAGATGTAAGAACATACTTAGAATTCAAGAGAAATTTCTAGAGAGAAGAAGTGAATTATAAATGAAATTCTTATAATACTAATCTCAAGATAATTAGATTAGAGGATTGGACATCAATTGCTTCCCTTAACTTCCATAGATGAGTTCTTGAAGAACTTGAAGAACACTTGAAGAAGAAGATCCTTCAAATCAACTTTGATTGTATAATTGAGAATCCTCCAAGAGGTAGACATCATAATTCATCTCTAATTCCTACTTTTGTATACAGATCTATAGGATTTGGATCTAGTTTAGTTTTATTTTTTATTAAGAACACTCATCTTCTTCCTCTCTTGTTCTTCACACACTCACATAGCTAGATCCAAATCTCTTTGATTTTGTTGATAATTCTTAATTAGAGATTGATTTTCACTTTTGATTTTCAATTTTGTTCATTCTTTTATTTAGTTTAGATATATTCATACATGATTATATATATATATATATTTTTTGAATTCTATGATGGTTTGGAAGTCTGATCTATGAGAAGGATGATTGCTATGTTCATACCTATCTCTTTATTATTCCTAGTACCTAGAATTCCTATTGAATTTCATCACCAATAGGATATTTATAAGTCCCTTTGATCCATGATCTAATGTTCTTCATAGAACTTCAGGGCTAAATTGATTGGAAATTATGATAATCAAGTTGATCTATGAATTTGATCTCTCTAATAAGCTTTAACCATCACCCAAGATGTTTTTCTCACACTTTAAAATGAACTAGATAAAATTCAGCAAAACTGATTAGTTTTATCCATAGGATTTTGCCCGTCAAAACCCATAGTGTGATGGAATTCAAATCTTCTAGGCAAACTTTGATGAATTAGCTTTCATTTGATCCATTTTGAGAACCCTTAGGATCCATATGCTATTTTTAGAAATTGTTGAGAAATCAGTTGGCATATTTGAACACAATCTCTTTATGCTTGAATTTTAGAAAATCTATGAGTTATCAATGATCTACTTTTAGGGGATGATTCCTAACTCACTTATCTATTTGCCGATGTAAAATCGTGAGCATACGATCGAGTTAAGATTGTTTTCTAAGCGTTTGAAGTTGATATAACTATTCTGGAATTTTCTAAGTTTAACTACAATCATGATTATGTATACAAAATGGTCATACCTTGATCACTCAACAACAATTGATGAATAAAACTTGGTTTAGAAATCATCTAGGAAAAAGGGATGAGAGATCAAAAACTTATATTAACTTGATTAACATGATTCATGAATTTCTATTATGTTTTGCATTCCTTTGTCAAATGATACCAAATTTCCATAATAAAAGAGCCTCTTGAAAACAACTTTTTAGAAACCTTAAGATCATGACATGTTCATGGGATTATTTTTGTCATAAACTACAATGATGTAGCTTTCTTTTGAAACCAAATAAAGCTACACATAATTTTTTAGATTTAATTATGATGTTTACAAGAGCAGTGGATAGTCCTGATCCACTGTTCCCAAAACTCTTAATTCTCAAACTTCAAAATTTGTAATGAGGTCCTACTTTTTGGAGAAGTTCCCTAAGATATGTATCCAATTTTCTGAAAAAAGGGTTTTAACCCAGCTCATGTTTAAGATCACTTTTGATAGGATTCATTAGAGGTTGCTGAATTTGGAAATTTGATTGATGACATATTTTTCTTATTTTTCATGCATACCATTTGTTTGCTTATATTTTGCTATGTTTGGGTATTCCTTGGTGTCTTAGTGAAGAGAATTGAATGTCGTGGATCTGGACTTGGATTTGTGAGCTTGCCTCTTCTACACGTGACATAGTGTCCATGTATTGTGTACTATGTCTATCCTTTCTTTTAGAATTTTTTAAGTTTACAACTTTGTTTTCGACGACATAATTACTTTAGGATAGTCTCCGTTTATATGTTTATATGTTAGAGACATCTTATCTAAGATTGTTGCATGATTGCTTTACACATTTTCTTTCTTTTGCTTTTTACGTCTCTGCTTGAGTCAACCCAATATAAGTCTTCTCGTTCTCTCTTGCATATCATGACATGTTTCTTGTACTTACATCGGTCCCGAGCGGGACTAGCCATTGTGAGCATACCTCTCCCTCGTATTGCATGTGAATATGATTGCTATTTGATTTAATCTCTTGAAATGATTTTTCATTAGATGTTCCCTTTTGACATGTATATATTATCTAGTATGTTTGAGGAAACAACACTAATTATGAATTAAGAATAATGATATTTGAATCAAGGACTACCATTCGGTAAGGCCAGGTGGGGTGCTTTAGTCTGGCTTAGGCTCCTTCCCCACTCGTGCCAAGACCCCCAAACCTAGTTTCTGGTAATGAAGGGTGAGTAACCTTATTAAATTTTGGGCAAGTCAAACTTGGGTTTCCTAATTCCCAATAAAAATTAGGTGTCGACTCTTTATATCTAGGACCGCGTGAGGAAGTTCTAGTTCCTTGAAGTGTGCTCCTTGAACCCGACCTGGGACATTGTCAAGGAACGCCAGGACCCCCCTACATTCGAACGTCCTTAAGAACTCGACCTTCTATGGTTAGAGTGCAACCTTTGCACACCTTACTCAACTTAACCGACACTCCTAGGGGTGAGATAGTGTTAAGAGCATCCTTAAGCATCTGGGATTCTAATCCCAACTTCACAACAAGTCTAAAGGAAATAATGGAATTCGAAGCTCCCGAATCAAATAAAACTCTAATCCAACTACCATGTAACAGGATAGTACCTCCCATATTCGATGGTGCCTCCTTCTCTTCATAGTTGGCTTCTTCAGGAATGATTGCATTGAGCCTAGCTTGAGTGGTCGCTCAATAGTATCCACTTTGAGGTGCTCGGCAATCTCTAGAAACATGTCCTAGTTTACTGCAATTATAGCAGACGATGTCAGCGCAAAAATTCTTCTTTGGGCGCCTATAGTCTTTGGCAAGAAGCCCTGATGTCCTACAGTTATAGTAATTCCCCGACTTTCCTCTGGTAGTAGCAGGTTGTCCTTGTGGTACAGCTAGTTGATTATGAGGAATGGTCATCTGAGGCTTCTTTTTCCCATTACTCTTTGTCCCTTGAAAGCGACTCGGGGGTCTTGGTGCGAACATTCCTCTCACAGGGGGTCGGGTAACCAGTTTTTTGGGTCCTTGACATTCATCTTTCTCTAACTCGGATGCCAATCTCACCAATGCCTCGAATGTTGTATTCAGATGCCCCAACGTCATGTGGCACAGATAGGAATTCAACCCCCTATGGTATCTCTTGATCTTCTTCTCTAGAGTATCTATCTGATCCAGGGAAAAATGAGACAGCCTCTCGAATTGTGTAGTGTGTTCATGCACCGTCATGTTGCCCTGTGAAGTACTTCTTTGAAAACTTCTCTTTGAACGCAGTCCACATCATACTCTCTAACTCTTCAACTCCTATCGTTGTTTTCTCGGACTCCCACTAATCATCAGTAGAATAGGTGAGCTAGAATGTAGCTAAATGACATTTCTCTTCTTCGTCGTACCTCATCCTTTAAAAAATGTGGTCCATATTTCTCAGCCACTTCTCAGCTTGCCAGGCTTTGCCAGTTCTATTAAAGGTATCGGGACCAGAGCTCTGAATCTCTCGTGTATCTTGTCTCCGGTGATCAGCAGCGGAGGTACAGCTTGATGGTTCGCCTAATTATGGTTATTGTTATTATTATTGCGGTTTCCTCGATGATCGTTGCCGATAAAGTCAAAGTGTTGCAGAAAGGCCTCGAAAGCTCCGGTAGGATCCATATTCTCAGTAGTGGGGGCCCTTTCTCGTCGATTCCTTGCGTTTCTTGTTTTATCGGTGTTTGCACCAGAAAATAATATTAAAAGTGGGTCCACCAAATTACACATGGAATGTGTACGAAGGCAGGGAGATGGAGAAAGCAGGCCGATTTAACATCACAATGCCATAATCTAGGATGTAAGCCACATCAGTGGTAGGACAGTTATTGGCGGTTATGTTGAATTTAATGAATGACACGTGTGATGACAAAGCAGTAACAAGAAGCCCATTATCCCTAGATTATGGAGATAGTGGGCAGTTTCTCAGTACAGGGGCAGCAGTTACCACTACTGTTACCTATTTAATGTAATGAAGAAACAAGGAGAAGGGATCCCTAAAGATCAATAATATTTAGCATATTTTAGACTCTGCATTATGTCTTTCCTTTACCTTTATCTTTAATTATCAGTCTGTTAGGAGTAGTTTGTAATTAAACTCCAATTAGAAGGCGAGATTACCACTTCTAATTGTACTATGTTCTGTGAAGGATTTAATGGAGTTCACTCTCTGTTCCTTTGTACTAGTCTCAATTTTCGTCACATTTAAGTCCTTGATCTTTGGTTAAGGCAATCTAAACCTAGTTAGAGAAATTTCATTCCTCTGTTTTCTCTACTCGTCTGATTCGTCAAATTGTTCGCTTTAAGAGGACATTTATCTGGCACGCCCGCACTTTAACATTTATATAGTTTCTGCCGTACAATTTTTGGCACGGTCAGTGGGACATTTATGAAGATTTGAACAGTTCATCATGCCACCAAAAAAGAATTTGATAAAAGATAAAGGGATCGCAGCACTACCAAAAATGGATTCATCGATAGCAGAATAAAATGTTGAAGGGGAAATTCATGGTAATAATAGTGAATAGTCTCACACTGGTGGTCATGAATCACTCCAATAATAGCCTGGAAATGTTGAGACCACTACGAGTGGGCCAGGCCAACAAGCTCTGAAGGACTATGCATCAGCAATGCGTTTCAATTTGGATAGTGCGCTACATGATTGGCTTCAAGACAACTCACAACAAACATCTATAATTATGAAACCGTTCACGGATATGATGCCGAAGTTGGGAGATCAGTGACACGAGAATTTTCTTGTGCGCTCTTGTGCAATACCCAAGTGTAGGTAGACGTGCAAGTAATATCTGGTAAGACCAGGTCGATCCCACAGGGAAGGTGTTGAATTAAACTACCTAGATTAGACTCTAAAGAGAAAACAAAAATCAATATTTAAAACGAAGTGTAGAACACAAAGTTCCACAGCTAACAACTACTAGAATTAAAGACAACTAAATTAACTTAACTAACGATTAACTAACTAAGCAAGATTCTAAAAAAAACGGTTCTCCTTAATAAAAGAAAGTGTTGGGATCACGCGAATCCACCGTGACCTAACCTTCTACCATGCAATTGCAATTAAGCTCAAAGGAGTACACCTACTACAGTATTCTGTACTTCTCTAAAGATATAGAATCAATAGCCCTTTCATGACCGGGACTACATCATCTCAATTAAGTTTGAAATACATGAAAACGGTTTAATCCAATAGTTAAGACTCGCACCTACAATGGTGTTAGCATTGAGGGTGGTTTGCAAAATATATTGAAAGAAAATGCCTTAAGGCCTTAAGTTTAAAGACTGTTTTGACAAACTGAGCATTTGGGGACAGTTTGATAACAAATCCTTAAAACAGAAAGTCTTAGAATACTGTTTTGGGTGTTCTCAAGAATCAGAATCCTCGATCGATCGACGCGCTTTCGATCGATCGAATATCTTCATCTCTCGATCGATCGATATTTACTCGATCGCTCGACTAAGTCACTGTCTCGATCGATCGACATACTTTCGATCGATCGAACACAGGAATAAAAATACTGCATGGCAGAGGCCTAAAATCACGATTTCATCGCGATTTCCCAACCCTAGGACTACTCAGACATTGTCTGGAGTACCACAGATTGATATTTAACGTAAAGGTTCATTAAAACTATGTTTGTTTGAAAGTTTTGCATTAAAACTATAAAACTAGTGATTGTAATCTAACTAACATAAAACACTACGAGATTAACAAGTAAACTACGATTAACTAAGTGCAGAAAACAGATAAACAATAAATCAAAAACCTGGAATGAAGATAAACTTGTATTAACTAAAGAAATCCGGTTCACAATGATAAATCCTCAATGAAACCTACAAAAGCCAAGGAAAAACTCTCTCTTCTCTATCTAAAACTGATAAAACAAAGTTGGGCGTCCCTTTTGGACGTATACAATATGAATATATATAGTAAACCTAAGAGCTAGGGTTTAAAACCCGCAACTGCTGCATGCGCGTATAATCTGATAAAAGGCACTTTCGATCGATCAAAACTTTCTAGATCGATTGAACGTCTTGAAATTTCGATCGCTTTAACTTCCTTCGATCGATCGAAACCTCGATCGCTCGAACTATGTCGATCGCTCGAACTCTGCAATTCTTCTTCAGTCTTCCTTCTTTGAAACAAAGCATCTCCTTTTTATCAAATCTTTCAGTCTTTTATACAGCAGCATTAACCTGCACAAATAGTAGCTAAAACAATACAACTTATCATAGATTAATCATATTGTCTAAAACTAGCATTGTAATGCAAATTGCAGATAAAACGGGAAGTTGTGATCAAAACTAATGCAATTCTTTCTTTTAGCGCGGTTGTATTTTACAAATACCCCCGCTTTGCACAACCCCCAACTAGCTTATTGCTAGTCCCTAGCGATAAAGCGAAAATAAAAATGAAATAAAATTCCTAACTAATACTACAACGACTAAGAAAACAAAAGAAAACTAAAAACAACCTAAACTAAAGTAGAGAGAAAAATTCCTAACTCACTTTCGCAGGACTCGCGGTTGCATTTAGCGAATGCAACAAGCCGTTAAACCCCTAGGTTCTCCCTAGTGGACGAGTGTTGTCTCGTGAGGGTTTGCAGTGAATATACCCACAAAATTCTCCAATTTTAAGCTCAAAAAGATTTAGAATAACTTATGACATCTCCCCCCATTAAACTGTTACTCAGGCTCTACAAATATACATTATTCTCAATCAACCCATGAAAGAAATTTACATGCTCCCCTATATCACCAAGTAAAATATAACAAATGTGTTACCATCATGCACCCGTGTGTGTGTGAAATTAACAACCATGCGTCCAACCCTATTAAGAGTTATCTAGACTATTGTACTTTGGAAAACTTGCAGTTTTAGCTCAATTCTCACATTGGTCACACTCAAAAAGAACGTCTCTCAGAAACTTGCTTTACAATGATCGCACACTGTATGAAAGCTTTGATAAGGATGATATTCTAAGTGCTAATGCTTTCATACTTGACTCTATGAAAAACGGACATTTAAGAGTGTATAGTCTCATGAATGGAACACTACTTACTAGAGGAGCGAAATACCGTGGATAACTCAACTCACACTTTCATGTTCAAACCAATTGTTTAGAATCTTCAAGACTTTGAATTATGGCTTTTATTTAGTAGGTGGGGGTGTTGTAGAGAAGAGTGTGCTTTTTAGTATGTGATGGAATTTCCACTTCTCTTTTTATTCTTTATTCTTTTCTCCACCCAATCTCCCATTCATTTTCTTATGCTTTTTTTTTTTTTTTTTTTTTTTTTTATAAATAACTCCTTCATTCATCATCATTTTTTTTTTTTTTTTTTTTTTAAACTGGAATATCCCACAACTTCCTTCCATTTCACATACTTTGATGACTCATTCTCAATAAATTTATCAAACAGTTCAATGAGGTCAAGGTATAGAGCAAGGATTTGGATTCTTGTGATTTCATTGGAAATATTTATTTGAGGTGGGATCAGGAATGAATTCAATGAATGTAGGTGGGCTATGTTAGGTAAAGGAATGGGTAAACGATGGCTTGAATCATTTTCTCAACTTTCAATTTTTAGCACTTAAGTGTTCATCGAGTTTAATTGGTAAATCCTGAACGTTCTCCTCTAACAAGCAGTCAAAACTTTAAAGAAAACTGAGACTTAACAACGAATTCACAAATGTACGCAAGAAAAACCATTCGACAATGTATGAGAATCCCCTCAGAAATGACGATTGGCTCAACAGCTCACAAAGGGTTATTAGCTTCCACTACTTGTTCTTTTCGCACAATATTCATATTAACTCAATTTTCAGGTTTTCTACATAGCTGCCAATTAGTGCACAAAAGTATTGGGTACATAACAGCTTCACAAATGCAATCCATTTTAGTGATAATAGAAAAACTCGTGAATTTAGTCCATAAAAAAGATGAAAATACTACAAATGTGTCATCGCCTAATTAACAAGCAGGAGAGAGTATTCAAAATTATTCTATCAATAAGATCCAATAAAAATTTCAAAATTTCAAAATTTTAACAGACTGTGTTCTTAAATTTAAAGCATATCCAAGTGCAAAACTTGATCGTCACGGGTGTATACCTATCTATTATCTCCTACCCCCAACTGAAAACAACATAGTCCCAGAAGTTGATTTTCAACAATTAAAATAGATAGGTATCACCTGTATAGTGTAACGCGATGATAAGAAGCATAGCAACCTGGCATAGAAATATAAAACACAATCTCCAAAACAACAGATCAATAGATAAAGAAAAAAAAACAAGTAAAACTATGATCCAAACAACATTAACCACTGGAATGAAGAGAAATGAAATAACAGTAGTAATATCCATACATACCCAAAACAACCACAAAAAAAAAAAAAAAAAAACATAAACCAACCTGTCCAACCAAACCAAACCAAAACACCAAATAACCATAAATACAGAAACACCACCTCCCCTAAGAATACTAATCAACTCCAGACGGAGCATCCTCAGCCACATCAGACGGGATGTCGATGGGAGCAGGCGGTGGCTGTGCGGTAGCTGGCAGAATATCGGCAGAAGTAGATGGAAGATCGGTCGTGGATGGAGCGGATGATGATGGATCAGCAGCAGTGGTAACAGGAACAACAGTAGGAGATGGATCGACAGCAGGTGGTGGTGCAGCGGCAGCAGATGGGGGCACAATCGGGTCAAACCCAAGCTGGACCAGCAGTGTAGTCAGCATGGTAGAGATATGATCAATCTTACCCTCAAGCCGCATCCGTGCCTCCCTCTCCTCCAATAATAGATCGTGAATAGTCGGGGGAGGCGCAGATGACGACTCTCCCTGGGCTGGAGCCTGAGATCTCTGTCTCAGCTCAAAACGTGCCACCTCCCGAATGGGATCATCCTCCTCCGAATCTGGCTCCTCAGCCTCAGTGGGCGTCCCAGAAGCCGCACCCTCAGTATCAGTGCCATCAGCTCTCTTCCTCTTCCCTCCAACTTTCGTTTTCCCCTTGCCCTTTCTTCTCCTCCTCTGAGCATCTGAGCGGCGAGAAGCAGCCTCACCAAAACGACTGCGAGCCTGAGATGTCGCATCGCCAGGTAAGGGAAGGAGGCCAGCATGCTCAATCACTCTGTGAATAGCCCAAGCACCTTTCAGGTGCTTCTTGGCAGCAGTGTAGCGAGTGGGGTGCCTCATGAAGTCAATATATAAGCGAGGCAAACAAACAGGCAACCCCGTCCCTATGGCATATAACACATGTGCATACCAGGGGGCAATCTTCTCCCGGTAGGAGGTGACCAATAAACAGTTGCTCAACGCGAGGTGGAGCATATGGTAATCATCGGTCAGGTAAGTATCTGCAATCAGTGCCGTACCATCCCAGCTCGGTAATGCTCCTCCAGTAAGCTCTCGGATAACAGCAGTGGGTGAGAGCACTGGTGTACCGTCACGGTGTGGGCATACACAATCAGGCACCTCAGGGACTCCAAGAGCAGCTGAAACGGTAGCAGGGCTGAACACGATCTCCCGGCCGCGAAAGAACGATCGTAGTGTGAATGCGGCACCGGGATCTCTGATCATCGTCGCGCAAGCCGCGCGAATCCATGAGAGATTCACTCTCTTTGCCTGAGAGAGCAAATCGTACCAGTGTGGCATGGCCTGGATGCGGGCGAGAAACCAGGGAGTATCGAGCCAGACTGTCTCTAGTGGTCGCTCTAGCATGACCGGTCGAGTCTGAAAATATCTCGTGAACCACTGGCGGTCGGGGGTGTTCCGGAAGCCGTGGAGTGGGACCGGATCAGGAATAGCAAGGTCAAAGGGCTTCTCCCTGTGGCAACCCGTAACAGGGTTCATTGTGGGCCCCTGAAAATAGAAGAGAAACAGAAAAGAAATCAAAACAAGACAAAAATGAAAAGAAAGTGAAACTGCTGGAGTTCGAGCGATCGAACAATGTTCGATCGATTGAGAAAGTGCAAGGTTCGAGCGATCGAACCTAGCTCGATCGATCGAGAACAGCGAATGTGCGGGAACCATTTCCGAGAACAGAAACGGCCCAAACACAAACAAAACACGACAAACAAGAATAAAAATAGGCTTAAAAACAAATGGGGGCACCCCATAAGAAATGGAATCAAATGAAAACGAGGGGGGGAAAACTCGAGGCCTTACCTCGGGTTCTGTGTAGAGCGAGGGATGCCGGAGGTGAGGGTGATGATCTGGGGATTATAAGTTCCTCGAATAACCGAGTGAATGGATGAGAAACGAAGAATCGCCCCGAGTCTCTTCTCTGTGCTCAATCGCTTGAGAGTGTGGAGGAGATGAAGAGACTGAGGAAGTGTACGCTGAAAGCCTCGGTTAAAATACAAATCTCGATCGATCGAGAAAGTTCGATCAATCTAACTTTAGATCGATTGAGAACTTTCAAACGATCGAGGATAAAAAATCGTCGATCGATCGAGATATATTCGATCGATCGAACCTGGAAATTCCAAGATATCACAGAATGGATGAAATAAGTACCCCCAACAGATCTAAAGTATTCTGGACAAACAGCAGAAAGATAAAAACAGTGCAAAGACAGAGCCAGTAAGCCAAAAACGCATTCTCAAATAGAAAATTTGCAATTTGAATTAAATAAAACCTTTTAAAAACATCCAAACTACACAGTATTGCCTCCCAATTGGTATTTAAACCTTATTGAGCTAAAGAAAACTAAAATAAAACTAAAACCAAAAACATGTCTGTCAAAGATTACACTCCAATTGATAAACATAAAAGGGAATGAATGAAAACAACTGGAGTGTGGCACTATTCTTCGAGCGTGAAAAGATCCTCTTCCACAATTGCTTCATGCTGCACCAAATCTTCAAAAACGGAGTCCAGGCTCGATGATTCCCTTTCCCAGAATAGTCGGAAAGCAGCAAGGACATCATCGAACAAATCTGGAGTCTCTAAGGAAGTGATAGCATTGGCAAGAGGTGATCCGCATGGAGATAGGGATAACGGAGTGATATTGCGCAATGGACATTCCTCTTGTGGCGGAGTCCGCGGCCGTTGAATGTATAAGCCATGAAAGAGCTGATGTGGAAGGAAAATAGGTGGGTATGGAAGATTCATAGTGACAATCCTGACAAAGAAAAGAAAAACAAAAAATAAAATAAACAAAACGACATCAAGATAACGGAACACAAGAAATAAAATACGAAAGGAAAAACAAGGAACAGAAACAAACAAAACACAGAAAAATGACCAAGTTCCAACCTCACTATCGGCAGGGATTCCCAAAATGCACTAGCAGGTAAGGGGCATTGAAGCCTGAAAAGCAAATAGCTCAAGTGCACATAGCGGTATGGGACCAACTCGGGGGTAAGGAAATCGTCAACAAAAACAAAGACTGCATTGTGACGTTCTGGGACGACATCCTGGAGGATATGATCTTCCCATGGCTCCCACATATCATCGTTTTCCCATTGGGCCATGAGGGCATCATCCACCATTCTCCCCATGTACAGGTCTTCTTCCTCATCCAACTCCTCCTCATTAGGAAAGTCCATATTTTCATACGGATTGATGTCCAGGAGAGCAGGGTCGAATGGGATATATCCGATGGAAGCATTGATTCGAGTGTGAACCTCAGGATCATAAGGATGCAAGGGGCAGGGCGTGGGTTCACCCTCAGTCCAGGTGCCACAACAACACTCGGAATCAGCCCATGAACCAATAGAATGAACATCATCGCCTCGCATTTATGCACCTGCAATTGGGTGGTTTAGAATATAGCGGGTTAGAATGAGATCACCAATACTAAGAAAAACAAACACGGAGTTAAAAACAAAAGAGAAACTAAAATGCAAAGAAAGAAAAGGAATACAACAACAATTTGGAACTCCACTTGAGATTTAAGTGTGAGAATAGCTGGGCTCATCCAGCTGGATGTGCTCAACTTCAGTGCGAAAATTCTCCAAGAACGGTTTCAATCTTTGGCCATTGACCTTGAAACACTCATCGTTCTTTGGATTGACAATCTCGACCGCCCCATGTGGAAAAACAGTTTTTACGATGAACGGGCCTGTCCACCGGGAGCGGAGCTTTCCTGGGAAAAGATGGAGGCGAGAATCATACAGCAACACTTTCTGCCCCGGCTCAAATGATTTACGAGAAATCGTACGATCGTGACGAGCCTTCAATTTTTCCTTGTGCAACTTTGCAGAGTCATACGCATCTCGTCGTATTTCCTCCAGCTCTGCAAGTTGGAGCTTGCGTAATTGACCATCCTCTTGGATATCAAAATTCAATGCGCGTGTAGCCCAGTAAGCTTTATGCTCGATTTCAACGGGGAGGTGGCAAGCTTTCCCATAGACCAATCTGTACGGGGACATACCCAGATTCGTCTTGTAGGCAGTACGGTATGCCCACAAAGCATCGGTCAGCTTGTATGCCCAGTCTTTGCGGTTGGAACTAACCGTCTTTTCGAGAATGTGCTTGATTTCTCGGTTAGCCAATTCTGCTTGCCCATTTGACTGTGGATGATAGGCAAGAGCGATTTTGTGATGGACTCCGTATTTCTTGAGAAGTGACTCCAAAGGCCTATTGCAGAAATGCTTGCCCTGGTCACTTTATAAAGCTTTTGGAGTTCCAAAACGAGACAGAATATGCTCTCTGAGAAATGACATGACTGTTCTGTGATCATTTCATCTCATTGGTATCGCTTCTACCCATTTCGATACATACTCCACAGCAAGGAGTATGTACTCACAGTTATTCGACTTGGGAAATGGGCCCATAAAATCTATGCCCCAACAATCAAATATCTCAATTGTGATGATAGGGGTTAAAGGCATAGAATTCCTTTTAGAAATGGTTCCAAGCTTTTGACAGCGTTGGCATGTCTTAAAAAAGGAATAAGCATCTTTGAAGACTGTGGGCCAGTAAAAACCGCTTTGCAACACTTTTTGTGCGGTCTTCTGTGACGCAAAATGGCCACCGCATGCCTCAGAATGGCATGATGCTAATATTACGGTTATATCCTCGTTGGGTACGCAACGCCTGATGACCTGATCAGCACAGTATTTGAAAAGGTATGGGTCATCAAAGAAAAAATGGCGTGCAAACGAGAGGAACCGTTTCCTATCTTGATTCGACCAATGAGTCGGTGTCTCACCCGTGACGAGGTAGTTTACCACATCAGCGTACCAAGGCAGACTACTTACTGCCAGTAGCTGTTTATCTGGGAACTCATCTTTAATGGATTGGGATTCAGTGTTATCGGTAAAAGTCAACCGGGATAAATGATCCGCAACCACATTCTCTACTCCTTTCTTGTCCTTGATTGTTAAATCAAACTCTTGGAGTAAGAGTATCCAGCGAATAAGCCGTTGTTTAGCGTCTTTCTTTGACAAAAGATATTTGAGGGCCGAATGATCTGTAAAACAGACGATTGGCGACCCTATCAGGTAAGACCTAAACTTATCCAGAGCGAATACTACGGCCAGCAGTTCCTTCTCAGTAGTAGTGTAATTCATTTGAGCTTCATTTAAAGTTCGGCTGGCGTAGTATATCACATGTGGCTTATTGTCCTTCCTCTGGCCTAAGACTGCGCCAATGGCGTAATCACTAGCATCGCACATTAATTCGAAAGGCAAACTCCAGTCGGGTGCTTGTATTATTGGTGCGGAGGTGAGGAGATCTTTTAAATCCTCGAAGGACTTCTGGCAACTCTCTGACCACTCGAAAGGTGCATCTTTGACAAGAAGTTGACAGAGGGGTCGAGAGATTGCACTGAAGTTCTGGATAAATCGACGGTAAAATCCCGCATGCCCCAAGAATGAACGAATGTCTCGCACTGTACGAGGGACAGGTAGATTTGAGATTATGTCGATCTTAGCCTTATCCACTTGGATTCCTTCATCGGATATTATGTGGCCTAGAACTATACCCTTGGTCACCATAAAGTGACACTTCTCCCAATTCAAGACTAGGTGTTTGTCCTCACACCTCATTAAAACCTGTTCGAGATTGCTGAGGCAATCCTCGAAGCTATGGCCAAATACTGAAAAGTCATCCATGAAAACTTCAAGGATGTTTTCGACCATGTCACTAAAGATGCTTAGCATGCACCGCTGAAAGGTAGCCGGTGCATTACATAAGCCAAATGGCATTCGTCGGTAGGCGAAAGTACCGAATGGACACGTGAACGTGGTTTTCTCCTGATCTTCAGGAGCAATCTCAATTTGATTATACCCACTGTATCCATCCAAGAAGCAGTAATACTTATGACCCGCCACACGTTCTAGCATTTGATCCATGAATGGCAAAGGAAAATGGTCTTTTCGGGTCACAGTATTTAACTTCCTGTAGTCAATGCACATCCTCCATCCAGTGGGGACACGTGTCGGTACTAATTCACCCACTTTGTTTGGGATGACCGTTATGCCAGCTTTCTTTGGAACTACTTGGGTAGGACTAACCCAAGGACTATCAGATATTGGATATATCATCCCAACATCAAGTAGTTTGAGTACTTCCTTTTTAACTACCTCTTGCATGTTGGGATTCAGACGCCTTTGCATTTGCCTTGAAGGTCTAGCGTCTTCCTCCAGATATATCTTGTGAGTGCATATGGATGGGCTTATGCCTTTTAGATCGGCAATTGTCCATCCCATAGCATCCTTATGCCTTTTCAGCATTTGAACTAGCTTACCCTCTTGTTCAGGACTTAAAGCAGATGATATGATTACAGGGTAAGTTTTTCCAGTTCCTAGGAATGCATACTTGAGCTCTTTGGGTAGCTCCTTTAACTCCAACTCTGGGAACTGAAAACTAGATGGCATTGCCAACTTAGTTTTAGGAGGCAATTGTTCATATGGCATTACCCACATGCATTCTGCTCTATCCTCCTCTACAGTATCCATCATAAGACACGTCTGGTTTAGGTCAGCATCCAATGGAGTTGACTCTGCGGGCTGATAGGTATCACCAAATTGAGTCATCACAACTTCCAAAGGATCTTTATAGTCGACCAGGTCAACTTCATCTTCAATGACCGTGTCAATATAATGGATCTCTTCCTCATCATCGCATTCTTCATGTCGGGGATTAGAAAAAATCTTGACATTCAATGTCATGTTCCCGAATACGATAGTCATGATACCACTTCGAATCTTGATCGTGGCATCAATAGTGTTGAGAAATGGACGTCCAAAAATAACCGGGATATGTGCGCCAGGATTAGCCACAGGCTCTGTGTCTAATATTACGAAATCAACCGGAAAGACAAAAGTGTCTATTTGGACAAGGACGTCCTCTATTATCCCTCTAGGGTACTTCACAGATCTGTCTGCCAATTGCAAAGCGACTCGGGTGGGTTTGAGTTCACCCAACCCTAGCTGTTTATAGACCGAATATGGCAGCAGGTTCACGCTTGCTCCTAAATCGAGGAGTGCGTTATCTATCTTTTGGTTCCCAATCCTACATGAGACAGTAGGAGTACCGGGGTCTTTAAGCTTTGGAGGCAACTCATTTTAAATGATCGCGCTTGCTTGGCAAGCGACATAAGCATGTTTCTTCACGCTTTGCCTCCTCTTGACCGTGCATAGATCTTTGAGATACTTAGCATAGGCTGGCACTTGCTTGATAGCATCAAGGAGTGGAAGGTTTATTTTGACTTGCTTAAACAATTCCATAAACTCCTGATTCTTTGTCTCATTCTTGGGTTTCTTCAATCGTTGAGGAAAAGGCGCAGGAAAAGGACATTTTGGTGGTTCATCCTTGACAGGTTCCTTTCCAGGCCTTTGCTCAACTTCTTCCTCTACTCGAGGAGTTTCAGTATTTAGCTTTATTGCTTCGTCAACAGTAGACGGCTCCTCTTCTTGAGTAGACGGTTTCTCAAGCTCATTATCCACCACTTCCTCCTCTTGGTACACTTCGGGTGTAGACAGAGGCATGCTTTTATCTATGATTCTTCCACTTCTCAGTGTAGTCACGGCTTTAGCATGTTCTTGATTATTAGGACCATTGTTATGTCCCTTGGGGTTCGGAAGTGGTTGGGCAGGGAAAGTTCCTCCTGAACCCTCTTGCCGTGCATCTATCCTTTCTAATGTGGCAGACATTCTACTCATCATTTGGATGAGTTGCTGCGTTAGATTGGCATTAGCAAGTGGCTCCTCTTCTTGTACCTTCTTGTGCGGGGGCACATAGGCATTGGTTTGTGGTGCATTGGAGGGTTGAGCCTGATTGTAATGATTAGTTCTGTTTTGATTGTAATGCTGGGGCGGCCTATTGTTTTGCCCTTGATATTGATTATTGTTGTAGGGCTGCTGTTGATATTGATTTTGGGCCCCAGCATTATTTCTCCAATCAAAACCGGGGTGATTCCATCTATTATTACTTTGAAAAGTGTTGTTGGAATTCCCCGCCCCTCGAAAACCTTGCATGGCATTCATCTCTACAGGGGCTTGCTCTTGAAAATATGGCACATTAGGACAATACTGAGTTGTATGTCCCAACATGTTGCATGTGCCACATGGTTCTTCAGGCATGACTTGCCTAGAACTCTCTCCTTTCATGCTTAACTCTTCCACCTTCTTTGCTAGCTCTGCATACTTAGTCATGAGGCGATCTTCATTGGTTAACTGATATAGGCTTTTCTCTTCTACACAGGATATCTGTGAGCGTGAGACATCATCAGAATTTGACCATTCATGAGCATATTCGGCCAACCAATCGAAGTGGGCTTCAGCCTCTTCGGTATTTTTACGGAGTAAAGGGCCTGAACTCATAGTTTCCACCAACTTTTTCGTTTCACCATTCAACCCATTATAAAAGAAACTGATTGTTCGCCATTTCTCAAATCCATGGTGTGGACATGAGAGAAGCAAATCTTTGAAACGCTCCCAAGTTTGAGTGAAGGTCTCATTGTTCCTTTGTTTATAAGAATTGATTTGGCGTTGAAGGTCAGTGGTCATGCGAGTTGGATAGAATTTCTTAAGAAATGCGGTGTTCATCGCATGCCACGTGGAGATTGAATTCGGCTTTAGAGTGAGTAACCACGCCTTTGCTTTATCCTTCAAGGTGAAAGGAAATAGCATTAGACGTGTCACGTCCACAGGACAATTTTGTGAGAATGTTTTGCAAACATCCTCGAAGTCCTTGACATGTAAATATGCCTTCTCGCTATCCATCCCATGAAAGGTGGGAAGAAGTTGGATCATCCCATTGCGAAATTGGAATTCGCCAGTGTGTGGCGGGATTAGAATACAAGAAGGTGTAGGTACGTGGTCTGGTTGCATGAGATCGCACAAAGGGCGTAATGCCTCATCCATTGGTACAACCAAGTTATCACCATTCTCACTTTGATTATCACCCATTGATTCGGTAGGAGTGGCTATGGGGTTCACAGAACTATCAGAATCAGACAGGTAGAAGGGATTTCCAAATATTCCTTCGAAGGAATTATTGGACATGAACAAAGAGAGTTCCTAAGGTGAAGGTTTACCTAGAGAACTAAAGAATAAAGAAAACAAAAAAAAAGAAATAGATGAAGAGAGATTGAGGTAATCTAAGAATTAACTCGTCTCCTTCCCCGGCAACGGCGCCAAAAACTTGACACGAGAATTTTCTTGTGCGCTCTTGTGCAATACCCAAGTGTAGGTAGACGTGCAAGTAATATCTGGTAAGACCAGGTCGATCCCACAGGGAAGGTGTTGAATTAAACTACCTAGATTAGACTCTAAAGAGAAAACAAAAATCAATATTTAAAACGAAGTGTAGAACACAAAGTTCCACAGCTAACAACTACTAGAATTAAAGACAACTAAATTAACTTAACTAACGATTAACTAACTAAGCAAGATTCTAAAAAAAACGGTTCTCCTTAATAAAAGAAAGTGTTGGGATCACGCGAATCCACCGTGACCTAACCTTCTACCATGCAATTGCAATTAAGCTCAAAGGAGTACACCTACTACAGTATTCTGTACTTCTCTAAAGATATAGAATCAATAGCCCTTTCATGACCGGGACTACATCATCTCAATTAAGTTTGAAATACATGAAAACGGTTTAATCCAATAGTTAAGACTCGCACCTACAATGGTGTTAGCATTGAGGGTGGTTTGCAAAATATATTGAAAGAAAATGCCTTAAGGCCTTAAGTTTAAAGACTGTTTTGACAAACTGAGCATTTGGGGACAGTTTGATAACAAATCCTTAAAACAGAAAGTCTTAGAATACTGTTTTGGGTGTTCTCAAGAATCAGAATCCTCGATCGATCGACGCGCTTTCGATCGATCGAATATCTTCATCTCTCGATCGATCGATATTTACTCGATCGCTCGACTAAGTCACTGTCTCGATCGATCGACATACTTTCGATCGATCGAACACAGGAATAAAAATACTGCATGGCAGAGGCCTAAAATCACGATTTCATCGCGATTTCCCAACCCTAGGACTACTCAGACATTGTCTGGAGTACCACAGATTGATATTTAACGTAAAGGTTCATTAAAACTATGTTTGTTTGAAAGTTTTGCATTAAAACTATAAAACTAGTGATTGTAATCTAACTAACATAAAACACTACGAGATTAACAAGTAAACTACGATTAACTAAGTGCAGAAAACAGATAAACAATAAATCAAAAACCTGGAATGAAGATAAACTTGTATTAACTAAAGAAATCCGGTTCACAATGATAAATCCTCAATGAAACCTACAAAAGCCAAGGAAAAACTCTCTCTTCTCTATCTAAAACTGATAAAACAAAGTTGGGCGTCCCTTTTGGACGTATACAATATGAATATATATAGTAAACCTAAGAGCTAGGGTTTAAAACCCGCAACTGCTGCATGCGCGTATAATCTGATAAAAGGCACTTTCGATCGATCGAAACTTTCTAGATCGATTGAACGTCTTGAAATTTCGATCGCTTTAACTTCCTTCGATCGATCGAAACCTCGATCGCTCGAACTATGTCGATCGCTCGAACTCTGCAATTCTTCTTCAGTCTTCCTTCTTTGAAACAAAGCATCTCCTTTTTATCAAATCTTTCAGTCTTTTATACAGCAGCATTAACCTGCACAAATAGTAGCTAAAACAATACAACTTATCATAGATTAATCATATTGTCTAAAACTAGCATTGTAATGCAAATTGCAGATAAAACGGGAAGTTGTGATCAAAACTAATGCAATTCTTTCTTTTAGCGCGGTTGTATTTTACAAATACCCCCGCTTTGCAATCAGATTACTAAAATTAATGACCAGTAGATGTCATACATGACAGAAAATATTGGTCCTGCGTCTTCTTTGAAAAGCATCGCCCAGAAAGAGCATATACAAGTTCCTATAAATCAGGCTCCTCAACTGAGTTATGGGAATGTGAAGGTTCTAGCCCAGCCTAGTTTTTCAACTCATCCTAGATCTGGTATGTTTGATCATACGTCAAGTTCTAGTAACCAACCGGGAATGAACTAAATGGGATAGAGTGTGTGGGGCCTATAAGTGTTCAACGGGCATTAAATGGTCCCAATATAAGCACTCACCATGGGTTCCAAGTTAGACAAATGACGGTCCCAGTCAATCAGCTTGGTTACTATCATGGTACCCATCCATGAACTGCTGGTTTTTCAATAGGAAGGTCATCAGTCTAGCCTTTGTTGATAAACGCATGTCCACCTATCCAATCAGGGGCTCACATGGCAAGTTTATCCCAAGCACAAACTTATCAGAATGGGGGACACTTTCATCAATCAGGATGGCAGACTGGAGGGTGTTATTATCCAGCAGAATAGACTAGGGGGTAACCCAGGCAACTATTAGGACACACTGGGGGGCATCAATAGCCCATAGCACCAGTAGGAATCCAACGTCAACAATCTGTGATACACAATTGAGGACTTGATTTTCCAATCCATCAGCCTGTTGGAAATGAGGTACATAATCCCTATCACCCTGATATTCATTGCCATATTCCTTTGGGAATAAATAGGGATGAAATGGTAGATGTTATTAGAGAATAGGTACATGGGCAAGTTAGGGAACAGGTCATTGACCAGCTAAGAGCACAGTTTGGGGTAGTGTTTAGGGCCCTATACGCCCATAATACCAAAAACCATGCCCAGACTTCATTGATAGAATGTTTGAGTTCCCAAGGTACTTTAGAATACCTAAACTCATTTTGTTCTATGGTGGAGATGGACAGACTACCTTGGAGCACATTGCTCATTTCACGGCACAATGTGGTGAGGTTTCTTATAATAATATGTTAAAATTGAGGTTGTTTGCCAATTCACTTACTGGCCCTGCTTTTGCTTGGTACGTGAACCTCCCTAAAGGCTCTGTCCAAACTTGGCCTATGGAACAAATATTTCATAGTCAGTTTTATCAGACTGACCCGGATGTGACTATTGTCGATTTGGCTAGATTAAAACAAAATACAAGAGAGAATGTACAAACATTTATCACTATATTTAAATCTGCACTAAATAGGTGTAAGGTAAGGTTATCAGAAGAAGAATATGTGCGGTTAGCTGTCAATAATTTAAAGTCTACACTTCGAATGCAGTTTGTCAGTGAACAGTTTACCGACTTATGCCATGTTGTTGATGTTGTGGCACGGTATGAAAAGGTGATGGATGAGCAGAATCAAAAGAAAAATATTACAAGGGACATCATCAGCCTGCACACTTGGTGGAAGTCAAGAATGAAGCTCAGGCCAACGACGAAGATGAAAATACATACGAATGTGATGTAGCTAAAATGACTACTCAAAAACCATTTGTATGTGATGTCCTGCATAAACAAGCCCAAGCTCAAGAAAAGACCAGTCAGATTGATAAACCTAATAAAAAGTATAATTTTGATATTACCAAGGTTGACATGATCTTCAATTGGATGGTAAAAGAAAAGAAAATAAAATTAACACATAATTTTCCATCAATCGATGAAGTAAAAAGGAAAAACTTTTTGTATATGCCATAATAAATGGACTCATAGTACTAATAATTGTACAACATTTCGTGAGTCCATACAAAAATGGATAAAGAACGGAACCATAAAATTCCCTAATGATAAACCTGTGAAACACGTTGACAAATGACACGAATATTTTTCTGTGTGCGCTTGTGTGCTATACCCAAGTGTAGGTAGACGTGCAAGTAGTAACTGGTAAGACCAGGTCGATCCCACAGGGAAGGATGAGAATTAAATTATTTAGATTAGACTCTAAAAGAAAAGAAAATTCAAGATTTTAAGAAAAGTGTAGAACACAAAGTTCTACAATTAACAACTACTAAACTTAAAAACAACTAAATTAAATTAACTAATGATTAACTATTTAACTAAAGCGAGATTTGAAAATGGTTTTTCTTAATAAAAGAAAGTGTTGGGATCACGCGAATCCACTATGACTCAGCCATCTACCATGCAAATGCAATTAAGCTCAATGGGGGGCAACTTCTACAGTATCCCGTACTTCTCTAAGGATATAGAATCAATAGTCCTTTCATGACCGGGACTATATCATCACAATTAAGCTTGAAATACACAAAGGTGGTTTAATTCAATAGTTAAGACTCGCACCTACAATGGTATTAGCATTGAGGGTGGTTTGCAAAATATATTGACAGAAAATGCCTTAAGGCTTAACGTTTAAAGACTGCTTTGACAAACTGAGCGTTTGGGGACAGTTTGATAAAGAATCAGTAAAGCAGAAAGTCTTGGAATACTGTATTAGATGTCCTCAAGAATCAGAGGTCTCGATCGATCGACACGCTTTCGATCGATCGAACTTCTTCATCTCTCGATCGATCGAAATATCTTCGATCGCTCGACTATGTCTCTGGTCCGATCGATCGAACGACATTCGATCGATCGAACACAGGAATAAAAATATTGCATGGCAGAAGCCTGAAATCACGGTTTCATTGCGATTTCCCAACCCCGGACTACTCAGACATGATCTGGGAAGTCTCAGATTTATTTTTAACGTAAAGGTTCATTAAAGTCATGTTTGGTTGCGAGTTTTTCATGAAAACTATGAAAATCAATGATTTTAACTTATCTAGCATGTAATACTATGATATTGAAGATTATACTACGAATAAATAAGTGCAGAATGTAAACAAAATAGAACGAAGTAACCTGGAGAAAAACAACTACTATTAAACCTTAAGAAATCCAAGCTACAATGGTGAATCTTGATAAAACCTACAAAAAACACAAGGAAACTCTCTACTCTCTATGAAAACTGATGAAAACAAAGTGTGTGCCCCCTTGGGACGTAAAAAAAACGATTATAAATAGTCTAAACCTAATGCTAGGGTAAAAAAAACCCGTTTCTGCTGCATGCGCCCTTAATCTGATAAAAGGCACATTCGATCGATCGAACAACTCTCGATCGATTGAACTTCCAGAAACTTCGAGCGCTTGAACTCCACTCGATCGATCGAAACTTCGATCACTCGAACCTTTTTCGATCGCTCGAACCCTGTATTTCAGCTTTGAGTTGTCTTCATCAGGACCAAGCACTTCCTTTTATCAACAGTCTTCAATCTTGTGCACACCAGCAGTAATCTGCACAAATAATCACTAAAACAATACCACTTATCATAGTTTAATCAATTTGTGCAAAAACTGATATTGTAATTCAAACTGCAGATAAACAGGGGAATTTTAAACTTTTCTAATGTATTTTCCTCTTTTAGCGCAGTTGTAGTTTACAAATACCCCCGCTTGTCACAACCCCCAACTAGCGATTTGCTAGTCCCTAGCAATAAAGCGAAAATAAAACAAGCTTACTAATACTACAACGACTAAAGTAAATAACATTAACTAAGGCAAACTAAACTAAAAATAAAAAGAAAGAAACTGCCTAACTCACGGTCGCAGGAATCGCGGTTGCATTTAGCAAATGCAACAAGCCGTTAAACCCCTAGGTTTCCCTAGTGGACGAGTGTTGTCTCGTGAGGGTTTTCAGTGAATAAACCCACAAAATTCTAAATTTAATGCTCAAAAGGATATAGAAAAACTTATAAACATTCTTTCCCATTCGACTATTAATTTAGCTCCACATAACATATCAACCTCATACAAACCATGAAGAAATCCACATGTTCCTCATATCACCAAGATAAATATACATATGCATTACATTCATGTATCCGTGTGTGTGTGAAATCAACAGTTATGCATCCAACTTCATTTAGAATTGTTTAGACTATTATACTCTTGGAACTTGTAGTTTCAACTCAATTCTCACATGGGTTTACGCTCAAAAATGAACATCTCACAGAAACTTGTTTAGAAATGATCGCTCATGGTGTGAAAACTTTAATATGAGTGATGTTCTGGCTACTAGTGTTTCACACCGAACTCGATAAAGAACGAACATTTAGAGTATTATAGTCTCATAAAAGGAATACTACTTACTAGAGGAGCGAAATACCGTGGATAACTCAACTTACACTTTCATATTCAAACTACGTCGTCAAGAATCATTAAGGCTTAGACAATTTGGCTTTTATTTAGTGAGATAAAGATAAGAGGGGTAAGAAATTGCACGTCCTTGGCATTTGATGGAGACTAGTTGATTTCTTCTTCATTCCAACCATCCTCTATTTTCATATATATTTATTTCTCTTTACTCTTTTTTTTTTTTTTAACCTGCAACATCTCCTTGCATATTTTCTTTTTATACAATCACTTCCACAACTGCTCCCTTCTCGTCACATACCTCAACAATTTTTAGTCACATTAGATGTGCAATCGGGTTTATAAAGGTTAAAGTATAAGATGAGGGGTTTTAGGCTTTCATATTGGCAATATCCAATCAGTGTGGGGTTAGAAGGTTCTTGGATGTTGATAAAAAAAATATATATCAGGAATGAATAACGATGGCTTAAATCATTTTCTTAACTTCTTAGTTTTAGCACTTCAATGTTCATTGAGTTTTTAATTGGTAAATCCTGAACGTTCTCCTCTAATAAACAGCCTAAATGAAGAATTTTTTAAACTATTCAACGAATTTCAAATATATTCAAGAAAAACAATTCGAATAATGTGACAATTCCCTCAGAATTAAAGATTTGGTTCGAAAGCTCACTAAGGGTCATTAGTCCCCACTATTTATTCTTTGAAGCATAAAAGTCATATTAACTCTATTTTCAGTTTTCTGCATAACTCTTAACATGTGCAAATGATTTGGATACTAGAATGGTTAACAAATGCATTCCTCTTAGTGAAGCTAGAAAAACGCGTGAACTTAAGTCATAAAGGGATGAGATGAATATGAATATGTCATTGCTTGATAACAGCTAAATAGGAGAGAAAATTCAAAAAATTTCTACCAATTTAGTTCCAAAACTTGGTTAATTATTTGAAAATTTGCAATTTGTATTTTTAATTATAATGGAGATTTGCAATAGATGGAGTGATACAGATTGCTAAGTATAGATATGCACAGGTGATGGTCTATCTACATCCTACCCCCCACTGAAAATTGCGATGACCTCAGAAGTTGATTTTCAAATAGATAGAGTGATATCACCTGATAAAGCAACGTAAAAATGGCGCGCATAGCAATCTGTAAAGAAACAGACAATCTCCAAGCGGACAGGATCAAAAGAAAAATAGACAGAAATATAAAGCACAACTCCATATATAATACATAACCAATTACTGTAAAGATAAAACAAAGAAACTAAAAGAGCAGTGATAAGAAAATACAGCCAAACCAAACCACAGTAACCTAATAGTGTCCAAAAATACCCAACAAAAACATAACGAACAAAAATATCCCAAACCAACCCATAACATCCAAAAATCTACTACAAATACACCAAATGACTACCCATCATCGGAAACATCAGACAAAATCTCTATCAATAAATCTGGAGCATCCATAACTCCACCCTCGACACTTGTAGTAGCGGTAGCCGGATCGCTCGTCGTGGCAACTGTAGTAGTGACTGATGTGTCGACCATGACAGGAGCAGGTGGAAGTGATGTCTCCGAAGCAGTGGGTGTGGCGGATGTCGATGGGGCGGTAGATGGTGCAGCTGATGTCGATGGTGCCAAAGGATCAACCGGTAGATCGGAAGTAGAGGGACCAGTAGGTGCAGAGAAAGATGGGCCAGTGGTGTGTGGTGGAGGTGCAGATGGAGTAGAAGATGGGGGTATGATCGGGTCAAACCCTAGCTGGACCAACAAGGTGGTCAGCATGGCGGATATATAATCAACCTTGCCCTCGAGTCTCATCCGGGCTGCCCTCTCCTCCAAAAGTAAATCGTGAATAGTCGGGGGAGGTGCAGATGAAGACTCTCCCTGGGCTGGAGCCTGAGATCTCTGTCTCAGCTCAAAACGTGCTACCTCCTGAACTGGATCATCCTCCTCCTCAGACTCATGCTCCTCAGCCTCAGTGGGCGTCCCAGAAGCAGCTCCCTCGGTGTCCGTCCCGCCTCCACGTCTCCTCTTCTCCCCCACCTTGGCCTTGCCTTTTGCTTTTCTCTTTTTCTGAGCATCAGAACGGCGGGCTGCTATCTCTCGACTAGAGGCCTGAAGAATGGAATCAGTGGCCAACGGGACTAGTCCGGCCCACTCAATAACCCTATGTATAGGCCAAGCGCCCTTCAGATGGCGCTTGGCGGCAATGTATCGCGTAGGCTGAACGAAAAAGTCGATATACAGGCGAGACAAACAAACACGTTGTCCTGTCCCAATGGAGTACAGAGCACGGGCATACCACGGCGCAAATTTCTCGTGGTAGGACGTCATCAGAATACAATTAACCAATGCAAGGTGGAGGAGGTGGTAATTCTCAGTCAGAAACTTATCCTCGATATTTGATTCGCCGTTCCAGAACTGAACGGCACCTCCTGTAAGCTCTCGGATGATGGTGGTGGACGGGATCGCTGGGGCTCCTGGTAATGAGGGATAGAAACAGTCAGGGACCTCAGGAACCCCCAGAGCTGCAGAGACTGTGGCAGGACTAAAAACGATCTCGTGCCCGCGAAAGAATGATCGGTGGGTGAACGGGGCCACGGGATCCTTGATCATGGAAGAGCAAGCTTCACGAACCCAATGGATATTGATTTTCTTGGTCTGGATCAACATGTCGTACCACAGTGGCATGTCTCTGATCCGTCCTAGGAACCATGGAGCGGCAAGCCATACGGACTCCAATGGCCGCTCGAGCATCACCTTACGCGTCTGAAAAGAGCGGCTAAACCAAACACGCTCTTCGATACTCCGAAACCCATGATCGGGTATGGGGTCCGGTATAGCGAGATCCTGAGGTTTGGATTTGTGATACCCCGTTATAGGGTTCATTGTGGGTCCCTGAAAAATAGAAGAAATACAGAATAAAAATCAAAACAAGAAAGAAAAGAATAGAAACTGAAACTGCTTGTGTTCGAGCGATCGAACAATGTTCAATCGATTGAGAAAGGACAGAGTTCGATCGCTCGAGACTCCGTCGATCGATTGAGCAAGGGCTGAGTTCGAGCGATCGAACCCCTCTTGATCAATCGAGCACAGCGAATGTGCGGTGACTACTTTCGAGAACAGAAAGAGCCCTCACACACACAAGACAAGATAGAAACTAAAAGAAAAGGTTTAAATAACCACTGGGGGGCACCCCCATGTACATATGAAAAGATAAGAACTACGAGGGGTAACGTGGGGCCTCACCTCGAGAGACGCGCAAGGGGACGGTTGCCCGCAGTGCCACTAATGATCACAGGAACCCAGAGCTCCGTGAATCACGAGATATAGATATGGGAGGCCAAAACTCGTGGGATGCTACCTCTGCTCTCGAGCGATCGAGTGGGTGTGAGAGACAAAATGAGATTTTATAAAACTTCAGAACAATGCCTCGTTTAATACAGGTCTTGATCGATCAAGAAAGTTCGATCGATCGAACGTTCAATCGATTGAGGTCTCTTCAAGCGCTCGAATATCTGATAAGGTCGATCGATCGAGATGAGTTCGATCGATCGAACACCCAAATTTTGTAATAACCCTGAATTAAGAAATTTAGCACCCCCAAAAAGCCAAAAATGTTCTGGACAAACAGAATAGAATAATAACAGTTCAAAACCAGGACATGTAAACCAAAACTCTTCCTCATAATAGAAAATTGCTATTTGATATAAATAATTCATTTTAATAGCATCCGTAGTGCAACAATATTCTCCCAAATGATATTTAAAACCTTATTTAACTAAAGAAAACTGAAAATAAAACTAAAACCAATAAAAATTCTGTCAAGGATTACACTCCAATTGATAAACGAAAGATGAAATGAATGGAAACAACTGAAATGTGGCACTATTCTTCGAGCATGAAGATTTCCTCTTCTACAATCGCTTCATGATCCGCCGAATTTTCAAAAGTGGAGTCCAAACTTGATGATTCCCTTTCCCAGAACAATCGAAAAGTAGCAAGGATATCATCGAGCAAGTCTGGCGTCTCTAAAGGATTGAAAACCCATGCAAGAGGTGATCCGGATGGAGACAAGGATAAAGGAGTGTAATTGCGCAACGAACTGTCCTCTTGCGGTGGAGTGTGTGGGGGCCTTATGTAGGGCCCAAAACCATGAACCAGTTGATGTGGAAGGTAAAGCGGCGGGAACAGTGGATTCATAGTGATAATCCTGACAAAGAAAATAAAAAAAAAAAAAAACAAAAGACAAACAAACTGATATTAAGATAACGGAACACAGGAAACAAGGATTAAACACGAAAAGAAAAACAAGGAACAGAAACAAGATACAAAGAAATGTGACTAAGTTCCAACCTCACTATTGGCATAGATCCCCAAAATGCACTAGCTGGTAAGGGGCATTGGAGCCTGAATAGCAGAAAGCTCAGGTGCACATAGCGGTATGGGACCAACTCAGGAACAAGGAAGTCATCAACAAAAACAAAAATTGCAGTGTGACGTTCTGGGACAACATCCTGAAGGTCATGATCTTCCCATAGCTCCCACATATCATCATTTTCCCATTGTGCCATGAGTGCATCATTCACCATTCTCCCCATGTACAGGTCTTCTTCCTCATCCACATCATCGTCATCCTGAAATCCCATATTTTTATATGGATTGATGTCAAGGAGGGCCGGTGGGTATGGAATGTACCCTTGAGCAGCATCAATGAGAGAGTGAGCTTCAGGGTCGTGATGAAGCAAGGGGCAGGGTGTGAGTTCACCCTCAGTCCAGGTGCCACAACGATATTCTGAATCAGCCCATGAACCGATAGAATGAACATCATCACCTCGCATCTGTGCACCTGCAAATGAGTGGTTCAAGGTATAACGGATTAGAACAAGATCACTAACACAAAAGAACGAACAAAGACTTAAAAACAGAAGAGAGAAACTAAAATGCAGGGAAAGATAAAGAATACAACAATATGGAACTCCCCCTTTGGATTTTTTAAGTGGGAAAATAGTTGGGCTCATCTAGGTGGATGTGCTCAACTTCAGTTTGGAAGTTCTCCAAGAATGGTTTCAATCTTTGGCCATTGACCTTGAAACAATCATCGTTCTTTGGATTGACGAGCTCAATCGCCCTGTGTGGAAAGACAGTTTTTACAATGAACGGACCTGTCCAACGGGAACGGAGCTTTCCTGGGAAAAGGTGGAGGCGAGAGTCATACAGCAAAACTTTCTGTCCCGGCTCAAATGATTTACGAAAGATCGTACGATCGTGGCGAGCCTTCAACCTTTCCTTATGCAACCTTGCAGAGTCACACGCATCTCGTCGTATTTCCTCTAGCTCTGCAAGTTGGAGCTTGCGTAACTGACCTCCCTCTTGGATATCAAAGTTCAATGAGCGTGTCACCCAGTAAGCTTTATGTTCAATTTCAACAGGAAGGTGGCAAGCTTTCCCGTAAACCAATCTATACGGGGACATACCTAGATTCGTCTTGTAGGCAGTACGGTATGCCTATAAAGCGTCGGTCAGCTTGTACGCCCAGTCCTTTCGATTGGAGCTAACCGTCTTTTCGAGAATATGCTTGATTTCTCGGTTAGCCAATTCCGCTTGCCCATTCGACTGTGGATGATAGGCAAGAGAGATTTTATGGTGGACTCCATATTTCTTGAGAAGTGACTCCAAAGGCCTATTGCATAAATGCTTGCCTTGGTCACTTAGTAAAGCTTTCGGAGTTCCAAAACGAGACAAGATATGCTCTCTTAGAAAGGACAAGACCGTTCTGTGGTCATTGCGTCTCGTTGGTATCGCTTCAACCCATTTTGACACATATTCTACAGCAAGGAGTATGTATTCACAGTTATTAGACTTGGGAAATGGGCCCATAAAATCTATGCCCCAACAATCAAATATCTCAATTGTGATGATAGGGGTTAAAGGCATAGAATTCCTTTTAGAAATAGTTCCAAGCTTTTGACAGCGTTGGCATGTCTTGCAAAAGGAATATGCATCTTTGAAAATTGTGGGCCAGTAAAAACCGCTTTGTAGAACTTTTTGTGCGGTCTTCTGTGACGCTAAGTGGCCACCACATGCCTCAGAATGGCATGATGCTAAAATTACGGTTATATCCTCATTGGGGATGCAGCGCCTGATAACCTGATCAGCACAGTACTTGAAAAGATATGGGTCATCAAAGAAGAAATGACGCACGAACGAGAGGAACCGTTTCTGTCTTGGTTTGACCAATGATTCGGTGTTTCTCCCGTGACAAGGTAGTTCACAATATCAGCATACCAAGGCAGACTACTTACTGCCAGTAGCTGTTCGTCCGGGAACTCATCCTTAATGGATTGGGATTCAGTATTGTCAACAAAAGTCAACCGTGACAAATGGTCCGCAACCACATTCTCTACTCCTTTCTTATCTTTGATTGTTAAATCAAACTCATGGAGTAAGAGTATCCAGCGAATGAGCTGTTGTTTAGCGTCTTTCTTAGACAACAGATACTTGAGGGCCGAATGATCTGTAAAACAGACGATTGGTGACCCTATCAGATAAGACCTAAACTTATCCAAGTCCTTTCTTATCTTTGATTGTTAAATCAAACTCATGGAGTAAGAGTATCCAGCGAATGAGCTGTTGTTTAGCGTCTTTCTTAGACAACAGATACTTGAGGGCCGAATGATCTGTAAAACAGACGATTGGTGACCCTATCAGATAAGACCTAAACTTATCCAAGGCGAATACTACAGCCAGCAGCTCCTTTTCAGTAGTTGTATAATTCATTTGAGCTTCATTCAAAGTTCGGCTGGCATAGTATATCACATATGGCTTCTTGTCCTTTCTCTGGCTTAGGACCGCGCCAATGGCGTAATCACTAGCATCGCACATTAATTTGAAAGGCAAACTCCAATCAGGTGCCTGTATTATAGGTGCGGAGGTGAGAAGCTCTTTTAGATCCTCGAATGACTTTTGGCAACTCTCTAACCACTCGAATGGTGCATCTTTGACAAGAAGTTGACAAAGGGGTCGAGAGATTGCACTAAAGTTCTGGATAAACCGACGATAAAAACCCGCATGCCCCAAGAACGAACGGATGTCTCTCACTGTACGGGGGACAGGTAGATTTGAGATTATGTCGATTTTGGCCTTATCCACTTGGATTCCTTCATCGGATATTATGTGGCCGAGGACTATTCCCTTGGTCACCATAAAGTGACACTTTTCCCAATTCAAAACTAGGTGTTTATCCTCACATTGCATTAATACCTGCTCGAGATTGTTGAGGCAATCTTCAAAGCTATGGCCAAACACTGAAAAATCATCCATGAAGACTTCGAGGATGTTTTCGACCATGTCACTGAATATGCTTAGCATGCACCGCTGAAAGGTAGCCGGTGCATTACATAAGCCAAACGGCATTCGACGGTAGGCAAATGTACCAAATGGACAAGTGAATGTGGTTTTCTCCTGATCTTCAAGAGCAATTTCAATTTGATTATATCCACTATATCCATCCAAAAAGCAGTAATACTTGTGACCTGCCACCCGTTCTAGCATTTGATCCATGAATGGCAAAGGAAAATGGTCTTTTCGGGTCACAGTATTCAACTTTCTGTAGTCAATACACATCCTCCATCCAGTGGGAACACGTGTTGGTACCAATTCACCATCTTTGTTTGGGATGACCGTTATGCTTGCTTTCTTTGGAACCACTTGGGTTGGACTAACCCAAGGACTATCAGATATCGGATAAATCATCCCAACATCAAGTAGTTTGAGCACTTCCTTTTTAACTACTTCTTGCATGTTGGGATTCAGACGCCTTTGCATTTGCCTTGAGGGTCTAGCGTCTTCCTCCAGATATATCTTTTGAGTGCATATGGATGGGCTTATGCCTTTGAGGTCAGCAATCGTCCATCCCATAGCATCCTTATGCTTGGTCAGTATTTGCACTAGCTTACCTTCCTGTTCATGAGTTAAAGCAGATGAAATGATCACAGGATAAGTTTTTCAAGTCCCTAGGAATGCGTATTTTATCTCTTTGGGTAGCTCCTTTAATTCTAACTCCGAAAACTGAAAACTAGAAGGCATTGCCAACTTAGTTTTAGGAGGCAATTGTTCATATGGCATTACCCACATGCATTCTGCTCTATCCTCCTCTATCGTATCCATCATAAGACACGTCTGGTTCAGGTCAGCATCCAATGGAGTTGACTCTGCAAGCTGATAGATATCGCCGAATTGAGTCATCGCAACTTCTAAAGGATCTTTGTAGTCGACCAAGTCAACTTCATCTTCAATGACTGTGTCAATGCAATGAATTTCTTCCTCATCATCGTATTCTTCAGGTCGGGGATTAGAAAAAATTTTGACATTCAATGTCATGTTCCCGAATACGATAGTCATGATACCACTTCTAATCTTGATCGTGGCATCAATAGTGTTGAGGAATGGACGTCCAAAGATAACCGGGATGTGTGCACCAGGATTAGACACAGGTTCTGTGTCCAATATCACAAAATCAACCGGAAAGACAAAAGAGTCTATTTGGATAAGGACGTCCTCTAACACCCCTCTAGGGTACTTCTTAGATCTGTCTGCCAATTGTAAAGCGACTCGGGTGGGTTTGGGTTCACCCAACCCTAGCTATTTATAGACTGAATATGGCAGTAGGTTCACGCTTGCTCCTAGATCGAGGAGTGCGTTATCTATCCTTTGATTCCCAATTCTACATGAGACAGTAGGTGTACCGGGGTCTTTGAGTTTTGGAGGCAACTCATTTTGAATGATCGCATTTGCTTGGCACGCGACATAAGCATGTTTCTTCACGCTTTGCCTCCTCTTGACCGTGCATAGATCTTTGAGATACTTCGCATAGGCCGGCACTTGCTTGATAGCATCTAGGAGTGGAAGGTTAATTTTGACTTGTTTAAACAATTCCAGAAACTCCTGATTCTTTGTCTCATTCTTGGGTTTCTTCAATCGTTGAGGATAAGGTGCAGGAAAAGGGCATTTTGGTGGTTCATCCTTAACAGACTCCTTTCCAGGCCTTTGCTCAACTTCTTCCTCTACTCTAGGAGCTTCAATGTTTGCCTTTATTGCCTCGTCATTAGTTGACGGCTCCTCCTCTTGAGTAGATGGTTGCTCAAGCTCATTTTCCACCACTTCCTCCTCTTTGTACACTTCGGGTATAGACAGAGGCATGCTTTTTTCTATGATTCTTCCGCTTCTCAGTGTAGTCACGGCTTTAGCATGTTCTTAATTGTTAGGACCATTGTTATGTCCCTTGGGGTTCGGAAGTGGTTGGGCAGGGAATGTTCCTCCTGAACCTTCTTGTCGTGCATCTATCCTTTCTAACGTGGCAGACATTCTACTCATCATCTGTATGAGTTGCTGCGTTAGATTGGCATTAGCAAGTGGCTCTTCTTCTTGTACCTTCTTGTGTGGTGGCACATAGGCATTGGTCCGTGGTGCATTGGAGGGTTGAGCTTGGTTGTAGTTATTGGTTCTGTTTTGATTGTATTGATGGGATGGCCTATTGTTTTGCCCTTGATATTGATTGTTGTTGTAGGGCTGCTATTGATATTGATTTTGAGTCCCAGCATTATTTCTCCAATCAAAACCGGGGTGATTCCATCTATTGTTGCTTTGAAAGTTATTGTTGGAATTCCCCGCCCCTCGAAAACCTTGCATGGCATTCATCTCCATCGGGGTCTGCTCTTGAAAATACGGCACATTGGGACAATATTTAGTTATATGTCCCAACATGTTACATGTGCCGCATGGTTCCTCAGGCATAACTTGCCTAGAGCTCTCTCCTTTCATGCTTAACTCCTCTACCTTCTTTGCTAGTTCTGCATATTTAGTCATGAGGTGATCTTCACTAGTTAGTTGGTATAGGCTTTTCTCTTCTACACAGGATATCTGTGAGCGTGAGACATTGTCAGAATTTGACCATTCATGAACGTATTCGGCTAACCATACGAAATGGGCTTCAGCCTCTTCGGTGTTTTTACGAAGAAATGGTCCGGAACTCATAGTTTCTACCAACTTCTTCGTTTCACCATTCAATCTTTGATAAAAGAAGCTGATAGTTTGCCATTTCTCAAACCCATGGTGTGGGCACGAGAGAAGCAAATCTTTGAAACGCTCCCACGTTTGTGTGAAGGTTTCATTGCTCTTTTGTTTATAGGAATTGATTTGACGTTGAAGGTCTGTGGTCATGCGAGTAGGATAGAATTTCTTTAGAAACGCGGTGCTCATCGCATGCCAGGTGAAAATTGAATTAGGTTTGAGGGAGTGGAGCCACGCCTTCGCTTTATCTTTCAAAGTGAAGGGGAATAACATTAGATGCGTCACCTCCCTAGGACAATTTTGCGAGAATGTTTTGCAAACATCCTCGAAATCAGTGACATGTAAGTACGCCTTCTCACTTTCCATCCCATGAAAGGTGGGAAGCAGTTGGATCATCCCATTGCGAAACTGAAATTCGCCATTATGCGGTGGGATTTGAATGCAAGAGGGCGTAGGTGCGTGTTCTGGTTGCATGAGATTGTAAAGAGGACGTAGCGCCTCATCAATTGGTACCACAATATTGTCACCATGTTCACTCTAATTATCATCCATTGATTCAGTTGGAGTGGCTATCGGGTTAATGGAACTATCAGAGTCAGAACGGTAGAAAGGATTTCCAAAAATTCCTTCAATAGAAGTGTTGGACATGAACTAGGAGAGTTCCTAAGGTGAGTGTTTACCAATAGAACTGAAAAGAAGAGAAAATAAAAACAGAAAGAGATGAAGAGAGACTGAGGTAACCTAAATATTAACTCGTCGCCTTCCCCGGCAACGGCGCCAAAAACTTGACACGAATATTTTCCTGTGTGCGCTTGTGTGCTATACCCAAGTGTAGGTAGACGTGCAAGTAGTAACTGGTAAGACCAGGGTGATCCCACAGGGAAGGATGAGAATTAAATTATTTAGATTAGACTCTAAAAGAAAAAAAAATTCAAGATTTTAAGAAAAGTGTAGAACACAAAGTTCTACAATTAACAACTACTAAACTTAAAAACAACTAAATTAAATTAACTAATGATTAACTAATTAACTAAAGCGAGATTTGAAAATGGTTTTTCTTAATAAAATAAAGTGTTGGGATCGCGCGAATCCACTATGACTCAGCCATCTACCATGCAAATGCAACTAAGCTCAACGGGGGCAACTTCTACAGTATCCCGTACTTCTCTAAGGATATAGAATCAATAGTCCTTTCATGACCGGGACTATATCATCACAATTAAGCTTGAAATACACAAAGGTGGTTTAATTCAATAGTTAAGACTCGCACCTACAATGGTATTAGCATTGAGGGTGGTTTGCAAAATATATTGAAAGAAAATGCCTTAAGGCTT
The DNA here is from genome assembly GCA_033977485.1 of Hydrangea macrophylla. NCBI lineage: Eukaryota > Viridiplantae > Streptophyta > Magnoliopsida > Cornales > Hydrangeaceae > Hydrangea > Hydrangea macrophylla. The sequence continues at coordinate 613,920 of CM066988.1, read as the reverse complement.
AACGTTTAACGACTGTTTTGACAAACTGAGCGTTTGGGGACAGTTTGATAACGAATCAGTAAAGCAAAAAGTCTTGGAATACTGTATTAGATGTCCTCAAGAATCAGAGGTCTCGATCGATCGACACGCTTTCGATCGATCGAACTTCTTCATCTTTCGATCGATCGAAATATCTTCGATCGCTCGACTATGTCTCTGGTCCGATCGATCGAACGACATTCGATCGATCGAACACAGGAATAAAAATACTGCATGGCAGAAGCCTGAAATCACGGTTTCATCGCGATTTCCCAACCCTGGACTACTCAGACATGATCTGGGAAGTCTCAGATTTATTTTTAACGTAAAGGTTCATTAAAGTCATGTTTGGTTGCGAGTTTTTCATGAAAACTATGAAAATCAATGATTTTAACTTATCTAGCATGTAATACTACGATATTGAAGATTATACTACGAATAAATAAGTGCAGAATGTAAACAAAATCGAACGAAATAACCTGGAGAAAAACAACTACTATTAAACCTTAAGAAATCCAAGCTACAATGGTGAATCTTGATAAAACCTACAAAAAACACAAGGAAACTCTCTACTCTCTATGAAAACTGATGAAAACAAAGTGTGTGCCCCCTTGGGACGTAAATAAAACGATTATAAATAGCCTAAACCTAATGCTAGGGTAAAAAAAACCCATTTCTGCTGCATGCGCGCTTAATCTGATAAAAGGCACATTCGATCGATCGAACAACTCTCGATCGATTGAACTTCCAGAAACTTCGAGCGCTTGAACTCCACTCGATCGATCAAAACTTCGATCGCTCGAACCTTTTTTGATCGCTCGAACCCTGTATTTCAGCTTGAGTTGTCTTCATCAGGACCAAGCACTTCCTTTTATCAACAGTCTTCAATCTTGTGGACACCAGCAGTAATCTGCACAAATAATCACTAAAACAATACCACTTATCATAGTTTAATCAATTTGTGCAAAAACTGATATTGTAATTCAAACTGCAGATAAACAGGGGAATTGTAAACTTTTCTAATGTATTTTCCTCTTTTAGCGCAATTGTATTTTACAAATACCCCCGCTTGTCAACAAAAACCCGTTCGTGGCTGAAAAGCATGTCAATATGGTATCAGCCGATTTTACAAACATGACAAAGCTAGTCAAACCACAATGGCAGGTTAAGAATGTTGCTAAAATAGAGAAGATGAAAACCATGGTCTCAAGGCCTAGAGTGAAGTCTAGAAGCCTCAACCCAGAAGCACCATCATTCGAAACAAGGACGGCAATGTATTATCATGACCCTATTCCTTATGATTCATACATTATGACAAGAAGGTCTGTACACGAATTAGCAGAGGCCAGCGAACAATAGTTCTCTGTATCAGTTGCGCAGAAATGTTGGTAGTACCACTCCGAAAGCACAATGATGCTTTTAAGGATGATGAAAGAACTTTCAAGAAAGGAAGCGAGCAGGGTAAGGTAATCCAACGTCTAGGAGATTTTTAGGTTACAATGAATTAAAATAGGACAGATAAGGGTAAAGAGGTGGTGATACCCCAGGCAAGCAATCAGAGCAAACCAAGAAGAGAGAAGAAATATCATCCATGCAATCAAGTCAAAGGTTCAGTCAATCAAGGTCAAAAAAGAAGTTCAGAGCCAGTGATGTATCCTAACACCAAGTCAAGAATGGTATTGCTGCCTGTACCACAAGATGGGAGTTAGATGTATGTCCAGCATCCTAAATTTCCTCAATACCATGATCCACTATTTTAAACTCGAACCCAGTAAAGGTGCACGCTATGGAAAAAGCCTGCCCAGAAGAAAAAAAAAACTGTTTATCTGAAGATTTGAGGGCAAGTCTAATCAATGGGTTCGTAAAATTGAAACAAGCCTAGAGAATCAGGATGTTGACAAGAAAAATGGTGCTATTAAAGAAATAGGGGATGATCCGTCAGAATATCATGAGTATATATGAAAAGGGTAGATTGCCAGCCTTTAGACGAAGATAATCTTGATCAGTCTGAGGTTGGGAGTTTGGTTCAAAAGTCGAAGATAACCTCTCTCAGTATGAGTTTGGGGTATTGGCTCAGAATGATGAAGATCCTATAAGTGATCAGATTCAGACTGATGCTGAACAATCGATTAACTTGCTAGGTTCAGATCAGTTAGAGGATGTAACTACGAAACATGATAATATGTTCCAGATAGGACGATCACTGTTATCCTTCTATGATAACATGGTGTACACAATGCCAGATGCTTTCATGTCCCTTAACTGGCAGCCCGATTGTCTGAAAGGGGACGTTAAAGATGACTCAGAGCCTATGGTGTACTTCATAAAAGAAGCCCAAACACCAAAATCTGCTATTCAAAATGTGCCAATTTCAGAATCAAAGCAAAAAATGGCATCGTGTTTGATAAGCCAAATGCTAGAATGGCTAAACCTTGAAACCATTATATATCAGGGCCAATTTTAATAGTGTACCAGTATCAAAAGTGTTGGTAGATAATGGAGCTTCTGTTAATGTTGCCTTCACATATGCTTAAGAAGTTGTAAAAAAACTAGCAATGATCTAATAGATGCCAATATGGCCATAGTAGCATTTTCTGGGGCATCAGTACAACCAAGAGGAGTGCTCCTAGTCATAGTGTCCATTAGAAGTAGGACTTCCTTAATGGCATTTTTTGTAGTAAATACTACTTCTCACTATAATGCTCTGTTGGGTCGTGATTGGATCCACACCGCTTGGTGTGTACCATCTACATTGCATCAATGTTTAATTTTTTGGAATGAAGAAGAGGATGGACCAGAAATTGTTGAAGCCAATAAGAAACCATTTTTGGTTGAATCTCATATGGCCGAAGCAAGGTTCTATCATATAGAGATTGCACCATTACGATTCTGGGGAATGATCGTCCCAAGGGAATCGGTCCTATAGTAAGTGGAGGAAGACATGAATATGCTGCATCAAATAATGTTGTTTAATTGAAGAAAACCACATCGAATTATATCTGAACATTATGCATCGGATTCAAGATGATGCCCAGTTGAACGCACAGGAATCGGTTTGGTTAGCTGATTGTGTAAAGAAAGATTTTGATCGAAGCGAACCAAATCAGATTCAAGCATTCGAAATACCTCAGGCAGCACCCAAGTTGGATGATGGTAAGGCCGAGGTTCAGGATTCGTTAGAAGAAGTTAACTTAGGGGGAGGGGGCAACCAATCCTAAGAGGATTACATTCGTATGTCAACTTCTTCCAACAGACTTTAAAAGAAAATTATTTGACTTATTGTGTCAATGCTAAGATTGTTTTGAATGGGATTATCATGAGATGCCTGGTTTAGATAGGAGTTTTGTAGAACATCAACTTCCAATAAAGCCAGGGTATAAGCCTTATAAGCAATCTCTAAGAAGAATGGCGAACAAAATCATCCTAAAAGTCAAGGAAGAGGTGGAACGATTGTTAAAGACAAGGTTCATCTGTACAACCAATTATGCTGAATGGCTCTCAAATATTGTCCCTGTTATAAAAAAGAATGGAAAATTAAGAGTATGCATAGATTTTAGAAATCTTAATAAAGCCACTCCCAAAGATGAGTATCCCATGCCTATCGCTGACATGTTAGTTGATTCCGCATCTAGGCATGAGATCCTCTGCTTTATGGATGGACACTCTGGCTATAATTAAATTTTTATAGCCAGAGATGATGTTGGAAAGACGGCATTTTGATGCCCAAGGGCAATTAGGACCTTTCAATGGGTCATTATGCCGTTTGGATTAAAAAATGCTGGGGCAACCTACCAATGCACCATGAATGCCATATTTCATGATATGATTGGGAAATGGATGGAAGTTTATATAGATGATGTGGTGGTAAAATCAACCTTTGATGACCACATAAAGTTCTTAACAAAAAGTTTTGAAAGAATGAGATGCCAAAAATTAAAAATGAACCCTTTAAAATGCGCATTTGATGTCTCAGTGGAAATTTTTTTAGGCTTTTTAGTACATCAAAGGGGAATCTAGGTTGATAAAAATAGAGCCAGAGTCATCATAGAAGCCAAATCACCAACTACTAAGAAGCAGTAGCAGAGATTGCTTGTCCAAATTAACTTTTTGTGCCACTTTATATCTAATTGTGCAGGCAAAACTAAAGTTTTTTATCCATTATTAAAACTGAAGAATGAAGAAGAATTCACATGGAGACAAGAACACCAGCTGGCTTTTGAGCAAATCAAGGGATATCTTGCCAAGCCACCAGTTTTATTTTCTCCTAAGCCAAATAAACCTCTAAGATTATATGTTTCAGCTTCTAATGATTCAATTGGAAGTTTGTTGGTTCAAATTAACGATAGAGGTATTGAACAAGAGGTTTATTACTTAAATCGCATTTTAATTGATGTAGAACAGAGATATACGTCAATTGAAAAGTTGTGTTTGGCTTTATTCTTTTCTTGCATTAAGTAAAGATATTATATGCTACCTGTAACAGTGGAAGTGATGTATAAGACTGATGTAATTAAGTATATGCTTTCAAGACCAATTATCACTGGTAAAGTGGCTAAGTGGTCCTTAACTTTTCTAAAATTCAACTTACAATATGTTCCTCAGAAGACTGTCAAAGGACAAGTCCTGGCTGATTTCCTGGCTGACCATCCTTGCCTTGATATATATCCTAAAATTCTGAAAGGGGTTGAAATTGGGTACATATTTGTTACCCCGTGAGTATTATGGTTTGATGGATCCAGTACGGAAGATTCAGCAGGTGCATGAATCATCCGTACATCCCCATTTAGAAAAAAGACACAATTTTCATTTAAAATTGATTTTAGGTATTCTAATAATCAGGCTGAGTATGAAGCCTTGATCATTGGTCTTAAAATTATTTTCGAGATGAAGGCCATGACTGTAAAGTTGGTTGGGGATTCTCAACTAGTGATCAACCAATTGGGGGAAAATATAAAGTACACAATACCATTTTGAAAAAATATTATGCGGTTGTCGTTTGGTTGATGGATAGTTTTTCTGAATTGGAAGTGCAGTATGTGCCAAGGGATCAAAAGAAAGGCAATGCATTATTTCTTGGTTGATGGTGGGTTGTTTAAAAGATCGGTAAACGAATCAGTATTACAGTGTCCTAGTAAGGTAAAAGCATTGAAACTGATGAAACATGTACATAGCGGATTATGTGGTGCTCATCAAGCTGGGACCAAAATGAGATGGTTGATAAGAAGGTTTAATTAATTTTGGCCCGCCATCTTAAAAGATTGCATTAATTTTGCTAAAGGTTGTCAGGATTATCAAAGGCATGGGCCAATTCAACATATGCCCACCATCAGTCTCCAGTCTATTATCAAAACATGGCCATTCCAAGGATGGGCAATGGACGTGATTGGTAAAATTAGTCCACCTTCATCAAAGAATCATGCATACATTTTGGTGGATACAAATTATTTTACTAAGTGGGTAGAAGTTATTCAACTTAAATCAGTCAGCCAGAACAAGGTTTTTAAATGCATTAAAGAAAATATCATTCATAGGTTTGGGTAACCATAAACCATTACTGTTGACCAAGGTACCCCCTTTACTGAGGATGATATGTTGGAGTTCGCATTTGAGTATGGTTTTACTAATCTTAATTCAACTCCATATTATGCTCAAGCCAATGGGCAAGCATAATCAACCAACAAAATTCTGAAGTTAAACATTCAAAAAATGGTTGACAGTAATCCTAGAGTTTGGCATGAGTTGCTTTCTGAAGTCTTATGGGCTTACAGGACTTCAAAGAGGTCAAGCACCGGTAGTACACCATTTGCACTTACTTATGGTCACGATGCCGTGTTACCTATGGAACTAACAGTTAAGTCTTTAAGAGTTTCTAGGCAGAATGATCTAGATAAGGATTAATACAATCAATCCATGTTAACGAAACTAGAAGACCTTGATGAGGTAAGGCTTTTGGCTCTAGACCATCTTAGGTTGCAAAAACGTAAAGCTGAAAAAGCTTATAACAAAAGAGTGAAGGCCAAATCTTTTTCCATTGGTGACAAGCGGGAGTATTTGTAAAATACAACCCCGCTAAAAGAAGGAAATACACTAATTTAGATTACAACTCCCTATTTTATCTGCAGTTTTTGTTACAATGTCAGCTTTTATACAATGCAATAAATCTATGATAAATTTGTGTATTAGCTATTGTTTTATGCAGATATGCTACTGTGTTGTGATCAAGAATAAATAACAGGATAGAAAGGAAAGCTTGATTATGAGCAAGGCAATTTAAGATTAAAAGTAGAGTTCGAGTGATCGAAGAACCCTCAAGCGATCGAGGTTTCGATCGATCGATGTCTGTTCAAGTGCTCGAGTAATCCAAGGTTCAAGTGATCGAGTGAAGTTCGATCAATCGAACATGCCTGTTATCAAATTTTAAGCGCACACTGTAGAAATGTATTCTGCAACCCTAGCTTTAGGTTTTAGTATATATACTAGTTATGAGTACATCATTAAAGGCACCCAACATTTTGTTTTACAGTTTTTACATAGAGAGAGAGAGAGAGAGAGAGAGAGAGAGAGAGGGTTTTTGCTTATCTCTGTAGGTTAAACTTTGGGTCTTTCTTGGTTTTTGAAGATTTCAATAGTTAATGCAAGTTGTTTAAGTTCCAGGTTTTCATATTAGTTTTATTTATATTCTGTCAGTACTTTCAGTAGATTTTAATCTGAAAAGCTTATAGTTTTGCATGTTAGTTTAGTATTAATCCACAGTTTTGATAATCTTTATGTAAAAATAACAACCAAATACATCCTTAATGAACTTTTACGTAAGAAACCAATCTTTGACACTCCAGACCATGTCTGAGTAGTACCAGAGTTGGAAGATCACGATGAAATAGTGATCTCCAGCCTTTGCCATGCAGTAGTTTAAAACTTGTATTCGATCGATCGACGTTAGTTCGATCGATCAAACCAGAGATACAGTCAAGCAATCGAAGAAATTTCGATCGATTGAGGGGTGATGATGTTCGATCGATCGAAAGTGCGTCGATCGATCAAACCTTTAGATTCTTGAGAAGATCCTTTGCATTATTCCTAGACTTTCTATTTTCAAGATTTATTATCAAACTGTCCCCATATGCTCAGTTTGTCAAAACAGTTTCTTAACTTTAAGCCTTAAGGCATTTTTCATCAATAACTTTTGCAAACCACTTTGAATGCTAACATCATTCAGAGTGCGAGTCTTGACTATTGCTTTGAACCGCCTTCATGTATTTTTATATCAACTGTGATGATATAGTCCCGATCATGAAAGGACTATTGAGTCTTCATCTTTAGAAAATACAAAATACTATAGAGAGATGTACTCCATTGAGCTTTAACGTAACTGCATGATAGATGGCAAGGTCACTGTGGATTCATGTGATCCCGACATTCCCTTTTTATAAAAGTAAAACCTTTTTAACAATCGCCTTAGCTAATTAGTTAATTACTAGTTTAATTTAGTTGCTTTAATTTCATAGTTGTTAATTGTGGAACTTCGTGTTCTACTTGCACGACCTGGTCTTATCCAGCACTACTTGCACGTCTACCTATACTTGAGTATTGCACACAAGAGCACAGAAAAGATTTTTGTGTCAAGCTTTTTTGGCACCACTGCCGAGGAAGGCGACCAACTAGTATTTAGATTACCTCGCTCTTTCTTCATCTATTTTTGTTTTTCTTTTTCTTTTTCTTTAGGTTTAAATTCTTTTTAGTCTTTTCCCTTTCATGTCCGATAATTCCATCGAAGGAATCTTCAAAAATCCACTCTACTCATCTAATTCCTCTAGTTCTATCAACCCCGTCGCCATACCTACAGAATTTATGGCTGACGATCAAAGCAAAAATGGAGAGAATAGGGTTGTGCCTATTGACGATTCGCTGCGTCCCTTGCAAGTAGGTCGTCCCAACCATTCAATCAAAATAGATCTAATAACTACAACCAAGCTCAACTCTCTAATAACAAACATTCTAATGTAAACGTGCCACCACACAAAAAGGTGCAAGAAGAAGATCCGCTCTCTAATGCAAACCTGACGCAGCAATTAATTCAAAGGATGAGTAAACTGTTTGCGATTTTAGAAAGAATCGATGCACGATAAGAGGGATCAGGAGGAACATTTCCTGCCCAACCATTTCCAAACCCTAAGGGATACAACAATGGTCCCAATAATCAAGAACATGCTAAAGCCGTAACTACATTAAAAAGCGGCAAGATTATTGGGTAAAATATGCCTCTTCCTATACCCAAAGAGTACGAAGAGGAGGAAGTGGTAACTAGCAAGCAACCTTCTACTCTAGATGAGGAACTGATTGCTAATAGAGAATCATTAAAATCAAATGATGAAGCTCCTAAAGAAGTAGAAGAAGTTGAGAAAATGCCTGAAAAAGAGCCCGTTAAGGACAAAATACCTAAATGCCCTTTCCCCGCGCCTTACCCTCAAAGGCTAAAGAAGCCCAAAAATGAGATAAAGAATCCAGAGCTCTTGGAACTATTTAAACAAGTAAAAATAAACCTTTCACTCCTTGATGCAATCAAACAAGTATTGACCTATGCTAAATATCGTAAAGATTTATGCACGGTCAAGAGGTAGCAAAGTGTAAAAAAACACGCATATGTTGCTTGCCAAGCAAGCGCAATCATCCAAAAGGAACTACCTCCTAAACTAAAAGACCCTGGTACTCCCACGGTCTCATGCCAAATTGGGAATCAAAGAATAGACAACGTACCCCTCAATCTAGGAGTAAGTGTTAACCTGCTGCCATACTCTGTCTATAAACAACTTAGGTTGGGTAAACTCAAACCCACTCGAGTTGCATTATAACTGGTAGATAGGTCTGTGAAATACCCTAGAGGAATACTGGTGGACGTCCTTGTGGAAATAGACTCATTTGTCTTCCCGGTTGATTTTGTAATCTTAGACACTAAACCTGTGTCTAATCCATGTGCACAAATCCAGGTAATTTTTGGACGTCCATTCCATAACACAATCGATGCCACGATAAAGATAAGAAGTGGTATAATGACCATCTTATTCGAGAATATGACTTTAAACGTCAAAATCTTTTCTAATCCCCGACCTGAAGAATACGAGGATGAAGAAGAAGTAAACTACATCGAGACGGTCATCAAAGATAAGGCTGATGTTGTCGATTACAAAGATCCTTTGGAGGTAGTGGTGTCACAATTCGACGTAGTCTATCGACCTAACAATTCTACTCCAATAGATGCCAACCTTAATCAAATTTGCCTCATGATGGAAACAAAAGAGGTGGATAGAGCTGAATGCATGTGGGTAACACCATATGAACCATTGCCTCCTAAAACAAAATTAGTTATGCCCTCAAACTTTTAGTCTCCTGATCTTGAATTAAAGGAGCTTCCTAAGGAGCTTAAATACGCTTTCCTAGGGATTGAAAAGACATACCCTGTTATTATATCATCTACTTTAAGTCTCGAGCAGGAGGGTAAACTAATTCAAATGCTAAAGCAACATAAGGGAGCATTGGGATGGACGATTGCTGACCTCAAAGGCATAAGTCTGTCCATTTACACCCACAAAATTTTTCTGGAAGACGACGCTAAACAATCATGACAAATGCAGAGGCGCCTAAATCCCAATATGCAAGGAGTAGTTAAATAAGAAGTTTTAAAATTACTTGACGTTGGGATAATTTATTCAATCTCTGACAGTCCGTGGGTCAGTCTGACCCAAGTAGTCCCTAAAATGGTGGGTATAACGGTTATTCCCAATAGAAATAGAGAGTTGGTACTGATGCGCGTTCCCACCAGATGAAAGATGTGTATCGATTACAAAAAGTTAAACATTGTGACCCGGAAAGACCACTTTCCTTTTCTGTTCATGGACCAAATGCTAGAACATGTGGCGGGTCACAATTACTATTGATTTTTGGACGGATATAATGGGTATAACCAAATTGAAGTCGATCCTGAAGATCAAGAGAAAACAACTTTTACGTGCCCGTTTGGTACTTTTGCCTATCGTTGCATGCCCTTCGATTTATGCAATGCACCTGCTACTTTTCAACGGTGCATGTTAAGCATTTTAAGCGACAAGGTCGAACAAATACTCGAAGTCTTCATGGACGATTTTTTGTGTTTGGCCATAGTTTTGAAAATTGCTTGGAAAATCTTGAACGTGTGCTAGCACGTTGCGAGGACAAACACCTATTACTAAACTGGGAAAAATGTCACTTTATGGTGACCAAGGGAATAGTCCTCAGTATATAATCTTCGATGAAGATATCCAAGTAGATAAAGCAAAAATTGACATAATCTCGAATCTACCTGTCATTTATCCAAGGGTAGAGTGAAAGACATCCGTTCTTTCTTGGGATATGCGAGATTCTATCGTCGATTTATCCAAAATTTTAGTGCAATCTGTCGACCACTTTGTCAACTGCTTGTTAAAGACACACCATTTGAATGGTCGGAAAGCTGCCAAACTTCTTTTGATGCACTAAAAGACCACCTTACCTCCATACCAATAATACAGGCACTCAACTAGAGTTTGCCTTTCGAACTGATGTACGATGCTAGCGACAACGCTATTGGTGCAGTTCTAGGACAAAGGAAGGATAATAAGCCATATGTTATCTATTATGTCAGTCAAACGCTGAATGAAGCTCAAATGAATTGTATAACTACTGAAAAAGAGCTACTGGCTATAGTATTTGCCTTGGATAAATTCAGATCTTATCTGATAGGGTCACTAATTGTCCATTTTATAGACCACTCAGCCCTCAAATATTTTCTATCCAAGAAAGATGTGAAACAAAGGCTTATCCATTGGATACTCCTACTCTAAGAGTTTGATCCCACAATCAAGGATAAGAAAGGAGTAGAAAATGTGGTCACATACCATTTATCTCGGTTAACGTTTGTTGACAATACTGAACCGCTGCCAATTAAGGATGAATTCCCAGATGAGCAACTGATGACTGTTTCCAGTTTGCCCTAGTATGCAGATATAGTAAATTATCTTATCACGGGAGAAACCCCCGAGCATTGGTCAAATCAAGATAAGAAACGATTCATCTCGTTCGCATGTCACTTCTTCTTTGATGACCCGTACTTGTCAAATATTGCGCTGATCAGGTCATCAGACGATGCATTCCAAACGAAGATATAACCATAATCCAAGCATCATGCCATTCAGAAGCCTATAGTGGCCACTTTGCATCATAAAAGATCGTACAAAAAGTCCTACACAGTGGTTGTTACTGGCCCACCGTATTTAAGGATGCCTATTCCTTTTGCAAATCGTGCCAACGCTGTCAAAAGCTTGGTACAATTTCAAAAAGGAACGCTATGCCCTTAACCCCTATTATCACAATTGGTATAGATTTCATGGGCCTGTTTCCAAAATCAAACAACTATGAATGCATATTCCTAGCTGTGGAATATGTATTGAAATGGGTAGAAGCGATACCGACGAGATGCAATGACCACAGAATAGTAATGGCCTTTCTGAAAAAACATATTCTAGCACGTTCCGGAACCCCAAGGGCAGTAATAAGTGACCAAGGCAAGCACTTCTGCAATAGGCCCTTGGAGTCACTCCTCAAGAAATACATGGTGTCACGCCTCGGAGTAAGCCAAAAATAGGGAAAATTAAAATTTTCATTTATGGGTCCGTAGACACGCGACTGGTTGATTAACTGTTCTGTCCTTCTAACTCCGCACGACATTCATAAGGGCAATGCCAAAGTATAAACATAACTTAAACTTAACAGGATACAAATACAACAGCGGAAATAGAGCAAGTTACAATACATCAGTCTTAATATAAGAGGTCCATACGAAACATATTACATAAACTTGAACATAAGAACTACGGAGATAACTATCTTCAATCTCCAACTTGGCTAGATCCTTCTTAGCTCCTCAGTATTGCATTCTGAGCTCACCTCACTAATAACAAACCTGCATCACTCTGGACATAGGAATGCCCAGGGCATAACATGCCGTAAGCTTTGGAACAAAGCTGAGTGAGAGTCTAACCACACAATAATCAATAAAACAAATATTGCTCAACTCACGTTATTGTTCTGTATCTTAGTATACGGTTAATCTCTTATCAAAAGACGCATTCTTTCACGGGCATAGAAGAGGTCTCAACAAAGACATGTAAGCAAGTAAGCATATAATCGCATTTCATTATAGAATACATTCTCCTTTCATCGACATGCTCATGTGTGTCAAAGTACAAACAATACTACTATCTTTTCATTGGGATATCAAATCCATGACCTGAATAATGAACTCACAACACATATTCTGGGAACAACACATCCACAGGCCGAGAAGGAACAACACTCGACCATAAATCGCTCGATTACACACGTCACTGAGGTGTACAAATCAACTTTAATCGGGAGTCAAATAACTATCATTACCTTACACGTTCATACGTTTCATAGTTTAGTTCATTAATAACTTCCAATTATAACCATCAAGATTTCGCTACACCTTCAACATTCCATTTCACCCCTTAATACATTCACGATGGAAACTTTTCCGATCACTATTAACGCAATAATTGTGCCATACAACATACTTATAGCTTGGGTATGAACTCTCAATGGTCAACACACTATATTCATAACAACCGAGGTACCTACTGGCATTCACACTATTGTCTAATTGGCACTCAAACCATCGCCCAACTGGCACGTTGACTGTCGCCCTTCTGGCACATTAACTATCTCTCAACTACCACTCAAACCATTACCCAACTGGCACGTTAACTATCACCCAACTGGCACTCAAAACTATCGCCCAACTGGCACGTTAACTGTCGCCCATCTGGTACATTAACTATCGCCCAACTGGCACTCAAACCATCGCCCAACTGGCACGTTAACTGTCACCCAACTGGCACTCAAAACTATTGCCCAACTGGCACGTTAACTGTTGCCCATCTGGCACATTAACTATCGCCTAACTGGCACTCAAACCATCACCCAACTGGCACGTTAACTGTCGCCCAACTGGCACGTTCAAGCTATCGCCCAACTGGCACGTTAACTGTCGCCCAACTGGCACATTACTCAAATTCAATTCTCTTTCTCAATCACATTTCTCACTCAATCACATCTCACTCTTCGTGCAATGCATATTAACTCATGTCATGTTATGCAAGTGTCCATTATCAATTACTTGTATACATCTCTACTTCTTTTATTTACTTCATTAACATGCCATGCATTAACTACTCGGATTAGCAATCATCACAAAACGTGCATTTATCATCTCAACAACGGAAACATAATCACATAATCATGGATCATATAACAAGCATTTGATACCAATAAACATATAGATAAAACCCTTGACATGCTCACGTAAGCACTAATACTACCATATCACGAGTAATCACAGTGATACAGATTCTTGGAAAGATATAGCATCATACACAACGCATTACTAAACAACACATCATTTAGACAGCTTATAAGTATCTTCAATTAATCTTAATAGGATTAGAGTGAGGTGAGGAACTCACCTCGGGTCGCCGATCCTCAGAAGCAGCTAAACGTCAAGTTCTACAACAATAAACGGGAGAAATAATAATAAAGAGTGAGTGCCACTAGAGGGGAAAATGGTAATTTTACCAAATGAGGTTATAAACCTCAAGGTAGTGATCTACGTATCATTCTAAGTCCAACGCCATTGACTAAAATCAAATCGGAGTCTGTCACGTTTTACAAGGTAATATATAGGGCTTACTACACTAATGCGGGCCATAAAAGAAAGGCTATATTTTTTACCGAGTCGAAAGGTCACCAACTTAAGGAGAACAATCCAGGCATTATTCTAAGACTCTAGGAACTGACCGCGTATTTATCGTTGTTCTAGATTATTTATTATGAATTATTGAAGATAATAAATATCAAAAAATACCCGAAAAGAGATTTAAATACATAGTTATAATTACACTGAGAAATCAATACTTAGAAGTATTTGTATTAAATACTAGATATTAAAATATACTAACAGTATTTTTGTTTCATAATTTTCAGAGCTCGTTTAGTATTTATAATAATTAATATACCAATAAAATAGCTCCTTAGTAATTGATATGTCCAGAAATATTCTATAGCGGTCCAACCGCCACGTGGTCATCCAACAGCCCGGGGAATTCGGGTTAGGAGCATAGGGCCCGCAGTCCCGGGGCGTCCGACTGTGCTTATCCGAGATACCCGCAGCTCGGGTACCAGGCATGGTAGGGCTCCAGGAGATGCGGCATGAATCACGTTTCTTTCCATCCCTGTGCAATCATGACTCTATCAAGAGAATCAATAGTTTCCTAAACCACTTAGGAAACTCTCCAAACATTGTACAAATCTATTGTGATTAGATTTAGGCTTCCTAATCTAATGAAGCTTACCATGTAAAGGTGGACTCTTGCACCTATAAAAGAGCCCACCTACCCTCACAGAAGGGATCCAAACATCAATTCTCTAAGCACACCTGCACATATTAGAGAGCTTACCAATATATACACGCATACACCCGGCCGGTATTACTGGTAGTGCCGCCTTATTTTGTTGGCTCACCAGGCCTGCCGGTGATCTGCTAGTGAACGCGCACAGACGCAACCGTGGACGTAGGTCACCTCATTAATGGGACCGAACCACATACAAGTCCTCGGTGATCTTGTTTTCTTCCTAAGTTGCTCTCACCAATTTTTGGCTTCATCAGTTGGCGCCGTCTGTGGGAAACGACACGATTTCCTTGTTAACAAAAATCTTTGACTGATCAACATGCCAAAGAAGAAGGGCAAGAAGACCGCCGATTCAACCGGTCAGGAGGACCTACAGATCGAGACACGGGCGACCTCCATGACCTCCGACCAGGTCACAGCGGCGCTGGAGCGGCTCTTGGAGGGCCAGCTCCGGACACAACAGCAAATAGATGCGCTCATAGCCCAGAATGAAAAAGTGGTCGAGGACCACGAGAAAAGCCCTTCGTCGGAGAAGCGGCCTGAAAAGAGCACTCCCAGTCAGAGGCCCGAAAAGAGCGCTCCCAGTAAGAGGCCTGCCCGGACGCGCGGAAAAACTAGGTCCGCTCCAAATTCCCAACTAAACCGGGAAAGCCGGGCAGAGGGAGAACGTAGTCAGCCTACCAAGCGCCCACAGGAAGGACCTCGGTATGTCCCTCGCCGAGCGCGACGAGTAGAGGATGCCCGGATCCTCATCGAACGGCGGCGAGCTGCAAGGGGAGAAGCATCCGGACGAAAGGTCAGGGAACCGGCCAACGATCCCCCCGCCCTAAGCCGGGATGATCTTAGGCACCGGCTATCCCGAACTCGCAGCCGAGTACTATCCCCAAGATCGACGCGCTTCGAGGATGAGGCATCATCGTCCGACCCCACTTACTACTCAGATGCAGAAAGGAGGACCGGGCGTACTGACGTAAAAGCCCAGGTCGAGGAGTTACAGTAACAGATCGAGAGGTTGAACAGCAAATCCGGTCACGACCTCACGAATACGGAAACAGAGTCGCCCTACACTACCCGGGTGACGCAGTTCCCGATTCCGCGGAAGTTCAAGCCCCCTCACCTCAGCTCATACGATGGCAAGGGGAGTCCAGTGGACCACATACGCACCTATAAGGCGCAGATGGCACTGGTCACTACCACGGACGAACTGCTATGCCTAGCGTTCCCCAGTACTCTAAAAGGATCAGCTGCACAATGGTTCCATGCTCTGAAGCCGCGGACGATTGACGACTTCAAGGCCCTCGGCAAACTCTTCATCAGTCAGTTTGTCGGGATGCTGGACCGGTCGCAGCCAGATACCCAGCTGCTCGCTGTCAAGCAGCAAAGGGGGGAATCTTTGAGGGAATACGTGGATCGTTTCAACCAGCAGAGGCTCTTGATTCGCAACCTCAATGAGACCGCCGCTATCATGGCTTTCTGCTCGGGAGTTCAGCACACCAAGGTGGCCACGTCTTTTCATCGCAATCGACCGGCAACCCTGGTGGAACTCTCAGAAAAAGTAGGGAAGTACATAGACACCGAGGAGTTCCTAAAGGCAAAACGCGCCAGCCAGACAGGAGACGAATCCCCGAAAGCGAAGCGCAAACGCGAGGGATTTGAGAAGGGTCCGGGAAAGAAGCCAAAGCAAGATCAAAGAGAGGCTAGGGGCCAGCCCCCGACAACTTTCACACCTCTTTCCCGACCCATACATGAGGTGATGGCCGCTGCAGAGGCGCAGAGGCTGCTTCCGCAGCCTACCAAGCTCAGAGCCCCTCCCGGCAAGAGGAATCGGGAGAAGTTCTGCCGTTATCACAAGGATCACGGCCATGAAACGGAGGATTGCTTCAAGTTGAAAATAGCAATCGAAAAGCTGATAGAGCAGGGCCATCTTGCCGAGTATGTCACAGCAGACAGACGACCCCGACAGGATGCCCGAGCTCCCGGTCAGCCCCCTCCACCGCTCGGCCACATCAACGTGATCTCCAGAGGAACATCTGACAGAGGTGATTCACAGTCGGCACAGAAGAGGCACGCCCGAGCATCCCGAGCGGATGTATGGCAGGTCTAATCCACCGGCCCCTCACCAACTGACGTTCTGACGTTCTCATCCGATGATGTACAGGGCCTCCACTGCCCCCACGACGACCCGCTAGTAGTAACGCTGTTTATAGCAAACTACATGGTCCAAAGGGTACTGGTTGACACGGGCAGCTCGTCGGATATAATGTTCGCAGCGGCATTCGACCAACTCGGGATCGATCGAGATCGGCTCCGGCCAGTTGCTACTCCCCTGGTCGGATTCAACGGCTCTAGCACTCAACCACTCGGCACGATCGAACTCCCAGTACTCATGGGGACCTATCCACAACAGGTTTCCCTGCTCACCAATTTCGTGATAGTGGATGCCCCATTGGCCTACAACGTTATCCTCGGGAGGCCGACCCTCAACCGAGCACGAGCGGTTGTCTCCACATACAGCTTAACCGTAAAATTCCCGACTCCTCAGGGACCGGGATGCTTGCGAGGAGACCAGACCACGGCTCGGAGTTGTTATGTCAGCTCGTTGCGCCGGGGGGCAATCACCGAGACTCTGAATGTCCAAGAAATGGATCCCCGGGACCCGAGGGACGTGATAGGGCCCGTGGAAGAATTGGAGCAAGTTGTGCTGAATCCGGAGCACCCGGATCGCACGATCAGTGTAGGCGCGTTACTGGAGCCCGCCTTAAAAGGCAAATTGATCCGGTTCCTGAAGCAAAACCAGGATGTTTTTGCTTGGAGTCATGAGGACATGCCCGGAATCGATCCCCGGGTAATGTCCCATCGCCTCAATGTCAGCCCAGATTGCCGTCCGGTAAAGCAGAAGCGAAGGGGCATGGCCCCCGAAAGACAAAGGGCTGTGAGTGAGGAGGTCGAGAAGCTCCAGAAAGCTAACTCCATCCGGGAGGTCCACTACCCCGACTGGTTAGCCAATGTTGTCCTGGTCAAAAAGAGCAATGGCAAATGGAGGATGTGTGTGGACTTCACCGACCTCAACAAGGCATGCCCCAAGGACTGCCATCCGCTGCCCAGGATAGACCTCCTTGTCGATTCAACGGCAGGCCACTCACTCCTTTCGTTCATGGACGCCTACTCGGGGTACAATCAGATCAGCATGTACCCCGGAGATGAAGAGAAGACGGCGTTCATTATCGACCAAGGCACGTACTGTTACAGAGTTATGCCCTTCGGCCTCAAGAATGCCGGGGCTACATATCAACGCCTAGTTAACCTGATGTTCAGAGACCTCATCGGAAAGTCCATGGAGGTATATGTGGACGATCTCCTGGTCAAGAGCCGGGAAGAACCTGATCATCTGGAGCATCTGGCCGGGGCCTTTAGCATTTTGAGAAAATTCAGGATGAGGCTGAACCTGGCCAAATGCACCTTCGGGGTCTCATCTGGGAAATTCCTCGGTCATCTAGTCAGTAGACGGGGAATCGAAGCAAACCCCGACAAAATCCAGGCCATCATCAACATGCGATCTCCCAAGTCAACAAAAGAAGTTCAAAGCCTAGCCGGACGGGTGGCCGCATTCAACAGATTCGTCTCCCGAGCTACCGACCCGTGCCTCCCGTTCTTTAAAATCCTCCGTAAAGCTTTTCAATGGTCGGAGGAATGCGAGGAGGCATTCCAGGACCTCAAGAAGTACCTGGCCTCTCTCCTCTGCTGACGACACCCACAGCCGGAGAGGAACTATCTTGTACTTAGCAGTATCACCGTCGGCGGTTAGCTCGGCACTCGTTCGGGAAGAGCACGGGATACAGTTCCCGGTGTACTACACCAGCCGAGCGCTGCAAGGCACGGAGAGCCGGTATTCCCGCATCGAGAAACTGGCCTTCGCCCTTATTACCTCAGCCCGAAGGCTCCGACCGTACTTCCAGGCCCATGCCATTGTAGTACTGACAGACCAACCTCTCCGCAAAATTCTCTCTCGGCCATACACATCCGGAAGGCTCGTCAAGTGGGCTTTGGAGCTAGAGGAGTTTGAGGTAACTTACCGACCGCGGACGGCCATCAAGGGACAAGCTGTCGCAGATTTTCTGGTCGAGTTTACGTATCCTGAAGACCCGGTCGAAGAACTCGAGCCTCCGGCCTTACCGCCCAGATTGCTCGCCGGCATCCCTACTTGGGTACTACATGTTGATGGCTCTTCGAACCAGCAAGGCAGTGGAGCCGAAATTATTCTGACCACCCCCGATGGCATCCAGCTCGAATACGCTTTGAGATTCGGGTTTCGCGCCTCCAACAACGAGGCCGAATACGAGGCCCTCCTAGTCGGGTTACAACTAGCCATTTCGATGAGTGCACAGCAAGTCGAAAGCTACAGCGACTCCCAGCTCGTGGTAAATCAGGTAAACCAGGAATACGAGGCACGAGAAGATAGCATGATGGCCTACTTAGCCCTCGTCCGAACGGCATCCAAACAACTCTGGGGATTTTCCATCACCCGGATACCTAGAGAAGAAAACACCAGGGCTGACCGGCTTGCTCGCCTTGCATCGTCAGCTGAGTCGGACTTGCCCGGGATAAGAATACAATTCTTACCCGAGCCGAGTGTGATCAATTCAGAGGGCATGGAAGTTGACCCGGTTACTCTGGGACCTAGTTGGATGGATCCAATCGTGACGTTCTTGGCAACAGGAGCACTGCCAAACGACAAAGAGGAAGCAAGAAGGGTAAGGTACCGGGCGGCGAGATACCACGTCCTAGATGGTGTCCTCTACAAGAGAGGATTCACCATCCCGTACCTTCGCTGCGTTCATCCTACGCAGGTCCGATCAATATTGTTTGAAATTCAAGAAGGCGTGTGCGGGAACCACGTAGGAGGCCGGACACTTTCCAGAAAGGGCCTGCTGCAAGGTTATTACTGGCCAACAATGGCCCGAAACTCACAGGAGTACGTTCGGAGATGTGACAAGTGCCAACGGTACTCTCCTATGATAAACCAACCGGGAGAACTTCAGACCCCGGTCTTTAGCCCCTGGCCATTCGCCCAATGGGGGATCGACATCGTTGGTCCCTTACCAACAGGGAAAGGGCAGGTTAAGTTTGCTGTAATAGCCGTCGACTACTTCACCAAGTGGGCGGAAGCTGAGCCCCTGGCAACGATAACCGAGCAAAAGATGGAACATTTTGTAGAGAGAAATATCCTTAGCAGGTTCGGCATTCCACGAGTCCTGATCAGCGACAACGGGAGACAATTCGATACGCCTGTCTTTAGACAGTTCTGCTCAGACTATGGAATACTGAACCATTACTCTTCTCCCGAACATCCACAAGCTAATGGTCAGGCCGAGGTGACCAACCGCACAATCTTGCAGTCGATTAAAACAAGGCTGGAAGGAGCCAAGGGCCTGTGGGCCGATGAACTACCAGCCCTCTTGTGGGCCTACCGCACCACACCCCGGGCAGCGACGGGTGAAACCCCATTTTCCTTGACTTATGGTTTCGAGGCAGTAGTTCCCACAGAGCTCGGGCTGCCCACACATCGGGTGGCTACCTTCAATAACTTAGCCAACGGAGAAGCCCTCAGGACTGAACTAGACTTGGTGGAAGAAAAAAGGGACCAGGCCTATCTCAAGGTGGCAGCTTACAAGCAAAGGGTCTCGCGGTACTACAACAGTAAGGTGAAGCATCGTAGTTTCCAGGTTAGGGACCTTGTTCTTAAGGCAGTGAACCAGTCCACCCGAGTTCCAAGCCATGGGAAGTTGGGAGCAAACTGGGAAGGACCGTATATAGTCACTCGGGTCAACCGACCAGGAACCTACTGGCTACAAAGCATGGACGGGCACGACCTCAGTCACCCCTGGAACGTACAACATCTCCGCAAGTACTATCAGTAGCACATAGCTACGGGAGTCTAGTGTTATGAGGAAAATTTTTTTACGTAGCCTTGATAGGACAATTGTTACAGATTGCTATCTTTTAAATAAAATGGAAAAGTTTGCTTTGAAACATTATTCCCTTCGTTACATCGGGCAATACTCAAAAAGACCTCGGGCCTAACCCCGAGGCACCAAAAGACCTCGGGCTCCGAACCCAGGCACCAAAGGACCCTGCAACCACCCATGTTCCAGGTCGGTTTCCTATGGTCGATCCCCAGCACGCCCCCTCCTTAACAGGAGCCCTGGGGGCAAGAAGGTTCTATACCTAAATAGGAAATTAACTAAAGCTCTGCTTAGGTCCAGCCGACGATGGGGCCAAACCCCTAGGTGGCCAGCGATGGCAAGCTTCAAACGCTCCTGCAACCACCCATGTTCCAGGTCGATTCCTTACGGCCAGGTCTTCCCAAACACCCGTACACCCGCCTTAGCAAAACGCTTGGGGGGCAGGGGGTAGAGGAAAATACTAAGGCCTAATACAGGGAATTACAACTGACTAGGTGTTCTGTGGGTTACGGTCCTAAAGCATTTGCTAAGGCAGATGTTAGGTTGGCCAAAGCCACACGGATACTAGCAAAAATTAGAGGCTCTGTGGGCTACGGTCCTAAAGCACTGGTTAAAGCAGATGTTAGGGCGGCCAAAGCCACACGGATACTAGTAAAAGTTAAAGCGCAGTACAACAAAATTAATGGAAGGGTGACCTCAGGGGCCTTTGCATTAAATTAAACAAATGTACAAGCCTGGGGGGCAATTGCAGTAGCCTCCCCGAAAAAAAAATAAATAAATAAATAAATAAATAAATAATTACAAGCACTGAAAACGAACAAGCAGGAAGGAGGGACCGGGGAGTCAGCCCTCCACGTTGACCACATTATCGGTCTCCCCAGTCTGCTCCCTAGGAGCGACAAATCTCTCCTCCGCTAAGCCCCCCTCCGGGGCAAGCTCAGTGGCTTCAGCAATGGCCATAGGATCTTCAGCGGCCGCCGGACCCTCGCCAGCAGCTGGAGCTTCACCGGTTCCAGGATCCTCCCCAATGTCCCAGTAATCCGAGTCAATCCCCATATAGGCTGAGAGGACCCATTCGGGGTGATCCCGGGCTACCCGCCGCTTCAGATCATCATACCCTTGGAAGAAGCCATCGTCAAAAGCTCTCTCCAAGGCCTCCGCGGAAGGTGTCTCGGTCACCGCTTTAGCCTGGGCTTCGGCTGCCGCGATAAGGGCTCGGGAAGCCTCCAGCTCGGCCAAAGCCGCTGCCAGGTTCGACTGGGCCGCCCCTAAGCTCAATGCCAGCGACTTCGTCTTGCTCGTCTCCACGGCCAGGGCAGCTTTCGCTACTTGTAGCTCTTTCCGCTCCTTCGAAAGGGCGGCTTCAGCGGCGCTCACCTTCTCGGTCAGGGATGAATGGACGGATTCAGATCCCGCGGCTATGCAGCCAACCTACAGCAGGAGAATGCACATCGGTTAAACAAGTAATAAGTACAGGGCAAGTCCACGTTTAAACAAAAAAAGCAGAACACTCACCAGGTGGGAGACGCTATATAGCCATCCTTGGATCCCTTGGGGAGATAGCTCGGCACACGTTGTCACCTGGCTTGGTGCGAGGCAGGGCCTTAACCTCTCCCGGGCCTCGTCATGCCCACCCGGGGGTAAACCCGACGGAGTGTCAGCCCTGGGCACGGGCTCTTCAACAGCCGGCCTGGGAGGAGCCGATGCCCCCACGGGATCTGGACGGGTAGACGTTCCATGGCGAATGCGCCTGAGCGGGCGATCGCCGCTTGGAACCTCGGTGGCCGGTCTTTTTCCTTGGGCGATTGCCACCCGAGCGGCAGTAGTGGCGGCGGCGGCATCCTGTCTCTCCCGCAGCTGGTCCAAATTGCGTTTGGGAGCCATTTCTGTAGAAACAAAGATCGTACGGTCAGAGGTGCAAGGGGCAGAAATAGTACAAGTACCGTTTAACGCATAATGTCACTTGAATACTCACCAGGGATGATGGGCGTGAAGCCGGGGGCCGGAACAGGCGGCTCAGGGGAATAGGTAACGATGAACTCTCCCGACCGGGACAGCACGTTCCAGATCCTGGTGGGCAGCCCCGCTAGCTTCAAGATTCTGGCCTGGCACACCTCAAGAATTTTTGGGGGTTTAGTTGAGCCCGCTGAAAACAAAAAAAAAAGAAAAAAGAAAACTGGTCAGTAATCCACTATGTTCCGAATAGATCAAGATAGCAGATGAGGTCGGAAGGGCGGTCTTACCCCTCAACTCCCTGGCCCAGGATGTCCTCAGCTGGATCCCCGGAGCCATTTCACAGAGACGAAGGGTAGACACCTGGAAAAATTTTCCCTTCCACCCTTTATTATTGCTGGGGCAGTTGTCAATGATTTTCCTGCCCGGACGGGCAGAAAACGAGAAAAACCCCAACTCATTATGCACGGGGAATGGTCGGTGAGCCCAGAGGAACTCCTGTAGGGTAAGCTCATACCCGAACGCTTGGGGCCACAACGATATACACCCCATCAAGAACCTCCACCCGTTAGGGGCCAACTGACCGGGAGCGATGTCGAGGAAGATCAACATGTCCCGAGCTACAGGGTGAAGTGGAAGTCGGAGGCCCGCCATCATAGCATCCTCAAACAGGGTGACGAACCCCGACTGATATAGATGCGCGCCGCCGGTATTTACGGCTAGGACGCAACCATCGGGAAGGGAGTACCTCTCCCTGATTCGGAGAAGGTCTCCATAGCGCAGAACAGAAGAAGTGGACTCACAAGCAAAGACCGTGCGGTCGGTCCCCTCAGGCAGCTCGTCACCCAAACCCCTCGAAACGGAGGCGACAGGGGCCTCCTCAGAAGACTGACTACTGGACAGACGAATGGGGATCCTGGCCCCGCTCTGGTGGTCGGACAGGGATTCCGGGAGCTGGCCTAGGCTGGCACCGGGGGACCCGGACCGATACTGCTCACTCTCCGATCTCGACGCGGAATTGAAGCCGGAGTGTTCCATCTCTGGCCCTCCGGCAGGAAGGAACTGACACAAAGGACGACTCGCGAAGGGATCGGAAACCCCAAACCTGATATACAGGGGGGCAGAGTTACTAACCTGAATGGTAGCGAGTAGATGCTCCTCAACACCAGGTAGCACTCTCTCAGAACAACGCAAGGAACACCCGTTCGGTTCAGGTGAGTTAAGGTTCCACCGGACTCGAAAAACGCACCAAATCTAAGAAGGAAGAAATCCCACTCCCGCTCAAACCTCACAAGGTTCGTTCTCTCCAGCTTCGCTTCGAAATGAAAAAGGAATGGGGGAGAGAGGAAAGAAAGATCAGAAAGAATAGAATCAGGAAGGTACGCAGGAGGTGGGGTGAGTGCTCCTTATATAAAGACCCTGAACGGCCCAGATCAGAGCAGATCCAGCGGTCCAGAAGATTTCCCGCCCAAACCGTTGCTTCGGTCACGTGAGGAGTCGCCTCAAAAGGCGCGCGCATTAAATACACGAAAAGATGGTTCCGTTAGTTTGCGAACGGTTCGGTTACGCCCACGTCTCCATTTGTTAGGATCTAACCTGACCAATGATTGGTTGACATGTGGTAGCAGCGGTCCAGGCCCGAGCAATAGCCCGGACACATTTGCGAGCTGGTCGGGTATTAACCGCACAGAGTCGTACAGAATTGATTTGCAGTTCAAAGGGCTTGATGAAGGAAAAAGTTGGCCTCAAGGACCTTTTTATTTCTATAAAGGGAGAACTGTACAAAGACGGGAGCAATTATAATAGCTTTCCCGGTAAAAGAAATATATATATACACAAACAAAAAGTGCCCTTAAGGTCCTTGGCCCTTCAAAGCCTTGACCTCCTCTTCCAAGGCCGCCACCTTCGCCACCAGTCCTTCTACAGCCTGCTCCAGGGCGTGGACGTCCGCCCCCCGTAGGGCGGAATCGAACTGCAGTTCATTGCCCATCTTCTCCACCACCTGCAAACGTTTTTCCATGTTCACGGGAGAAAAGTCCGTCCATGAGCCGGGCATACGGGGACTGGCGAATGTTTCCGGCCGGCTCCTCTTTGGTGGGGGCTGAGACTCTTCTTCGACCTGCTTCTCCTTGCCCTTCCTGGATGGGCCCGGTGGCGGGTTTACATCATCAGAGGAGGAGGAATCACTGCTGGCGGACAAGGTGACCGGCCCCTCGGGTTGGCCTGCCCGGCCAGCGGGGCGCGCCCCGGTCGCCATGGATCGGGTATAGCGGAGCGACCCAGAAGCCATAGCGGCAGGAGCTGCAGAAGAAGGTCCGGTAACCGCGTTCTCCGTAGGTCTCCCTGCCAAATAAGAGAACGACATACCGGCCTCGACGGCTTGATCAAACGCCTCTCTGTCATCAGCAGAAGGAACAACTCCACGGAGGGCGGCGAAAGCCTGCTTGCAGTGATCAGGACTATAAGCCGTAGGGGGGCAGAGAACGGCATCCTCCAGCCAGTTGCCGGCGACCACGACCCAAGGGTACCGTTGCCAGTTCTTGTTCGGAAAATCTAGGCCTCGGACAAGGTCTTTTCCCTCGGTCTTGGGGCGAAAGTAAGGGCCTCCGTTGTTGATGCCCAGTATGTAGTACCTCGCGACGTCGGCAGGCCGGAGGAGCAATCCCAACCGCTTGTTCAGCGCTGATATCCCCCAGAGGAGGCGGGCAACGTTTGGGCGGCACTTGTGTAGTGGAATGCGTAACCCCTCAAGCAAGTCGCAAAAGGAGACCGGCAGGGGGAAGCGCAATCCAACGATGAGCAGCAAATAGCTGCTAATAAGCACAAAGGGGAAGGCAATTTCCTCCCCCTCAACGTAAGGGCGGACCACTACGTCGTCTGGAATTTGGCAATCCTCTCGGAATGCTTTTAGCCCTTCATCAGATGTCAGGTCAACATGCGAAGCCATTTGATGTGGATAAGAGATTGGAAAAGTAAAGACAGTAGAAGAAAAAGAGGCTCGGAGTGTTTGCTCAGGTGACTCAGTTGATGCTGCGTAGTGAAGCAACCATGTTGAATGAGTGCTCCTTATATAAGCAGCACGAACGGTTGGGATCCAATTTGATCGGATGGCTCACATACTCTCCCGCCGAAACTGTCGTTTCGGGCACGTGGGGCGTCGCCTCAGAAAGCGTGAACATTAAATGCGTGACGTGATGGTTCAGTTGCCAGCTGGACAATTCGGTTACTTCTTGGGCTGGTTGCTTTGAGTCCGAACTATACCAATAACCAGCAGACACGTGGTAATGGGGATCCCGGGCCTTCAGAGTCACCGCTCGGTCGATATACCGCCGGGCCATTCCAAGCCCGCCCTGTTCCAACGGGGGTCTCGGTCCTTTCCCGGACAGGGTCTAAAGCAACATTCTTAATTTTCAAATTTCATCTGACAAGGCGTCATCTCAACTTTGAAAATGGGGGGCAGCTGATATGTCCAGAAATATTCTATAGCGGTCCAACCGCCACGTGGTCATCCAACAGCCCGGGGAATTCGGGTTAGGAGCATAGGGCCCGCAGTCCCGGGGCGTCCGGCTGTGCTTATCCGAGATACCTGCAGCTCGGGTACCAGGCATGGTAGGGCTCCAGGAGATGCGGCATGAATCACGTTTCTTTCCATCCCTGTGCAATCATGACTCTATCAAGAGACTCAATAGTTTCCTAAACCACTTAGGAAACTCTCCAAACATTGTACAAATCTATTGTGATTAGATTTAGGCTTCCTAATCTAATGAAGCTTACCATGTAAAGGTGGACTCTTGCACCTATAAAAGAGCCCACCTACCCTCACAGAAGGGATCCAAACATCAATTCTCTAAGCACACCTGCACATATTAGAGAGCTTACCAATATATACACGCATACACCCGGCCGGTATTACTGGTAGTGCCGCCTTATTTTGTTGGCTCACCAGGCCTGCCGGTGATCTGCTAGTGAACGCGCACAGACGCAACCGTGGACGTAGGTCACCTCATTAACGGGACCGAACCACATACAAGTCCTCGGTGATCTTGTTTTCTTCCTAAGTTGCTCTCACCAATTTTTGGCTTCATCAGTAATTATTAAAAATACCAAAACCATAGTCTTATAGCTTTATAATTTATAATACAGTATAAAATACTCTTAGAGTCATTACCCAAAGTTTCTAGAATTTATAAACATATATAGGTATTTATTTACTATTTAAATACCATAGAGAGCAATATTTATTATTTATATTATACGGTTATATAATAGCATATGTTTATTATTTATATTATACCTATAAATAATAAACATATATTATTATATAACCATAATATAAAGAGTGTATGAAATACTAATTGATAATATTGTATAAAATATCTCTAAGGACATATCTCAAATTTTCTGGAATTACATAACACCCATAGGTATTTTAAATCTATTTAAATGCTAAAGAAATCTAATATTTATTATTTATTTAATACATATAAAATAATACTAATTATATTCTCGGAATAATATAATTACTCTCAGAATATATAAAATATTATATAATAATATTCCATAAATTAAATGTACTAATAATGCATTTTTAATACTATTTATAATAATTAAAATCATTTAAAATATATTAATACTAATAATAGTAATAATAGTAATCATAATAATAATAATAATAATAATATCTGACCCGACGGGTCGACTCGGACCGACCCGAGACTAACGGGTAACCCATTTATACTCACAAAGGGAACCGAAGAGGTGAGCCAATGGGTCAACCCGAACCAAACCCTATGATCCAAATTGAGACACAAAAGAACCCAACTCGAAAACCCATTCGGATTGGATTAGACCCGTACCTGAAACCCAAATCTACTCACAAACTTAACCTACCCACTAACCAAAACCCGAACCGAACTTCATCCAAACCCTTAACCCAACTACAGACACAAACAAGTCCGCCCCGTTAGCCTGAACCCAAGACCAAACCCTTACCCACCTATACACACACACGGACCCGCCTAAGAACCCGGTCCCCATCCCGACACCAAAATGGCGCCGTTCCACTTAAAGGACTCTCGGGTCTTATTCGACCCGTCCCGTACCCACAACCCTAACCGTTAACACACACATCCCGACCCGCCTCGATTACCCAAATGACGTCGTTTGGTTAAGTGGCTTCCGGGTTATTTTAAGTGAACCCGACCCGTTTTTCTTTAAAAATGATATAACCTAATACAAATGGGTTTGTGCCACTCTTTATGCTTGGGATACAAGCATAATAAGGGCCTAGGGTTCCGTCCTTCTTCTCCGGCGAGACAAGGCCGCCAGAAAATCAAGGCTCGCTGAAAAATCTCTCTCTCTTCATATCTCACTCATCTCTCCATGAAAATTGCTCAAACCACCGCCAAAAGGACCGAAATTTGGTCCTTTATAACATACTCCAAGCTCCAATCCCAGTTCATTCATTTCCTGCACCAACCAACTGATTATTCTTTCAGCCATTAGAGAGAATAATGGCCTGCATGGCCATCCAAAAGGGGTCTAAACTAAAAGCTGCTCTTGGGAGGTCTATCTGGGTCCAAGGGGCTCTGTTTGATGCTACGTAGAGGTGTTTTGGTTGAGTTTCAAAAATCAAGCTCCATTATGGAGCTTCAATGGCCGCGAAAACTCACAGAGGGCTTTAAGCTCTGTTTGGGCCTTGCATGTAGGTCTGGGGGTGTCTAAGGGACATGCATAAGGGTACCGAATTGAAATGGGGTAGGGTTTACCTCATAGGGGTCTCTGATATCTCCTTTTCTCTCTCCGGTGACTTCTTTTCTCTCTTCTCTGCATCGGGATGGAAAATGTGGGTAGGTGTATGTGTGCAGCGCACAAAGAAGGTATGGAGGGTTGTATGTATGTGTGTTGTGATGTAGTGAGGGTATGAACTGAGAGGGGAGGAGTGTGGGGTGTATATAATGGGGGGTGTGGGGTTTTCTCTTCCAAGTCTACTCTCTCTCTCACTCACTCTCGGGTTCTCTATCTATATACAAACTGGGTAGGCAGTTTGTGGGGGGGTGAGATGCTGTGTAAAATGAAGGAGTAAAGAATGAGGGAGAGGGGCCATATATATAAAGGGAAAATGGGAGGGAAGTGTTAGGGTGTGACCGTCTGTAAGGGTGCACCAAAGTGTGTACAAGTGTAGGCTCGTGAGTGTCCAAGGTTGGATATAGGTTGGGGTCCACATGAGGGTGGTATGGGTCCCACTCTCAGGTAAATGCATTGGGATGTATGCCAGTATTCTGGTTAGGTACAAAACTGTGAAAATGACTATAGTTATAGGTGTAGGTATGAACGAGGCAGTGTACGAGCCTGAATATAAGTACGTTTGTGAGTTCTACTCGAAATCTAGAATGTCGAGGTTACGACTATCTATTCCTAGTACTAGATTAGGAATCATATCGTCATCGTTTAATTATAGGATCCTAATAAATATTTCTAACTAAGGCCATCCTAATGGACCTTCTGTAATCGTGCCACGGTGATGTCACTAATTCTAATATTTCTACTTAGAATTTCTTAAGAAATTCAGGGTGCTACACATGGTCAATCACAAGATCACTCTAGCCTACCACCCACAAACTAACAGGTAGGAAGAATTAGCTAACCGAGAAATAAAGCATATTCTCAAAAAAAATGGTTAGCTCCAACAGGAAAGACTGGGCATACAAGCAGATCGATGCCCTATGGACGTATCATACCGCATACAAAACAAAGTTGGGAATGTCTCCGTATAGGCTAGTGTATGAAAAAACTTGCCACCTCTCTGTCGAGATTGAGCATAAAGCATATTGGGTGACTCACTCATTAAACTTTGATATAAAAGAAGGAGGACAGCTAAGAAAACTCCAACTCGTAGAGCTAGAAGAAATCTATAGAGGTGTTTATGACTCTGCGAAGTTGCATAAGGAAAGGTTGAAGGCTCTTCATGATCAAACGATTTTTCAAAAAGCATTCGAGCCGGGGCAGAAAGTCTTGCTATATGACTCTCGCCTTCACCTTTTTCCAGGAAAGCTCCGATCCCAGTGAATAGGTCCATTTATCGTGAAATCTATTTTTCTACATGGGCCGTCGAGCTCATAAATCCCAAGAACGATGAAAGTTTCAAGGTCAATGGCCAAAGGTTAAAGCCGTTCTTGGAAAACTTCCAAACCAAAGTTGAGCACATCCAACTGGATGAGCCCAACTATTCTTCCACCTAAAATACCAAATAGAGTCACAACCTATTATTGTAAACTTTTTATTTCTTGCATTTTGTTTTATTTCTGTTGTTTTTGCTTTAATTCTTCTTCCTGAATGTGATGCTGCTCTTAATTTGCTATTCCTCGTATCACTCCACTATAGGTCCCAAAATGAGAGATGATGATGTCTATTCGATAGGCTCTTGGGCCGATTCTCGATATCAAAACCCACCATGGATAGCTAAGGAGGTCGCATTCTGCGTTTCACCATATGAAGGGCCCGATGCAAATGTTTTCATTGACATATCTCAAGGATATATCCCTAACCCACCTGCTATCCTCGACATCAATCCTTTTGAAAATATAGAGCTCCCTAAAGCAGAAGGAGAAGTGGAGGGTTACTTTGTTGGTGAGGCTGACGATGCCCTCCTGGAGTTGTGTGAGAATGACTTGATGTGGCAACCTTGGGACAAGAATGACTTTAAAGATGTTTTCCCTGAAAGCCACAATGCTATTTTTACTTTTGTCGAGAACTTTCTCATTTTCGAGCTGATCCCATACCTCTACGTGCACCTAAGCTACTTGTTGTTTAGGCTTCAATGTCCTTTACCAGCTAGTGCACACTGGGCATCCATGCCAAGAGTGAGGTTCGGACAATGTCATATTCTCCTTTGTTATTTCTTTTTATCTCATTTGTTTTATTTGTTTCTATTCCTTATTTTCCTTGTCTTATTTTCCTTTTATTTTTCTTTGTCCAGGATTATCACTGAACCATAACGTTCTGCCAGTGTTCCTTCTGCACTTACTATTTCATGGATCTCCCATCAGGTCTCCTGGTACTTCATCGCAAGAGAAAGAATAGTTGAGGAGATACGCTCCTTTATCTATGATGTCGTCCAGCTCATCAAGATCACCTCTTGCTTGCGCTTTCAATCATATGGAGGTTTCAGATGTATCCGATGGTGTACGCTTTCAAATCCTTTTGGAATCATGAATTGTCAAGTTTAGACTCTGGTTTCGAAGATTTAACAGAGTATGAAGCAATTGTGGAAGAAGAAGTTTTCATGCTTGAAGAATAGTGGTTCACTTCAATTGTAGTTTTCCATTTGTCTATCCTTTTGCAATTGAAGTGTAATCCTAGACAAATCTTGGTTATCTTTAGTTTATTTTCTAGTTTTTCATTATAATAATGTCTTAAGTACCAGGTGGGGGAAATAACTTTGTAAAAAGGATGCTATTAAAATTTATATGTATAAAATTTGCAACTTTATACTACTGTGAGATCAATTCTGGCTTACATGTTATGGGTTTTCACTGCTTTTATGGTATTTCTGTATGTCCAGAACAGTTTCTGTTAGTTGGGGGTACTTAGGGACACTAATCTAAAGAGTCATTATAATTTCGTGTTCGATCGATCAAACCATTCTCAATCGATCGAATGTCTAAAACTCTTAAGCGCATGAAAACATCTCAATCGATTGTACTTTTGATCGATTAAACTTTCTTGATCGATCGAGACTTGTATTTAAACGAGGTGTCCAGCGTACACTTCTTTAGTCTATTTCTGTCCCTCACTCTCAAGTGATTGGAAACAGAGAGAGAGCTCTGGCGATTTTTGGTGTCTCCCAATACTCATACCCATTAATTGGAGATCCTGGTACCCCCTCATCATCATCATCATCATCTTCCTCTCCCTCTCCACTACGTGTAATCGAGGTAAGGTCCTGAGACCATCCCTACTCATTTTTCGTCAAAAAGAGAAGAGGGTGCCCTCCATTGGTCCTAAAATAAAATGCGATAAATTTATTCTATCTCTCTCCAAACCTGCAACACTTTGGGCATACGAACGCCCAGGGCGTAACATGCTGTCAGCCTTGGAACAAGGCTAAGTGAGAGTCTCAACTGCACAATAATCAATAAATACATAACATCTCTCAACTCACGTCATAGTTTAGTACTTTAAGGTATGGTTAATCTCTTATCAAAAGACGCATTCTTACCACAGGCATAGCAGAGGTCTTAACAAGACAGGTAAACAGATAAACATAACATCATAGAATACATTCTCCTTAATATATCCTTGTGCGTGCAAATGCATGACCTATGTGACTTATTCCCAACTCTTTTCAAAGACGCTTGCTTTTCAAATCAGATACTTTTCAAAACCATTTCATTTTAAAACCAAGACTTTCCAAATCAAATCATTTTGAACAAAACCATTTTACTCATCAATTCAATCTCATCATTCATTTTCTCTATCTCATTCACTTGACAACACTCAATACGTCAAGGATGATAACATACTATAACAACCGACTCATACTCATCCCTTGATAGGCCACCGGACGTCTTCATGGCGTACAGTATCTGTAAACAATGGAACTGGCCCATGGGACGTCTTCAACCATGTGTATACTCTCACCGGTCGTCTAGACGGCTGAGAAGTATATTAGAGCACTAGTCGGATGGCTTCAACGATACATGGGAAGTCTTCAACCATGTATGCGCATCACTGGACGTCTTCAACGGCGAGAGGCGCGCTAGGAACCCTAACCATTCATGTCCATCCGGCTCGTCAGCCGTTGATCCATCGGATCTAGCAATCACATCTCTTTCACGTTCTCATATCTCTTCATACACCTCTCTTTCTTATACAATGCATGTTAACACATGTCATGAAATGCAAGTGAGTCCACTACCGATACCCATATGCAAAACCACTTTCATTCCCTTATTTATTAACATAGCATGTATTATTTAACCCAGTTAACAATCATCGTAAAATGTGCTTTTAACATTTAGCAGTAGAAATATAACATATAAAATATGGATCACATAACGTGGATTGATACCAATAATCATATAGATAAAACCTTTGACATGCTCACGTATGCGATAGCACTACCATAACTTGCTTTGCATAGTCTTACAACTATTGGAAATACATGTGGCATCATAATTCAGCATATCACTTATAGAAAATATCATACAAGTAGCTTTTAAACATCTTATATTCATCTTATTAGGATTAGAGTGAGGTTAGGAAAATCACCTCGAGTCACCGATCCTCGAAAAGCAGATAACCGTCAAGTTCTACAATAATAAACGGAATAAACAATAATAATGTATGAGTACAGCTATCGGGGCAAAATGGTAATTTTACCAAATGAGGTTATAAACCTCAAGGTAGTGATCTACGTGTCATTCTGAGTCCAACGCCATTGACTAGACTCAAATCGGAGTCCGTCGCGTTTTACGAGGTAAAAGGTAGGGCTTACTACACTGTATAATGCGGGCCCTAAAAGACAGGCTGTATTTTTGACCGAGTCGAAAAGTCACTAAACCTTAAGAGAATGTTCTAGACATTATTCTAAGACTATGGGAACTAACCGCGTAATTTTCGGAGTCCTAGATTAATTATTATGAATTATTGAAGATAATATATACCAGAAAATATCCGAAATGGGATTTAAATACATAACTATAATTATACAAAGAAATCAGTACTTAGAAGTATTTTTATTAAATACTAGATATTAAAATACACTACCAGTATTTATCTCATAATTTTCGGAGCTCGTTTGGTATTTTTAATAATTAATATACTCATAAAGTAGCTCCTTATTAATTATTAAAAATATTGGA
Source organism: Hydrangea macrophylla (assembly GCA_033977485.1). Classification (NCBI taxonomy): domain Eukaryota; kingdom Viridiplantae; phylum Streptophyta; class Magnoliopsida; order Cornales; family Hydrangeaceae; genus Hydrangea; species Hydrangea macrophylla. The sequence goes on along the minus strand of CM066988.1, from coordinate 580,626 downwards.
CTATAATATTATAGCTTTATAACTTACATTATGTAATAAAATAGTCCTAGAGTCATTACCCTAATTTTCTAGAATTTATAAATACATATAGGTATTTATTAACTATTTAAAATTATTTGAAACTGATATTTATTATTTATATTAACCATATAAATAATAAATATATAATATATATAATATAATAATGATATATAGAATATTAAAAATAATATCCTATAATCTAAAACATTAATGGTGTTATTATAAACCATTTACAATTATTAAAACAATTTAAAGCATTTTAAACTAATTAAAACTAATAATAATTATTATTATTATTAATCTTAGACCCGACGGGTCAACCCGAACCGACCTGAGCCCCTACGGGTTACCCGAATATACTCTCAAGAGGACCCAAACGCGTGACCCGACGGGTCAGACCCGACCCAACCGAAACCTAGATGGACTATTCACTAACACACTCACGCAAACCCAACCCAAGAACCCATTTGGGTCAAACTAAACCCGAACCCGTCACCTGACTCCTCTCACAAACTAATCCTACCCATAACCCAAACCCTAAACCAACTATATACTCAACACAACCCGCTCCACATGCCCAGCCCGACCCAAATTCCAACCCGACGCCCAAAACGGCGTCGTCCCACTTAAACTTGCCCACGGGTTGATTAAACAAACCCGACCCACTACACGTACCCATCTACACTCACACACTAACCCGCTCCATTTACCCGAACCCGACCGAAACCCAACCCGACGTCAAAATGACGTCGTGCTACTTAAAAGACCCACAGGTTAAATAAAACCCGACCCTACCCAGATCCTTACCCATTCCTACTCACACACTGACCCACCCTAACCTAAACCCGACTCGGCCCAAACCCGGGTGTTATAACCCGCTTCCCCTTCATCTTCTCCGGCGAAGCAACGCCGCCGGAAAATCAGGGCATCGCCGGAAAACTTCAATCCTTCATATCTCTCTCATTTCTAACCCAAAATACACGAGGACAACAGCATTGTAACCGGATTCTCTCCCTCTACAACATACTAGGAGATAAGAATTTGAATCACGAGTTAAGGACACCTACGATTGGATTATCGTTTTGACCAAAACTAAGGATAATGGCCTGCATGGCCTATCAAATGATCCCTATTTCGAAGGCTGCTCAATGGGGGTTCTTCTGAGTTCACTAGGGTCTGTTTGGTGTAGGAAAAAGGGGTTTTGGTCATAGTTTCTGAATCAAGCTTCAAAGGTGGAGCTTCCATGGCTGTCGGAGCTCATGCAGAGCCTTGAGCTCTGTTTGGGTTTGTGCATGCGTGCGTGTGAGAGTCTAGATGACATACAGAGGTATATGGGAAAAAGGAAATGGACTGGGTTTACCTTAGATGGTCTTAGATTCTCTCAAACCTCCGGTCTCATCCTTCTTCTTCTCTGTTCTCTTCTTTCTTTCTTTCTTTCTTTACTGCTCCAAGTTTCTGTGTGTGTCATGTGTATGGAGAGGGTGATGTAGAGAGGGTGTAGAGAGGGGGTATGTGCTTGTGTACACAATGTGGGGGTGTGGGGGTGTGCACAAGCCGAGGGTGTAGGGTGGGGTGAGAGGTGTTTCTACACAAGCTCTCTCTCTAGTCTCTCTCTCTATAATCTGTATTGACAGGTTGTGTGGGGGGTGATTGTAGATTATGAGGGTGTAATGGTGGTGAGGGGGTGTACTTGTATAGAGGAAATGGTGAGGAGGTTTGGTTGTGTGTAATGCGTGCACAAGATGAACATGTATGTGTATGCGTCCAAGGGTAGATAAGTGTGGGGTCCACATAGTTCCTAAATACATTGTGGGTCCCACTCACGGGTTAAGTACCTTGAGATGTGAGCTGAAGTTCTAGTTCAGTGCAAATACAGTAATACGTGAATACGGGCTAGGTATAGCCTAGGTGTGAGTCTGTCTATGAATCCTAGATGAAATTTAGAACGTCAAGGTTACAACTGTTCTAATTGATTCTAGGTTAGAGTCATCGTCATCATTACTAAGACGTTGATTATAGGATCTTATAAGGACCCTAACTAGGGTCACCCTAATGGGCCTTCTGTAACCGTCATCATGGTGACGTTCACTACTCTGAATTTCTTTATAGAAATTTCTAGAAATTCTGGGTGCTACATATTCATATATATCACACATACATACACACACGGTTATATATATATGGAATATACACACACCAACTGTAACATCCTGAAAACCAAGCCACGTGGACGTGGTAAACGAGTCAAACAATACAATGTAAAGCATGGAATAGTCCAACGTGGACCAATCCACAAGGAGGAAGCATAGGGAAAATCCTATGTGGATTCCAAATAAAAGTCAATAAGTCAAGGGTTGACCCACAAGGACCAAACAGGTCAAATTGGGTCACCCAACATAGTTTTGGTTTTGAAGTGTATTTATAAAGAAGTAGACAGAAGGCCCAAAGGTTAGAAGGATTAAGATATTGAGTTTGCTTTGAAAGTTTATGCTAAGAGAGGTTTTGAAAAGATTATGACCAAACGGTCCTTAGGAAAATCAAATGTAGTATTTATATATATATATATATATATTTTCCATAAAAGACTAACCATAGGCTAAGTAATTACTAACAAATTTCAAGAACAAAATTTAACAAGGATCCTAGAGGATCCAACCAACAAGTTTAAGACTAAGAGAGGTAGTACCCTCGAATATACAAGATCAATACAATCTAAATGAAATAGATATAAAGCAAGGGCTAAATATGTGCCCAGCTACAACATCTAAGATATCGAACTACATGAGTCGAATGGATATTCAAAAGGAAAGGAAAGAAACATGTAAGCTTAGTAATCTATTAATGTCTAGGCATTAGATTACACCTATTACAAATCCTTTCTATCCATTTACTATACATGAAGTTGCTTATCAAAATAAGGCTCCTCAAAGGACGTCTTCAAAGATACTTCTGTGTTGACTACTCGTGGGCCTTGCCCTTGTCAACTTCTCCTGAAACAAAATGGCTTTATAGATTCATTAAGCACGACGGATCAGTAGATAGCATTGAAGAAATGTACTACTACTTCTAAAATCATACTAATACATGCGGTGCAATGATTTAACACCATGGAAATGCAAATAGCCGTAAGGGCAAACCGTGCAACTTCCCGATACCAAATTCCATAACCACTCACTCTCAACATTGAATGCGTGCCACTCCAATGTGAGTGTAGCATACAAGAACTTCGGTAGCTAACCGAATATGACCTTGCGTTTTTGAATGTTTTAAGGATCACAAACAACCTTCCTCACCTCACACCTGCTTTCGAAATTTCATCAAATTACAACCCCAAACAAGGATTCAAAAGACATTCCCCATCGTGGGAATTTTAACAAAATTCATACTCCCAAGCCAAATGCCATGAATGATATGCCGACATGGCGACTATGAAATTTGACAACAATGATTATGCGACTACAATGTCATTTCTATGGTTTCGATATTATGAAGTGAACATAATAACACATAATGACTAACCACGAAATCAAGGATCTCAAGTAGGGCATAGATATCATTTAAGTCGTCAAAGAAATTACTAGCAACAAAGAATAATTTAAATCATATCAACTCATTTAACATTTATGTTTAAGCATTTAGATTAACTAGACATGTATATAATGAGTAACTAACCATCAAAGCTAACATGTAGGAAATGTCATAAAACAAGATTAGTATGTGATATCTCTAGTCCTACACATAGAAAACCATGAGGCTAGGAAGAGGAGTGCACTTAGTCAATGAAATCTACCTCTTGTGTTCTTTTTTCAAGAACACACCAAAATGGAAGCCAAAGAGGAAAAATAGGAGATCGATGAAAAGCCCTTGAGAAGGTGAACAACTAAGCCTCTAATAATCTTGGTCCAAATATTGCTTGAACATCTCCAAATGAAGCTTAAAAGGAAAAGCTCTAATGGAGGATTTTTTAATCTCCAAATTTTGAGAGAGAAGAAGAGATATAGAGAGATATGAAGTTGTATACCCAAAATGAAAGAAAAATAAAAAGATAAGGACAGAGGGGAGAGGGGAGAATTGGCTTAGCCGGCCATATTAGGGGGAAAGGGGTATGGGAGTTGTCTCCCAAAAGTGGGGATTTGATAGAGTTGGTATGGGTTAGGTTAGGGTAGTTGAGGGGATTTGGATATGGTGCATCACATAGCCACACACACACACACACACACACACACACACACAAGCATATATTCACACATGTGTACCCACATGTAACCAAATCGTGTTACCAACATATATCAAATTAAAATACACTATCCCAATTCAAGACCCATATTGGTCCAAAATTACAGAATTACCCTTTAAAAAAAAATTATGGGTTTCTACAATCTACCCCCCTTAAAGAATTCCATCCTGGAATTCGAATGGTAAGATAACGGAAAGCAATATAAATAAACAATGGTTTAGAAATCTTACCTTGGTCAGATAAAAGATGCGGATAACATGATCTTGCCTCTTGCTCGTCTTTCCAAGTTGATTCTTCGGTGCCGTGGTGCTTCCAAAGTACCTTCACCAATGTAATCGTCTTACCACGTAGTATATGCTCCTTGGTCTCCAAGATGCGAATCGGTTGCTCTTCATAGGATGCGTCTTGCTCGAGGGTAAGATCGGTCCACTTCACAATATACGATGAATGCGACTTATACAAGCACAACAGGGAGATGTGAAACACGACGTGAACATTCAAGAGCTGAGGTAGGAGAGCCAAGCGATAGGCTACCTCACCAACCTTATCCATAATCTGAAACAGGCCAATAAAACGTTGAGACAACTTCCCGCTTTAGCCAAAGTGTTGTAATCCTCATCATGGTGCTACTTTGATAAAGACATGAAGTCCTGCTTCAAATGATAAAGATCTTCTTCGGCAATCGGCGTAGCTCTTTTAGCGGCTTTGAGCGGTGAGCAATCTGTTGTGAATCAACTTGATCTTCTCGGTCGTCTCATGAACCATATCCGGACCTAAGATGGACGCCTCTCCAACTTCAGTCCAACACAAAGGTGACCTGCAAGGTCGACCATAGAATACCTCGAACGGCGCCATCTCAATGCTTGCTTGATTGCTGTTGTTGTAAGCAAACGCTACCAACGGAAGGTGATCTTCCCAATTACCTCCAAAATCCATCACACAAGCTCGTAACATGTCCTCTAAGGTCTGAATAGTATGCTCAGACTGGCCGTCTGTTTGAGGATGAAATGCAGTGCTAAGTAGGAGCTGCGTCCCCAAATCCTTCTAAAGACTCAACCAAAATTGAGAAACAAACTTGGAGTCATGATCAGAAATAATAGAAACAGGTACACCGTGGAGCCTCAAGATCTCTTTGATGTAGAGCCAACTAAGACTTTTAGCTATATCGGTCGTCTTGATCTGTAAGAAGTGCGCAGACTTCGTCAAGTGGTCTATAATGACCCAAACGGCATCGTGCTATCGAAGTGAATTTGGAAGAGCGGTAAAAAAATCCATAGTGATGTGTTCCTACTTCCATTCGGCAACGGGCAAGGGTTAAAGCTTTCCAGCAGGCCTTTGGTGCTCAGCTTCAACTTGTTGACAAACCAGGCAATACGAAACATAATCGGCAACGTGTCGCTTCATATTTTTCCACCAATATTGTCGTCTAAGATATTGATACATCTTAGTGCCTCCAGGATGGATGGCAAGTCGAGAGTTATGAAAATCCGTAAACACTTCATCATGAATGCTCGAAGGAACAAACGTCTTCCTTGGAACCTCAAACCATGGTCATAGTCAGACGTCCGACCATCAAGTGCCTCACCACGAGAAATGAGTAAACGATAGGACTCGGTTTCCTCGTTGGATTGTTGAGCATCTAAAACTCGCTTCAAGAGTGTCGGTTGAGCTATCATTGTAAACAAAACAGCATGTTCTTCGGACTCATTTACTTCCATGTTGAAATGCCCAAGTTGTTCTAACATCTTCCATTCTGCTATGGCTAAGTAAGCCAATAGTGCCACGATTCTACCTACTAAGAGTGTCGGCAACAACGTTGGCCTTCCCTGGATGGTACTCCAAACTAAAGTCGTAGTCTTCAAGGTACTTCATCCATCGTCTTTGCCTTAGATTCAAATCTCATTGCGTGAAAATGTACGTGAGACTCTTGTGATCGGAAAACACTTTGAATTTCTCGCCATAAAGGTAATGCCTCCAACTCTTCAAAGCGAAGACAATGGCAACAAGCTCTAAATCATGAGTCGGGTAGTTCTTCTTGTGCGGCTTCAATTGGCGTGAACCATAAGCAACGACGTTTACTCCTTGCATTAAAACACATCCCAAGCCATCGCGTGACGCATCACAATAGACGGTGTAGCCTAAACCTCGCTCGGGAATGATCAAGATCGGCGTGGTAGTTAACGTTGTCTTCGATTATTGAAAGGCTCAGTCACAAGCGTCGTCCCATAAGAACTTAGAACCCTTTCGTGTAAGCTTTGTCATCAGCAAAGCTAGACGTGAGAAATCCGCTACAAAGCGTCGATAGTAACCCGCGAGCCCTAAGAAACTTTGGACTTCAAAAAGATTCTTCGGTGGCAGCCAATGCATTACGGCTCTAATCTTTGACGGGTCGACATAAACTCCATCTTTAGAAACAACGTGTCCTAGGAACTTCACTTCTGTAAGCCAAAACTCGCACTTAGAAAACTTGGCATATAAACGATGATCTTGTAATGTTTGAAGGACGATCCATAGATGTCCTTCATGCTTCTTAGGATCCTACGAATAGATAAGGATATCGTCAATGAACACAATCATGAACTTATCAAGGTAAGGACTAAAGATGCGATTCATCAAGTCCATGAAAGCAGTGGGCGCATTTGTCAAACCAAACGGCATCACAAGGAACTCATAATATCCATAACGAGAATGGAAGGCGGTCTTCGAGATGTCTTGCTCCCAAATCCTCAATTGATGGTAGCCTGATCTCAAATCAATCTTGGAAAAGCACGTCGTGCCACAAAGTTGGTCGAATAAGTCGTCGATCCTTGGTAGAGGATACTTGTTCTTGATTGTAGATTGATTCAACTGGCAGTAGTCGATGTAAAGCCTTAGTGATCCATCTTTCTTCTTTACGAATAACACGGATGCTCCCCAAGGTGAGACACTAGGGCTGATAAATCCTTTATTCAATAATTCTTCTATTTGAGTCTTCAACTCCTTCAATTCGGCGGGTACCATACGGTAAGGTGCAGTAGAAATGGGCGTAGTGCCCGCCACAAGGTCTATCGCGAATTCAAAGTCATGGATAGGCAGCAAACCCGGCAAGTCCTCCGGAAATACATCCGAATACTCACAAATGATAGGAGGGAACTTGTCACGAGTCACCTCAACATCCTCGGCTAACAAACTAGCCAACAAGCCAAAAGGACTCCTCCTTTCACATAAACTACGCAAGGATTAAGTTAGAAGGTCCAAACGGTCTCCCACAAAATGAATATGATCTCTATTAGGAGCCAAGAGGGTGACTCTCTTCTTCATGCAATCAATGAAATCATTAAAAGAGCAAATCAAGTCTATTCCCAAAATGATGTCAAAACAAGACATGGTCAACACTATCAGGTCCACAACTAAACGGTGATCGTCAATTACTAGCTCGTAACTGCGGCAAACCTTATCCAAGGGTACAACACCTCCAATCGGAGTATCGACAAGTAATAAAGATTCTAAACGCTCAACCCCTAAACCCAAAGTTGATGTAAATGATGATGAGATGAATGAATGAGTGGCTCCGGTGTCTATTAAGACTGAAGCCCAACAGTTGAATACTAAAAATGTGCCTCGGATCACGGAAGGTTCACCTTGCTCTTGTGGAGTAGTCACATGGAGTACATAAGCATGACCTTGGGCTCCCTGACCCTACTGTTCTCCTCCACAATTTCCCTAGTTGTGGTGTTGGCCTTTAGGTGCATTAAGCTGAACACTATTAGCTGACGGAGCTAGAAGTGGCAAGAAAGGAGGTTTAAAGCCCACTTGGGGCGGTCTAGAAGAAGGTAGTGGGGCTGGTGTCTGTCCTATTGAAGAAGCTTGGTTCTGACACGATGGGTAGTCACGTTGAATGTGTCCTGGATGACCACATTTAAAGCAAAGTCTAGGCCCTTGGTGAGATCTACCTCGATTAGGACCGGAACGGCGAGAACCCTTTAAGTAGGAGTGCAAAAAGGATTGTTGTTGTTGTTGTGGCTGAATCTGGTTTATAGTTGACGAGGTATCAGTCCTTTGCTTCTTTGGTTGATGATGAAAGGATCCCGTAGGATGATTCTTCGACAGAGGATTCGCCTCACGAGATTTCTTCAAGTGTAGATCCTTGTTCTCGATGGACAAGGAGGCGGCCAAGATGTTTTCATACCCTTTCAAGCAGAGAGGTGCCAGTTTGGTCTTAATACCGGCCCTCAAACTTTCTTCGAATCTTGTACCTTTGAAGTTGTCGTTAGTGAGCTGCGCAGAGGAAAAACTTGCCAATGTCGTGAACTTTGCCTCATACTCTATGACAGTCATATCACCTTACTTGAGGTTGAAGAAGTCAGATCACATTGCATTCTGGACACTCTCCGGGAAGTACTTCTCTAAGAAGAGACGTTTGAACTCTTTCCAAGTCATCATCGCAAGAGGGTAAACTTTCAGAGTACAATTTCACCAATTAAGAGCCTCATTGGTGAACTAGATGGAAGCAACATTGATACGGGAGGAATCATCAGTCATGCAGATGTATGTGAATATGCGGTTGATCCTTTGGAGCCAGTCCTCAGCTATCAAGGGACCGGTGTCTCTCAGAGGACTACGCTTCTTGAACTCTCTCATCAAGATTAGACTCTCCGATAGATGTGAATCATGGGCTGCTTCTCTTCATGGAGGAGCAGGCGGAGGGGGTGGTGGGATCTCATCGCGCACAGCCCTCGTAATGTCTCTCATAGCATCGGCCATTGCTTGATAGACTTGAGGTCCTCCGGGAACCTCGTTATGATTTACAGACGACGAGGACGAAACTCTCGCTGCCTGGCCTCGACCTCTAGCACGTCCCCTTCATCCTCTACCACGTGATTGCACGGAAGAAGACTCGGCCATGTCATCGTCTCCTCAGCCTCCAGCTCGGCCACCACGGCCTCTAGCATGACCAACATGCTCTCTAACTCTAGGCGGCACAGCTAGAAAACATATAAGAAAAGTTCAATAACCGTAAACTAGCATATAAATCTCATAAGTGCTAGAAATTTAGACATGTGATCATATAAGCATATAAGCATGTTATCATGTAATCCTGTAGGCAAATAAGCATGCTATCATAATCAACTCATCGTTAAAAGGAAATAAAATGATTCATTTAACTAAACATGGTTGATATTATAAACAGAGTGCAATAGTCACACACGGACCCAAATAACTCCCCGAGTACCTAGGTATTCGAACTCGGTAAGCTCTGATACCATTCTGTAACGTCCCGAAAACCAAGCCACGTGGACATGGTTAACAAGTCAAATAATGCAACGTAAAGCACGGAATAGTCGAATGTGGACCAATCTACAAGGCGGAAGCATAGGGAAAATCCTACTTGGATTCCAAAGAAAAGTCAATAAGTCAAGGGTTGACCCACGAGGATCAAACGGGTCAAATTGGGTCACCCAACATAGTTTTGGTTTTAAAGTGTATTTATCAAGATGTAGAAAGAAGGCCCAAAGTTTAGAAGAATTAAGATATTGAGTTTGCTTTGAAAGTTTATGCTAATAGAGGTTTTGAAAAGATTACGACCAAACGGTCCTTAGGAAAATCAAATGTAGTATTTATATATACATATATTTTTTTTCCATAAAAGACTAACCATATGCTAAGTAATTACTAACAAGTTTCAAGAACAAAATTTAACAAGGATCCTAGAGGATCCAACCAACAAGTTTAAGACTAAGAGAGGTAGTAGCCCCGAATATACAAGATCATTACAATCTAAATGAAATAGATATAAAGCAAGGGCTAAACATGTGCCCGGCTACAACATCTAAGATATCGAACTACATGAAGAAAAGAAACATGTAAGCTTAGTAATCTATTAATGTCTAGGCATTGGATTACACCTATTACAAATCATTTCTATCCATTTACTATATATGAAGTTGCTTATCAAAATAAGACTCCTCAAGGGACATCTTCAAAAGATACTTCCGTGTTGACTACTCGTGGGCCTTACCCTTGTCAACTTCTCCAGAAATAAAATGGTTTTATAGATTCATTAAGCACGACGGTTCAGTAGATAGCATTGAAGAAATGTACTACTACTTCTAAAATCATGCTAAGACATGCGGTGCAATGATTTGCTGCAGTGGCAATGCAAATAGCTGTAAGGCCAAACCGTGCAATGTCCCGATACCAAATTCCATAACCACTCACTCTCAACACCAGATACGAGCCACTCCAATGTGAGTGTATCATACAAGATCTCCGGTAGCTAACCGAATATGACCTTGCATTTTTGAATGTTTTAAGGATCACAAACAACCTTCCTCACCTCACACCCGCATTCGGAATTTCATCAAATTACAACCCCAAACAAGGATTCAAAAGACATTCCCCATCGTGGGAATTTTAACAAAATTCACACTCCCAAGCCAAAAACCATGAATGATATGCCGACATGGCGACTATGAAATGTGATAACAATGATTATACGACTACAATGTCATTTCTATGGTTTCGATATTATGAAGTGAACATAATAACACATAATAAATAACCACAAAATCAAGGATCTCAAGTAGGGCATAAATATCATTTAAGTCGTCACAGAAATTACTAGCAACAAAGAATAATTTAAATCATACCAACTCATTTAACATTTAGGTTTAAGCATTTAAATTAACTTGACATGCATATAATGAGTAACTAATCATCAAACCTAACATATAGGAAATGCCATAAAACAAGAATAGTATATGATATCTCTAGTCCTACACATAACAAACCATGAGGTTAGAAAGAGGAGTGCACTTAGTCAATGAAATCTACATCTTGTGTTCTTTGTTCAAGAACACACCAAAATGGAAGCCAAAGAGGAAAAGAGGAGATGGATGAAAAACCCTTGAGGAGGTGAACAACTAAGCCTTTAATAGTCTTGGTCCAAATATTGCTTGAACATCTCTAAATGAAGCTTAAAAGGAGAAGCTCTAATGGAGGATTTTTTATTCTCCAAATTTTGAGAGAGAAGAAGAGATATAGAGAGATATGAAGTTGTAAAATGAAAGAAAAATAAAAAGATAAGAAGAGAGGGGAGAGTTGATTTGGCCAGCCATATTAGGGGGGAAGGGGTATGGGAGTTGTCTCCCAAAAGTGGGGATTAGATAGAGTTGGTATGGGGTAGGTTAAGGTAGTTGAAGGGGGGTGGGAGGGATACCCCCACACACACAAGCATATATTCACATATGTGTACCTATATGTAACCAAATAGTATTACCAAGATATATCAAATTGAAATACATTGTCCCAATTCAAGACCCACATTGGTCTAAAATTACCGAATTACCCTTTAAAAAAATTATGGGTTTCTACACCAACTCTCCTCTACCCTCCCCTAAACTGCCAAACACCCACCCACACTCACAAAACACACACACACACATACACACACACACATATATATAGGGAGGGGAAAAAAGCAGGTGGCAGCTTCTGCGAGATAAGAATAATAACACTTTTGATCGATCGAAATGCGTTCGATCGCTTGAGAACAGATCGGTGCGATCGATTGAAAGGACTTCAATTGCTTAAGAAAGGGTACACATCATAAAATCAGGTCGGCAGAGTTTCGATCGTTTGAAACGAGTTCGATTGCTTGAGAATACAAAAGTTCAAGCGATCGAGAAGACTTCGATCGATTGAGAAAGGTTCTTTACTAAGGGCTTACACAAGCATACAGAGTCTTATTTATATAACCATGTATCCGGAAATACAGGGTATTACACAAGGTATAAGAAAAAAAAGATCCCGCTACTCAAACAAACACTCCAAAAAAGCATACGAAACATTGTACTCTTTACAAAACATTCCTTTGTCGTTTTCATCTTTGTATAATTTAGTTCAACTCATAGTCTATTCTAAAGTTCTTACATAATATTAGTTCCAAGTTTTTGATCATCAAAATGGCTTTTCTCTTCGAGATAGTCTGATCGGCCTTTAAAGCTTGTTGATTTATTTTGGTTGCTTCTCACATCTTTATGACATAATTTGACTAGTGCATTTCAATACTGTCAAAGAACCTGTGACTAGGGTACTTTCCTACTAGTTTTTAACAATCACCAATACAATAGAAGTGAGATTGTGCACTACTTGCACAAAGTATTAGAAAAAACCACGTTCGCCTTCACACACACAAATGCGCGCACACACACACACACACACACAAATGCGCGCACACACACACACACACACACACAAGCGAGCTTTAAACAGCTCTGGCACCGAAGCAAAATAACAAAAACGAACAAAGAGGCTAATAGGATGGTCACTACTTTCACTGACTACTTCAGCAATTACATTTCCCAAATCCTAATTCTAAATTCACATCTTAAATGATGTGTCACTAGGACCACCTTCAATAATATGAGACCACTTCAATATCATCTAATTAAAATCTAGTAAGCCCACTATCATATCATTTGAGATATAAATTTGGGATTAAGATTTAGGAAACATAATATTACTCTTTAATCTATATGATGTGTTGTTGAATCAGTGACAATTGGTTTTCATAGACGATGAGGTATATGTCCGAGTCAATGAGTCGTCAGCAGTCGATAAACACTCTCTAACACTATGTCTATGCCTCGGTATTGGTATTACCAACTTTTTTAATTATTATTTTAATTAGTATAGTAATAAATTACGACTCTCAACTCTCTAATAACATCGTTAAGTTGAGAACTTTAAAGGGACTTAGCGAGTGCGAGCTTTTGGTGTAAAGGAAAGAGGAACTTTTTTGTGATAATTTTTATACAATTTTTATACAATTTTTTTTAAAAATGTGTCTATCTTTCTCCCGTGATGTCACTGGATTCCACAGAGAGAGATAGACACATCTTTTAAAAAATTGTGTAAAAGTTGTATGAAAGTTGTGTCCCAAAATTACCCGAAAAGAAAAACACTACGTGTGCTTTTTATGGTTACCAAAAACATGTTTGAATCAACCAATATAGTTAGAGGGAGGGAGAGTTGGGAAATCTAAAAAAGTGAAATTATTTATATGATTTGTTTTAGTTACAAATTTGTTTTAGGATAGGATATATAATTCTTGGGCACATAAGAATCTTACAAAAATAAGATACTCAAATTATAATGTATTTATCTGTCTTTTGGTGGAGTCTACTGATACTATGGACCCACATTGTGGTTTATATATCTTGTTTTTGTGAGATTCTTATGTGCTCCAAGAATTATCTTTTAAAATATGGGTCATGCTAGATACACAAAGGGTCACAAAGAGATACTAATAAAAGGATGTGACATTCCAGGTGACAAAGTTAAGAGTGACGGGTCCTACTGTCACATAGGTGCAACTCTGTCACCTGGAATGTCACATCATTTTGTGAGTATATCTTTGTAATCAGGAGCGAAGCCACCAAGGGGACGAGGGTGGGCCCAGCCCCCCTGAATTTTTGAAATTTAATCTTTCAGCGGAATTTTATGAATTTTAGAAATTGGCCCCTTGAAATTTTAAAAGATAGTCTATAATGTTTAAGTTTCACCAAATACCAAGTAAATCCAGATTATATTTTCAAACATCATATTTTAAAATTAAAAATTACATCTTTTACCATGAAATGGGGTGTAAAAATAATTTTACATTTTCTCTCCATCTTTTAATATTTTTTGTCTCTTGTATCAAATACCAAAAGAGACCAACATTTCTTTTTCTGTTTTTTTTTTGTTGCTATTGTTGTAACATAAAACCAATTCTATACATATAACTAATTTTACACATAATTACATATAAGTATATCAAATAAAAAAATAAAAAATCGTGTCACTACCCCCAAATCCCAAACTCCCGTATAGACTAGGTCCCCCCCGACCAAAATTGAGCTTCTCCCCATGCCCCTTAAAGTGTCCCGTTGTGTGTTAGTGATGTGTCCATCTCTAAAAATTGCATAACAGGAACAAGACACGTATTTTCTGCGTTCGATACATATCAGAGGTGTGTCAGACGGATGTTGGTATTCGGTATGTGTGTCAGGGTACGGAACCCTTTCTAGAGTGTCGCTGCTTCCTAACCTAGCAGTACCCAGAAATAAAAATTGTGCTTGTCTGGGCTGGGCTGGTCTGGTCTGGGCTGCGCCTTCAATAGCCTTCTCATACAATCCAAGTGACGGTGCCTTTTGAAGCGATTTTTTGTCTCGCATTTGTGCTCGTCGTTTCACATTGGTGAGGATTTTTTTTTCAACTTTTTTTGAACTCTTTTTTTTTTTTTTTTAAATCTTTAGGGGTTAGGAGGTTTTTATTTAAGTATATATAGATAAGTTGTAGTACTATATGTTTTCAATGACTTCCTTCTATAAATAAAGCCGCCATTGCTTGGTTCTGCAACACAATCCCTTACCTTCATTCGTTCCTTCCTTCCCCTACCATTCCCATTTTGATCCTCCCTCCCTCCCTCCCTCCCCCCGAATACTCATTTTTTCACTCTTACCTACTTCTCTCTCTCTCTCTCTCTCTCTCTCTCTCTCTCTCTCTCTATATATATATATATATATATCTCTTCTCCTGTTTATTTGGTCTCATGCTCTTTGTACCTCTTTGTCCCTGATTAAGAGAGAGAGAGAGAGAGCGGATAAGGTCCAAATTAAGACGTTGGAACTTATAGTGTATTTTGAGAAACAACAAGAAGAAGAAGTAGAGGAAAAGGAGGTGGAGGAGAACAGTCAATACGCACTTATTAGCTCTCTTGCTTTGTAAACAAGGATTCCGCGCATTGTAGGTGTCAATGTTTTTCAACTAGTCTTTTGTTTTTTCTGCTTCGTTTATCTTGAAATGCGTTAACTTATGTATGCACACACACACACACACACACACACACACACACACACACATACATATATATATATATATATATGAGTAAAAGCATACGGATACACACTGGAAGAACACACAGAAAGAAATCCACAGTTGGGATCATAAATCTCTACACCTACACGGATGTATGCTTCCTAATATATGTGTGTCAGTTATCAATCATCCGCAGGAAACAGAGTCGAATAGGGTCTTCTCCTTGGAATTAAGTTTTTTGTTGTTGTTGTTGTTGCTGCTCTTCTGCAGAAACTGAAAGAGAAGAAAAAGAGAAATTGAAGGAGCTAAATATATATATATATATATATATATATATTTTTTTTAAAATGAAGTATGTGTTGGTGACGGGCGGAGTAGTAAGTGGTCTTGGAAAAGGAGTGACTGCAAGTAGTATTGGCCTCATTCTTAAGGCGTGCGGACTTCGTGTTACTTCTATTAAGATTGGTACCTCCTCCTCCTCTTCCTTCCGCTGTGCTGTAATATAGATGTCTATATGTTTGGTCCATCTCGTGTTTTTTCATTTATTATAGACGCTTTTCAACATGAGTGCAGATCTTCCTTTTAAATTTGTCAATATTGTAACCTTATTTTCAGAGGATTTTCTGGAAAAACCGTAAACATACTTTTTACACCACTCTTTCGTATGACACAAAACTTTTGTTTTTTTTTGACTCCCCCCCCCCCCCCCCCCCCCTGAAGATGAAAATAAAAATTAGGACATAAAATTCTGTATTAAGATATAGTATTCATTTGGCTTAACATTATTTTTAATTTAATTTTGTTTTTCCCCAAATATTATTGGATGTTGAAATTGTTCCATACAGGAGGCATATATGCTTTTTTGTTCAGATCCTAGAGCCATGTTGAGAACAAGTTGTTGGCTTGCTTAGAGTTTTTTTTTTTTCTTTTTCCCCCCCTTTTCATTCAGATCCTTACTTGAACACTGATGCTGGAACAATGTCCCCTTTTGAGCATGGAGAAGTGTTTGTCTTAGATGATGGCGGAGAGGTAAAAGGAAACTTCCTTCACTCGGCTAGAAATGTCTTTATATTTGAATGTGATATAATATTCTTATTTCCTCTACTTCTGGGACTTGGTGAAATTGGTTCGTGCAATTGTGTTGAAAGGTCAAACCTCCAAGTTTTGAGACGGTATGTGTGGAAGCTAATTACCAATTCCATTGCAGGAGTGACCCATTTTGTTCTTCCACTTTTAACACATTGTGTGTGCCTTTGGGTTGATTTGATGTCACATTATTTAATTAACATTGACAGTGAAGCTATGAAATTTTAAAATTCTGTTTTATTACTCTTGTTACACATACTTTTAAAAGTTAAACACGCCAACCGAGGAGAAAAGTAAGAAAGGGGAAAAAAAAAGAAGTCGAAGAGCAACTATATCCAGAAATTGGGAATGTTAGGAAGGGTGATGGATAGAGTGAGCTGGTGGGAAGCCTAGATACAGAAACTGCTACGTGTTGGAGGCCCTAATTGCGGAACTACTTTGCTCTCTGGATTTCAGCTAAAAGGAAAAAAAGAATTTCAAATACAACCATCCTCTTAAACTGGCCAAACTAAATGAAGTTGAATATTTCGGAGGATATAGCATTTCATGATGATATATTCTTTCTGTTTGCACTAGGATTTATTTTTGTTGGGTTGGGTGGACCTTTTGTTGCATCTAGAGACGAACTTTCATTATTGGTCAAGCATTGGTAGAGACTGGAGAATAATTTTACTCAATACTAACTTAACAAACCAAAAAATTTTCATTTTTTATTTGAAGGTGGACTTGGACCTTGGTAACTATGAGCGGTTCTTAGATATCAAGTTGACGCGTGATAATAATATTACAACCGGAAAGATTTACCAGGCAAGTGATTTAACTTGAAGATCTCATTTTATGCCTGCTGTGGATATTCTTAGGATCCATTAATGGGACGGATTCCTGACTAACTGAGTTGATTGCTTCTTTCTTCTTCTTCTTCTCTGACAGTCTGTTATTGACAAGGAGAGAAGGGGAGATTATCTTGGAAAAACTGTTCAGGTCTTTCTCTTTGCTAGATTTTTTGTGAATTAGTACTCTCTTGTATAAAAGCTTCTCATTTATGTTTTCTGTTCTTGTCACGTATACCCTTTTCAGGTTGTCCCTCATATAACAGATGCCATTCAAGAGTGGATAGAACGTGTAGCAATGATACCAGTGGACGGGAAAGAAGGTCCAGCTGATGTTTGTGTTATAGAGTTGGGAGGTACTATAGGTATGTAAACAACAGAGGCTTGAAGTGGTTAACATGAGTTTTATTCCTGTTTGGGTTAGCTAAGAGAGACTTCTTTTTGTAGGGGACATTGAATCTATGCCATTTATTGAGGCTCTTGGACAATTCTCATACCGTGTGGGTAAGCTGACATATTTTCAACTTCAAGACTTGTAAACCGACTTGTTATATGTAAAGAAAAGGGTTAGGTGACTAGCTATTACATATTCAGAGCAGTTAATTTCCTTTCATCAATGCTACAATTTTCAGGTGCAGGCAACTTTTGCTTGATTCATGTCAGCCTTGTGCCTGTTTTGAGTGTTGTTGGTGAACAGGTAAAGAGTTAAGATGTATAGTTTGTGCAATCTGTACTATGCATCTTATACTGACAGATGCATAGGCTTTTTTATGCTTTTGTTCACTGAGAAAGGGAATTATTTTGTCAGTCTGATGAGTTTAGTAATTATGGTTTACTGTGTTCAGAAAACGAAGCCAACCCAGCACAGTGTAAGGGGACTAAGAAGCCTGGGGTTGACACCAAATATTTTAGCTTGCCGCAGCACAACGGTCTCTCTCTCTCTCTCTCTCTCTCTCTCTCTCTCTCTCTCTCTCTCTCTCTCTCTCTCTCTCTCTCTCTCTCTCTCTCTCTCTCTCTCTCTGCAAGTATACCTCCAAATTTTTTGGTGCATTGTCTAGGGCAGAGCCAATAATTTTTTCTGGGAGGGGCCGGGCTGAGAAATGAGAATAATGTGTTACACCAAATGAGTAGGGTGGGCTACAATACAATTAACTTTAACGTATTACATACAAATTCTTTGTTTTCAACATTTTGACATTGTTGGCTCCAACTTTCTAACCTTCAATGCCTTTTGCAGGAACTTGACGAAAATGTGAAGGAGAAACTCTCTCAATTTTGCCATGTTCCGGTACTTTCATTACTATTAGAAAATTTTGTGTGCGCATTTCTTGAAACTTCTGTTTTCTGATTTGCAAGTTCTTCCATGTGTTCTCCAGGCAGGAAACATCATCACTCTTTACGACGTCTCCAACATCTGGCATGTTCCTTTGCTTCTAAAAGTAAGTAATTCTGTCATTGGTTTGAAGTTTACTCTCATCTCTGATTACCATTTCTGACAGTATGTTGCACTATTCTCAAATAGGATCAGAAGGCACATGAAGCGATCTTGAAAGTGCTGAATCTTTTAGGGTTTGTTTTTTGTTTTTGTTTTTTGTGTTTTGGTTTGTGTTTTTTTTTTTATGCATTGCATATATCTTGATGTTTACTTCCCATAATAGTTTTGCAAATTCTTTTTGTTGCCGTATTTATGGCAGTTTTTATTTTTTTTATTTTTATTTTTATTTTTATTATTATTATTATTTTTTTATTTATTTATTTTTTTTTTTTGCAGTATTGCTGGTGAACCTGCTTTGGAAGAATGGACATCTAGGGCTGAACTCAGCGACATGTTGCATGAGCCTGTGGGTTCCAAAGATTTCTCAGAGTTATTTTCTGTATACCATTCTCCGTCGGTGTTCTTTTAATATTTTTATCATTCAATTTACAGGTCAGAATTGTGATGGTTGGGAAATATACGGGTCTTTCAGATTCTTACCTCTCTGTACTGAAGGTGAACTCCATTTCTGGATTGTCATATGAGAGTTTGTTTTACCTTTTATCTGTTTTTGTCTTTTTTTTTTAATAAAAAAAAAACTCTTACAAAGTTCTTATAGGTTTTAAACATGCTATATCCTTGCACCATTACTCCATTAGTCTTCTGTTTTTCAGAACTTAAATATCTTACAGCAGATAATGGGTCATTTGTGAGCATTAAGGGCTTTTCTCTCATCATGACAATAAGCATGATTTATATCTCCTAGGGCTGCTGAAGGTTTAGGTTGCATCATTTAAAAGTTATGCATTTTATTTTTCTCACTTGGAATGCTTTAATTTGTCTGAAGCATGTTTGCTACAATAATGGTAATGGTTCTAGTTGAGATAGTTTTCCTAGATGGAAATTTTTATAATTTAATGGTTGCTGACTCTTTCAGTTGAAAAGCAGTTTTTTCTCCTGAATAGAGTTTTGATTGTGTTAATCTTCTTCTTATTTAGGTTGTCATAAAAATTGAGGATTAACATGATTATCTGCTTATCTCTAAAAAAAATTAATGATGTACTATTGGGTGGCATAGATGGTATCCCGTAACACCCTGCATGACCGTTGTCCATTTCTCCACTCAATTGGAGAATATTTTGGTTCCAGGAAGTTCGTCTGTTGTGCTATTTTAACCACTTCAAATATTGAACAGTCATACATCGGAACTTCTGGTTCATTTTTGACACAAGGTTGCATCATGCGTGTGTCATCTCCTAGACCTCTTGTCATTATGCCTTGTTAAGCATGTTGCATGTTCTCAATTCGGTGTATTGAGACCATTTCATGGAGTGATGCACTACTGCGCATGGTTCATGAGATTATTTGAGGGGAGTATAGCGTGATGCAATGGGTTGGTAATAGGGATGAAAGTCGGTCTGTCAGTTCGGTCCGTTTTTTGGATTTTTCCCCGGTTTGGTCGGGTTTTTAAGCACTATGTATTTTTCAGAAAAAAAATAATTTGGCTTTTTTTTTAGTTTGTATTGGATTGCTAGGAGTGAATGGAATTATGGTCCATAAATGGGCAATATAAAAATGGTGAAGACTAGTATTATTGCTTGTGAAATGGTGATAGCATAAATTAGCAAGGACTTACCGGCTTAGGCTTTTTTTTCTTTTTTCTTTTTTCTCTTTGTTTTTTTTTTTTTTTTTTTTTTTTTTTTAATAGAGGGTGGTATGTTGGCTTAGTTCACCCTGTTGTAACATTCTGGCAGGAAGATTCAAGCGATGATCTATTGGCTTTGGCCGGACAAAAATTTGAGACACAAAATTTTGAAAAAACTTGCACTAAGCACACGAGGATAAAGTAGACTAGAGGTTCTCGTCGGCTGGACCCATTATTTCTTCTTCTTCGGTCCTTCTTTTCCCCTTATCAGTAATACACTGATTACATAAATTAATAGTGTTAAGGATCTGACTTTGCATTGGAAATTGTTTCATGTGATGGTGCCTACTAAATTCTTGTAGACAATGCCCTACTCCAAAATGCCAGAGAGCTGTTGTGAAAAATAAGAAATATAGACAGTAACTAGAAATAACTCCAACTTCAGGAATTTTATGTGCAAGTGCTGACCATTGACCACTGCGTACAAATATTAAATGGTCTGTAACTGCAGTAAAAAACAGGCTAGTAAAATGAGGAGTGAGATGAAATACTATATTGATGTTGCATATGAAGTAACAATAGTTTAGTTTTTGTCGCTAATATCATTATCACCTTCCCACCTCCCCATTTTTGAATCCTAGGATACATCATGGAGATGATCCTGTGGTTGACCTCTAGGAGAACTCTCGGGAAGAAGGTTCGCGTTCTATGTTCTATACCCAAAACAGAAACAGCATTTCCAAAGTACCCACAACAAATCACTGGTAGAGTGTAACACGTTCTTCAAATGCACCACTTTGTATCCACAAGTGTGTGGAGGAAGTGGAGAAAACGTCATAATAGATGAAGTATCCTAGAAAGTTTTAACAGACACCCAGATTTTGACTGAGTTCTCTTGTACTGCCCTGGAGTATTATCAGGTTTTGATAAATAAGATTGTGGTTTATAGTTGAGGGAGAATAGTGGAGGCCATATGCATGCTACCATCCCTTGTAAATCTAGTCTTTGCATATTCAAATGTAGATCTGGTGAAATATATAATTGTAAGCATGATGTGGCTTAAGAGCAAGCAGTCAAGCACACATTTGATCTTGCTGAGGACTGATATCTACAGTGGTCTTTGTAGGCTCTATTGCATGCTTCCGTTGCTTGTCGCCGGAAACTTTTTGTAGATTGGGTTCCTGCCAGTGACCTTGAAGACGAAACCGAACGAGAGGTTAAATAATCAGTTTCAAGCTCTCCCTCTTTTTTTCTAAATATCCCATAAAGCAATTTGCTAATTTTTCCCTTTCTGCAGAATCCTGGTGCTTATAACTCTGCATGGAAGTTGTTAAAGGTTTGTCTAGCTGGCCTAGGGTTGATGAACCTTGAATTAGCTCATAGAAATTACTTATCTTAGCTGTTTACTTTAAACCTATTCTATTGTGGTAGGTTCTCTATTACCCCTCTGATTAGCCTTAATGTTTAGGGTGCAGATGGTGTGCTCGTACCTGGAGGGTTTGGTGACAGAGGGGTGCAAGGGAAAATTGTTGCTGCAAAATACGCACGAGAAAACAGGATTCCTTTTCTTGGAATATGTCTGGGCATGCAAATTGCTGTAATTGAGTTTGCTAGATCTGTGCTTGGACTGCAAGATGCTAACAGCACAGAATTTGATCCTGAAACTCGGAATCCTTGTGTTGTTTTTATGCCAGAGGTATCTTCTTTTTTCTTTTTTTTTCATGCTCGAGTACTAGAGGAATGGTTCTTATTTTTTGTCTGATATTTTTTCCCTTGTGTATACTGATCTTATCTTTGTACCCTGTTAGCAGGGTTCAAAGACTCATATGGGAGGCACTATGCGTCTTGGATCAAGGAGAACATATTTTCACGTCACAGACTGTAAATCTGCAAAACTGTGAGCACTTTGCCTATCATGAGCTTCCATCAAAAATTTCTGTGTTGCTTTGTGGTAAATGCAATTGGAAGTATAAAAAATTTCTTGGCATTAACCCCGAGTTTTCCTTTAAAAATTAGTCCCTACATAGGTATTCTACCCTTCAAATGGTGCTAATTGGGCTTATGCAGTAGGCTTTCGTGTGGTTATGAACTGCCATGATATGAACCCTTAGGTGCTTAAGATAAAGTCGCATATGAATTAATAGATGTGTATGAAAGATGTGTAAGTAATAGTCTGCTGAGTAAACATGCGCAATCTTGGCTAACCCTTATGATCTGAATTGTGGCAGATATGGAAATAGGAGCTTCATTGATGAGAGACATCGGCATAGATATGAGGTATTTGGCTTAAACATGCAAATTGCCTCAGGACTGTTTGTTTATTACATGTTTGAAACTTTAAATTTGTTGTACTTCTTCACAAATTACCACGTTTGTTGTTACTTTTTTGCTTTACAAGTAAGTTACTTTATTTAGGTTAATCCTGATATGGTAGCACAACTTGAAAATAATGGCCTGTCTTTTACTGGCAAAGACGAAACTGGTCGACGAATGGAGGTAGGTTATTAGTTACGGAATTATTGCTGTCATAATTTTTTAATTGTTTAAGAATTGCACATTCTGATGTTATTGGTACATTTGTTCTACAGATTATTGAGCTGCACAACCATCCGTATTTTGTTGGTGTTCAATTCCATCCCGAGTTCAAATCAAGACCAGGAAAACCTTCTCCTCTGTTCTTAGGTATATGTCAGTCCTCTCCAAAATTTTAGTTGACAAAACTTTGTGAAATATGCATGTATTTCTTGTTTTTGCCAAAGGATAAGATCTAGCTGTGCTTTGTGACTTCCAGTACGCAATCACAACAGCATTTATTTATCTGATACTTTTGGTGAAATTGTGAACTCTCTGTTGCAATCACTGATTTATGATTGTTATGACGATGAGTAGGCTGCAATAAGATTCCACAGCAAGCAACACAAAGGTTTAGAACTTCAAGGTATAAGTGCTTTGCTAAAGGTTAGAAGTAATGCAGTAATAGTATCCTTGCTTAAGTCTGTTCACCTATTTGAGCTGAGCAATCAACACAGAAGGAGCATGAGAAACTCATTAAGTTATAGAGGCGTCTAGAATTCTTTATTTTATTAATTTGAGTACATACGATTTAATAGTTGAGATACTTTTACCATTAGTTAAGTTGTATAAGACAAGATTAGGGTTAGAGTCGAAGGAAGAAAGAGTAGCAAACAGAAAAGTGAGAATAATAGAAGTGAGTTCTCAGGGTAATTTAATCATTTTGACCCTGTGCACACGATGAAAAAGTACAAGAAAACCCTTCAAGAAAAAATACAAGAAAATAAACTCTTAACACGCCCCTCAAGCTGGAGCTCTGAATTCAAACATCCCAGCCTGGAAGACAAATGTCGAAAAAGGGACCCGAGCTAAAGATTTTGTGAGAATACCGCCCAACTAATTATCCGAGGAAACATAAGAGGTGGCAATCTATGTCTTCATTATCAAATTTCGAATAAAATGACAGTCAACCTTTATATGTTTTGTACGCTTGTGAAAAATAGGATTATTAGCAGTAAAACGAAAACGCGGCTTGATTGTCACACTGGACGTTTGGATAGGGGCAGATATGTGAACACTGAAATCGTGAAGGAGAGAAAGAACCCACATCATTTCCAACGTATAAGAGCGCACAACCATTCTGCTATTTTAATGTGCCAAGTAAGCAGGTTCGCTCCAACATAAGTACAATGCCCAGAAATAGACCTATCAAAGCGACAACCAATCAGCTTCACTAAAACCCGTAACAGTGAGAGCAGCAGAAGGCTTGGCTTGTGCAACAGTCATCGACTCCTTGCCCAGGAGCACTCTTCAGATGATGCAAAATACGATGAACTACAACAAATTAAGGTTGATGATAAGCGTGAATGTATTGATTGACCATATCAGCACCACAAGTAATATCCATTCTAGTAACAGTAAGATAAATCAACTTCCCAACCAGCTGTCGTTACTGACCAACATCTGCAAATAAAGCTCCTTACTCACTGGAAGTTGATTGGCAAGTGGCAACCCTGCTTGTAAAAAGCATGATCCAATGTTAAGCCTGATAAGTGCTACTTGTGACATCTTTACTTGCATATTGAAATTACATGAATTACAACTGAAATCACAGTTGCAATTTCTTGTTCAGTAAAGGTTGGAGTTTTCACTCTTCGGTCAATGGCCATGTGCTATTTTCCTGGAATTTGCTCCTTGGCCCTTTACCTAACAAGTGGCATAAACTAGTCATTCCTGTGGTTTACAAGTTTTTGGAGTGCAGGAACCTATAATTTGACCCGTTGATACTCGCCGAGTTATTCATATATTTTTTTTAAGTGTTCAACTGACAAGTTTTTGCTTATCCTGATAAAAACAGGCCTTATAGCAGCGGCATGTGGACAGTTGGACGATGTCTTGAAGAAAGGCACGACAAAGGCAAGTACAATGAGCAACGGTACCACAATGTTAATATCACATCATGGAAATGCCAAAGGACATGCTAATGGGTCAATAGATGTAATTTATAGCAATGGGAATGGTGTGCACATCTGAAAGGGAAAATGGCTTTTAGTGTTTACTTGAGAGCCTCTCTTCTTTTCTGTTTTTCTTTCTTTTTTTTTTTTTTCCCCCATTGGTGTGCTGTATCCATTTTTCTAGGATCTTTTCGGGTTGCTCTGTACAGCCTTAAGAGTGAGTAGATGTAGCTCTCTAATGGACTCGTGCATAGAAGAATATAGCTGGATACCGATCTTTTTGCCGGAGCAGCTTGTATTTGAATTTTGAACTGGAATTCGAGCTTTTTGCCGGAGCAGCTTGTATTTGAATTCTGAAGTGCACTATTATGGAGAAGTGTTGGTCGTTTATAAGTTCCGTGTTGTATTTTTAATTTTGCTATTTATTTCTGCAATGTATTCACTGTGGGAAATGCTAACCCACAGTATCAAAAAGTAGAGATTCTAGATGGGCAAACGAAGTTATTAATGAGGACACTAAAATAAATTTATCAAGGACCTTTGAATATTTTGTTTGAGTTACTAAATACATACACCAAATATCTCTACACAGATGTATATCAGAGAATGTTGCATGAAGTTGGAATCTCCTAATGTTGCTGAATTTATTGACCCAACTGACGAATGGATTTTCTCTCATCAATACATAAGAGGTGCAGAGAGAAATTGGGTGTATTTAGCAGCTCTTTAAAAGATCTTTGCCCTCATTTTAAAGTTTACTACCGATGGTAGGGACATTTTTGGTCCAACTAAGAATGAACAATTTTGCCTCCTACTACATTATGTAATACAGTAATAGTCTAGCACGACCCTAATATGTCATTAAAATTATCCATTCTTAGATGGGAAAAAAAAAATGTCATGTTATTAAAATAAAAATTTTGAAGTAAATTACTTTAATACTTTCATTTTAATACAGTAGTGCCGACTTTTCTTTTCATTTAAAACTGAATCCATTGTTATTCTGCAACTTCGATGTAGTAAGATTGTGAAATGGCAGCAAGACCCATATATAGAATGATTATTATCTTCCTTTTAATTGAATTAGCTTTCCCAGCAAAAAAAAAAAGTGATTACTATAGTCCCTCTGCCCCAAATTAACATTACTTTATGTGATTTTTTGATGTCTAATTTTAATAATACTCTCTGAAAAGTCAATATAATTTTACTCATTTTTCAAGTTTGTCCTTTATTAGATAAAGCTCCTTCTCTTTTTTGATGTGACATTAGAATTTTGATATTCAAAAAAGGCAATATCGGAAAATTAGAAATTTAACTACAATTAAAAAAAATGTCCCCTTAAATAGTTGAAATTTCTAAACAAGACTTTTAGTATGAGACAGAGGAAGTATTTGGAAGTGGGTTAGGAGACTAGTATTCGCACCAATGGTCCCAGCAACCCTAGTGAGCCATCTATGTGTGTATAAATACCTACACATAGATATAGATTTTTCTTGTCATTTAACAAACTTTCATTACAAGGAGAAGGGGAAGGGGTTAAACACTCGACCAAGCGATGGAGGGGCTTAAGTCTTAGCTCCGCACCAAACAAGCCACACCTACTTTGCCTTGTATGTTTAAACTTGAATACGTTGTATTTTGCTACTTATACATAGAACGTGAAATGGTAGCAAGCCTGGTGCATTAGGAGACTAGGGGAATACAGTGGGGTGTGGCGGTTTCACCCTACCTAGGGCGAAAATGTTCTTGGCCATTAGATGAGTTTGAGCTCTCATCTCTGCGTGACACATGGCGAAGGTGGTTTTGAACATTGATTTGTACATTTCTTACAAATCTTTGGACTTTATTAACCAACCTTTGGACTTTACTAAGCAATATTTAGACTATATCAAGGAACTAACAAAGTTTGAGGTACAAACTAAACTAAGAAAAGTCCAAACTATACTCATCAAGGAACAAACATTGCTAAGAAAAGTCCAACCGATAGAGCATTAATTGTGCGCCAGAAGCATTAACTGCTCGTAAGCTTTATCTCATTTTGCTCAACCTTTACAAGGTACAAACTAAGCTAAGAAATGTCTAAACTAAGCTAAGCAAGGTACAAACATTGATAAGAAAGGTCCAAACGTTGCTTAGAAAAGTCCAACCGACAGGTGGACAATGGTTTTGCCGCACGTGAAGTGAAACCACCTTGCCCTATTTTAGCATATCCCGGAGACTAGTACTCGCACCACTTGCTGTGAAAGATGGTCCCAACAAGCCTAGTGGGCCATCCGGGTCTGTATGCATGGGCACACAGATACCACACATATATTGACATATATGTTCGTGTGCATACGTGTAGAGGACTACATCTATAATGTCCCAAATCCCGGAAATGAGGGTAGGGTGATTAAATAACTCAACAGTCACCTTAAAATATTTTTCAAACAAGAAGATTTTGAAATCTATAGATCTAGTCGACTGATCAGGGTATCTCGACTATTTTTGAAAGTCCAGAGAACACATTTTTTAAAAGAGTGATTCCGTTAATTGGTAGAAGGTCCAATCGACTATGTTTGCAAAGGGGCATGAAAAACCTAATCGACTGGTGCCACCCAGTCTACTTTTTTTGCATTTACAGAGAGCCCAAAATCTCAGAGGGTAAATTCAGTCGACTTATACGAGTATACAGTCGACAATATTGGAAATCTAGAAAGACTGATTCAATAACTTAATGAATCCAGTCTACTGGATCCCTGTTCATTCGACTGTTTCTTAATAGCAGAGTAATCTGCAGCACAACATTGTTGGCCCAAATATGAAAACCTTGGAGAGGGGGGGGGGGGGGGGGGTGTGAATAAGGTTTTTGCGGAAATTTAACATTTTTAAAACTTAATATAAAATTAAACACAATCACAAACAATTATGTAAAGATAAATGGGAGGAGAAACTTGCAAATCGAGTTTTCAAGTGGTTCGGTAATCCGTACACCGCGACCTACGTCCACCCCTCAAGAACACCTCTTGAGGATTCCTTTATCAACCTACTTACGGGTGTAGATTAAGCCATTACAAGAGCCTTCAATCTCTCCCAAAGAAGATTACCTCTTTATTTGCTATAGTTTTGCGCAGGCGTGCCAGAGCCAAACGGGCTCGGTGTGTGTGTGTGTGCAAACTAATTTTCTATTACGCTTGAGTGAGTGATACTCAAGGCTTTCTAGATCTGACTTCTAAATAGAGTGATTATGTATGATGAGTATGAAAATACCCTCATCAAAAATCCCTTGGCAGTACTGAAGCACACAAGCCAAATAGTGCTGAGTTTACTAAGTAAACAATCACAAACGGTTTAATAAAACATGAAGATATTTTATTGAATGTTTGGAAAAATATAACATGCAACCAAAGAACAAGACCAGAACATGCTCTGGTTGTTCAAAGAATGAAAAAGTAAAATAACAAAAAGACAGACCTATTTGCTATGGATGCAACACAAGAATATAAAGGTTTGAATGTTTTGAATGCTGTGTTGAATGATATTTTTCGAGATGACACGAAGTCCTTTACTTGGTTGGCCTGCCGTTATATTTATAGCAGTCGTCCAACAGTCTAGATAAGGCAATGATTCCTTATCTTGCGTTCCAAGCAGACTGATTGGTAGCAGAATCCTTCTAAATCCCAAACTACTGCCTTATCCGGAGTCTTGACTGACTCAATCCCAATATCTCAGGGATTAACCTTCTAAATTTAGCAGGACGTGATCAAATTCCTTTCCCAACCGGACTCCGTTTCCTAAAATTCAGGGTGACGCCATCATGACAGCTAAGAGTTAAACCACCTTCCCCTCTTGGCATATCGGGCTCACATGATCCCGTCTGTAGCTTTATCGGACTCGTGCAACCGTCATCTGTCATGCTTTCTGTCTTCCATGCCCGATGATGACCCTCCAATGACTTATGACCAATCGGGCTTCCGCTGACATCAGCCTATGCCTCTAGGGTGCCCGATCACTGTCATCCTTGCCTGGCCTCCCCATCTGGCTTCGATGCTTACCATTGCTCATTCATTACGAAGAGGGTGCCCAACCAGTTGGTACATGACCCAGACTGCCTATCGGGCTATACCTTAGCTTGGATAGCAGCCCAGTCTTGGCAATGTTCAACGTTATCTCCTTCAGCCCGACGGACCCTTGCAACCTCTAGGCCGGCCAATCCAACACTCCATTCGGGTTCAAAAACCTTTGACTGTTTTTAGGTGTAAACAATTTCCCCCCAAAAGGTCATGCCAATCATCCTGCCTTGATTGATGTGACATTTTGAATTTAAAAAATGCCATGTGTCCGTCATGCAGGGCCTGTCAGATTATCGAGAAGCCCATCGGTCAATCCGCATTAAATGTAATGCTTATATAGAGAAGAGGATTTCAAAATCTCTTCAAATTCCATCTGCGTCTTCTTCTTTCTAGAACCAGAGCAACTCAGAGCTTCTCTCTCTAAAACCCCCATTTTTCCTAGCAAAGAAAACTCCATCACCACCTACTATAATAACCCCCAAGACTACTCCGGCGGCGACTTCCAAGGGCAAGAAGGCTTTCCTGGATGAGCCGCCTCCACAAAATCGGTGCAAGGAAGTGAGAGCTCTGGCTAACGCTCACGTCTCAAAAATTTCCACTGACAGCTTTGTCCCTTGCAGCACTTCTGATGGTTCCCCAACGACGCCTAGCCTAGGCACAATGTTTCGTCGCAATCCTCCAGCGGCCTTCTACCCCTGCTTTTCTCTAGTGGGGAATGAATCCTTTCTCCAAGTACCCGCCATTGGGCAAAGTCCAGACTGCTACCCACCCCATTAGAGGTTGGCCCACCCCTGTTGCAGGCTGGGATAAATGGGTGACCAGAGTATCAGCCTCTAAGGCAGACGTTTGGAAACAGATAGGCATCTACGATGCTATTATGCTAAGTTGGACACGGCTAGAAGTAGACCGATCTCTTCTCTTTTCTTCTTTATTGTTCTGGTCATCATCCTGAAATGGGTTCTTCTTTGGTTGCGGACCGATGGCACCAACCATCAAGGACGTTAGCTATTTGCTTGGTCTTCGTCCGCACAGGCAGGAAATCGTTCCCGGGCTGTATGTTGGAACTGCCAGCTTCGCCTATCCACAACAAGAGAACGTCAGGGACGGGGCCGTGTCATACCAACCGATTACAGCCTATGGGGGCTTCATGATAGCCTGCATGGGAGCTGACAAGTCTGAGGTGCCCAATGTTGAGCACACTGCATTCCTGGTCTACTGGCTCAACAAGTATCTCTTCTGCTCGACCAGCCAGGCCATAACAAAAGAGTATACTACCTTGGCTTTGGCTCTTGCGCAGGGGAAGCCTTTGGCTCTGGCGGCTCAGGCAACTCTAGTCTGGGCACATTTGGTACGTAGGTGACAGACTTCGTTCATTCGGGCTTCAGTGCTGGGGGAAGTCCAATTTGGATCATCCAACTCTGGCCTTACTCATATTTTCCCGAATTTCAACCAGCTATCAATCAGCTGGTCGATATCCCCATTGCTGCCGTCAAGTACATGGACGTAGCTCCTTTTTCTCACTCCTTTGAGGAGTGTTTTACTTTCTTCTACCAGGGGTGCTCTCCTCGGGCTCCACATCTTTTCACCCCTTTCTTCTTTCTTCAATTTTCCACAAATTTGTCCTGCCGACTTGCCACCCGACCTACAGACCGAGATTTCGACCTGGGTACTATATGTGGATGGGTCCTCTAACAAGCAGGACAATGGGATAGGAATCATCCTGACTACACCCGACAGGATCCAGTTTGAGTATGCCCTCAGGTTTGGGCTCTAAGCTTCCAACAACGAAGCCCAGTATGAAGCCATGTTGGTCGGGCTGCAGTTGGCCACCTCAATTGGCGCACAGCAGGTTCAAGTGTACAGTGACTCCCAGCTGATTGTTAATCAAGTTTAACAGCAGTATAAAGCTAGGGAGGACAATATGGTGGCTTACCTAACCCTTGTCAGGAAGGTCGAGCAAACTCAAAGGGTTGTCGATCACACAGATCCCGAGGGAAGAAAACACATAGGCCGATCGGCTAGCACACCTAGCATCATCTTCTGAGTCGGAACTTCACGGAATAAGGATGGAATACCTACCCGAACCCAGAGTGTCCAACCGGGAAGGTATGGAGGTAGACCCGGTCAATTTAGGGCTCAGCTGGATGGATCCTATCATAGTATTCCTCATGACCGAAAGTCTCCTGACCAAGAAAGATGAATTCCGACAGGTCAGATACCGAGCGGTCAAATACCACTTTGTTGACAGTGTACTTTACAAGAGGGGATTTTCCATCCCCTACCTCTAATGCATCCACCCTACCCAGGTCAAGGAAATCTTATATGAGATCCATGAAGGAGTGTGTGGAAGCCATATTGGGGGCCGGGCACTCTCCCGTAGAGCCCTGTTGTAAAGTTACTACTGGCCTACAATGGCCCGAGATTCCCAAGACTATGTGAAACGATGTGATAAATGCTAGAGATATGCAAGCATGATCAACTGTCCGGCAAAAGAACTGTAACGCCCGTACCCACAATAGAAGATTATTGTGATATTAGTATGTGTTAATAAATGATAATTAATGCATAAAATGGTTTAAGGTGGGGTTATGAACCCACAAGTAAAAAGGTGTTCAAATGTGGACACAGATGAAAGTCCGGTGAAAGGTGGGACTGGTATAAAAGTGGGGCTCAATGAGGGTCTAACTAAAATAATTTGCATTTAGATGCCATAATATACTTACATAAATACTTGATTTAATGTTTAAAGATGATATTATGTCTTATGATAGCTTAAAGAGACCAACTTGGGTACCCATGTGAGGGCGTAATTGAATAAAATTCATTATTGGTAGGTTTAATAGCAATCTCATAAATTATGTGGGACCACACTTGGGACCCACGCGGAACTTAGATTAAATCCTTTTAGAAAAGATGGGCAGTTAACGTAAATAACATGGGGGTTTCATAATAAAACTTAAAGAAAGTCAGGGGAGGTAAACATAATTAATGAAAACTTGATCAACACATATGCATGTGTTGATATGTGTCTCCAAGACACAAAAGACAACTGAAAATTCACAAGATTGGAGAGAACGAGAGCTCTCGAGTCGGCGACAGAAATCCATGCGACGTTTCTTGCCATTTCTTCGCCGTCCGGGGTCGGATTTACGATCCGAGACCACTTTTGGACTCGTGGAGGTAAGAGGATCACATGCACATTCTTTATTTTTATTTTCGGCAACGTTTTTACTGCAACTGTTTTTGATAAACGATGTTCTTGGTACCAAACTTATGTAGGATTGATCCTAGAGCAAGAGTTAGGTTGAATTTAGCTTAAATTGGATTCTAGGAGTTTAATCGCTAGTAAATCGAGGAGGTGAGTGCTCTAATCCCAAAATTGGGTGTTTAGATATGTTGGTTTGATAATTGTTGGCTTAGAATGCTTAATCCATGTTTATGTTTATATGTGTTGTTGAAATTGGGTAAAAAGCATGTCAAAGTTATGAAATTGCTATGCTTATATGCTTATATGCTAAGTTGCTTAAATGCTTATGTGGATCAAAGGGAAGTCAAGTAGTGAGCACCATTTATAGGTCCCATATGTAAGGGATAGGAAGTCGTCAATGAGTAGGATGTGGTGACGACCACAATGAAATGCCGGTGACGCCTTCGGGGTCACAAGAGAGTGTGTGTTGTGCTATATGCGCCAAAAGAGTGAGAAATTCGGGGGTAAGAAGGACCCGGGGGTGGTGGCTTGAGTTACTTGACTTTCCGGAGATCAATTGGTTGATGTTTATATTAATTGTTGCATTTGCATATTAAACATTCCAATAGCATGATTAGTTCCCTCACTACGAAAGCTTAAACGAAAATGTATTTTCTGTTGTGGTTATTGAATAACCATCACAGGTACCGTCAGAGAGGAGGAGAGGAAGTGATCCACGTGACGGAGCGGGTGTGGAGTTGTGTCCTTGTGAATATGTTCATATGACTAATTAGTTTATGTCTAAAATGTACCTTCTTGTTGGCAATGTATAAATACTTGGAGTTTTGGAAGTCTTGTAATATATTAAGTTGGGTGTTAATGTTAATTTTGCACCAAAGTATAAGTTGTATTTACATGTCATGAGTCATGTGTAAGGGTGGGGAAGGAGCTTGAACTTATGGAGGAAATTTTGAGTTGTAAACCTTAATTTGGTTCCTTATGTTGGATACTCATGTATACGTTGGGAGAATTAGGATTTTGATTCAAATTATGATCCATGTGAGAAGGTTGTGTGTTTTAATTGTTGTAAAATACTTGATTTAACTTGTGTTGTTGATTGGAAACACTTAGAAATGGTTTTGGAATCATCTTTAATGTTTTCACAAAGTTTTGGGATGTTAGGAAATGTTTTAGACATGAAAAACTGATGTTTTTAGCAGCAGGGAGGTGTTCTGCCAAGGCCGGATCGATCCGGCCTTCCCGCGGATCGATCCGCCCATTTTCGGGGATATTCTGCCTCAAAATCCATAAATTGGATCGATCCGCCCCTGTAAATTTTGACTGTCCACTTTTACGGAAACAAGCATAACTCTTTCTAGAAAGATCGGATTTGCGCGCTATTTTTTGCGTTGGAACCGGGACTCAAAGATCTATCTTTTGGTATAAAATTTTCTATACCTTATTAATGACCATTTTGCCCTTGGGTCTGATTTGTGCCAAGAAAGCTCTTTTATGGAGTCTAAAACATGTTTTTCTTCATGATTAGTGTATGGTTTGATGTGTGGGCTTTGTTACATGTGTTCTAATCCACTTGGGGCGGGTTGGAGTGTGACAAGAACAGACCCCGATCCTCAGTCCATGGTTATTCGATCAATGCGGTATTGACTTGGTCAGACCACTCCCGATGGCTAAGGGACAAGTCAGGTTTGCTGTCATAGCGGTTGACTACTTCACCAAGTGGGCAGAGGCCGAGCCGTTAGCCACCATCACTGAGAAGAAAATGGAGAGCTTCGTGGAAAAGAATATACTCAGCAAGTTTGGAGTTCCCCGAGTCCTAATTAGTGATAATGGCAAGATAGTTTGACACGCCGATCTTCAGGCAATTCTGCTCTGGATACGGAATCTCCAACCATTACTCTTTTCCTGAGCACACCCAGGCCAATGGACAACTTGAGGTAACCAATCGTACCATCTTGCAGTCCATTAAGAATAAACTTGTGGCAGCAAAGGGACTCTGGGAAAAGGAGCTCCCAAGCCTTCTGTGGGCTTATAAGACTACTCCCCAAGAGGCTACTGGAGAAATACCATTTTCACTCACCTATGGCTACGAGGCAGTGGTTCCTACTGAGCTAGAATTCTCGACCCACCGAGTGACTAGCTACGATGACTCGAGGAACGAAGAAGCTCTCAGAGGAAAACTCGACCTAATAGAAGAAAAAAGGGATCGGGCATATCTCAGGGTGGCGGCCTATAAGCAGAGAGCCTCACGGTACTTCAATGGCAAAGTAAAGCACCGCAGTTTCCAGGTGGGGGACTTCATTCTCAAAGCAATAAATCAATCCACCAAAAACCCGAGCCATGGAAAGTTTGGGCCAAACTAGGAAAGACCGTATAAGATTACACGGATTAACTGACCGGGAGCCTATTGGTTACAAACTCAAGAAGGTCAGGACCTGCCATACCCCTGGAATGTGGAACACCTGCGGAAGTATTGCCAGTGACTCCAGATCGGGACCTGTGAAGAGATTACATGTTTTATTTCGAAATTATTTTCTTTAATTAAAAAATTGTTTTCTTTAAGTGAGTTGTAATTTTATAAACAATTTTAGTACGAATAAAGAATTTTTCTTGCAAACAGCGTTCCTAACCAGTGATTCATGACAACAAAAGACCTCGGGATCACACCCGAGGCACCACCCGAGGCACCAAAAGACCTCAAAATTGCACCCGAGGCACTAACTCCACTTAGGTCTGTAATCTACGATGGGGCCAAATCCCCTAGGTGGCCAACAATAGAGGAGTCAGAAGACCCTGTAACTACTAACGTTTTAGGTCGGCTAACTACGGTCATTACCTCTGTAAACACCCGCCTTAGCAAAAGCTTGGGGGGGGGGGGGGGGGGGGGGGGGCAGGAGGGAATAATGAACTAAAAGAAGTCACACCGGGCATTTACAGGACTCGGAATTAACTAAGTATAAACCCTTAGATATTCCCGAGCACCTACAATGCTCAGAGCACACACTAGATCAAGACTCTAGGCTGACTAAGTGTAATCTCTACGACAAACCCCCCGAGTATTGGACCGGGCAGGTATTTATAGGACTTAAAGCTCCTACAGTACCCCGTTCGGGACCTACAGACTTGGAATCTCCTAGTCATCAACGTCTCGGGAAATTTATCAACCTTTACAGGTCTCCATAAGATCTAGTGCTCCTTAACAGTCACAGTTTCAAAACCTTCTGCTAAGGCAGGGTCATAGCTAAACTAGACAACTGGTCGGGCATGGGCAAACACAAACAGGCAAAAAATATATAAGTACAAACATTCACAGTATGTCAAAAGTGACCTCAATGGGCCTTTTCATTACTAGTTTTGAAAAAGTACATTGCATGGGGGACAATTATAGCAGCCACCCAAAAAAAAAGCTAAAAAAAAATAATAATAAATAAAACATTTTAGATATATATATATATATGCATAAATTTATGTGGCAAAGTGGTTAATGAGGGTCATCCACGATGACTACCTCATCCTTAGTATTCCCAACCTACCGTCAGGAGCCACCTCTCCAACAAGTGTCCCTTCCTCAGCACCAGGGGACCCCATGTCCCAAAAGTTAGAATCAACCCCTGAGTAGTTCTCGAGATCCCACTTGGGAT
Organism: Hydrangea macrophylla; assembly: GCA_033977485.1. Taxonomy (NCBI): domain Eukaryota; kingdom Viridiplantae; phylum Streptophyta; class Magnoliopsida; order Cornales; family Hydrangeaceae; genus Hydrangea; species Hydrangea macrophylla. The sequence continues at coordinate 545,127 of CM066988.1, read as the reverse complement.
GGTCCACGGCCACCCCACTCTTTAGGTTTGCATATCCCTGAAAGAAGCCGGCATCGAATCCTTCGTCTGCTGCCTCCCGGGCCTTCGCAGCCTCATCCCGAGTGGCCATACCAACCTCCAAAGCCTTCTTCTCGGCCTCAACAGTCACCAGGCTCGCCAAGGCAGCCTCAAGCTCCTCCTGAGCTACTCTCACGCTCAGGGCCGGCCCCTTTACCTTTCCTTCTCCACGGGCAAGGTGGATTCCCTGGCCTCCCGCACCACTCTATCCTTCAAAAGAGAGGACCCAACCCCAGCCGCCATACAACAGGCCTGGACAAAGAAACAGAAGTCAGTCAATCGTTGAAAAGGAAACACAAGAAAAATGAAAAAGGAAAGGGTAAACCACTTACTAGATTGGAGAAGCTGTAAAGCCATCCGACCAGCTCACGAGGGCCCATCCCCTCATACCTCAAGCTGACTTGGAAGGAGGGCGGCCCGTATCCTCCTCTAGGTCTCTTCATCATATTCCACTTACGGAACCCCAAGCAGGATATTCCCCGGGGGGCTTTCAGGGTCAACGTCCTGGACGGTACATCCTTCGGCCTGCGGATCAGCCGTCGGAGTTGTGGGATGGTAGCCAAGTCAATCCTCCTTCTCTTCTGACCCGCCCGGATGACTGAGGCAGTGTCACGACCCAAGTCTCGCTCAATAAGATATTGTTCGCTTTGGGCCCAACCCACACGGATTTGTTCTTGGGCCACTACCCAAAAGGCCTCTTACTAGGGAGACTTGGAACCACACATATATAGCACATTACCCTTCTTTCCCCAGGCGATGTGGGACAAACTCACCCTACAGCACTCAACACCAGGGTCTTTACAGGTGGCCTCCTTCTCCCTCAGGGCATTGGTATTCCTCTTGGGAGCCATCTCTGTAGAATCAGAAAAACAAACGAATCAGTAAATTGTCAAAAAGGGACAAGGAGTCAATAAAAAGATTCGAGAAATGGTAACTCACTGGGAATGATGGGTGGAAAGACTGGGGCAAGAAAAACCTTGTGGGGTGCATAAGTAACCTTCTGAGCTCCCGTCCGGGTCAGCAGGTCAACAATGTTGACAGGCTCCTCGGACAACGCCCTTATCCGATTTTGGCACTCGTCCGGGATGCTCAGTAAGTCGGTAGATTCAGATGCAAAATGACATGGGAGTTAGTCAGCATCCAGGCAAGAAGAAAACAAAGCAGAAGATAAACAGTAGACTCTAGAGATTACCTCTCAACACTCCCGCCCAGGCGGATCTCAGTTGAATTCCCGGAGCATCATCACAGAGCCCAAAGGTAGACACTTGGAAGAATTTCTTCTTTCATCCCTTGTTGTTGCTTGGGCACTTATCTATTATCTTTATCACCTGTTGAGCGCTCAGGGAGAAGAAACCGACCTCCCCATGCAATGAGAACAGTCAGAAAGTCCACAGAAACTCCTGAAGGGTAAGCTCATACCCGAAAACCTAGGTCAGAGGTGAATGGCCCCCATCAAGAATCTCCAGCCATTAGGGACAAGCTGCCCGGGAGCAATACCGAGGTAGATCAGTAGGTCCCGGGCAAGAGAGTGAAGGGGAAGACGGAGGCCCGCAATAAAGGCATCCTCATAAAGGGTGACAAAACCCGACTGGTATAGGTGAGCCCCATCCTGTGACACAGCCAAAGAGAACTCTCCGGGAATGTCATACTTAACCCTAAGTCTGCTAAGATCAAACTTGAGCAAACTGCTGGGATTCCACTCGCATGAAAAAGCAACTTCGGGCTTATCCTAGACCGATGCATCGCTCCCCAACCCCCGTGGTTCAGAAGCTCCAGCTTGCCCTTGGCCATCATCCCTGCTGGACACTCGCTCAGGGATCCTACCCTCACTATAGTGGTCGGACGGTCAACAATGGTGGGTCTAAGCTAACGCTCGGGCTTTTTGGATCCCGAATACTCATCCTCCGACCAAGAGGACCAGCTGAAGTCGTCATGGCACATGTTTAAAGCCCCTGTCACAGGTCGGGGAAGTAACTGGCGACCTAGGTAGGGTTCCTGACCCCCTAATTTAAAGTAAACTCTAAAAGGCATAGTAGCCTAAACGGTAGGACATGCAAGGTCCGAGCAGCTAAGAGACACTCAGAAAAGGAAGAGCTCTGGCTCACCGGCCGGTTTTACCACTCCGCCAAGGCAAGAGAGCCCCCCGACGTAAGAAAAAACAAAACCTAAGGAGATAGAAGTCTCACTCCTTCACAAAGTCTACTGGACTCCTACTCTCCAGAGTTACTCGGAAACATAAAAAAGAGGAAGAAGGAAATGAAAAGAATGAATAAAGACAGAAGACCGAGCAAAAGAAGTGCTCGGGATACAAAAGACTGCTCGGTATTTTCTCTCTCTGGACAGCAGGAGAAATGAAATTGCCCAGGTATCCCTTATATAGGCAACACGAACAGTCCAAATGCCCTCGAATCCAACAACCCTGAAAGCGTCACACCAAGGGACCGACAGTTGGGACCTCGGGTAACCCAAGCGCCTCTTCGAAAAGCGTGCGCACTAATTGTGCGACTTGACAGGCCGATTCGATCGTGACGGTCTAGTTACCTAAGCACCGGTCTAGTTCGATCCTGACTAGACCAACCATTACTTGACATGTAGCAGGTACTGACGCCAAGATCCCTAGGTATCCGATCGGTCCATGCCCCGGTTTACCAAGACAACCAGTCCGGCCCTGAGCAGTTCCCCGAGCTGGGTCCCGGACGCTTCACCCGAGCCATACAGATTTCCAACCCTCATCTGATGAAGCATGACTTAAGCCTTGGAAATTGAGGGCAGCTGATACGTACAAGAATGTTCAGCCAATGAGAATCAAGCTCTGCCACTACACCAAGGAATGCCAGATCCTCCAGAGACCAATCGTGTCATTTGTGGGACGATCCCGAGCGGTGTACTCAATGTCACAAGGCCCGACCAACAGGTCGGGAATGCTGCGCGGGCTTGGCCTGTTATGGGCAGAGCACAGCCTAGCCCAGGGCGGGATCCAGGATGTTCCAGATAGTCTCCTAGGGCAACTAAAGTACTAATGGAATGAATGGATAGTTTCCTAATATATTTAGGAAACTCGCATAATTCATGTCAATCAAACATAATCAGATTAGGTTTGCCTAATCTGTATTACTTGCCATGTACAAGGAGGTTTATTAAACTATAAAAAGAATCCTTCACCCCCATAGAGGGGGATCGCAACTTTACTTTACACGCACGTACACATTGCCCGACCAGCCTCTAGTAGCTCCATTCCTTTGTTGGTTCACCAAAGGCCGTCGGCGATTTCATATCATAGTGCGAGTGCTCCGACACACGTGGACATAGGTCTCTTCGTTGACCAAACCACATATACATTTCTCTTGTCTTCTTCTTCTTAACTCTTAACCCAAATTTCGACATCATCATCAAACTCACCCTAACTCTTCAGGAGAATTTCCGACTGCCTCTTCCACTATCTCTTCAAGAGGTTTCTCGTATTACCTCTTCAAGAGATTATCTTTTCAGGAAGATTGTTTACTACATCCTAGGGATGTTGTCCACTACTTCGCGAGAAGATTTTTCTCCCACTTTAGAAGGTTTTTCTAATGCCTCTTCAGGGGTTTGTTTACTACCTCTTCGGAGATTCATTTTTTGCTTTACTGCATCTTCAGGAAGTTTGTGAACTACCTATTCAAGAGATTTCTCTACTTCTTCTGCTGGAGCTTCCTTTATTGCCTCTTTAAGACGATTTTTCATCATTACCTCTTCAGGAGGTTCTACATATTGTCACATGACATATATACATATATTAATTTTTCAAGTTAGATAATTAGTCTATGGCAAAATTTAAATAAGAATAAATATAAATACATTATAGGCAACAAATAAATTATAAACAAAATTATTTTTCTTACCCTTTGATATAACCAACTCGGTGTATTGAGCCGTGCAGAAAATGTTTCCAATACTAGTAAATAACTGCAATTACACAAATAGACACAAGAATTTAAATAGTTCAACAAATTGCCTATGTCCACTATGAAAGGGAGAGCAGATTTCTAATTGAAGAGTTTGTACTTATCAAACACTCACTGAAATTTACACAAATTTCACTACCGTACACTTCAACTCTCTGCTTGTACTTATATCAACTCATCTTTGTGGCTATTTATAGGCAGTTTTCAATCAACAATAAGAAAGTTGCCAATAAATATCAACTGGATGGAAAATCCATTTTCATGACTTTAGTTTGACGTGAGCAGGTGGACATCCATCCATTGCCACCAAGTATTCACAACACCTTGCAATAAATATATATTTAGTAAACAAAATAGAGTTTACTGCCAAAATAGCACTAATTTTTAAATTAATTCTCGAACTAGCACTCATGAATCATGATAAAGAAACTCCCATTATAGTACTCTTTAGCCATCTCACCTATTATTTAATGAAACTTGTGACTTTTCTCTTGGATAAATTGAGTAACCCAATATATATATATATATAAACAATGTGCTGTGTGCATATGACTTTTGCGAGAAAAAATTAAAAGAAAAATAAATAAAAATAAATAACAATAACAAAACAAAACTCAATGACCATTCAAATGTTCTCGTGCATTTGCACTGCATTAGAGGAGAAATAGGAATGTAAGTTGAGTTATCCAGAGTTGTTGGCTTCCCAAAGGGAGGTTAAGAGTTCGAAATCCTCAGGGGTCGTGTGAGTGGTTGGAAGGACAAGTCTCAAGTAACTCGACAAAACGTATCCAGCGCTTGATGTGGGTTACTGCCCAGTCACCTCCCTGATAATTTAACTGGTGCGTGTGTTTTGGGTTGGTACCAGTATTTACCTTTGTCCAACTCCATAAAAACGACAATAAACCATTTAAAATACTGACGGAAAACCCGAAGTTATGGAAGACAGACTGATGGGGTTTGTCCTTGTATTCCAAAAAGAAATAGGAATGCAATATACCACCATCATAACAGAGTTAGCTTTGGTTTCTTACTGTTTTTTTTTTAACATTTCTATTTTTCTTATCCTTGGTTTTAATTTGTCTTTTAAGACTTAAATCAATTTGTACTTCTATTCTTTCTTCTTCTTTTTTTTCCCCTTGGATCTTGCACCAAAGATTGTTTCCATTCGCATTGAATATGTGCACTGTGTTTCGCTACAAGTTTTATCGTTTCCATATTTTGTATATTACACTACTTGAGAGTATAATTGAGTTTTCGGTCTAGGATTTTTCTAAAAGAAAATTATATATGACACTACGTAACTTTTTTTTTTTTGGTGGCATAATGCAACCATAGATAAAGTGGAATAAGTAATTCTCTAACAGGAAATTCACATTTTTATTAAATATAATAGGTTGGGTGGTAAAAGAATACTATAATGGGAATTTCTTTGTCAAAAATATTAGTTTGGGAATTTGCTTGGAAGTCAGTACTATTTTGGCAGAAAACTCAATAATCCTCACCCTCATGGTGAACCTAAATTCACGTTGAACCCAGGAGGCCACGAGTTCAGCCATTCTAACTTGCCAAAAAGGATATACCTAATAGTAGAAAGTATGAAATTAATTTCCATCTCAGCGGACGTTCCTATATTGCACTTGAGACCAATCCAAAGTTCGCATAATTTACAAACGGATACTCCTCTGTCACCCATTTAGTATAATCGGATTACTTCACTCCAAGATCAATATGCCAACCTCTTGGTCTGTAAATGAACACACGAGGAGAGAGAGAGAGAGAGAGAGAGAGAGAGAGAGAGAGAGAGAGAAGAGAAGCAACTCAACATTACAAAACACTTTCAGGTAAATAGAAAGCAAATCAACATCAGAGCCATTCCTTCGGATTGATGCATGCATCCAATAATTTCCATTCTTCACTTCCCTCTTCTGGGTGCTGCAGAAAAAAGAAAGAAAACTTATGATAATGGCTGCACAAATTTCAATTCTAAATTAAAATTATCAGACAAAATAATGATACAATAAAGATCAACAAACTTGAATAACAGCTTACGTGGTCATATTCCCACCGTGCAGTTAGTGGTAGAGAAACAAGAATACTCTCAATTCGACCACCTGTCTTGAGACCAAATGTGGTTCCCCGATCATAAACCTTGAATTCGAGGGAAAAGAAAATGGCCCAAGTTAGAAGTGATATTTAAGTATATATGTCCCTGGATCTTCAGAGCTAGTTCTTATACCAAGTTAAATTCTACATAGCGCCCCCTCCGGAGTTGCTGCCATGCCTTGTGCTGCTCTGTGTATGGCATATTCTTCCTTTTCTCTATTATTGGCATGTATGCAGGAACTACCGAATTCGCACACTCTGCAAGTTAAAAGTAAATATGCATGTAAAAAAAACTAGGGTCCACTGAATTAGCAAAAAAAAAATTCTCAATGAAGCCAAATATTTAACCTCTCTAGTTCCCATTGTTGCCTAGAGGAAAAAAATATTACCAGTCGCAAATGAAAGAAGCATCTCTTGGTCGTAGTTATTAAGATCATCAAAAAATATTCCACCAAGCCCTCGCCTCTCACCCCGGTGCTGCATACAACACCAATAGGCAGTATAAAACTAAACTATGTACAAACTACAATAATTAGAAAATTCGAGACAAAGCATAGCAATAGACACAATAAGACTACACAACAAATTTTGAAACACCATTATGAACTTAATAATTAAGATACCATCTGTGGTTTGACATACCATCTAATCAAACCCAATGCAAGGCTTTCATATCACTCTGATTGAGAATCAACCAGTGATTTGAAGTAGAACTGCCACTAGTCAGGCTTGCATGAGTTTGGAATCACCGAGTCTACTAGTGTCCTAGGAGACCCAATTATAACTCACACATTATTACTTCCACTTTTAACCATTTTGTTTATATTAACTGAAGTATTAACAATAAAATGTTAAGGCAACGTTACAGAAACTAAAGTTTAAGAGAAAAATTTAATCTAATAAATACTTGCTTAACTAAAATTCATATGGCATGTCAGGAAGTGAACACGGCACAACCCTTCATTCTGAAACCAACCCTGTTTACCAGCTCTATGTTGCATGAACACGTCAGAGACCGTGAAGTACCCATGTTAGGTGCAAAGTGAAATGGGTACAATTTATTGTTGTGAGAAATGGGTTGAAGAAATATATTCCCAACTATATGGGGAAAGATAAAGTTGATCTGTACCAGCCAAGCATCTCCCAGAGAATAGTGGAGGAATAATCTTAAAGCAAGGGAGGCGTCCTTGACAAAACATGTTGCATAAACAAACGTTTCCACCCCAGAGCATAAAATGTTACCAGAAATCAGTCGACTAACGATCCCCGTTTGGAATGATTGTTCCAGATCATGGCACCCTAGCGACCTGAATCGCCTCTTCTGGCATTCCAGCTTTAAGTCACGTGATATTGTAAAACACCACCAAAATCTTGTGATATTGTAAAGATACTACCTACCCATTTAGGCTTTGACTTTTAATAGGGGTATATATGTAGATATACATATAGATGAACATATATGAAAATGGTCTAGAATATCATTTCACATTTCAATCTACTATACTTTGTTCCATCTTAGCACTCCGGAGAAGTGTACCCCAGCGTAGTACCACATTTCGTAGCCGGTGGCAATCCCTGTTCCCAATCTCGTTCCTCAAACCGAATCGATCCGCGATCCGGCTCTCCAGTAGTTCCAGATAACCTCTTGTCTAGTTATTTGATGAATCAAGTACCTAGACACACATCTGCATCCAATTGAATAAATGGATAACATGCAGGTTTGGGCAGGCATTGGGTGAGAAAGTGGAAACTCTAATTCAAGCTTCAAAGTTGAGAAACCCGGTCTCCTTGTCTGCAAATCACCTTCTTAACATACTATCCTTCTGTCAATTTATTAATGCTACTTAAATAAACCAGGAACTCAAAGAGAGAGAGAGAGACCTCAATAAAGTACCACAACAATGACTGCCATCTTTACATGCAGGGATATATAGGATGTAGGGGATGCAATAGTAAATGCTCAAACAAGTAAAGCAAGAGGTCACAGGTTTGAGTATGAGAGTAGAACTTGGTGCAAAAAATGCCATAGATAAGGTTTATATGTAGTGTACCTTTCTAAGAACCACCATTGGTTATGGCTCTTTAGATATATGGCATGTGATCGACCTAACAAGAGCTCTACAACCCATAATATGCTTTTATGCAAGCAGAGTACAATAATACACAGCTTCCGATGACTAAATGAGAAGTTCTCAGACACAACCAACAGGCTCTTCCATTGGTTGTGTTAAACAGTATCCACATTCTTTTATATAGCAGATGATAAGTGCCTAAACATTGCATATTTAGGTCCCTAATTCTTCCTTTGTTCTATGATAATTGTGATTCTTAGTCCCTTTATGTGGTTTTTGTAAAAATTGAAGCCTTCACAAAAAATGTGCAACAAATAAGAGGCAAAGCTGAAAATCAGAATAGTATCGAAATTGCATTTCGATGCATCAAAATTCTTAGGGCCTGTTTGGCTTTCGAGCTTCTATTCTCAGGTTTTCTCACACTTTTGAAGGGGTATTTGTGACGCAAGACACTCAAATAAAATATGAATATGGACGAAAATTTGATGAATAATTTAAGAACATTCTTGGAGTCCACCAAGAAAAGAGACGAACTCTTGAAATCCACCAAGATCTATTGGAGTCCATCAATACCTTGAAAGCTCTCAAAGAAAAAACTCAATATTTTTTATTCATGATCATAAGTTGTCCAATACAATTCTGTACCACCTTATTTATAGCTAAATAAAAGTCTCCTAATTTATGAAACTCCCTAAAAGATATAGCAAAATTAAAATCTCCTAATTTGATAAATATGATAAGATTTCTAGAGATATAGTTTCCTAAAGATAAAATCTCCTAATATATAGTATTCCTTGAATAAAGAATCCTACTATATGGAAATAAATAAAATAACTAAATACAATTGCCTCCCGTGTCAAATATGTAAATCACAAAATTGCCCTTTTGTTCCCCATCATTTCTCACTGTCTTCGAAAAACTCGACTCCGACAAATTAGGACAGTGGTTATGCCGTAGAAAGCGAAGAACATCCGTGTATATGTAGCTGCGTTTGGAATGGACAGATGGAGGAAGAGCGAACACTGCTGCAGACACGAGCTTATTAAGTCCAATACTCAAAGGAATTTGACAATACTTGTCAGTGTGAAGACTAGCAGCATGTGGGACATTATTGAGGGGCGGCAACTCTGACGAAAGCTCCTTCAGTGTTTCCTGGTGAATAACTATTGGTAAGCTATTGACCTCAAGTGAAGAGTCAACCAACTTAGTGGGAAGTGCCTTAGGTGTGTCGTCGTGAATAATTTATTTGGCGCACACCAGACCCGATATTGCGTTTGTTGTTAGTGTGGTCAGTTAATACATGCATGATCCAAAGCAAATTCATCTTGGTGCTGTGTTCAGAATTATCAGATACTTAAAGTCTGCACCAGGAAAAGGATTGTGCTTTGCTAGATATGGTCATACTTTAGTTGAGGCATATTCTGATGCTGATTGGGTCGGGCCCATTACCGATAGAAGGTCAGCCACGGGTTATTGTACATTTGTGGGTGGTAATCTGGTTAATGGAGGAGCAAGAAGCAATCAGTGGTAGCTAGGTCTAGTGCTGAAGCAAAATTTAGAGCTATGGCACAAGGAGTGTGTGAATTGTTATGGGTCCAAATTATACTGTCAGATCTTGGATTTAGGCCGGTTGATTCAATGAAGTTATACTGTGATAACAAGGCTGCTATTGAGATTGCTCGCAATCCGGTTCAACATAACCGCACAAAACATGTAGAAATTGATAGACACTTCATTAAAGAAAAGCTGAATAATGGGTGCATATGTACCCCGTTTGTGAGGTCTGGAGAACAATTAGCAGATGTTATGACAAAGAGTCTTGCTGGTCGGCCATTCCACTACATCCTTAGCAATGAGAGATATCTTCGCACGAGAGATATATTCGCACCAGCTTGAGGGGGAGTGTTGAGAGTTGATATTATTGTTTTAGCCTTATGATTTGTTTTATGTTTTTCCCTTCTCTAAGGGTACTCTTGTAATTATATTAGTTGATTGTTGTCTAATAAAATCAAGGGGAGTCACATTAGGGCTCTCCAAGCTTTTGTGAAAACTCAACAGTTTTCACATCCATTTGATGTAACTCTATATCATAATGAGCTACAAGTGCCATGATAATTATAAGTGAGTCCTTCTTAGATACCGGAGAGAAGGTCTCTTCATAATCAATGCCCTCTTTCGGAGTGAAACCTTTAGCCATAAGTCTGGCCTTATATCTCTTGATGTTGCCTTTAGCGTCGCGCTTGGTCTTAAAGACCCATTTACAGCCGCTTTCTTACTATTATTAGGCAATTCAACGAGATCCCAGACACCATTTTGGTCCATCGCTTTCAACTCTTCATTTATAGCATCGATCCATTTACCAGAATTATCACTTTCCATGGCTCGTGAAAATGAAATTGGATCCTTATTAATCCCAATATCAAAATCAGATTCTTGTAGATACACCACATAATCATCTGAAATGGCAGGTCTCCTTTCTCTCTGAGATCTCCTCAGAACTGCTGGTTGTGGTGGTTCTATATTATTTTTAATGGCAATATCCTCGTGAAGGGGTGAATCATTTCCATTATGTCGTTCGTTTGCCTCAACTGGTTGAATAGCTTGAGGAACAACAATTTCTCGAGAAGGAAAGGGTCGTGGGATATCCACTCTTATTTCTTCGAGATTTAACTTTCTTGATTCATCACTCCCATTAACTTCGTCATTCTTTAAGAATCTGACATTACCGGTTTCCACAATTCTCAGACTATGGTTAGGACAATAAAATTTGTACCCTTTGGACTTATCCGGATAACCAATGAAATATCCAGATATGGTCCTTGAATCTAACTTTTTTCTCATATGGATTGAAGATCCTTGCTTCTGCTGGACAACCCCAAACATGTAAATGTCTCAAACTAGGCTTCCTACTAGTCCACCACTCAAAAGGAGTTGTTGGGACTACCATACTAGGAACCATGTTCAAGATATACATTACAGTCTTTAATGCTTCACCCCACAATGAAACAGGTACAGTTGAAAAACTCATCATACTCCTAACCATATCCAAAAGAGTACTATTACGCCTTTCAGCAACTTCATTCTGCTGTGGTGTACCTGGCATTGTGTATTGAGCACAAATGCCATGCTTTTCGAGAAATTTGGCAAATCGGCCAGGATGATGGCCCGTCTCATCATATCTACCATAGAACTCACCACCTCGATCAGACCTCACTATTTTAACCTTTCTATCTAACGGTCTCTCGACCTCAGTAATGAACACCTCAAGGATGTCAACGGCCTAAGACTTTTCATGTATTAGATATACATAACCATAGCGAGAAAAATCATCTATAAAGGTGATAAAGTACCTCTCTCCAGCAAAACATGGAATGGAGAGTGGTCCACAAATATCTGTATGAATTATCTCAAGAAGCTTAGTACTTCTTGTGGCACCTTTCTTAGTGTGTTTAGTTTGCTTTCCCTTAATGCAATCCACACACTTGAAAATCAGTGAAGTCTAGGTTATCCAAGATCCCAATCTTCACCAATCTCTCAATTCTTTCCCTGGAGATATGCCCCAATCTTTTATGCCACGGGATTGAAGAGTTTTCATTAACTAGGCCACGTTTTGAACCAACATTCGAATGCAAGGCTGTTAAAGATTGTGCAAACTCATGATTCAAGGAAATTTTATATAAACCATCACATAAAATACCAGAACCAACCATAATAGAGTTTAACATTAAACTGAGTTTTGCACAACCAAATAAAACTGAATATCCAGAAATATCTAATCTAGATAAAGAAACTAAATTCCTAGAAATCGAAGGAACATAAAGAGTGTCCATAAAATCCATCTAATGATCCGTCTCCAAGAAAAGGCGGTAAGTTCCAATAGATACCACTTCCTCTTTGAGACGGTTCCGCATATAGACAAATCGTTCACTTTCCTTCGGGTTCCGGTTGTAAGGAATCCTTGCATTGAATTTGTTATGTGAGTCGCGGCCCCAGAGTCACTTCACCAAGTATTAGAAGGAACTTTAGCAAGATTTGATTCATAACATACAAAAGAAAGATTGATACATAAACCAAGCTTTACACTTGCTGCAGTCCTTTCTTGCCACAAAAGTAACATGTGACAATAAACTTTCCACAGCCCTGGCTTCTTTCCTCCGGTCCATTTCCTTTACTTGGTGGAATTCTCTTTCCTTTCACAAACTTTCCTTTCTTTTTAGCTTCATGAGTTACAGCCAGCACAGAGTAGGGTCCTTCTTGCCTTAATCTCACTTCCTCTTGAATGCACATACTAGTCAACTCATTCAAATTCCACTTGTCTTTATGAGTGTTATAATGAATTTTGAATGGGCCGAACTGCGGAGGGAGCGAGTGGAGAATAAACTGTACCAAGAAGGATTCATCCACCTGCATTCCTAGTGCTCGAAGTTTTGCAGCTTTGTCAGTCATACAGAGGATATGTTCCTGAACTCCTCTATTACCATCATATTTTACAGTAGTTAATTATGCCATAAGTGTGCTTGCTAGTGACTTATCTACTGATTTAAAACGTTCTTTAACAGCAGTCAAGAGTTCCAATGTGCTATTAGTTTGAGGGAGGGAAGTCTTGATATTTTAGCCATGGTCATCCTCATAAACATAAGACTAAGTCTGTTCGATCTCTCCCAGGCTTTCAAAGTGTCAACCTGTACTGCAGTACTATCGGCAGTAACCTCCTCAAGTTTTTCAGCCAAAAGTGCCATGTCGAGGTCTAACACACCTAGTGTGAATTAGACTTGTTCAGACCATTCCGAAAAGTTTGACCCATTAAGAGTTGGAATGCTAGATGCATGAGAGTGCAACGAAGCGGGAATAGTCACTGAAATAGGACAATGCTCACGTTAAGGCCTTGAGTCTATCTTTAATATAGAATTATAAATTCTAAACAGATGAACTATTAACATCACTACAGTTTCTCCTTTGGGCGAAACCGTAGTATATCTAGTGTCCACTCTATAGGTGCAAAATATTATCACCTATATAGGTCTAATGTAATTTATGTCACGTAATAGTTAGTCATGTTACCTTTGGGTATCCAATTCTACACTACTAAGTAACACAAATTACATTACCCTATCCAGTTCATAGTTAGTTGAAAGTGACTCTCCTTTGGGCTAGTCCCAATCTCCCAACTATGACTGCAATTGAGAATATTATTGTCTTTTATGTCACCCTTATTTGATGAATCTTTAATGTAGTTTTATATTCATAAGACTCACTAACCTAGGTCACTTTAGCGGCTACCAAGTTAATAAACGCTATAAAAATAAAACTAACCAATAATATTCTCTAACCTTTTTATTAGATTTATTATTTAATTGCTAAAGTCATCATTTACTAATTCAATTACTAATTTAATGAAAATAATAGTAATTTCTAATTTTTCTTTTATGTAATTGAATTTTCTGTTCTAAAATTGCATATTCTTTATCACTTTTATTAGAGTTATTATTTAATTGCTAAAATTGTCATTTATTAACTCAACCACTTCCATAATACAAACAATAAATTTAAACTTTCTTTTATGTGGTTGAAATCTATTCAATGACAAAGAATAAACAATAACTCTAAATTATCACATAATCCAATATTAATCCCATGACAAATTTTATTCAAAAGTAAATTGGGTGAGCAACTTACAATGTGATATACTCTTCCTGTACATACACACTGATATAAACAAGCAAATCATTAAGTAGAAGACTTTAATCATGTGTACAATAGCCAACCATGTATATACCCAAACTAATTTCAATCACGCTCTGTGATACACAATTAAGTCTCATAAAAAGAGTTCATTCATAATTAAAACTGAATGAACACCAAGATATGAAAAATCCGAATCTCATATAATCTTAACACGTATAGACTGATTTATAGGTAACCAACACATGGGTTAAACTTTTAGTGGATCACATACACAGTGATAAAGTCTCCTCATATATATGAATGCTTTCATAGAACTAAAATGTATGAATTGATTTTGCTAATACACAAACGTGTACCGATAAATATATATATATATATATACACACATACACTTATACACGTACAGATGAACAGATATATATGAGAAGATCTAATTTAACAACTTATTCTAACATACATATATTCAAAACATGGCTCGGATACCAACTGTTAGACTTTAATTGATAAAAACTATCATGCGGAAATAACTTTAATTTGCCAAGATCTTGAATACAACACACCTTAAGAATTAACATATAAATTTACATACCATTATTTGCCATTGAAATTGGTAGGGACGGAATTGGAACCCCTTGGATTGAACTTTTATTCTAGGCTTCTCCTTCTTCTCTCTGTCTCTCAAATATGCACACCCTTTTACTATAATTGATTGAAGGTTAACTTTCAAGGGGAAAGGTGTACCTTTTATAGAAGAGAGAAGAGGGCCTTTTAATGACTGTCATAATGACAGTCTTGAAATATGTAATGACTTTCATAATAATGTCTTGAAATATGAAAAGTCCCTTATTTAATGACTGTTGAAAGATGAACCATTCAATCATTAGTTCTCCTAACAATCAATAATACATATATATACATTAACTGTGATAAGTTTCTATTGGCTAAATAGTTGGTGGAGTCCAACTAACATAGAAAGCTAGTGGGCCACATTTTATAGGACTTTTAAAAGTTACATAGGATCTTATAGATGATTCCAAACCATCTAGGGAGCTGCAAAGGAGGTTGAACTTGAACATGAAGAGGTAGTGTTGAAGGAAGTTGTCAAGTTGCTAGATAAGGGTATCATTTACCCCATCTCCGATAGCAAATGGGTAAGCCCTATCCAAGTGGTACCGAAGAAATCCCGTATTACGATTGTTGAAAATGCGGGAGGAGACTTAGTTCCAACACGCCAAACCACAGGTTGGCGAGTGTGTATTGATTATCATAAGCAATGTTACCCAGACTCGGGTACGCGTGTCGGGTATGTAGATGTATCCGGAGGTCGGACTTGTCAAACTCCCAAATATTAGGATAAGGGAACTCGGCAAAAAAAGGATCCATAACGGGGTACTGGTACGGGGACATGTCTATATTTAAGTAAATATTATAAATTTATATAATAGTTTTGCATATTATGCAAGGAAAAAAATCAAGTATTTTAATTTTAATACTTTTAAAATAGGGTCATAGTTTAAATACTTTTAAAATAGGGTCATAGTTTAAAAAGTGTCTAAATATGATAAGAAGACTTTTGAGTCTAGAAAACAAATTTCCTCTTTAGATTATATTTTTTCATAGCAAGCCATGTCCGACATGGTACGAAACAAGTCCGACACATATCCCATGTCAGTATCCTTGTCATACCCACGTCGACACGGGTACGGCACCTTTGATGCCAAGTCCAGGTAACATAGATCATAAGTTGAACTCATCAACTAGGAAACACCATTTTCCGCTACCATTTATTGACCCAATCTTAAAGACGTTAGCAGATCAAACCTTCTATGGTTTCCTTGACGATTATTCCGGTTATAACCAAGTCCCCGTCTATCCTGGTGACCAAGAGAAACCACTTTTACATGTCCATTCGGCATATTCGCTTATCGTCACATGCCTTTTTGGGTTATGAGATGCACCGGCAACCTTTCAAACGTGCATGATGTTCGTCTTCTCCGACATGGTGGAGAAATTCTTAGAAGTTTTCATGGATGACTTCACGGTCTTCGGTCCTTCCTTTGATGAGTGTCACCAAAATCTAACTTTAGTGTTGAAGAGATGTCAAGAAACCAACCTAGTTCTAAGTTGGGAAAAAGCCATTTTGGGGGAAGAAAAGGCATAGTCTTGGGACACATCGTGCCAAGAAGAGGAATAGAGGTAAATAAGGGCAAAGTTGATCTCACTGCTAGTCTTCCACTACCCACTTCGCTAAGGCAAATTCGTTCCTTTCTTGGACATGCCAGCTTCTATAGACAGTTCATCAAAGACTTTAGGAGTTTAGGCCTTAGTGAGGCCTGATTCCATAGGAGTTTTTTTTATGTTTCCACGAGATATCCTCGATGAGGAGCTAAGGTACTTGAGGTTCATGGTCCAGTTTAGGCTCGACTCCTAGATGCTTGAAGCTTCCTCAAACTGGACTCTTAGTTTGGTGCACAAAATGGCATAAACATATATTTGGAAAGGGAAAAGAAAAACGAAAGGGGGGTGTATGTGGGCGTGGGTGGGGGAAGAAGAGCTAAAAAATATATATATATATATATATAACGAGAAAAACAAAAAGAAATAAAAAGGCATAGAAACAAAGAAATATAAAGAAGAAAAAAGAAAAGTGAAACAAAGTAAAAACAAAGAGAGTGAGAAAAGCAATCGAAGAGGTAAAAAAGGAAAAACAAAGGAAACAAAAATAGATGATATATATTTCCAGGAGATAGAGGAGCTTTTAACAAATATACATTTTGAGCAGGGGAGGATACAGGAAAATGCAGTAGGACGGTTTGATAGGAGCGAAAGCAGGAAGTTAGGATGGGTTGAAATGATATGAAATCAACTTGTGTTAGGTTAAGTTAATAAGGAAAAGAAAATTTGTTAGACCCAATATTTAGGATGGGTTGGATTCCAATTGCGTCAATATTCGTTCAGTTGCACTTTATATGAAATCTATGACTTGACTCATGGTAGGATGAATTAGAATGCAATTATTGCAAGAATATGTATACTGCAATCCAAACAAATATACAATTTTTTTTTAAGTAAGGTGGGCTTAGGATTACATTTTTTCCAATATATAAGGTAGTGCTATAAAAATCAACACAAACTCATAAAATAGGGGGGTTCTACAATTTTAGAGGGGGCATAAATGTATATTTTATATTTCCTAGGGTATATTCCAAAATTTCCAAAACTTTAGGGGGGAGGGGCTTGAGCCCACCTTTGCCCTCAAGTACACCCGCCCTAGATTTTAAGTCTTTATATAGGATGGGTTGTTCCTGAGAATACCCATTGCATTCATATATGCCATATTTGAACAATGAATTTGGAGTAAGAGTCAATATGAGCCTGGAGACAGCATTACAAGAGTCCGATCGAAGGTTGGTTATCTATGAATATGGTCTTTGGATGAAGCTTTTCATAGATGCTCGCCAGTCCACATTGTTACGTTGTACTAGACTTACATGATTTCCCAAAAGATATGCATTCTCTAGATGCTTCATTCTAGAGTTTCTAGATGAGCCTTGAGTATTGTTGAGAGTTATTTTGTATTTCTCGTATTATCTGAGGACTAATGTGTAATTCTCTTTATTTTCTCTGTATTGATGTTTAATATAATAATAGAGAGAGAGTGATTACTCTCTCTAAGCCTGTAAAGTATTTTCTCTGAAACTTAACAGTATCAGAGCCACCCTAGTTTGGGTTTCACCATCTCAACATCAACCACCACCTTGCGCCGCTACATCCACCACCATACCACCTTCGTCGACCACTTCCGCCACCCCACAGCCATCGCCAACTCCACCATCACCTTTCCTAATCACGTCACAGCCTCCTCGGCCTACTAAGGGCTGCGCCGCACCCCACTGCCATAGCCGAACACCACTAGGGCCTCCCACTACTCTTGACGAACCCCACCAAGGCCCCACCAGCCCTCACAGACACTATTCTAGCCTGAAGTTCAATTTTTCCTTCCGACCCTCTCATATCTCTTCCTTGAATGGTTTTAAGTGGTTTATTACTTTTATCGATGACTTTTCTCATACTACCTGGGTGCATTTGATGAAAAACAAGAATGAAGTGTTTTCTATTTTTAAAACATTTCATAAAATGATATGTACTCAATTTAGCACTGTTATCAAAATTGTCCGTTCTTACAAAGGAGGAGAGTATATTTATGGTGGTCTTCAAGATTATTTTTCTAAGCAAGGGAGGATCCACCAAACTTTCTGCACTAATACTCTTCAACAAAATGGCGTTGTTGAGCGAAAGAATCGTCATTTGTTAGAAACTGCTAGGTTCATGATGTTTTCAACGCAAGTTCCAAAGTCCCATTGGGGGAGGCTATTTTAACTGCTGCCTACCTTATAAATCAGTTACCCACTCGTGTCCTCGACAAGAAATCTCCTATTGAAGTTCTTAAACCATCATCTTTGTTTACTATTTCTCCCAAAGTCTTCGGATGTGTCTGTTTTGTACACAACCACTCTCTGTCCCGGAAAAAATTAGACCCTCGTGCTATTAAGTGTGTTTTTCTAGATATTCCCCCACTCAAAAGGGATATAAGTGCTATCATCCTCCTTTGCGTACGTGGTATGTCTCTATGGAAGTTACCTTCCATGAGACACATTCCTACTTTCAGTCTCCATAGTCACCTCTTCAGGGGGAGAGAGAGAGTAAGGAAGAGATGCATGGTACTATTATATGCATTGAATGAGTTGAAAATGAGAGAGTGGAGGGGGAACCTAAGAAAAGTGAGGAAGAGAGGAGTGAGGGAGAAAGAGAACAAACTACAGAGAAGGGGAAACAAAAAGAGTTACTGACATACTCAAAGAATAAGGAGAGGAAACGATTTGGGGCATCAGAGATGGAGGCTATTCCTTTCCTTTCACTACAGCCAATTACTTCTGGTGATGATGATGGTTCAGGTATTTCTAGTTTCCCAATTCCCATTCCTGATCCTAGTGATGATTTAGACATTCTCATTGCTCATCAGAAGGGTATTAGGGCATGTACCAAACATCCGCTCTCTAACTTTGTTGCATACTCTCGTTTGACTCCATCCTATAGAGCTTTTGTGTCCAAAATTTCCTCTATTTCTGTTCCTAATCATGTCTAGGAAGCTCTGTCTGATCCTAAGTGAAAGTCCGCCATGGTTCAGGAGATGAAAGCACTCTCCAAAAAAAGCAGTTGGGAATTAACAGAATTACCTCGGGGAAGAAGACGGTAGGGTGCAAGTGGGACTTCACTGTGAAACACAAAGCCAATGGAACAATGGAGAGGTACAAAGCAAGGTTAGTGGCCAAGGGATTTACCCAGACTTACGGGGTAGATTATCAGGAGACCTTTGTTCCAGTGGCCAAGATAAACTCGATTAGAATCTTGTTGTCTCTCGCAGCAAACTTGGAGTGGCCTCTACATCAGTTTGACGTAAAAAAATGCTTTCCTACATGGTGACTTAGAGGAGGAGGTGTACATGGATGTTCCTCTGGGCTTTGAAGACACCAAGACAAAAGGAAAGGTATGTCGTCTCAAAAAGTCTTTGTATGGCTCAAGCAATCACCTAGAGCATGGTTCGATAGATTTTCAAAAGCCACGATTAGGTATGGATTTAAACAGAGCCAAGGGGATCATACACTTTTCATAAACACTTTTCAGGAGGTAAGTTAACTGCTTTAATTGTTTATGTGGATGACATAGTCCTCACAGGGAATGACTTAGAGGAAATGGGACAGTTGAAAGTTCATCTAGCTAAGGAATTTGAAATCAAGGATTTGGGGAGCTTAAAGTACTTCTTAGGAATCGAGGTCGCACGGTCTCAAGAGAGAATATTTATTTCACAGCGAAAGTATGTATTGGATCTGCTGGAGGAGACAGGAATGCTTGGATGTAAGGCAACCGATACTCCAATGGATCCAAATTTGAAACTGACTGATGATCCAAGTGGGGAATTAGTTGACAAGGGAAGATATCAGAGACTCGTAGGCAGACTGATTTATCTTTCTCACACCAGACCGGACATTGCCTTTGCCGTGAGCGTAGTTAGCCAATTTATGCACTCTCCAAGACAGACCCGCCTTGATGTTGTTTTTCAGATTGTAAGGTACCTCAAATCAGCTCCAGGAAAAGGGTCTTTGCTAAGCATGGTCGTACCCAAGTAGAAGCTTATAGCGATGCGGATTGGGATGGGTCAGCATCTGATAGAAGATCGATTACAGGGTATTGTTCCTTTGTTGGTGGTAACCTTGTTACCTGGAGAAGCAAAAAGCAGTCGGTAACAGCTCGATCGAGTGCAGAGACAGAGTTTCGAACCATGGCACAAGGGGTGTGTGAGCTACTGTGGATTCAAATTATTTTAGTTGACCTTGGATTTGGGCCTAAGGATTCAATAAGGTTATACTGTGACAATAAGTCAGCGACAGCATAGCTCACAATCCAGTGCAACACGATAGGACCAAACATGTTCAAATTGATGGACACTTTATTAAGGAGAAGTTAAATAGTGGAATTATTTGTACTCCATTTGTAAAGTCAAGGAAGCAGTTGGCTGATGCTCTAACTAAGAGTCTCCCTAGTAGACCTTTTTATTTTATTCTTAGCAAGCTGGGTATGAGAGATATTTTTGCACCAGCTTAGGGGGAGTGTTGAGAGTTATTTTGTATTTCTCCTATTATCTGAGGACTTATGTGTAATTCTCTCTATTTTCTCTGTATTGATGTTTAATGTAATAATAGAGAGAATGTGATTATTCTCTCTAAGCCTGTAAAATATTTTTTCTGAAACTTAACAACTATACGTTGGGCTGCAAGTTCCGGGGGATTTGCCAGGATACTACAAGGTTTTTTATACGCTCTAGTAGAGGTTATATGAGGGTGAGTATGTGTGAGTATGGAGCACGGGTGTTGCTTCACTTTTGTCTTTAGATACCTTCTCCTCTATTTGAGGTTATTCCTCTCGAAAAGGGCCTTACTACTCTCACCAACTATGCAGCAACCTTCCAGGTAAGCTTGCAAATGATGGGCATGGGTTCAGGAGGACAATCGTCTGCAAGGATGGAGCTTTATGCGTCCGTGCATGCGTGTGTGTGTGTGTCAGTGTTCTAAAAATCGCTAGGCGCTAATCGGGCAGCAGAGCTAGCGCCGGAATTTTTTTATAAGTAAAATTAATTATATAATAGATATATATATACAAGTTATGTGGTGTTAATTAAAAATAATTATAGATTTGTGGTTCAAATAATATATATATATATATATATAAAGGTTATGTGGTGTTTTTTTGGAAATAAGTAAAGATTATTAGAAGGTTTTAATATTTAAAAAACTATTAAGGATCTCTCCATAATTAACTTAAACCTTAAGTGTACATTTGTAATAATGTTAGGGTTTTTTTTCCAAAGAGTCAGACCCAAATAAGACTCTCTAGCATTCTCACCCTAGCCCGCCTAACACCGCATAGCCCGCCTAGCCCCGCCTAGAGACCGACTAATCCACTAGCCGATTTTCGCAAACGCCTAGGGAAAATCTCGGCGGCCGGGCACCGCCTAGCGCCTAGGCCGATTTTTAGAACACTGGTATGTGTGTGTGTGTGTGTGTGTGTGTGTGTGTGGGAGGGGGGGGGGGGGGGGGGGGGGGGTTGTACAGTATATGTGGAGTCCCTCTTCGAGGTTCTCATCTCCACAAAAATGCACCCCTCCAATCTTCTTTTCCTTTCAAGTAAAAATAACAGGGGGAAAATGGATACAACAAAAGAAGTGCAAGTGCATCTAAAGATTCTAAATGGAATCAAGTACATCTTTCTCTAATATTGGAGAAAATCTTCTCCAAACCAACAATAAATCAAATTACATCAACGTGTAAGCAATAGAATACAGTCAATAATAATCGACATGGCTAACAAGAGACATACCGTGATATAGAAATAATCATCACACCACTTTTTGAATCGAGGATAGAAGCCATGATCAAACTTGTCACACGCATTTTTTTGAACCTACGAAAGAAGTCTGGCATTAACATCCTATAGGTGAAATACCCTGCATCTTTTCTTTTTCTTTTTTTCGAAAACGTAAAAGTATACATGCATCAGTAAAGAACAAAGCAGTTTTTTACTTGTGCAAAAATATGGTATGAATCAACAATGTAAATCACTTTTTGCCTCTCTTGAAAGGACTGTTCTGGACGTATAATGCAATTTTAGTAGCAATTCATCGCATGTGTGAAAAAGACACCTCCATGAGGATAATAGATTTTATTTTTCTTCTCTTCCCCGTCTTATGATGGTTGTAAGCTAAGAAGCGCGGATACCGAATCATAGTTAACATGCAAAATCTCAAAAAGTTAGCACAAGTACACAACAAATAACAAATATATATTTAAATATCTATAAGCATGTGTGACAAGAACATTAAGAGTACCTAATGTTATTAATTTTTATTCAAAAACAACGTGGTTATTTCTATTTTGAAAAGCCATATTTAATTTCACGCTTCTGAATACTCCCAACTTGTAAAACCTCTATGCATTTACCTTATATTTTGACATATATGATATGATGAGTTCAAAAATTCTAGTTATCCTCGTCATTAAGAGGCCATAACCAATGTTCTAAAAATCGCTAGGCGCTAATCGGGCGACAGAGGGGGGCCTAGCGCCTAGTGGCCTAGGCGGATTTTTTTTATAAATAAAATTAATTATATAATATATATATATATATACGAGTTATGTGGTGTTAATTAAAAATAATTATAGATTTGTGGTTCAAATAATATATATATATATATATATAAAGGTTATGTGGTGTTTTTTGGAAATAAGTAAAGATTATTAGAAGGTTTTAATATTTAAAAAACTATTAGGGATCTCTCCATAATTAACTTAAACCTTAAGTGTATATATATACTAATGTTAGGGTTTTTTTTCCAAAGAGTCAGACCCAAATAAGACTCTCTAGCATTCTCACCCTAGCCTAAGAAGCACCTACGGACACGACACGACACGGATACGCCGATACGGCATTTCTAAAAAAAGCAGGATACGATACGTTGGGGACACAATTTAAAATTTTTTTTTTTGAAATATATGTTTACCATGTCTTATCAAAATTGGCATAAAAGCACATAAATCACAACATTACTATGAAATTATCAAAAACAACAAAGCAAATGAATAAAATTCAAAAACATCTTCATTAATATGTTAATAACATTCATCAACCAAGTGTCAAAGCACATTGTCATTTGCTAACTACTAAGTAATGTATGCACTTGTCCCCCAAGTATGTCCATCTACATAAACCAAGTACCAAAAGATGCTAACTTGTGTCCACTTAGCCCAAAAAATATATTTGTGATCATGAATTAAGTTCCAAAAAATACCGACTAATTACTAAATAGTAACTAGTAGTACTATATATGTCCCCAAAAGATGTCCATCCACTCATTCTTCAATTGCCTCATCACCATCATCAGTAAATATCGGGTCGTGTTGTCGTTTTCTCTTTCGATATTGATACGAGTGCCAAAACAAAGTGTCAGTGCTCCATAGACCGTTGGTTACCCACCAATGGTGGATGAAATCAACATCCGCAAACTCTCATGACCTACTTGAGTATCCGACACGTGTCCAAAGAGTGTCGGCTTAAGAAAAACTAACAAAAAATTCCGACACGAAATTTTGAGTATCCGACACGTGTCCAAAGAGTATCGGAGAGTGTCGGTGTCGGATACGTATCCGACACTGATACGTGGGGCAAAAGAGAGTGTCGGTGCTTCATAGACCCTAGCCCGCCTAGCACCGCCTAAGCCCCGCCTAGAGGCGACTAATCCACTAACCGATTTTCACAAACGCCTAGGGAAAATCTCGGCGGCCGGGCACCGCCTAGGCCGATTTTTAGAACAGTGGCCATAACTAATTTAAACTTCCATTTTACTTCATTTTTCACCATTTATTTTCCAACAGTTAAATAAAATCACCCCAAGGCAATATACCCGAGTGTGTCTGTCATCTGTGATGTGTCACAAGTGTGTCCTCTGCATTCTAAACAAAAACACTGAAATACGACACATATTTTTAGTGTGTGCTTCTAGGTCATTGGGAAAGTAAACCAGCTATACATTTTCCATTACCATACTAAGTTCCTGACGCAAAACAAAATAACTGTAGTAATTTGAAGTTTCAACACATATTCTCCAGACAGTAATTTAGTTCATGTAAGCAAGAAAGTTCAATAACCCTCTGGACATAAACTTGGTTAAAGACGAAGAGAATTCAACATTGTAACCCAAGCCTATACCAAGTGGAAGTGCTTGACATCCTCCTCAAAGATGTAAGCAGGAGTCAAATCAGTACCACCACCAAACCACCATTGTCTTGGTGCTCCTGGAGCATCTGCATATATAGACAACGTAATCAGCATCCACACCACCATTCTCTTTTGCCAAACTGTATAGAAAATATAGCATCTACATATATATATATATATAGATATGCATGTAAGAATTCAAAAGTGCAGCCACACATGAATTATTGAATTGTCCATGAGAAGCAATATGATCCAAAGGGACAGAGCACCAAGGAGAGCAGCAGGGGTGGAAAAGAACATGGGAGATGGCAGTGAGCTGAATGTCCCAACTGGAGCAGGATTACTCAATAGGCAACAGTATATGGCCCCTTCCAATCATTTTTCCCCCCTCAAAAATGGCCCAATACCATCTGATCTTGATATTGGGGTATAAACCCTTTGTTATAATTGATCATAATTACTGTTCTTGGCTAAGAGGTTTGACATTTGTCCCTAATCAATGGTCAATACACAAATGACTTACACGGGCCCAAGCACCCAACTAATACGTATATGTGTGTTATGTGTACGTATTATAAAGAGCCCAAGCACTATAATACATATGTATAACAGCTCAGAATTTAGGCCTTTGTCATCAACCACGAAAGCAAATCAAAAAGAAGCACTAACAATGCTCTAGATGGTAAGTCTTTCTTCTGAATCTATTCAAGGCAATAGTATATCTTATTAGCACAACTTGATCGTGGTTCACTACAGGTGTCTTGTAATGTTGAAAAAATGAGTAGAAAAGTGACGGTGTGAGGTAGAAAACTTGGAGGAATTAACAATACCAAAAGTGATCTCCACTACACAAAATAATGCAGATATGCATGGATCAAATAAATGAGTTACCTTTTGGAGCATCAGTCTCAAAGTACCGATAATTAAAATGCAAAGTTGGGGCAAATGGGTTCTTTGGATGTAAAACCTGTAAAAGAAGAAGGAAAACAAAAAAAAAATGAGTGGAAGAACTTCAAATATCGTGTTCAACCAATAATAAAAAGAAGTTCAATTTACCGAGCTAATCCCAGCAGCAAAGAATGGAACAGGGCCGGGCTTGACATCAGAAGTTGGGTTAGCGGCTCTATAAGCTTCGGGAGGCATAAGGCCATAGACCACAGAGACATTGACGCCTGCCTTTTCCCAGACAGCGCCGTCCTGTAGAACCCTGCTGATACCGCCGCCACCGCCGGCCCTAGACCAGACATCCTCTTTGAACTTTCCGCCTCCGTCAACAGCCTCGATGGCAGAGCAGACAGTATCCTGGGCCTCCCTTATCATCTTCTCAAAACGAGCTCTCACAGAAGAAGAATTGGATTCTAAGAGGTTTTTGTTGACATTGTCAGAATCTCGGAGGAATGTTTGAGGCCGTTGGGACTCGAGCGTCTCTTTTTCAATCATATTGGAAACGGAACTAGTAGTAGAAGAGGATGCCCGAATTCCTCTTCTTCTTCTTCTTCGGCAAATTTGGGATGAAATGGTGGTGGTGTTGGTGGAGGAAGGAAAAGAAGGGAAGCTAAAGACATTGGTTGGAGAAGTCGAGGGAGACCTAATGCTACCAAAATAGTTGATTGGAAATGCTGTGGAGGAAGAGGAAAAGGAGAGAATTTTTGTTACCATTGTTGATAAGCTTTATTACTTCTAAATGCGCGGTTTCGTTTTCTCTTCCTACTGCTATCGGCGAGTCTGGAAAAATTAAAATTGTTTCGCCAGCGAGAGAGAGAGACAGAGACTGAGACAGAACGTTGATGATAAGGAGCAACGCAGCCCACGGGTTCGTCCGTGCTTCCTGTGGGAACAAGCCATCAATTATTGACTCAGCAGTCAGCTCCCACAGTTTTCCGTGAACTCTACAGTTTAATGTAGTAACATTTTGGTCCTAAAATTTTCGGATTGTAAGAAAAAAATAAAAAATAAATAAACAAATACACACAAAACGACTCACACGGGCAAAAATTTTATAACTACTATAAGACCCACTCCCACATATCCCTCAAAACCTTAATCTAATTCCCTTTAGTAGAACCCAGCCCTCCCCCCTCTCTTCCCGTCGACCCTTGTAGGATCCAGTGTCGGATTGTTGCCAGCAGCAGGTATCCATTGTCGTCGCGGTTGATTAGTCTTCTCTCTCCCCCTTTCTGTTTGCAATAATTTTTATTGAGGTGTGTGTTGGGCGTGCCAGAGTCCGTGTGGACTCAAAGTGGTGTGATTACCTAATCTGACTTCTAATTAAGCGATTTGTTAATTAACAATAAAACAACAGAATGTGGGCTTTCTCTACTCTGATGCAAGTAAGAAATTACAAATGAAAACTGTAAAAAGGGCGAACTAAATACAACGATTCAAAATACCTCCATAGACATCTTCTCCATTGATTGCAAAGTAGTGACTACAAATATTCAAAGTAATAAACAAAAAAAAAAAAAAATTAAATGAGCACTCTGGCTACATGGTCCTGTGATGACGTCCTTAGTCTACATGATCGTCACGTGCTTTGGGAAACCCTAATTTAGGGTGTAAACAATGCCCCCAAAACGTCTTGTCAAACGTGGCGCTATCAGTTTGATGAGACGTTTTAAATTCAAATTTTAATACCAACTGCAAATTGGCGGCGTACGGCTGCACGTGGCATCCCCCCAATAGTCCTTCCTGCCTCGTTTCCAGAATCGAGGCATACCTCTTGGGAACCCGTTCCCAAATCATAATGACCCCCTTCTCCTTCTATATAAATCCCTTTAACCCTTGTCATTTTTCACTCTTTACTTTCTTGCCTTATTTTCTCGGGAAAATTTTCTTCCTTCTTCTCAAATCTTCATGGCTTCTTCCTCCGCAACCAGTGCTTCCCAAGCCGCCGGCGCCACTTCTTCTTCCCCTGCTGCTACCGGTACTACGTCGGCGGTAAAAACAAATGCCACCGCCGTTAAGCAAGCCCTCGAGACCATTCCTGGGCTGATCAATCCTCAGGTATTGACTCCTCTTCCTCCAAGTTCTTCAATAGGACTTGGTCCTTCTTTTGATTCTTTTCCCCCAACTTCTTTAGATCCCTACTTCCCTCTGGTTGTAGAAGACAAAGAACTACTCTATCAATCCCCTAACTTTGATTGGGGCTCCCAGTATGCCCCTTCTAATCCCTTGCGAAATTGGCCTATTCCTTCTCCTGATTGGATCTCTTGGGTAGACCGATTGGCGGAGGTGAAAAAGGACCTATGGAAGGCCCTTGACATCTATGATGCCATTATGCTTAGCCGAGAGAGATTTTACCTTGATAAACCTCTCTTCTTTTCTTCTCTCTTCTTCTGGTCGACCTCGGCCAACGCTTTCTTCTTCCGTTACGGCCTTATGAGCCCAACAATTCAAGATGTTTGTTTCCTCACTGGTCTTCCTGCCCATGGTGAGGAAATTACTCCTAACCTTTCATCTGCACTTGAGTTTGAATACCCTAGGACCACATCGGGCAAGGTTCTCGTGTTATTACTGGCTTTGGTCCTTTCATCTCGGCCAGTATGGAACAAAGGGAGGTCACGGATCGAGAACATGTTGCCTTCTTGATCTATTGGCTGAACCGATTTATCCTTTGCTCGGCCTCATACCGCATAACCAAAGAGTACACCCACATCTCCCTTGCTCTTGCCTCGGGCACAAAACTTGCGCTTGCTCCTCTTATTCTTTCCCACTTATACTGTGTGATCGGCGACGAATAGTTGCCGTTTATAGTCCTAAAAATATGCTTTGTTAGCCCATTTCATATAGTTATTAGTTATTTTTTAATAAGTATTCTAAATTTTGTAGGTTTTGGAGCTTTAACTTGAAAATGCACAAAAATCCAATGATTAGTGGCTTTGGAAGTCATCCTGGGCTCAAACGGTGATTCCGGTGAAAGCTGAATGCAGTAGCAGTCTTGGATTTGAGAAATTTCTCCAGAGATATAAAATGTAGATCTTCGAGTTATGGACGTGTGGCTTCAAACAGCGAGTCAATCCGAGTTTTGAGCAAAAAGTTATGACAATTCTACGAAAGTCGCGCAGTGCAACGAAAAGGACCTCGCGCGAGCGGGTCGAGCGAGCGACCTGTGAAAAAACCAAAAATGCGTATTTTATTAAATTAAAGTGCCCAGCGAAGGTGGTTTGTGCATATGACGTCCAGAAACGTAAATATAGCTGTTTTAGTGCGATTTGACTTAGGAAAGCTTCCTAAATCCTTCCAAACTCTATATAAATCCTATTCTAAATCAATTTTGTGTTTACACATCATTACACAACATTAGATACAGCCATATACAACAAAAATTTCAGCCATTGAAGAGAGAAAAGCAAGGAGAAGAAGAAGAAGACCAAGGATTCCCATGACCTCCTCCATCAACCTCTTGCCGTTCATCAATTCTATGACCAACTAAACCTAGATCTAGGGTTTCATTGAAACCCTAGCCAAGTAATAGGGTTTTATTTATGTTTTTATTTTAGATTTATTATGTATGGATGATGATTATATGTTTAGAGGATTTTTATAAATAAATCGTACTTTTATTGATTAAATCATTACTTTCGAAGTTTATTCTTGTCTTAGATCTATTTTGACTGTGATGTGCTCAATGATCTATATTTGCTGTGCTTGTATGGATTGTTTACATGTAATGGTGCTTTATTGAATTGTGCTATCAAGTATCCGAATAGTCCATGCCTAGATTAGACGGATTATACCACAACCCTAGTTTAGTGTGGGATAATTCGTGCTAACCGAAGATGGATTATGTTGGTGCTTGAACCATAGTTATTTTCTTGACGGAGGAATTGGGCTTGTAGCTACAATTCCCCATTATCATCCAACTTAATAGGCTAAAGTAATTCATAAATATTCCTTATTATGAAGCTAGTGGTGGATTTGCAATCCTAGGTTCCTTAAACATATTTATAAAAACAATTTCAAATTGCTTTCATAATTTAGATTTACTTTTATTGTTCCTAGTTTAATTAAAATCAAATTAAAATCTGTTTTTCTTAATTAATTAGATTTAGGTTTTAAAATTAAAGTATTGTAGTATTTCAATCTCTGTGGGTTCGACCTTTACTTTCACTGCTACAAATTTTTAGAAAAGTAAAGTATACTTTTTACATCTTGATATTGACAACATCAATTTTTGGCGCTGTTGCCGGGGATTGCATTGCTACCTTTAGTTTTATAATCTTAGTTTAATTAATTCGTAAATATTATATTAGGTTTTCTTTTATTTATTTATTTATTTTTTATTTTTTTTTATTTTTTATTTTTTATTTTTATTTTTTTTTTCATTTTTGCTTTGAGTTACTAACTTTTTATTTTATTTTGTAGTTTCTCGAGTCGTCAAAATTCTAACGTTTTCGAGTGGATTAACTAATCACACCAAAGGAGCTTACGCGAAAAAAATATAAATAAAATTCAAGTAAATTGCTTCTTGTGAAACTCGCTTCAAATCACTGTAAGTCAGGGCGCTGTGACGCACTATTTGCATTAGTTTAGGGTGAATTGCACTGCATTAGCTAGGAAACCCGGGGCGCTGGGCTTGACGCGGTCATTGCATTACAGGATAATATTCATGCATCACAGTAGTTGAGTGCTTGTTATCTTAGTTGCGTGATTGCTATTTGTTTTTTTATTTGAGTCAGTTTTTGTTTTTAGTTTGTTTTCTTTTTAAGTTTATGTTTGGTACGCGTTCAAATAAACCTGAATTACATTTTATCGATCTTGAACTTGAACGTACTTTAAGAGTTAGTAAGTCCGCAACCCAAGCTTCTAGAGCTAGGTTGCAAGACGACGAATCAACGCCGATTCCGTCGTCGTTGTTTGAGGCCGAAATTCAAAGTACCATTAAACAGTTAAAGAGAACTCGAACTTTTAAAATCGAACCGATTAAAATGGCTGACGGAAATAACGGAAATAATTTAAATAATCCTAATATACCTCCTCCTCCTCCGCTTAAAGATTATTTTATTCCAACGACTTACACGCCACAGGCTGGTATCGAATTACCGGAGGCGACGGCATCTCACTTTGAGATAAAGTCGTCTACCATCTCGCTACTTCCATCATTCCATGGCCGTATAAATGAAGACCCTTATCAGCACTTAGGAGATTTCCAAGATATATGTTCTACTTTAAAAATCCAAAATTTCACTGATGATGAATTAAAATTGCGACTCTTTCCATTCTCTTTAAAAGATAAAGCTAAATATTGGCTCCAATCTTTGGAGCCAAACACTATAAAAACGTGGGAAGCATTACATACTACATTTTTACAAAAGTTTTTCCCAATCACAAGAACTAATCAGATAAGAAAATCGATAACAAATTTTGTGATGCAAGATGGGGAAATACTTTACGACAAGTGGGAAAAATTTAAAGAATTATTACGTTCGTGTCCACATCATCAGGTTCCTAAGTGTCAATTAGTTCAAGTCTTTTACGAAGGACTTATCCCCTCCGTGCGTAATACTGTCGATGTCGTTTGTGCGGGTACCTTCCTACACAAAAGCGCCGATGAGGCCTGGAAAATATTTGAAACTTTGAGTGAGAATTCGATGCACCAAGCGGTGTCAGTACGTTCCGAGGGATATCATTCACAACCTAAGAGAGAGGTAAAGTTCGAGTCAAGTCAGTCAATTGAAATAAAAGAACTATCTAAAAAACTTGACCGACTTTTAACAATGAACCAAATGATTACCTCACCCGCTCATGAAATTTGTGCATTATGTTCTGATCCTTCACATTCTATACTTGCATGTCCATCGGCGAGTCAATTTCCGGAATTTGTGGAGCAACACATTAATTCTATTCAACAATTCTCACGGAATAACTATAATCCTATGACAAATAATCCGGATGCGCCATGGAGAGGTCACCCAAATTTTTCATGGAAAAACAATAATAATAATAATAATAATAATGAGATGAGTAATTTCCCTAACGCTTATAGAACTCAACAATGTCAATACCAACAACCTCCTCCTCCACCTCCACGTAATAATGCATTTGAGGAGAAGGTGTTGGCCTCACTTGAAAGTTTTGGTCCGGTGATCCAGTTAGTACATTCCCACACCCAGTCCATTGCAAAACTGGAGTCCCAAGTGGGACAAATAGTTAACACACTAAATCGTTTAACCGAGAGTAAGTTGCCAAGTCAACCTATTCCGAACCCTAAGGGACAATACGAGGTAGGTGGTACGAATGAGCAAGTGAACGCTGTGTCAACTAGGACGACTATTCGAGAGGAAGAAGTTGTCGAGATTCCGAGGGTGGTTATGAGGGATGCAAACGTTAACTCAAATAAAGAGAGGGGTGAGGACGTGAATCAAAATAGAAAAGAAAAAGAACCGGTCCCAACTAATATTATTCCAAAACTACCTTTTCCACCAAATGTTGAGGGACCGTCACATTTGTCTAAGAAAGGGTCAAAAACAGAAGATATACTCGAGGTGTTTAAACAAGTAAAAATCAATATTCCATTCCTCGACGCTATAAAACAAATTCCCGCTTATGCTAAATGTCTTAAAGACCTATGCACTCAAAAGCGTAAATTGCGTAGTCATACTCCTAAAAAGGTCTTTCTCACGGAAAAAGTAAGTTCAATTTTTCAACACGCTCCTCCAAAGTATAAAGATCCTGGTACGCCTACTATTTCATGTGTCATAGGTGACACTATCATTCATCGGGCTCTCCTTGACTTAGGAGCTAGTGTTAACCTCGTACCTTATCACGTCTATAAACAACTAGGTTTAGGTGAACTTAAACCTACGACCGCTACTATTCAATTAGCGGATCGTTCGGTGAAAGTACCTAGAGGAATCGTCGAGGACGTCTTAGTTAAAGTTGACAAATGCTATTATCCTGTGGATTTTATGGTCCTTGATACTGAACCTATTTTCGATGCTAGAAAATACACTCCTATCATTCTTGGTCGTCCATTCTTAGCCACCGCTAATGCTCGTGTTAACTGTCGGACGGGGGTAATGAAGGTGTCGTTTGGGAACATGAACTTAAAATTGAATGTCTTTAACGCTGTTGATCAACCTCCCAAAGACGATGATTATTTAGGTGTGGAGGGTAGTGAGGTTGAACGGAATATTGAACTTACTAATGAATTGAACAGGGGTGAGGAGAATAATATAGTGAGTAATGAGCGGATGAATGCAAATAACCTGGATCCTAACGATGAATTTACTCGGAAGGTGAGAAATCAATGTGAATATGAGCAAAATGAACCGTCAATTGAATTAATCCAAAGCGACGTTATTTCTGCTTACCACCGAGCTCTTCCTGATATCCTTAGGGGTACAAAATCTGAGTTACGGCCTCCATAAATCTTGAGCTAGAACGGTCTAGCTGAAGACGTAAAAGTTAGCGCTTCTTGGGAGGTAACCCAAGCTTTAATTCATTTATTTTAATGATTTTTGACTATTTTTGGGTCGTTTTGGTCTGTTTTTGAGTTTTCTGAACAGGTTTGAGGGTCGGGGATAATTTATTTTGAACTTATATACATTTTTATACTAAAAAAGAGGAAAAGACCATTGTCGCGCGCGCGACTCACTCGCGCGACATGTCGCTCGCGCGGCCCGCGCGCGCGAGATTCCCCCATAGATAAAATTTTTTCAAGTTTTTTTATAAAGCCTCAGTATCTACTCACGCTTCAATTCGCGCGCGCGAGGAGTCCGCTCGCGAGGCCCGCTCGCGCGAGCTTGTGCCTTAGAAACTTTTCTGAAAAAAAAAATATAAAAGAGACCTCAGGTTTACCTCGCGGAGGGATCCGCGCCCGCGAGGGTTGCTCGCGCGGTCCGCTCACGCGAGGTTGGGTTTTTATCACTTTTTCTTGTTATTCTTTTACCTTCTGTTTCCCACACCTGGTTAGTTATTTTCTTTGCTGTTTGTTCTTTTCAGTTCCTTTCATTTAAGTTTGTCTTTGTTTAGATAGTTTTGTTTCTATTGTTTTCTTTTCATTATGTTCTTTTATTTATAGTTGGGTTTCTAATATTCAAAAAAAAAAAAAAAAAACCTTATCTATTAGCTGTTATTAGTTATTTGTTTGTTTATTTTCTTTTGATAAGTATTAACAGGTGAAATAGTGCTCCATTTGGAGTAATTGAACTTTGATTCCATATTATTGTATGTTCACCTGGTTTGTGTTTGCCGAGATCGAGGTATTATCGTTCCTCTTTACGTACTATCCCTTCTTTCGTTTTATTGTTTCATTGGGGACAATGAAAGGTTTAGGTTTGGGGGTATTCACTCACATGCACATTATATGCACATTATATGCACCATTTAAAAAAAAAATTTCAATTCTTGTGCTTAAATAAATGATGTTACCGATGTTTTTGTAATCTCAATTTGATACTTCTTGTTATGTAACTATGATTGTTATAGAATGGTAAATAAGAGAATATGTGATTAAATATTTGCTAAAGTCATGATATGACGTTTTAGGTCATATATCATTTGAATCGTAGTTTTATATCATAGATTTGCACACAAACCTATGCATTGCACGTAGTCGCTTGAATACATGTTTGATGTGAACTATAATATGATTCGAATTTCTAGATAACACAAGGTGGAGACTAAATCCAGTGAGCTTTTGAGCCTATCTTTTCTTTTTAGAGGGTTATAAATACATTGTGTTTGTCGAATTTCATTGAAATAGCGCATCTACTTGTTGTTTAGTCTCATTATTCTTGTTTTGGTTGATAGTCAAGTTAAAATATTTGCTACCATGCTAAATAATCTTCCGTTGTACATGTTGAAGAACCATATGACCATAGGACATGATTATAGGCCCTCTTTGTTTATTACCAACCGATAAATGATAAAAATTTCCTTAGTTCGCCCCTTTGAGCCATTAAAATGCCATTTTTCTTTAATTACCATTATCTTGTTTTTGCTCTGACTTGACAAACTTGGAGTTCACCACTGAGAGATTTGTCAACTTTTAGTGGTGTTAAGGCGATGTGTGATTGAGAAGAAGAAGACAAGATGCTATTGAGGTAGTTGCTTAGAACTCAATGAATAGTCATCTGACAAGCAAGAAAATAAGGAAAAAGAGTGAATATATTGAAGAAAAAAAAAACAAAAGAAAGAGAAGAAAAAAAATAAAAGAAAAGAAAAAAGAAGAGGAAAGAAATTGAAAAATATGCGAAAAGAAGAGAATGAAAAGATGAAAGTTGGTAGAAGAGACGAATGAAAGAAATCGAATATGCCTTACAATGCCATTCTAAACCTACCCAATTAATCCTTTCTATCCTTTTTCATAGCCTGAGCCACATTACAACCTTTAAAAAGTCCTATTTGATCCTATGAAACATGGTTTAGATATGAAAACGATGGGAGGAGGATTAAAACATGATAATGATTAATTTTTCTTGATTGTTGGCATCCTATCCATGAGACTACTGTTCTTTCGTGTCATGCGTCTTTTTCGAGTCATATGTGAGCATTTCTTGTTTTGAAAACATATTTCCTTTACTCACATATTTTAGAAAAATTACACCTGTTTCTGAGTGTTTCATTTTAGAGTGTAATTAACATTGTGAGATTCGTAGTCGAAGCATAGTTTGATGGTCATCCGAGTTATATTCCAAGTTCATGACATGCGCGTGTTCATTTGACCACCACATCACACACGTGCAATTTTATGAGAAACTCTATTGATTTATACGATGCATGTGCTTATGATTGTTTTTTATGATGTAGGTAGACGTTTGATTCCGTTTCTTCTTGTTCGTTATTCTATTTCAAATCTTTGTTATATGATGAAGGAGTATTGAATATTATGTTTTTCATTTTTAATAAAACTTTTTAAATTTACAAGTTAATAAAGATGGTTGTGGGTGACTTGTTGACGAGAACCCTTACGAGACTCCACTCGTCAGACTAAGGACACCTAGGGGTTTAAAAGGCTTGTTGCATATGCTAAATGCAATCGTGATCCATGCGAAAATGGAGTAGTAGTTTTATTTTTCTTTTCTTTTTGCTCGAGGACTAGCAAAGAGTAGGTCTGGGGGTGTGATCAGCGACGAATAGTTGCCGTTTATAGTCCTAAAAATATGCTTTGTTAGCCCATTTCATGTAGTTATTAGTTATTTTTTAATAAGTATTCTAAATTTTGTAGGTTTTGGAGCTTTAACTTGAAAATGCACAAAAATTCAATGATTAGTGGCTTTGGAAGTCATCCTGGGCTCAAACGGTGATTTCGGTGAAAGCTGAATGCAGTAGCAGTCTTGGAAAATTGCATTTTTGACAAATAATACTTTGCATTTGAGAAATTTCTCCAGAGATATAAAATGTAGATCTTCGAGTTACGGACGCGTGGCTTCAAACGGTGAGTCAATCCGAGTTCCGAGCAAAAAGTTATGGCAATTCTACGAAAGTCGCGCAGTGCAGCGAAAAGGACCTCGCGCGAGCGACCTGTGAAAAAACCAAAAATGCGTATTTTATTAAATTAAAGTGCCCAGCGAAGGTGGTTTGTGCATATGACGTCCAGAAACGTAAATATAGCTGTTTTAGTGCGATTTGACTTAAGAAAGCTTCCTAAATCCTTCCAAACTCTATATAAATCCTATTCTAAATCAATTTTGTGTTTACACATCATTACACAACATTAGATACAGCCATATACAACAAAAATTTCAGCCATTGAAGAGAGAAAAGCAAGGAGAAGAAGAAGAAGACCAAGGATTCCCATGGCCTCCTCCATCAACCTCTTGCCGTTCATCAATTCTATGGCCAACTAAACCTAGATCTAGGGTTTCAATGAAACCCTAGCCAAGTAATAGGGTTTTATTTATGTTTTTATTTTAGATTTATTATGTATGGATGATGATTACATGTTTAGAGGATTTTTATAAATAAATCGTACTTTTATTGATTAAATCATTACTTTCGAAGTTTATTCTTGTCTTAGATCTATTTTGACTGCGATGTGCTCAATGATCTATATTTGCTGTGCTTGTATGGATTGTTTACATGTAATGGTGCTTTATTGAATTGTGCTATCAAGTATCCGAATAGTCCATGCCTAGATTAGACGGATTATACCACAACCCTAGTTTAGTGTGGGATAATTCATGCTAACCGAAGATGGATTATGTTGGTGCTTGAACCATAGTTATTTTCTTGACGGAGGAATTGGGCTTGTAGCTACAATTCCCCATTATCATCCAACTTAATAGGCTAAAGTAATTCATAAATATTCCTTATTATGAAGCTAGTGGTGGATTTGCAATCCTAGGTTCCTTAAACATATTTATAAAAACAATTTTAAATCGCTTTCATAATTTAGATTTACTTTTATTGTTCCTAGTTTAATTAAAATCAAATCAAAATCTATTTTTTTTAATTAATTAGATTTAGGTTTTAAAATTAAAGCACTGTAGTATTTCAATCTCTGTGGGTTCGACCTTTACTTTCACTGCTACAAATCTTTAGAAAAGTAAAGTATACTTTTTACATCTTGATATTGACAACATCACTGTGGCATTCTTGAATTCATTTTTTCTGATTTCAAAAATTCGGGAGGAGCCCTTTGGCTCCTCCAATGTTGGCTACAATCCTACTTCCCCGAGAAATGTTTAGTTGATACCTTCGACCCCGCTAATCTTCCCGAGGACTCTTCTGCATTCGCCTTTCATTTTGCTGGATTTGGCCCGAAGGGCCTTTCTTTTGATCATCTCTTTTCTTTCTTTTACGAACTCATGGGGAACCGATCGCCCCAACAATTTCTCCCCTTCCACCCTCGTCTTCGGTGCCCGAGTTGGCTTCTTTATGGTCCGGGTCAAGCTCCTGAGGTCGAGCAAGAAGATCATGAGGAAATCTGGGCCATCTTTTTAGTTGGCCGAGATCTCTTGTACAGTCCTGTCTTACCTCAACACAACAACAAATGTGGGGTGGAGTACTATAATGCCCCCGCTTTCGCCCGACAATTCGGGCTAAGACAACTAATCCCCATTCCTCCATTCCGAACATTCAACCGGTCAATGGCAGGGCGATCTCTTTTTTCTGACCTGGCCAAGGTCGAGAAGTGTCGTTCCTTCAGTAGATCGGCCCGAGTGGGATTAGAGTTTATCCCTTTTGAAGAGCTTCCTTCGACATCCACCGAGTTCGAAACTTGGTGGTCCAAAGTTCTATCGGGCTTACATTCTGAGCCCGTTTTTCTATACTTGCACGTATTTCTCCACCTGTTGCCGAGAAACCATCTCGTTCCACTAACCCCTCTATGATTCAGGTTGCAGGCCAGAAAAGGAAAGCTGCTACCTCCAAAGGTAAAACTCCATATCAAGCCATTCTTGCTTTTGAAAAGTTCTTTAAATTCAAATTTGACCCCAGAAATCCCGAGATCATGCGGTCCGATATGAAGTGGCAGTTGAGGGCGCTTGAGCAGGAACACCAGGAGAAAACAGCAAGGGTATACAAAAAGTACCTTCAGACAGTTGACTACTCATCCGTCATGCCTTTCGAGCAGTTTCTCAAGCCCTTTGAATGTCGTCCACCTCCCTTGCCTGATGCCAATTTTGCAATTGCCATTCCGATGGTGGATAAGAAGGCATCGTCAATGATGGAGCCTTGGGAGAAAGTTACTTATACCGGGCGGTATGATCTCGGCGCGGTCGATCATTCATCGACCATATGGGTTGTAGAAACTGGAGCACCAGTTTTAGGTATTCTTTCCTTTTGTTTCATTAAGCCTCCTCTTTCTCTAACTGATTTTATCTCTATTCTTGTTCAGAGGCTCTTCCTAGAGAGAATCCATCCGGCGCGACCGATATCGAGTCAGATGAGGATATCCCTCTCTCAACTCGTCAACATCGTAACGTTGCCACGGCCACCGTAAAATCGGGCAAGGTATCAAATATCCCTTGCGTTTGCTTTGCTTCAAATATGTAAAAATTTGAGACTGACCTATACTTTTGATATTAGGGGGCTGGCGGTGCTGTTGCCAAGAAGACTGGCCAGGCGACGATAAAGCCTCCAACTTCTCCGGCAAAGATGCCCCCACCTCCAAAGTCCCCTTTGAAACCTCCAACTTCAACGTCCTCCCCTGCCACACCTGCGGAGACCGCTCCTCAGATGACCTACGATCAGCTGATGGCCGAGCTCCAACGGTTGAGAGGGCTGGACGAAGGCGTAGTGAGGCCGATGTATTGTCACCTGCCTCTGACAGCACCGGCGCTGGTGACCCCTTGGGTGCTGCTGAGGATGAGAGGCCATCTGGATCGGATCGCAATGATCCCATTGATCTTAGTGATCCTGGAACCTCTCGGGATACTGAGGTCATGGGTGAGCAATCTGTTCCCGATCAGCCTCCTTCTACCGGTGGTTCTCATACCGAGACATCGGCCTCTCCGTCGGTTCAAGTGCAGGTACCCGCTGTACCACCACCCGCACCGGCGACTTCCTCGACCAACTCCCCCTCGGTCCAGGTAATCTTGCTTGCTCCTTTTCCCTTTTGCTGCTTTATTGTACTTTTGATAATATATCTTAAATGTATCTCTTCTTACAGGTCTCCTGCTCTCTTCCCATCCCTGACTTCAGCTCCGTCTCGTCTGTTGAAGCCTTCTTCGCTCTTCTCAATCCTGAGCAGCTCCTTCAGGCCGAGCCCATCGTTACTCAAGCCACCGCTGGTCCTTCCGTTGCTGAGTACCAACGGGCTGAGGAGTGGTTTCGGACTACGGTCCAACGCAAACTCTCCCAGCTTCCAGATTTTGATGAATTTCACTTGGCCATGGGCCTCTTGCTTTCCTAGCTGGACATATCTGAAGAGATGAAGACCGATCTCCGGGATCTGCAAGTGAGGCTGCCAGACTATTTGAACCGACATCGGTCTGCCACCAAGCTTATCTCCGAGATCGAAGAGAAGTCTAGGGAACGCAAAGTCCGTGTCGAGTATCTGGGTGCTTGCAAGCAACAGTTTGAGGCGCGTCTAGGGCCATGAAGGAGCGCCTCGTCCAAGAGAAGGCTAGGATCGAGGCCGAGATGGCCAAGCTCCAGGCCGAGATGAACAATACTGATGCAGGCCTTGCACTATCTGAGAAGGCCATTCTTGATGTTGGACGCACAGCACAGGAGCACGTGGATGCCTTGACTAACTCTGCGGCGGCTACAAGCAGGTGGGAGGCCGACAAAGCTACTACTGAAAAAGAGCTGGATTACTTGGACCGGGCTTGGGAAGAACTTAGGTTAAGATTTGCTAAGAAATAATGTAAACAAATATATTTTTTTGTTTGTTTATATATATATATAGCCATTTTGGAATGTACGGCTAATACCATGTAAACTTTTTGAACATTAATGAAAATAGAAATTTCCATCATTCATCTATTCTCATTGATTCCCAAAGGGATGGTACATAATGCTTTAAATATTTTCCATTTATCGGCCTTGCATGCATCTCGCCATCTAAATCCATTAACCGATATGCACCCCCTGTAATGACCGATATTACCTGGAATGGTCCTTCCCATTTAGCTGACCATTTTCCGTATCGGCATCTTTTTCACCCAACGGCAGCAATATAGCTTTCCAAACTAAGTCTCCTTCGCCAAACGACTTGTGTTTAACCCTCTTGTTGTATGCCCGAGTAACTCTGTTCTTCTGTGCCTTAATACAATCCAATGCTTTAAGACAAACATCATCAAGTTCTTCCAACTCAGCTATCATTGCCTCAGTGTAATCTGCTGATTTAAGGCCAAGTTGGAATGCTCGTCTCGTTGACCGGACGGTTACTTCCATTGGCAGCATTGCGTCATGACCATACGTAAGCATGAATGGAGTGATGTTTATGGATGCTCTTTTAGAAGTACGGTATGCCCATAATGCCTCCGATAATAGATCATGCCATACCCTAGGGTTGCCTTCCACCGTCTTCTCTATTATCCCCTTGATCGTTTTGTTTGATGATTCGGCCTGTCCGCTTCCTTGAGCAAAATACGGAGTTGAATTAAGGATTTTGATACCTCGGCTTTCAGCAAATGCCTTAACTTCATCCCCCGTGAAGACCGATCCTTGATCTGCTGTAATCATTTCGGGAAGTCTGGATCGGTGAATTATATGTTTGTTAAGGAATTTGATCACATATGCTTGATTCACCAATTTTGTTGGTACTGCTTCCACCCATTTGGTAAAGTAATCAGTAGCCACCACAATGAAACAGTGTTAGCCCGATGACGGCGGATATATCTTCCCAATTAAGTCCATGGCCCAACCACGAAATGGTCACGGCCTTATAATCACCTGCATCTCGGTGGC
The DNA here is from genome assembly GCA_033977485.1 of Hydrangea macrophylla. Lineage (NCBI taxonomy): Eukaryota > Viridiplantae > Streptophyta > Magnoliopsida > Cornales > Hydrangeaceae > Hydrangea > Hydrangea macrophylla. The sequence goes on along the minus strand of CM066988.1, from coordinate 504,638 downwards.
TGGTACTCGCTGAATTGGCCCGTGCTTTTGGCATGCCTGGCATCCTTTTGCGTAATCAATACAATCTTTTAACATGCTCGACCAATAGTAATTGTATCTCCTAAGGAGCCACTTCATTTTTGTACCTGCCTGATGAGCTCCGCAAATGCCTTCGTGTATCTCGGCCATCACTTTCATTGATTCGAGCTTGTCCAGGCATCTCAACAAAACTCCATCCTTAATGCTCTTCTTAAACAGTTCTCCATCAAGTAAGACATAGTTGACCGATGATAATTTTGTCTTCCTCTCGGTTTGTCCGCCTGGGTGCAAGAGGCATCTGATTATTGGGACCCTCCAGTCCTGATCGTCCATTACTATCGAGATGCTTCTGTTGCCATCTCTCGTTGTCTTACCGATGGTAATATTCTCCTTTGCACTCTAATCAACTTTTCACTATCGGTTGCTTCCAATTTAGTTCCTGACGCAACCTGTACCAAATTATCGGCCTCGGAATTATAAGCTCGAGCAGCATGCTGTACCCTGATATCGTTAAACTCACGCAATAATTGGAGAGCGATTGAGTTGAAAGGTAACAATTCCCAACTTTTGCACCGATGCTCACCACTCAGCTGATTTATAACGAGGTTTGAATCACCGATAATATGAATTGCCGATATATCTAACTCAGCCATTATCTCAAGAACGATGATTAGTGCTTCATACTCAGCTTGATTACTAGAACATTCAAATTCTAACTTAAATGAGAAATTGGTCTTTCTCTTTCTCGGTGATATTACAATTATCCCCGCCCCTGCTCCATCAGCGTTTCTGGATCCGTCAAATATTAACGTCCATGGGGTCAACGAGATTGTTGACACCAGAGTAGAATCAATAGCTTCATTTAATTCGGTGCCGACATCCAAACAAGGATAATCGGCCAAGAAGTCAGCAAGGGCTTGGCCTTTTACCGATCTCTGTGGAATATATTGGAATATGAACTCCATCATAGCCTGAGTCCACTTCCCTACACGCCCACGCATTATCAGTCTTGACAGCATGTATTTGATGACATCAGTTTGACAGATCAAGTAAACTAAAACTGGGAGCATATATACTCTTAACTTTTGTGAAGCAAAGTACAAGGCTAAACATAATTTTTCTATCGGCGTATATCTACGCTCGACATGAGTAAGAACTCTACTTAGATAGTACATTGCCTGTTCCTTTCCCCACTCGTTATCATGTACCAGCATACAAGCTATTGATTCATCTGAGGCCGATAGATACAGCTTTAACGGCCTCTTCTTCCTTGGAGGCATGATAACTGGTGGTTCCGATAGATATCGCTTGATGGCCTCGAAGGCTTGCTGATGCTGAGCCTCCTACCTGAATTCTTCTTCAGCCTTTAATTTGAGTAACGGGGACCAAACATGTGTCCGCCCCCCCGCAGTTCGAGATGAACCTTCGTAAAAAGTTGATCTGCCCGAGGAGCCTCTGTAGCTCCTTTTTGTTCTGTGGGGCCTCCGCTGATTGAATAGATCGAACTTTGTTTTTGTCGATCTCAATCCCCCTTTGGTGCACTAGAAACCCGAGGAAGTTTCCTGCTGATACTCCAAAGGCATACTTCAAGGGATTCATCTTCAGCCCATGGATTCTCATTCTTTCAAAGGATCGCCTCAAATTGGCCAAATGCTTTGCTTGCGTAACTAATTTTACAACAACATCATCGATGTATACTTCCATGATTTTCCCTATCATGTCATCAAAAATTGCATTCATAGCCCGCTGATAAGTTGCTCGAGCGTTCTTCAATCCAAACGGCATCACTACCCATTCAAATGTCCCAATCGCTCCTGGACATTTGAAGGCGGTCTTTGGGACGTCCTCTGCAGTTATATAAATCTGATTATAGCCCGAGTGCCCATCCATAAAGGATAAAATCTTATGTTTGGCTGCGGCGTTAATAAGTTGATCGGCTATCGGCATAGGGTATTCATCTTTAGGAGTTGCCATGTTCAGATTTCTAAAATCTATACAGACCCTTATTTTGCCATTCTTCTTGACCACAGGTACGATATTTGAAATCCAGCCGACGTACCTGGTTGTCCTTATAAAACCAGCCTTCAGCAGCCGCTCGATCTCCTCTTTGACTTTTAGAGTCACCTCAGGGGACATTCTCCTGGGTAACTGCTTGAACGGCCTACACCCCTCTTTAATAGGTAACCGATGTTCCACAAGTCCCCTTGCTAGGCCCGGCATCTGATGGTAATCCCAAGCGAAACAATCTTTGAATTCTTTTAATAAAGAAATCAATGATGCTTGGAAATCGGGCTCTAGTAATTGGTTTACGAAAGTAGGCTGGTATTCCCCGCTTGCCCCCAAATTAACCTCAAGGAGAGGATCTTGTACCTCGGCCTTCAAATCGTCGAGTTTTGTAGGGGCCGAGGCCAATTCTTCGAGGTTGATGCATTCTTCCAGAATTTCTTGGTTTTCTAGGATATCGACAATGTCTGCCAAAGATATTTGTGCTTGTTTATCTGCCAGAAAAGCTTGTACTCTGGCTACACTGGCCTGCACGGCCAGTGCTTTTCTATACTTCGCTGATGATGGGCTCTAGTCCATCGGGTATGTCAAGTTCTTTATCATCGTCGATCGGCGTAGTCACGATTGATGGCCGATTGATTTGCTTGTACACCTGAATCAATTGATTCTTCTGATCCTTCACCATGGTGGCCGATCTCGGCCTGCCGTTCTTGTCTGTTCCGATGAATTTAACCGGGCCGATGTCGTCCTCATATAAGACGGCTTTTGAACAATGAACTCTGGCAACGAAAGGCTTGTGATCAGACCAAACTACTTCCACCTCATCACCGTTCCAAAAAAATCAGGAATTGGTGCAAAGTCGAAGGAATACACCAACTGGTGTGAATCCAATCCCTTCCAAGCAAGGCATTGTATGAAGCTCCTGATTCCACCACGAAGAAGGCTGTCATGGTGGTTTTCTTTCCCACTGTGAGCTCTACTGGGAGGATTCTTTTGGTCTTTGCTAGTGTCCCTGTGAACCCACAAACTGTGAGCTCAGTTGGGATTAATTCTTTCTCATCGCATTGTAACTTCAACAACATAATCGATGGTAGGATGTTCACCGCTGCTCCATTATCGATTAGCACCCTTGAATACGTCACTCCATCAATGGCCGCATTAATGTATAATGGCTTTAGATGCTGTGACATCCCTACCGCTGGCTTTTCAAAGACCACCTTCGCAGGTTTCTTTCCTTCTTCGTCCTTAGTCTTCGGCCTGATTACCGAGACCTTTGGCTTTTCCGTTTTTATTTCTTGGTTGATAAACACGGGTGTTGATAAACACGGGTGTTGATGGAGCCTTATCTTTATGCAACTCATCCTCCATTTTCCTTTCCTGGTCCGGCTTCGCTCCGAAAGACATCGGCAAAGTGTATACCAGGTTTACCGAGAAGTCTTTTGGAACACTTCCGAACTAGATACACTTCTCCAATGATTCGTCGTAGTTAGAATCGATATCGGCCATTTCTAAATCCGACTCGTTCACTTCCGGAATTGATGTTTCAAGCTTCAGAGGCTTTAAATCTCGGTCTTCAGCCTCCATCTTTTCCTTTCCTTTACAGCTTGAAATCACCCTTGGCACCATATCCTTTTGTTGATCCGCTCGCCTCTTCTCCATTCGGTATTTGGCTTCCAAATCTCGAGCTTCTTGCCTCAGCTGCTGCATTCTTCTTCTCTGGGTCTTATTGAAGTATGAACAGTCTGGGAATTTGGGGTGCTCCACTTTTGTCCATCAGTTCACTTCAGTTCGCGGTGGAATGACCATCCGTGGAGATCGGTCTTGGTGTTGGTAAGTCTTTCATCTCACATCCCTAGCCACCTGCCTTGATTCCTTTAGATATTGCTCGTGCTTTCGAAAGTCGGGCCTCCTATGGTACTCCTGATTTGGATAGGTGAGGCAGCTTTGGATCGGCCGTCTCGGGCTTGATGACCGATCCGCTTTTTCCTTCTTTGCTTCAGGTTTTTTAGTTACCTCAGCCTTGCACTTTGGACACAACCCTTGATTGATCAGATCAACCATCTATTGTAAAGTTGGGCCATTATTTGCCTTGGGAGTAACCTTGTCTGCCACCACACTAGAAGCCGGTCTCGCTCCTGATTTTCCTTCCTTCAGTTTCGTGCGTGATTCGGCAAAGTCGACTCCTCTGAGGTTGATCTTTTCCCTTGGTCTCCGTAGGATGGTGAAATCAGGTGTCACCATGTTTGCCCCCACTATCTCTTGAAATGGGTTGCTATCGACTCCCATTACTTCTTTCTCCTTCTCGACAAACTTCAGGTTTCCCTTATCAATCATATCCTGCAAAACATTTCAGAATACCAAGCAGTTGTTAGTAGTATGGCGCCAAGAGTTGTGCCATTTACAGTACTCTTTTCCTTTCAGCTCATTGGCTGAAGGTAATTTAACATCGTGAGGAAGCCGAATTTGTCTATCGGCCATCATAAAGTCGAAAATCTGGTCGGCCATTGCAACGTTAAATGAATATTGTTTGCCGGCCTCAAAAGGTTGTTTTTTGACCGAGGACAACTACGCGTCGGTCAGTTTAGGCAATGGTTGGCATAGATATGGCCGTTTTGAAACGATCTCGGCTACGTCCACTTCGGTGTTGATTTCATATTCAGTGGCATGAATATCATAATTGGGATCCCTGTAATAGGTTCCCTTAGATGAATTCTTCCTTTCTTGCTCTTCATCTAGCATGCGCTCATATTGGGCTGCTCGAGTTGTCAGCTCAAAGAGATCGCGAAAGCCCAAGCCTTCAAACTTTTTCCTTAGTTCGAAGGAGAGTCCCCCAAGGGCTATATTGACGAATTCTTCTTCGGGTAATATGACTTTGCAGCGATGCTTGGCTCGTTTGAACCTAGCAATGTACACTTCAGCTGACTCACTTGGTAGCTGATACAACCTCGTCAAATCAGCCATGGAGATTTCGGGCCCTGTTCGATAAAACTGGGCGTGGTAAGCTTCCTCCATTTGGTTCCACGTGTGGAATGAGTTTGGAGGTAAGTTGATGTACCAACTGAAAGCCACCCCGGTCAAGGAGTTGGGGAACAGCTTTAGTAGCATATCCCCTTGGTGACTCACTTCTCCGCTTTGAAGCAGGAAACGACCGATATGCTCTACGGTCGATTGATCTCCTTCACCAGAGAACATTGTGAAATTGGGCACCTTGTATCCTCGTGGAAGAGGCATTCTTTCAATGGCATCACTATGCGGCCTCCTATACATGGGCCGCTGAGTCCTTCGAAGAAGGGCGCCAAAATCCTGATTAATGACTTCGGCGATCTGTTCTCAGTCAACTCTCACCGTTTGGGTTGGATTAACCCTTCTTATGCCGGCCTCATGTTCTAGTCCAATTCTATCATTCCACATTGGTTCATCTTCGGTGACTATATTGTCTCCGAACAACGGGTTGACTCTTCCCCAGTGTCGGTCTGCATCCTGCCCGTTTAGACCAACACTTGGCTCCCTAATGGTGACGTTTGGTCGGACCACTACCCGAGGTGGGTTTCCCGTTTCTCCTAAAGTCTCTTTGCCATCCCTCCTTGGCGGTGTAACATATTTTTCAGTCTGGGAGGAAGAAGGGGCATTCTGGCTTGCTCCCAACCCAACCCGAGAAAGGGAAGTTGGTGGAATAGAGGGCTGTGGAGGATCACCCGCTTGATGCTCCTTCCACTCCCTCATTTCACGGAGCATCGCACTCACTTGGGTAAACGTTTGGTCTTGCCTAATGGACATCTCAGCCAATCGTTGGTTGAACATTCCCATTATGTGATTACTCATATTAGACAAGTTGGCTTGACTGGCTACCGAGCTAATGACTGGGTCTATGATGGGTTCAATGACAGGCTCTATGATAGGGTCTAAGAGAGGTTCACGTGAGCCTACCTCCTGGGAAATTCCCTTGGATTGTGTTCCCTTTGCGGCCATTTGACACGGGGTCCCACCGGGCGTGCCAAAAATTGTTTGTAATAATTTTTGGTGAGGTGTGTGTTGGGAGTGCCAGAGTCCGTGTGGACTCAAAGTGGTGTGATTACCTAATCTGACTTCTAATTAAGCGATTTGTTAATTAACAATAAAACAACAGAATGTGGGCTTTCTTTACTCTGATGCAAGTAAGAAATTACAAATGGAAACTATAAAAAAGGCGAACTAAATACAACGATTCAAAATACCTCCATAGACATCTTCTCCATTGATTGCAAAGTAGTGACTACAAATATTCAAAGTAACAAACAAAAAAAAATAAATTAAACGAGCACTCAGGAACAAGAACTCACAGATCATTCAAGAACAAGAAAGAATTGTTATGAGGAGACACTAAAAGTCTGCTAAGAGCAGAAGTGGCGTGTGTGTTAGCCCCTTTCCAATGTTGCACCACCTGTCCTATTTATAGACTTGTCTGCACAACCGCTCATGTTAGTGGGGATCATGGGATAGTGGGGTACGTGTCCCCTGGTTTTTAGGCATATATCAGTTTCTGCTCCCACTATGTCCCATGATCAACTTCCATGACTTGTGTGATGATCCCACTTCTGCCATGTTCCTCTTTTCCAGTAACTGCTTTCCCTTCCAGCTCAGCATATTTTGAAGACCACGTTCTTATTCATGCTTAACTGCCTACCAACAGAGTAAATCCATGACCGATTGCGTTCCTCCCTGAGTAGCTTATAGAAACCGGCCTTGTATTTAGTAGGGAGCCTACTCGCATCTCTTGGTTTCTTTGCACCGATGTTGCCCTTGACCTTTACTGATTCCATGGACTACTCGCGTCCCTAACTGCATGGCTGCTGTTAGTTATTATCATATGAATTTAACACTGCAGGATTTGTAACGGAGGTCATCGGCCTTATCTGCTAACGCCGAGGTATATACCCCTGATCCTTTCTGATATCGGTCTTGCTTTTTGGGACCAATATCTTTATTAGAGCCGCGTTCCTCTTACCGATATTAGGGCTCAATAGTCAAAAACCGGTTGGTGGTCGGTCAAATATGACCGATGTTAAGGCTATTGTCGATGCTGCTCTGCAACCAGCCATACTTGTTAAAAATAGTGTACTTCTCTGAGAGTCTTTTATCATCCTATCCTCGGTCTTGATACCGATGTCCATCATGTCCTTGGCCTTAATACCGATATCCTCATATTAGAGGTGCCATCCTTACCAGCAGCTAGATTAGATATCGATCTTTCCTACGTCATTGTCCTCATCACCCGTTCATCTGCCTACATGGTCCTGTGATGACGTCCTTAGTCTACATGACCGTCACGTGCTTTGGGAAACCCTAATTTAGGGTGTAAACACTTTCTTCATCTTCTCTCTCTGTTGATCTTGCGTCGGCTCTCTCTCTCTCTCTCTCTCTCTCTCTCTCTCTCTCTCTCTCTTTGTTGAACAAGAATGACCTATTTTTGCTCTAATTCATGATTTTTCTCTGTTTTTTTATCCATTTGGTTGAAGCTAGATTTGAAATTTTCATATTTTTTTCACACAAATTAGCTAGCAAGTTGCAGACTTGAAATTTCAAAGCACAATGCAAGTTTTAGTGTACACAATGCAAGTTGATTGTTGACATTCATAGAGAATTGCAATGGGCACATTCATAGACTTGAAATTTTCACACTAATTATTTCAAGTTAGGACTAAACAATGGGCACTTTTTTTTTGTTTTATTTGCATTTTGTAATGTGGATTTGATGTTCAAATTTGTGGGTTCCATTTTTCATTTGTTCTTGAATATAACATTCATAGAGAAATGCAAGATATACATGTGGTTCATTTGTACTTTCTGTTGATTTGCAAGATATAGAGAATTGTTTGTTTGCGAGATTTAGCTACTGTCTATTTTTTTTATCCGATTTTATTTTGGCATGATTTTGATTCATGTATATAACAAATAGCCCCCTATATTTAATTTTTCTTTCATATGGTTTGCAAGCATTTCTAAATCTTTGTTGAGAGTAGCTTAGGCATTATGGTTGAACCAAAATCACCTCAAATCTTGATATGTTTTTCAACTAACACCATTTGGTGGACTACATTGGTTGCTTGGTCCTGAACACCTTGTTTGTTAGATTAAAAGACATCTTGGTGAGAGAACAATGTCTAGTTAGCTCTGGCTTGGTGAGAGAACAATGTCTAGATTAAAAGACATCTTACTGAGTGACAAGCGGGGGTATTTGTAAAATACAACCGCGCTAAAAGAAAAAAAAATACACTGATTTAGTTTATAACTCCCTGTTTTATCTGCAATTCATATTACAATGCTAGTTTATATACAATATGATTAATCTATGATAAGTTGCATTGTTTTAGCTAGTATTTGTGCAGATCATTGTTTCGCTGAGTGAAGAAATGAATACCAAGATAAAAGGGAAGCTTAATGATGAGCAAGACAATTCAAAAACAAAAACTAAAGTTCGAGCGATCGAAGAACCCTCAAGCGATCGAAGTTTCGATCGATCGAAGCTTCGATCGATCGAAGCTTCGATCGATCGAAGCTTGTTCAAGCGCTCGAGTATTCCAGACGTTCAAACGATCGAATATTGTTTGATCGATCGAAGATGGTTTTTATCAGAACTTACACGCACGTAGTGAAGACGTCTTTTGTAACCCTAGCCCTAGGATAGTTTATATATATTAGTTTGTAAGACGTCCTTATGGACGCCCAACTTTGTTTCAATGGTTTATAGAGAGAGAAGAGAATTTGTTCTTGTTTTTGTAGGTTAACTTTGGATTAAACGTTGTTCCTTTGAAGATTTCTATGTTTAATACTCGTTCCGCTCATCCAGGTTATTTATTACCAGTTTATTGATATTCTGCTTGTAGTCTATATAGTTTCAATCTGTTCTAAATGTAAGCTTTCATAGTAGTAGTCATAAATCACAAGTTTTCATAGTTTACATGTTTAAAGTCCATCCAAACACACCTTTAATGAACTTTTACGTTAAAAATCGATCTGAGCCACTCCAGACAATGTCTGAGTAGTTCCCAGGTTGGGAGATCACGATGAAACAGTGATCTCCAACTTCTGCCATGTAACAGTTTAAAACCTGTCTTCGATCGATCGAAGTAAGTTCGATCGATCGGACTAGAGATACAGTCAAGCGATCGAAGACATTTCGATCGATTGAGAGATGACAATGTTCGATCGATCGAAAGCGCGTCGATCGATCGAACCTTCAGATTCTTGAGAACATCCTATATAGTATTCCTAGACTTTCTATTTTTGAGATTTGTTATCAAACTGTCCCTAAATGCTCAGTTTGTCAAAACGGTTTCTGAACTTTAAGCCTTAAGGCATTTTTCTTCAATAACTTTTGCAAACCACTTTGAATGCTAACACCATTCAGAGTGCGAGTCTTGACTATTGTTTTAAACTGCTTTCTTGTATTTCGAATCAACTGTGATGATATAGTCCCGATCATGAAAGGACTATAGATTCTTTATTTTAAGAAAAATACGGAATACTGAAGAAGATGTACTCCATTGAGCTTTAATATAATTGCATGGTAGATGGCTAGGGCACTGTGGATTCGTGTGATCCCAACGCTCCTCTTTTATTACGTAAAAAAAAATACCATTTTAAATTCGCTTTAGTTAAGTGGTTAATTCATAGTTAGTTTAATTGCTTTACTTTCAGTAGTTGTTAATTGTGGAACTTCGTGTTCTGCACTCTTTAAAATATTGAATTTTTATTTTCTTTTTTTGAGTTTAATCTAAGTAATCAGTTTACAGCCTCCCTTGTGGGATCGACCTAGTCTTAACCAGAATACTACTTGCACGTCTACCTACACTTGGGTATAGAACACAAGCGCACACAAAAAGATTCTCGTGTCAAGTTTTTGGCACCGTTGCCGGGGAAGGCGATAAGCTAACGCTTAGATTACCTCATTCTATCTTTATCTATTTTTGTTTTTCATTTTCTTTCTCTTTAGGTTCAAAACTTTTTAGGATCTTTTCCCTTTCATGTCTGATAATTCCATCGAAGGAATTTATGGAAATCCACTCTACTCATCTGATTCTTCTAGTTCTATTAATCCCGTAGCTACACCTACCGATTCAATGGGTGACAATCAAAGTGAAAATGGTGAGAATGTGGTTGTACCTGTTGACGATTCTCTACGTCCCTTGTGCGATCTCATGCAACTCGAACACGCACCTACGCCTTCTTGTATTCTCATTCCACCTCATGTGAGCGAATTCCAATTTCGCAACGGCATGATTTAACTCCTTCTAACCTTTCACGGAATGGAGAGCTAGAAGGCATATCTATATGTCAAGGATTTTGAGGATGTTTGTAAAACATTCTCACAGAATTGTCCTGTAGATGTGACATGCCTAATTCTATTTCCCTTCACTCTGAAGGATAAAGCAAAAGCGTGGCTACTCACCCTCAAGCCAAATTCAATCTTCACCTGGTATGCGATGAACACTGCATTTTTAAAGAAATTTTTTCCACCTCGCATGACCACTGAACTAAAACGTCAAATAAACTCCTACAAACAAAAGAGCAATGAAACCTTCACTCAAACGTAGGAGCGTTTCAGAGATTTGCTTCTCTCATGCCCACATCACGGGTATGAGAAATGGCGATCCATTAGCTACTTTTATGAAGGACTAAATGTTGAAACGAAAAAACTAGTTAAAACCATGAGCTCGGGTCCATTTCTTCGTAAAAACACCGAAGAGGCTGAAACCCACTTCGAGTGGTTAGTCGAACGTGCTCATGAATGGTTTAATTCTGAAGATGTCTCACGCGCAGAGATATCAGGTGTAGAGGAGAAAAGTATATATCAGCTAAAAAGTGAAGATCACCTAATGACCAAATACGAAGAACTAGCAAAGAAAGTAGAGGAGTTAGGGATGAAAGGAAAAGGTTCTAGGCAGGTTTTATCCGAAGAACCATGCAGCACATGCAATATGTTGGGACACACCACTCAATACTATCATAGTGTGCCGTATTTTCAAGAACAAGCCCCCATGGAGATGAACGACATGCAAGGATAAAGAGGGGCGGGGATTTCCTATAATAACAATAATAATTTTCAAAATAATAACAATTGATAGAATCACCCCATTTTTTATTGGAAAAATGATGCTGGGACACAAAATCAATATCAACAGCAGCCTTACATTAACAATCAATATCAAGGGCAAAACAATAGACAGTCCCAACAGTTCAATCAGAATCAACAATTCAACCAAAATAGATCGAATCATTACAACCAAGTTCAACCCTTTAATAATCAACAGTCGAATGTGTACGTGTCACCACATAAAAAGGTGCAAGAAGAAGATCCACTCTCCAATGTGAACTTAACACAACAGTTGATTCAAATGATGAGCAAAATGTCTGCAACGTTAGAGATAATGGATGCACAACCAGAGGGATCGGGTGGAACGTTTCTTGCCCAACCACTTTAAAATCCTAAGGGATACAACAATGGTCCCAATAATCAATAACATGCCAAAACTGTGACTACTCTGAGAAGCAGTAAGATTATAGGGCACAAAATGACTCTCTCTACCCCTCAAGAGTATGAAGAGGACGAAGTGGTGAATAACAATGAATCATCTACTCAGGAAGAGGGGCCATCTACTAATAACGAACCATTATATTCAAATGATGAAGCTCCTAAAGAAGTGAAAGAAGTTGAGAGAAGGCCCGAAAAGGAACCCGTTAACGATGAATTACCTAAATGCCCTTTCCCCGCGCCTTACCCTCAAAGGCTAAAGAAGCCTAAAAATGAGATAAAGAATCAGGAGTTTTTGGAACTGCTTAAACAAGTCAAAATAAACCTTCCACTCCTTGATGCAATCAAACAAGTACCGGTTCATGCTAAGTATCTCAAAGATTTATGCACGGTCAAGAGGAGACAAAGTGTGAAGAAACATGCTTATGTCGCTTGCCAAGCAAGCGCAATCATCCAAAATGAATTACCTCCAAAACTTAAAGAACCTGGTACTCCCATTGTCTCATGCAAAATTAGGAATCAAATAATAGACAATGCACTCCTCCACCTAGGAGCAAGCGTAAACCTGCTGCCATACTCAGTTTATAAACAACTAGGGTTGGGTGAACTCAAACCTACCCAAGTTGCACTACAACTGGCGGATAGGTCGGTCAAGTACCCTAGAGGAATATTGGCGGACGTACTCGTGCAAATAGACTCTTTTGTCTTCCCGATCAATTTTGTAATTTTAGACACTGAACCTGTTGACACGACTAAAAAGTTGTGCGCTCTTGTGCAACACCCAAGTGTAGGTGATCGTGCAAGTAATACTGGATAAGTCCAGGTCGATCCCACAGGGAAGGAAAATGAAGAATATATACTAAGTTATAACCTAAAGAAAAGAAAATAAAAATGAATAATTGGAGGTGTACTAACAAATCCTAATTAATTAAATTAAACTAAATAATAAACTAAACATAAAGAAACATAATAATTAAACAGATAAACTAAAGGTGTTGGAAACACGTGAATCCACATTGTCCTAACCATCTACCATGCAAATTCATTAACGTTCTATGGAGTTCATTCCTTTTCAGCATTCCGTATTTTTCTAAAGATAAAGAATCAGTAGCCCTTTCATGACCGGGACTACATCATCACAGTTGATTTAAAATGCTTGGAAGACGGTTTAAAACAATGGTAATTACTTGCACTCTAAATGGTGTTAGCATTCAAAGTGGTTTTCAAAGGTCATTGAAGAAAAGGCCTTAAGGCTTTATGTTCTAAAAACTGTTGTGACAAACTGAGCTTATTGGGACAATTTGATAACATATTTCAAAAACAAAAAGTCATGGAATACTTAAAAGAATCATCTCAAGATTCTGCAAGTTCGATCGATCGAAGCGCTCTCGATCGATCGGACAGCATCATCCTTCAATCGATCGAAATTCCTTCGATCGCTTGACTATGGCCCTGGTTCGATCGATCGAAATACCTTCGATCGATCGAGCCCAAGGTTTCTATATCATACATGGCAGAGGCTTGGAATCAATGATTTATCACATATTCCCAACGTCTAAACTACAAAAACATGATAAAACTAGTGCAGGAATAACAAACAAGAGTAATCATAACATATAAACCAATAGACAATGAAATAGAGAAAAGGAAAAGAAAAACCTGGAATAATCTGAATAAAACTTGTAATAAACATATAACCAACTTGAATCTTCAATAATCTTCAATGTAACAATGAAAAAGAGGAAGAAAGTGATGAATCTAACCTAATCTACGCCTAATCTAACCCTAAACTATCCTAAAACTGCTGTTTTCTGCGTTCTCGAGCGTCTTCTCTTCGTCTGGCGTCAAAACGAGGTATATATAGGGTTCCCGCAGAGTTTACTCAACTTTTGGATGATTAAAAAGTTCGATCGATCGAGCTTAGTTCGATTGATTGAAGGTTCGATCGATTGAACTCTGCTCAATCGCTTGAACTCTTCTGATTTTGACAGCTCTGCGTACCAATGGGAGAATGGCCATAAATTTTCACTCGGACCTCGGATTGACCTCCCGTTTGCGGCCACGCGATCGTATCTCAAAGACCTACATTTTATATCTCTGGGAAAATCTTCCAAATCTGAAGTCTTCATTGTCAAAATTTGCGTTTTCTCAGCTGCTTACGTTGTTCTATCCACCAGAATCACTTTTCTTTAGCTCCACTTCATTGATTTGCATCCTAATACCTATAAAACAATGCAAAAACATATGATTTAGCATTAACACAATAAAAAGAACATTGTTATTAGAATGCACCTAAATGTAGGGACTTTGGGGATAAATGTATGCATAAAAGACCATATAATACGCTATGAACATGCACTTTTCACCTCGAATCACCTGTGTCTAATCCATGTGCACAAATCTCGGTAATATTCAGACGTCCATTCCTCAACACAATCGATGCCACAATAAAAATAAGGAGTGGTATAATGACCATCGTATTCGGGAATATGACTTTAAATGTCAAAATCTTTTCAAATCCCCGATCTGAAGAATACGAGGATGAAGAGGAAGTGAATTATATCGAGACGATCATTGATGATGAGGCTAATTTGTTGATTTCAAAGATTCTTTGGAGGTAGTTGTGTCACAATTCTACGCTGTCTATCAACCTAAAGATTCTACTCCATTGGACACTACTTGAAATCACACTTGCTTCATGATGGAAGTGAAAGAGGAGGATAGAGCTGAATGCATGTGGGTAACACTACATGAATCATTGCCTCCAAAAACAAAGCTAGTCATGCCCTCAAACTTTCAGTTTCCCGATTTGGAAATAAAGGAGCTTCCAATGGAGCTCAAATACGCTTTCTTAGGGACTGAAAAGACTTATCCTGTCATAATTTCATCTACGTTAAATTCTAAACAAAAGGGTAAATTAATCCAAATGCTGAAACAACACAAGGGAGCATTGGGATGGACTATTGTCGACCTCAACGGCATAAGCCCATCTGTTTGCACTCATAAAATATACTTAAAGGAAGACGCTAAACCGTCACGACAAATGCAAAGGCATCTGAATCCCAACATGCAAGAAGTAGTCAAAAAGGAAGTTTTAAAACTACTTGATGTTGGGATCATATATCCTGTTTCTGACAGCCCTTGGGTCAGTCCAACTCAAGTGGTACCAAAGAAGGTAGGCATAACGGTTATTCCTAATAAAGTTGGTGAATTAGTACCGATACGCATCCCCACCGGATGGCAGATGTGTATCGATTACCGAAAACTGAGTACCGTGACCCGAAAAGACCACTTTCCATTACCATTCATGGATCAAATGCTAGAATGAGTGGCGGGTCATAAGTACTATTGCTTTTTGGACGGATACAGTGGGCATAACCAAATTGAAATATCTCTTGTGAGTACATACTCCTAGCTATGGAGTATGTGTCAAAATGGGTGAAAGCAATACTGACGTGACACAATGACCACAAAATAGTGATGTCCTTTTTTAAAGAACACATCCTATCACGTTTCGGAACCCCGAAGGCGTTAATAAGTGACCAAGGCAAGCACTTCTGCAATAAGCCGTTAGAGTTACTCCTCAAGAAATATGGGGTCAATCATAACATCGCTCTAGCCTACCACCCACAAACTAACGGGCAAGCAGAGTTGGCTAACCGAGAAATCAAATATATTTTCAAGAAAATGGTTAGTTTAAACAAAAAAGACTGGGCATACAAGTTGACCGATGCGCTATGGGCATACCGTACCGCTTACAAAACAAACCTGGGAATGTCCCCATATAGGTTAGTGTAAGAAAAGGCTTGCCACCTCCCTGTTAAGATTGAGCATAAAGCTTATTAGGCGACACACTCATTAAACTTCAATATTAAAGAGGGGGGTCAGCTAAGAAAACTCCAACTCGCAGAGCTTGAGGAAATCCGTAGAGATGCGTATGACTCTGCGAAGTTGTATTAGGAAAGGTTGAAGGCTCGCCACAATAGAACAATCTTCCATCAATCATTTAAGCTAGGGCAAAAAGTCTTATTATACGACTCTCGCCTTCACCTGTTCCCAGGAAAACTTCGATCTCGGTGGAAAGGACCATTCACAGTCAAATCGATTTTTCCATATGGGGTCGTCGAGCTATTCAATCCAAAGAACGATGAAAGTTTCAAGGTCAACGGCCAAAGATTGAAGCTGTTCTTGGATAATATTCAACCTGAAGTTGAGCACATCCACCTAGATGAGCCCAACTATTCTTCTACTTAAAATGCTAAAACGTGTTCGCAAACTGTTGTTGTACTTTTTACTTTTATCGCATTTTGCTTTTTTTTTTTTTTTTTTTTTTTCTTTTCATCTATTTCTGCTTTATTTTTTGTCTTTTTGAGTGTGACTTCGACTCTAATTTGCTATTCCATATAATCTCTCCCCTGCAGGCTGTAGGAATGAGAGATGATGACGTTCACTCGATTGGGTCATGGGCTAATTCAGAATATTTTAACCCACCATGGACTGCCGAGGAGATTGCATTTTGCCTTTCTCCTTATCAAGGGCCCGGGGCGGATGATGTAATTGACTTGTCCCAAGGATACATCCCTTACAACCTAGCCCTCCTCAACATTAATCCTTTTGAGAATATGGACGTCCCTGAAGAGGAAGGAGAACCAGAGGAGTATTTCGTCAGGGAAGTAGACGATGCACTCTTGGAACAGTGGGAGAACGACTCGATGTGGGAACTGATCGGCGACGAATTATTGCCGTTTATAGTTCTAAAAATACGCTTTGTTAGCCCATTTCATGTAGTTATTAGTTATTTTTAATAAGTATTCTAAAGTTTGTAGGATTTGGAGTTTTAACTTGAAAATGCACAAAAATCCAATGATTAGTGGCTTTGGAAGTCATTCTGGGCTCAAACGGTGATTCCAATGAAAGCTGAATGTAGTAGCAGCCTTGGTAAATCACGTTTTTGGCAAGGAATACTTTGGATTTGAGAAATTTCTCCACGAATATAAAATGTAGATCTTCGAGTTACGGACGCGTGGCCAAAAATGGCAAGTCAATCTGAGTTCTGAGCAAAACGTTATCGTAATTCTACAGAAGTCGCGCAGTGTAGCGAAAAGTACCTCGCCTGAGCGACCTATGAAAAACCAAAAAACGCGTATTTTGTTAAATTAAAGTGCCCAGCAAAGGTGGTTTGTGCATATGACGTCCAGAAATGTAAAACGATTTGGTTTAGAAAAGCTTCCTAAATCCTTCCAAACTCTATTTAAATCATATTCTAAATCAATTTTATGGTTACATATCATTACACAACATTATATACATCTATATAGAACAAAAAACTTCAGCCATTGAAGAGAGGAAAGCAAGGAGAATAAGAAGAAGACCAAGGATTCCCATGGCCTCCTCCATCAACCTCTTGCCGTTCATCAATTCTATGGCTAACTAAACTCAAGATTTAGGGTTTCAATGAAACCCTAGCCAAGTAATAGGGTGTATTTTATGTTTTTATTTTAGTTTTATTATGTATGGATGACAGTTACATGTTTCGAGGATTTTTATAAATAAATCATGCTCTTATTGATTAAATCATCACTTTCAAAGTTTACTCTTGTCTTATATTTATTTTGATGGTAGTGTGCTCAATGATCTATGCTTGCTGTGCTTGTTTAGATTATTTACATGTAATGGTGCTTAAATTGAATTGTGCTATCAAGTATCCGAATAGTCCATGCCTAGATTAGACGGATTATACAACAACCCTAGTTTAGTGTGGGATAATTCGTGCTAATTGAAGATGGATTATGTTGGTGCTTGAACCATAGTTATTTTCTTGTTGGAGAAATTGGACTTGTAGCTATAATTCTCCATTATCATCCAACTTAATAAGCTAAAGTAATTCGTAAATACCCTTATTATGAAGCTAGTGGTGGATTTGCAATTTAGATTTACTTATTATAGTGGTTCCTTAAACTTATTATAAAAACAAATATTTAATTACTTTCATAATTTAGATTTACTTTTATTGTTATTAGTTTAATTCAAATTAAGTCCAAAATCTGTTTTTCTTAATTAGTTAAATTTAGGTTTTAAAAATTAAAGTGCGTAGTATTCAATCTCTGTGGGTTCGACCTTTACTTCCACACTGCAAATCTTTTGAAAGTAAAGCATTAGTAAGCATACTTTTATATCTTAATTTTGACGAGATCAATTTTTGGCGCCGTTGCCGGGGATTGCATTACTACCTTTAGTTTTAGAATCTTAGTTTAGTTAATTCATAAATACTAGATTAGGTTTTATTATTTTTTTTTTCTTATTTTTTATTTTTGTTTTAAGTTACTAACTTTTCTTTTTGTTTTGTAGTTTTTCAAAGTAATCAAATTCTAGCATTTTGAGTGGAGCAGCTGTGCACGTCAAAGGAGCTTATGCGAAAATAAAAAAAATAATAAATAAACTAAATCGCTTCCTTTGAAATTTGCTTCCAACCACTATAAGTCAGGACGCTGAGACGTACTATTTGCATTAGTTTAGGAGTGATTTTTCACGTGCATTAGCTAGGAAACCCGAGGCGCTGGGCTTGACGCGGTCATTGCATTACAGGATAATATTCATGCATCATAGTAGTTGTGTGCCTGTTGCCTTATTTGCGTGATTTCGTCTTATATTTGTGGAGTCAATTTTTGTCTTAGTGTCGCTATTTTCTTTTTAGTTTATGTTTAGTACACATTCTAGTAAACCTGAATTACAAACTTTTGATCTTGAACTTAAACGTACCTTAAGAATTAATAGATCCTCAACCCAAGCTTCTAGAGCTCGGTTTCTAGACGACGAATCGACTCCAGAACCATCGTCTCTATTTCAGGCTGAAACAAAGTACCCTTAAAAGGTTAAGGAAAACTCGAATTTTTAAAATAAAACCTATTCCAATGGCTGACGTTGGAAATAACGAAAATAATGTAAATAATCATAATACACCTCCGCCGCCTCCGCTTAGGGATTACTTTATTCCTACGACTTACATGCCACATTAATGAAGACCCTTACATGCCACATTAAATCATGTATTGATTTACCGGAGGTGTCGGCATCTCACTTTGAGATAAAGTCATCTACCATCTCGCTACTTCCTTCTTTCCATGGCCGCATTAATGAAGACCCTTACCAACACTTAGGGGATTTTCAAGATATCTGCTCTATTTTAAAAATTCAAAAGTACTTAACTGATGATGAATTGAAACTGCGGCTCTTTCCATTCTCTTTAAAAGATAAAGCAAAGTATTGGCTCCAATCTTTGGAGCCGAATACAATTAAAACCTGGGAAGCCTTACACAACGCATTTTTACAAAAGTTTTTTCCTATTATGCGTACAAATCAGATAAGGAAATCCATAACAAACTTTGTGATGCAAGATGGGGAAACGCTTTATGATACTTGGGAAAAGTTTAAGGAATTATTACGCTCATACCCACATCATCAGGTTCCTAAGTGGCAATTAGTTCAAGTCTTCTACGAGGGGCTTATTCCCTTTGTAGAAAGGGCTTCGAAAGGCGCCGACTCCCTTTCAAAATACTGTCGATGCTGTTTGTGAGGATACTTTCCTGCACAAAAGCGTCGAAGAGGTATGGAGGATTTTTGAAACGTTAAGCGAGAACTCGATGCACCAGGCTGTGTCAGTACGTTCTGAAGGATACCTGCCACTGCCAAAAAGAGAGGTAAAAGTTGAGTCAAGTCATTCAATCGAAATACAAGAATTAAATAAAAAACTTGACCAATTTATGATGATGGGAAATAGGTCCAATTCACCTCCTCACGAAGTATGTGCATTATGTTCTGCACCGTCACATAATATCTTTGCATGTCCTTCCGCATCTCAATTCCCAGAATTCGTGGAGCAACACATTAATTCTATTCAACAATTCCCATGAAATAATTATAATCCTGCGCCGACTAATTTTTCTAATACTTATCGAACTCAGCCTCAACAATATCAATACCAACAACCCAATCCTCCTCCACCTACACGTAATATTGCATTTGAGGAGAAGGTGTTGGCCTCACTTGAAGACTTTGGGTCAGTAATCCAGTTAGTACATTCCCACACCCAGTCCATCGCAAAACTAGAGTCCCAAATGGGACAAGTAGTGAGTACATTAAACCGTTTAATCGAGAGTAAGTTGCCAAGTCAACCTATTCAGAAACCTCAGGGTCAATACGAGAATGGGGGTAAGAGTGAGCAAGTGAACGCTGTTTCGACTAGGACGACTATTCAGTAAGAGGAAGTTGTTGAAATTCCGGATGAGGGTGAGAAAAATTTAAACGTTAATTCAAATAAAGAAATGGATGAGGACATGAATCAAAGTAGAAAAGAAAAAGAACCGGTCCCAACTAATTATATTCCGAAAATGCCTTTTCCACCAAACGTTGAGGAACCGTCAAATTTTTCTAAGAAAAAGTCTAAAACTGAAGATATACTCGAGGTGTTTAAGCAAGTTAAAATCAATATTCTATTCCTCGATGCGATAAAACAAATTCCCGCTTATGCTAAATGTCTAAAAGAACTTTGCACGCAAAAGTGCAAAATACGCAGTCACACTCCAAAAAAGGTCTTTCTCACAGAAAAAGTAAGCTCTATATTCCAACATGCTACTCCAAAGTATAAGGATCCTAGTACGCCTACAATTTCATGTGTTATAGGTGACACTAACATTCATCGGGCTCTCCTTGACTTAGAAGCTAGTGTTAACTTCTTACCTTATCACGTTTATAAACAATTAGGACTAGGTGAACTTAAACCTACGGCCGCTACCATCCAATTAGCGAATCATTCAATTAAAATACCTAGAGGAATCGTCAAGGATGTTCTCATTAAAGTTGATAAATGTTATTACCATGTCGACTTCATGGTCCTTGACACTGAACT
Organism: Hydrangea macrophylla; assembly: GCA_033977485.1. Lineage (NCBI taxonomy): Eukaryota > Viridiplantae > Streptophyta > Magnoliopsida > Cornales > Hydrangeaceae > Hydrangea > Hydrangea macrophylla. Next base: position 484,200 of record CM066988.1, on the reverse strand, counting down.
CATTCTAGATGCTAGGAAACACACTCCTGTCGTCTTAGGCCGTCCATTCTTAGCAACCGCTAACGCTCGTGTTAACTGTCGGACGGGGGTAATGAATTTGTCATTTGGGAACATGAACTTAAATTAAATGTTTTTAATGCTACGGATCAACCTCCTAAAGACGACGATTACCTATGTGAGGCGGAATGTGAGGAAAGACGGAATATTGAGCCTAACAAAGAACTGAATATGGGTGAGGAAAATAATATAATTCGTAATGAACGGATGAATCCTGATAACCAAGACCCGAATGATGAATTTACTCAAAAGGTAAGAAATCGATTTGAACATAATCCGGGAGAACCGTTGGTCGAATTAATTCAAAGCGATGTTATTTCTGCTTATCACCGGGCTCTTCCTGATATCCTAAGGGGTACCAAGTCTGATTTTCAGCCTCCATAAGTCCTGTGCTAGAATGGTCTAGCTAAAGAAGTAAAAGATAGCACTTCTTGGGAGGCAACCCAAGCTTTATTTCGTCTGTTTCTCTTGTTTTTGAGCATTTTCGGTCATTTTTGGGTCATTTGAGTCAGTTTTGGTCATTCTGAATAGGTTTTGGGTTCGCGGATAATTTATTTTGAACTTAGTTACACTGAAAAAAAGAAAAATGAGAAAAAAACTGCCTCGCGTGTGCGGCCCGCTCTCGCTAGGTTGGCACATAGAGAAATTTTTTTCAAGTTTTTATATTTATGCCTCAGGTTCTAGTCGCGCCTCAAAATCGCGCGCGCGAGGGGTCTCGCCCGAGCGGCCCGCTCACGCGAGCCTGGGACTTAGAACTTTTTTCTTCAAAAATCATAAAAGTAGCCGCAGTAATGTCTCGCAGAGGGATTCGCGTGCGCGACGCTCGCTCGCGCGGTCCGCTCGTGCGAGGTAGGATTTTTCTGTAATTTTCTCTTTTGTTCTCTAACCTCCTGTCTCCCGCACCTGGTCAGTTGTTTTTATATTTTGTTCTCTTAAGCTTATTTTAGAGTAAGTTTATATTTGTTTCCATAGTTCTAGTTTTGTTTTCTTTATTTTCTTTACATTTTTTTAATTCTAGTTTAGTTTCTATTGTTTAAAAAAAATAACAAAATAAAAAGAAAAAGATATGTATTATATATTAGCTTTTCTTTTTCGTTGTTAGTTTATTTTCTTTTAAGTATTGCCAGGTGAATTAATGTCTCCATTTGGAGCATTTGAACTATATTGCTATGTTTATATATGTTCACCTGTTTGTGATTGCCGAAATCGAGGTATTATCGTTCCTTCTCTACGTGCTTTCCTTTCTTTCGTTTTATTGTTTCATTGGGGACAATGAAAGGTTTAGGTTTGGGGGTATGCACTCACATACACATTATTATATATACACCAAAATTTTGAAATTTTTTTCGATACTTGTGCTTAAATAAATGATGTCACCTACGGTTTTGCAATCTCTAGTCGATACATCTTGTTATGTAACGTGGATTGTTATAGAATGGTAAACATGAGAAGATGTGATTAAATATTTGCTGAAGTCATGATATGACGTTTTAGGTCATGTATCATTCGAATCGTAGTTTTATATCATAGATTTACACACAAACCTATGCACTGCACGTAGTCGCTTGAATACATGTTTGATGTGAACTATAATATGATTCAGATTTCTAGATAACACATGGTGGAGACTAAATTCGGTGAGCTTTTGAGCCTATTTTTTTTTAGAGGGTTATAAATACATTTTGTGATTGTCAAATTTCACTTGAAATAGCGCATTAACTCGTTGTTTAGTCTCATTATTCTTGTTTTGGTTGATAGTCAATTTAAAATATTTGTTACCATGCTAAATAATTTTCCGTCGTAAACATTAAAGAACCATATGACCATAGGAAATGATGGTAGGCCCTCTTTATTTGCCACCGACTGATAAATGATAAATTTCATTAGTTCGCCCCCTTGAGCCGTTAAAATGCCATTTCTTTCTTTAATCACCATTATCCTTTTTTTTTTTGCTCCAACTTGACAAACTTGGAGTTCACCACTGAGAGATTTGTCAACTGTTAGTGGTGACAAGGCGATGTATTGATTAAGAAGAAGAAGAAGACAAGATGATGTTTGGGGTAGTACCTTGGTATTCAATGAACATTCATTTCAAAAGCAACGAAAAGGAAAAGAATAAGGTTGGAAAAAAATAAGCAATGAAGAAAGAAAAAAAAAAGAAGAGGAAAGAAATTAAAAAAATAAACGAAAAGGAGAGAATGAAAAGATGAAGGTGGTAGAAGAGACGAATGAATGAAATCGAACATGCTTTACAATGCTATTCTAAAACTACCTAATTAATCTTTTCTATCCTTTTTCATTGGCCGAGCCACATTACAACCTTTGAAAAGTCCTATTTGATCCTAGAAACTTGGTTTGGATATATAAACAATGGGAAGGGGATTAAAACATGGTAATGATTAATTTCTCTTGACTGTTGGCGTCCTATCCATGAGACTGCTGTTCTTTTGTGTCATGCGTCTTTTTCGAGTCATATATGAGCATTTCTCATTTTGAAAACATATTTCCTTTGCTCCTATATATTGGATAAATTACACATGTTCTGAGCGTTTCATTTGAGAGTGTAATTCATTGTGAGATTCGTAGTCGAAGCATAGTTTGATGGTTATCCGAGTTATATTCCAAGTTCATGACATGCGCGTGTTCATTTGACTACCATATCACACGTGCAATTTTATGAGAAACTATATTGATTTATACGATGCATGTGCTTGGGATTGCTTTTCATGATGTAGGTAGATGTTTGGTTACGTTTCTTCTTGTTCGTTATTCTATTTCAAATCATTGTTTTATAATAAGGAGTATCGAATATTATGTTTTTCGTTTTTTAATAAAATTTTTAAAATATATAATGAAATAAAGATAGTTGTGGGAGACTTGTTGACGAGAACCCTCACGAGACTTCACTCGTCCGACTAGGGACACCTAGAGGTTTAAAAGGCTAGTTGCATGTGCTAAATGCAATCGTGATCCATGCAAAAATGAAGTAGTATTTGTAGTAGTAGTTTTATTTTTCTGTTCTTTTTGCTCGAGGACTAGCAAAGAGTAGGTTTGGGGGTGTGATCGGCGACGAATAGTTGCCGTTTATAGTCCTAAAAATATGCTTTGTTAGCCCATTTCATGTAGTTTTTAGTTATTTTTTAATAAGTATTCTAAATTTTGTAGGATTTGGAGTTTAACACGAAAATGCACAAAAATCCAATGATTAGTGGCTTTGGAAGTCATTCTGGGCTCAAATGGTGATTCCAGTGAAAGTTGAATGCAGTAGCAGCCTTGGTAAATCGCATTTTTGGCAAGTAATACTTTGGATTTGAGAAATTTCTCCACAGATATAAAATGTAGATCTTCGAGTTACGGACTCGTGGCCAGAAACAGCGAGTCAATTCGAGTTCTGAGCAAAAAGTTATCGCAATTCTACAAAAGTCATGCAGTGTAGCGAAAAGTACCTCGTGCGAGTGACCTGTGAAAAAACTAAAAATGCGTATTTTGTTAAATTAAAGTGCCTAGCGAAGGTGGTTTGTGCATATGACGTCCACAAACGTAAATATAGCTGTTTTAGTACGATTTGGCTTAGGAAAGCTTCCTAAATCCTTCCAAACTCTATATAAATCCTATTCTAAATCACTTTTGTGGTTAGACATCATTACACAACATTAGATACATCCATATACAACAAAAAACTTCAGCCATTGAAGAGAGGAAAACAAGGAGAAGAAGAAGAAGAAGAAGACCAAGGATTCCCATGGCCTCCTCCATCAACCTCTTGCCGTTCATCAATTCTATGGCTAACTAAACTCAAGATCTAGGGTTTCAATGAAACCCTAACTAAGTAATAGGGTGTATTTTATGTCTTTATTTTAGTTTTATTATGTATGGATGACAGTTACATGTTCCGAGGATTTTTATAAATAAATCGTGCTCTTATTGATTAAATCGTCACTTTCAAAGTTTACTTTTGTCTTAGATCTATTTTGATGGTAGTGTGCTCAATGATCTATGCTTGCTGTGCTTGTTTAGATTATTTACATGTGATGGTGCTTAAATTGAATTGTGCTATCAAGTATCTGAATAGTCCATGCCTAGATTAGACGGATTATACCACAACCCTAGTTTAGTGTGGGATAATTCGTGCTAACCGAAGATGGATTATGTTGGTGCTTGATCCATAGTTATTTTCTTGACGGAGGAATGGGGCTTGTAGCTACAATTCCCCATTATCATCCAACTTAATAAGCTAAATTAATTCGTAAATACCCTTATTATGAAGCTAGTGGTGGATTTGCAATCCTAGGTTCCTTAAACTTATTATAAAAATAAATATTTAATTGCTTTTATAATTTAGATTTACTTTTATTGTTATTAGTTTAATTCAAATTAAATCCAAAATCCGTTTTTCTTAATTAACTAAATTTAGGTTTTAAAAATTAAAGTGCATAGTATTCAATCTCTGTGGGTTCGACCTTTACTTCCACACTGCAAATCTTTTGAAAGTAAAGCATAAGTAAGCAAACTTTTATATCTTGATTTTGACGAGATCAGGAATCATGGGATGAAGAAGATTTGCAAGATGTGGTGCCTGAACGCCATAACGCTGTCTTTATATATGTGGATGACTTCATCGTTATCGAGTCGATTCCATATATTTACGTGCACTTGAGCTATTTGTTGTTCCCGCTTTAATGCCCTTTACTTGCCAGTTCGCATAGTTTATTCACGCTAATTGTAAGTTTAATGCCTTGTCACAACTCATTTTATTTGTCATTTTTCTTTGCGTGCCCTTTTCAATCGTAGTTCTTTCTTTTGTTTTTTTTGTTGATTCCCTTTCTTTCCTTGTTGTTTTTCTTTTGTTGTCTTTGTCCAGGATTACACTATGAATCCAATGCTACCGCTTGTGTTCCTTCTGCATTTTTTATTTCATGGACCTCCTGTAGGCTCCCCGGGTACTCCACCGTAAGAGGAAAGTCCGTTGAGGAATTACACTCCTCTATCAATGTCTCCATCCGGATCACCTCTTGCATGTGCAATCAAATCTTTAGGGATTTCAGAATTGCTCGATGATATCCTCACTGCTTTCTGACTATTCTGGGAGACGGAATTAACAAGTTTGGACTCCATCTTCGAAGATTTGGCGGAGCATGAAGCAATTGTGGAAGAAGAAGTTTTCATGCTCGAAGCATAGTGCTGCACTTCAGTTGTTTTTATTCATCTGTCCATCTTTTAGCAATTGAAATGTACTCCTAGACAATAACTTTGTTTTTCTTTAGTTTTAAATTCTAGTTATTATTGTAATAAGGTCTCAAGTGCCAATTTGGGGATTTTAGTTTTGCAAAATGGATGCTATTAAAAAATTTACATTTATAAAATTTGCAACTTTATATTACTATGATGGTGAATTCTGGCTTACCTGTCTGCGTTTGCACTGTTTTTAGACTATTCTTGTATGTCCAGACCTGTTTATGTTAGTGGGAATACACAGGATTTCTATTCAAAGTGTTTTTGAACTTTTGAGTTCAATCAATCGAACCAAACTCTATCGATCGACAGTTTCTAACCTCAAGTGCTTGAACAATTCTCAATCGATTGCTCATTTGTTCGATCGATCGAACTTTTTCAACCGATCGAGAATTGTATTTAAATGAGGCGTCGTTTAGACACTTCCTCAGTCTCTCTCCCTCATTCCTTCGAGCGATTGTACATAGAGAAGGGAGCTCCGACGATTCTTCTACTTCTCTATATACACACGTCCATTGAAGAATCCTTGGTGCCCCAAACCATCACCATCATCTCTTCCTCTCTCTACTGCGCTTCAATTCGAGGTAGCGGTCAATTTTTAAACCCCCTAAGTTTCTTTCCATACAACTCTTATGGGGGTGCCCCCATTGGTCCTAAGACTACTTAAATACAGTTTTAATCTTATTTTCCTTATATTCTTTGTTTTTCTACACTGCATCATTGTCCCCGTGTTTCTTCTGTGTTCGATCGATCGAACTAGGCTCAAGCAATCGAGCCCAGTCCCTATGCAATCGATCAAAAATTCTTCGATCGATCGAACTGATGCAGAAGAAGTTTTTGCTTTGGTTCTGTTATTTTTGTTTTCATTCGTCCTTTCTTTTCATTTCCTATTTCAGGTCCCCCACCATGAATCCTGCAATGGGTTATCATAGGGAAAAGCCCTTTGACTTGACCATTCAGGACTCGATACCCGATCAGGTGTTCCAGAATATGTTTGATCAGTCCTGGTACACGCGGTTCTTTAGCCACCGCAAGGTTATGTTCGAGCGACCCCTTGAGACAGTATGGCTTTCAGCGCCCTGGTTCTTGACGAGGATTCTGGCGATGCCACAGTGGTATCAAATGTTGACCTAGCCTAGGAGGGTCAATATCTCTTGGGTGAGAGAGGCTGCTGCCACCATGATTAAGGACCCGGCCGCCTAGTTCACGTATTGATCTTTCTTCCGCGGCCGGGAGATTATATTCAGTCCAGCGACTTTATCTGCTACTCTAGGAGTTCCCGAGGAGCCCGAGTGTGACTGTCCCCATAGGGTGGGAGCTCCTGAGACCCCTTATGCTACGATTGTGCGAGAGATTACAGGCGGTGTCGTCCAATTCTGGAACGACTCGTCTTTGATCAAGGACCAGCTCTTGACCGACGATTATCACATGCTCCATCTGGTGCTATGTAATTGCATATTCACAACATCCTACCATAAGAAGTTAGCACCGTGGTACGCTCGTGCCTTATACGCGATGGGGACGGGAAAGCAGGTCTACCGCTCTCGGTTATATATTGAGTTTTTGGTACAGCCCACGCGCTATGTTTCTGCGAAGAAACATTTAAAGGGCGCATGGTCCATTCATAGTGTTGTGGCCCAGGCTGGACCGCTCCTCCTCCATCCTGATGCATTTCAGACTTCTTTGAGCAGATTTAGGTAAACAGTGGCCCGCTACTCAGATGCACAGAAGAGGAAGAGAAAAGGGAAAGGGAAGGAGAAAGTGGGAGCCAAAAAGAGGAGAGACGACGGTACTGACACCGAGGGAGCAGCTTCTAGGATGCCTTATGAGGCTAAGGAGCTAGATACCGAGGAGGAGGAGGACCCCATTGCTACTATGCAGCAGTTCGAGCTGAGACAGCGGTCTCAGGCTCATGCCCAGGGAGAGCCATCTTCCATGTCTCTCCAAATAATGCATACCTTATTGCTAGAAGAGAGAGAGGCTCGGATCCGACTTAAGGGCCTGTATACCCATATGTCTGCGCAGCTGGATGCAATTTTACTTCATTTGGGAGTTGACGTGTCACTCCATCATCCACCACCAGCTGCAGCCCCACCTACTACTGATCCTTCGTCTTCTGCACCACCCACGACACCAGCTCCACCATCTGCTGATCCTACCACTCTTCTACATTGACAGAACCACCGACTGCTGCTGATGATCCTGCCGCTCCTATAGAGATTATGTCCGATATTGCTGATGAGTAGTTTATGCTAGTGAGAGTGGGGGAGTTTTGTTGTATTTATTTTATTTCTATTTTCTCTCTCCCCTATCTTAGTACTTTTTTTTTGGGATGTTTGGCTATGTTGGGATTGTAAGGATATTTTTGGACATTATGATCGCTATTTTGAATTTTTATTGTTTTATCATTCCAGTGATCAATTATTTTATTATGTATGGATCCTGTGCTGTCTTTATATTTTATTTCTTTTGATCTTGGCTATTTGGAGATTGTATTCTTAGGAAAAGGTTGCTATGATTGCTGCTATTACTTTGCTTCTATCAGGTGATATCCATCTATTTTTATTTGAAAATCAACTTTCTGAGGACATTGTTATTTTCAGTTGGGGGTGGGACGCAGATAGATAATCACCTATACTCGTTCACACTTAGCAACCTGGATAGATGTATTGCATGTATCATACAATCTCGATTAGAATTGGATTAAAAATTGAAAATTAAAAAAATTTTAAAAATTTTTCAAAATTTTGAACCTAATTGGTAGAATAACTTCGAACATTCACTACTGCTTAGCTGTTATTATGCAATAACACAATCATACTAGTCTCATCCTTTTATGAATTAAGTTCACGCGTTTTTCTAGTATCACTAGGATGATTGAATGTGTTGACCTCCCATGTATACAAAATTCATATGCACTTGTTGATAGCTTTGTAGAAAACCTAAAAATGAGTTAATACGGCTATTGTGCTAAAAGAACGAGTAGTGGAAACTAAGTACCCTTAGTGAGCTTTTGATCCAATCTTTGTTTATGAGGGAATTGTCACATAAAGTCGAATTGTTTTTCTTGAATATGCGTATTAAATTTGTTGCACTAGTCTCAATTAATTTTTCATTTTGGCTGCTTATTAGAGGAGAACGTTCAGGATCTACCAACTAAACTCGATAAACACTGTAATACTAAAACTATGAAATTAAGAAAACGAGTTAAGCCATCGATATTATTTCTCAACCACTATCCATATCTCCTTACCTATGGTAACCATTTCATTTTGAACCCCACACTGATTCACTAATTGCTAATTCCATTATAAAAATATAAACTCCTAGTCTTATACATTGACCCCAGTCGACCCCATTGCACATCTAACATGAATAATTTGTTAAAGTATGTGATTGGAGGAGAGTAGTTGTGGGGGTTCTGTTATTGAAAATAAATAAATAAAGAAATAAAGAAATAAAATATATATATATATATATGAAAATAGAGGATGGGTGGAATGAAGTGAAAAAAAAGGAGAGAAAAATTTAGACTCCATCACATGCTAAAGATGTGTGATTCCTCCCCTTTCATATCTATTCTGCCATATAAAAACCTAAAACATTTAAAGACTTAATGATTCTTAATGACTTAGTTTGAACATGAATGTGTGACTTGAGTTATCTACAGTAGTTCGCTCCTCTAGTAAGTAGTATCCTATTCATGAGACTATACACCGTAAATGTTCGTCTTTATTGAGTCAGGTATGAAAGCATTAGTAACCAAAGCATTCACTCCTATCAAAGCTTCCACATCATGAATGATCATTATTAAGCATGTTTCTGTGAGATGTTCATTTATGAGTGTAAACCCATGTGAGAATTGAGTTAAAACTACAAATTCCAGAAGTATGATAATCCTAAATAACTTTAAACAAGGTTTGATGCATAGCTGCTAACTTCACACACACGGATACATGACTGTGATACATATGTTGTATATATCTTGGTGGCATGAGGAGCATGTGGAGTTCTTTCATGTTTTGTGGACACGCGGAATCGGTCATCCACTCTTTTAGTTTATTTTGAAATTGATTTGGATCAAAGAAAAGAAAATGAAGGTCTATTGAAAACAGATACAGAGTCGCCACTTGGTCTTTAGGGAATCAAGAAATCCAATTTGACTCACCCAAATGGATAAAGGGCACCGACCCTTCATAACCAAAGAACTTAGTTTGGGGTTTTGGTACGACTAAAACACCCTCAACTCGCCCCGTCTCTCAACGAGCCTCAAGTAGCATCCAACTAATAATCTTATATTATGTTTGGTTCGACAATTAATACTGTGATAGTATATGGCATCACATAAGAAACTTGAAATGGAAGATTTAAAGATAAGATATCATTCAAAAGATCTAAGCCAAGTATCACACAATGCAAAGTGAAAGATCACACAAACAAACCTAGGAAAAATCGTCTAATCACATATCAAGTAATAAAGTTTTCCTAATCTAAAGGGGACATGAATTGTTCTTGAAACAAATTAATCAAAGAAATCAAAAATATGCTTAGCAAGCTAATATGATGCATGATAATCTTTGAGAAAAGAAGATCTCTCAATCCCTGGGATGGATGGGAAAGGAAGTTTTGATCGAGAGGGAGCATGAACGTGTGACCAAGTTTATTCCTTGTAATCTTCTTAGATTAGGAGTCACAAAAACCCCAAATCTTGCATGGGTGCAATGTATGATCCTAGAATGTGCAAAGGTTGTAGTGTGTTTGTGTATATGGACTTAGAAGTCTAAAATATGAATGAATGTATGGAGAAAATCATCATGGGATATGCACTCATATATTATGGACCACTTTCTAAGATATAAACTAATTTGAAGTATATATAAGCATTAAATCAAAGGATGGAAGTAAAAGTATACTTGCTGTGAATAGTGGACAGAACAGTGAGTTAACCTTGTAGAAATTGAAACGTGGGGTAAGAAATGTTTTTAATGAATGATTTTTTATGGAGATCATCCTTATTGTGTCTAGAACACAAATCAAAAAGCCAAACTACAATAACTATTACAAATTGAGAGAAATTATATGAACAATAGAGGTTACTCAGAAACAGAGTTCGTGTTGTTGACTGAAATGTTAAAATATCTTAGAAAATGAAAAAAAAATATTTGAAGGCCCATTTTCTATAGAAAGTTTCCTAAGAAACTGAAGTTTAAAGTAAAAATGAGTTGGGACCACATCGTTTGGAAATGTTTTATGAAAAACAAGTTGAAAGTCAACCTAGCTGCTGTGACAGCAAAAGCATAATGTTTGGAAGGAATGTTTGGGTCCAAATGGACCTCTTTCAAGTGTTTCCAAGTGAAACCAAAAATCATGGGTGTTCTCCAACAAGTTAGGAAAACTTTTCAAGTGGTCTTGTATTCATATATTGAGTATTGAACTCAGAATAATTCTTTGAAGTTAAGTAGCTCACTGTTTTGAAAATTTTTTAGAAAACAAAGTTTATTCCTAGGAATCCAAATATTGGGGGTTTTAGAAGGGCCTTTGAATTAGGGGTTTTGAAAGTATGTTTTCAACACTTAAAGAGGATTAAAACCACTTGTAATATAAACCTCTAATTCATTTAGAGAACGTCCAAGATTATTGGAAAGGTTTGTTTTATTTTGGAAATAACCTCAAAAATACAAAGGTATGCATTGGGGGTTATAATCATCATCTATTAAACATGTTTTTGAGGTCAAGAGCTACTATCCATTAGGATTCACTCACCTCAAACTTTATGTCATCATTTAGATGATGATGAACTACTAAGTAAATAAGAATGATAAAAAGAAATGAGGTAAGAGGAGATGAACGAATATATGAACAAGCAAATAGATAGCAATCAATAGATGACATTCATGATGATTTTGGACTTGTAGCTTGATGTTTCACTCATATATGGTGACTTTGGACATGGAAGAAGCTTCGTATCTCATAGATGCTCACAAAAATGGTGGTTGGATGTATCGAATGTGAAGTAAATGGAAGTAATGAAGTAAAAAACAAAGTTTGGAACTCATTTTCTAGTTGAAAATCAAAGAAGGAAGTTCTTTTCTCTCTATTCTAGCCTTATCTCTACAACTTTCTCTCTAAAAATTTTCTAAGCTTTCATTTTCCACCCCCTAAATGAGAAGTCAAGGGGGTTTATATAGTCCAATTTTGGGTGGTTTTGGGATTTAAAGAGTGCTCCCCCATTGGCTCCAAATGTCTGTGAACAAGGAACTACGTCATTTTGGTTTCTAATTAATCAAAATGGATCCCCAAAATAAATTACAAAAATGGACAATTCTGGGGGAGAGTGCCATGGTGGTACTAGGCCAGTGCTGTGGCAGCACTGCTCCTCGGACATCCGAATAATGCTATTTAGCCCCCCTGAGGTTTCGGTATTCGTGAAAAGGCCATATTTTTCGTCCGAAATACACAGAAGATGCATATGAATTCCAAATTGAGCTTGTGATGTACCATTGGAAAGGTAATGGAGTCTACCTTACATAAAAAAAAAGTTCAAATTTAGGTCACTTTGAGAAGTTTTGTGGTATTCGCGATAAAAGCCGATTTGATAATCACTTTTACCTTCAAAAATTCATAGTAAATTCATTTTAAATCCAAAAATTAAGTACGATATACTGTTGGAAAGCTATTGACCTCTAGTATCCATAATATATATTTGAAAAATGATATGACGCTCTGGTTTCAAAGTCAACTTTTAGGTCAAATCAGTCAAACTTGGGATCTCCAGGAAGTTTTGGAAACCTCTGGGAGCTCCCAAGAGCTGACGTTTTCGTCCGATTTTCTTTTAAAACTCATTTTAATACTTTTCACATAATATAGTATGATCTCAAAACTTTCTATAGAATTTGGGTGATTTCGGTCAAACCCTCGACAAACTTGGGTCAAACTGGTCAACGGGGACTTTCTGGAACTTTCGGGACTTCCAGGGGTCTCTGGGAGCTGACGATTTTACCCAATTTTGCTTTAAAACTTATTTTATTGTTTTATTATGATATAGTATGTTTCCAAAACTTTTGATCCAAATCTGGGAGTTTGGGCTTTTAGGGGTATTTTGGTCATTTTGAGCATTTTGAGAGATAAAACTAACTTCCAGGAGTCCTTTTTGAGTCTTTTTTTATCATTGTGAACCACCAAGCTATGGCTCTCCTAAATCTGATAGCCGACAAAATGGGGTGTCTACAGTTTGCCCCTCTTTGGCATAAACTTGCGAGGCAACGCATGGCGCAAGCGAGTACCAAAGCTTCGAAGAGATAGGTCTTTTAGAGGCTATAGATTTAGGATAAAAGCGTTGCAAAGGATGCAATGATAGAAACAAGAATGCTGAGGCTGGAGCTAGTCGTGATCTACGTGAGCTGCCTACGTATCCCCAGGGGAATCAGACCAGGACGTAGTTCGAGGCACAAAGGAACAAATCATATATGCACAAAAAGATAGGCAGATGTTATGCTATGAGGATGATATGTAGTGTATGGACGTGATATAAATTGTGTCACGAGTCCTAGCATGTCTAGTGTTCTGATCCTAGTATGAACTGGTGTTGTGGGGTATGCCACTCTGAGTGGGCTCGTGTTAGTGTTTACTCTAATGCAGTGGTTGATCCTAACATGGAAACTAGGGTGTTTGAAGACTCTGGGTCTCGAGGGCAAACTTCTTGAATTTTGGGAAGTGTATTTTGTGGATAGAATCGGATGTGAGGTCCTTAAGGGTGCAACTAAAGGTAATTGATGGACATGGAAGTCCTGGATACCAAGCGATGGATGAGAAAGTTCAAGATAACCGACAGGAGAAGGTTTTTGCGATAATTGACAGGTGAGAAAGCTCACGATAGCCGATAAATGAGGAAGCATACGATGACCGATTTGGTGAGAAAGTTTTATGATAAGTGAGGAGACTCATGACGACATATTTGGTGAGAAATTTTATGATAAGTGAGGTAACTCACAATAATTGATAGGTGAGATAATTAGGGTGAGGAAGCTCACGATAACCGACGGGTGAGGAAGCTCACAGTAGCTAACAAGTGAGGAAGCTCACGGAAATTGATAGATGAGGAAGTTTATCAACAGACACAGGGCCGTAAAAGTTGGTTTTGATTTTCCATTATCTTTTGTTGGGGATATTGGGGGATTCTTTCTAAGAACCGCTATCAACTTTCAACCGAGAACTAGGATCCATCACCGAATCTCTCACTATTGATCAAACTTTGCGACGGCTCATCCGAAAAGACTGATTTGGACTCTTAGGAGCCGATTTCTTCCAATCTTTGCTAGTTAGGGGTAGCCTTGACAAATTTCAGATTGCTGGGGGTAGAACCTTAAACGGGCCATTGGGGCTAATCGGGGCCAAAAATGGGCTAAAAAAAAGCCCAAAATAGACCGAAATGGGCTAAAACAGAGCAAAGCGGGGCCCGTAGGGAGTAGTATTGTGGTGGCATTGGGCCACTACTACGGTAGCAGTTGGCCAATACCGCGACGGCACTGGGTGACCGAACTCCATGTTCGTATATCTTGGGTTTTTGAGCTCTAAATGCTTATTTTTGGCCATTTTGAGGTGTTTTTGGAGCCAAAATCCATCAAATTGTAGCTTATGCACGCTCAGGTGAATAATCTTTCCCTATGATTAGAATTTTGATTGGTGTTTTAGCTTTCTCTAATTTTCAAGAAGAAAGTTTGGCTTTAACTTCCATTTTCTTTGTAGATCCATGGCTTCAAGCTCAGAGAGGCTCTCTAAGAAGGCCAAGGAATGGGTAAGGGTCGAGAGGCAATCCTCAGAGTTGATTTTGCGTGACCCTCAATGTTACCTTTTGGCCACGGCTCTAGAAAGTCAGGTATCTGAAACTTTTGGTAGTTCAGGACCATTTGTGTGCATTATGCTAGTTTTGTGAACTGTAGTGTGCGCCTAGAGATCGTTGGAAGTTCGTATTTTGCTTCTTTGTTGATTTTGTGAAGTTAGACTTTGAGTTGTGAATAGTGAATTTGTGCCTGGTTTTGCTGTCCTTGATGTGTGTAGGTGCCTGAGGTGGCCTTGAAGGGCCACGATAGTCTTGCCCATGCTTTCCTGTAGTATACCCAGCTTTCGCCTGCCATACAGTAGATGGTAGATGATGCCAATTTTGGTAGCTTTGTCTGCCTGGTTTCGAAAAGTACTAATGACTTAGCCCACTTCTACGCTCTAGCAGAGAGATGGTGGGATACGACAAATACTTTCCATCTGCCATTCGGTGAAATGACGATGACGCCCTTTGACTTTTCCGTGATTACCGGTTTGAGAGTTGGCGGGAAGCGCCTGATCCTGGATTATTTTTATGAGATTAATCCTGAAACTATTGAGATGCTGATTGGGGCTGTTCGTCCTAATCTGGAGGGGCATTGGTTCCCTTGCAGGTGGCTTTATCGGGCTTGTGGCAGGGAAGGACACATTCTCAATGACCGACAGCTACTATGGGCCTTCCTTCTGTATGTTCTTGGTTGCTTGATTTTTGCGACGTAAAATGACCGGGTGAACATAAGGCTTCTCACCTACTTGGTGACTATTGACAAGATTCCTTCTTATGACTGGGACGGTGCTGCCCTGGCCTATCTTTATACGCATATGGGTGAGGTTTCTCGCAGCGGTATCAAATCCATTGGAGCGTTCTGGCGAGCTTGGGAGGTATGTTATGTGACTTTTCCATTTTTTTTGGCCCCTTCTTGTTTCTGTTTTCTGACTTTCCCTTTTCTGTGCAGCTCTGGAGCTTTGAGTTCCTAAAAATGTTGGCTCCTACCCCCGTTGACGAGTCGGGTGAAGATGAGGATGGCATGGCTCCTATGCCTCTGTTCCCTCAAGGCTTGAGATGGAGGAGGGATGTTGTTGGGCCAAAAACGGGGCTCATCAGATTGTCCTCTTGAGAAATTTCTTATACGAGCTGACGGTCGCCAGTGTTGATTGGATACCTTGGAAGCATGTTTCCTATGCTGTCCCAGAGGAGATATAGGCAGTCAAGCCTCTTGCTTCTTGCCGACTTCTGATGGAGAGTACCGAATGTAGGCAGTGGTATCTTGGCGAGCGGGTGTCTCGACAGGTAATTGGCGGTTTGAGGTACCACGTTCCTCATACTCTTCCCTATGATGGATACTGAAGACCTTTCTGGTGCTACTTTGCTGGCAACTTTGGCCGGTACTGACGCTTGGGACCATTTTTGTTCTGAGACTGACTATGAGACCTACCGTGGCCGATTCCGGATGCCCAACCTCCCACTTCTGGATGTGAGTTTCTTTTATATTTTTGTCTCTATTCGTCACTAATGTTTTTGGACTCATCTTTTCCTAACTTTATCTTGTGCCTACAGCTTTGCGAGATGTATAGGAGACAGGCTCCCTCAGCTTCTGATCCTATCCCTCCTTAGGATTAGACCGTCAATGTTTTGGGTGCCGATGGCTCTCCGTAGGTCATGAATGTGCCATGAGTCACATACGGGTACCCTACCCAGCCAGCAGGTGTCCTCAATGTCCCTTGGAGTTATGCTGAGAAGGGTCACGCCTTGGTAGCTAGCCTACGGTCTTTGGTTCTCATGCGAAACCACTGGGTACGACTCTAATGTTTGTGCTCCTTAAGGTTATAAAACTCTAACCCTATAGTTTTACCCTTGATAGATGGATGGTATGCGGCAATTCGCCACCAGTCAGATGGCGTCCTAGGTAAGTTTCTGACTCGACTCTATTTTTTTTTTTGTACTTTTGTTGCTTCCATATTGATTGACTTTATTCTGTGTGTGTAGTGTCGCAGAGGCGGTGCTGGCTCGTTGAGGACTAGGCCAAGGTGCAGGGGTGGCGGGAGGAGGCCATCGCCGACGTACACTCCGAGTGGCCCGACAGAGGACAAAGATGAGGAGGACTGAGGCCTCCTAAGCAGGGACTTTTGTTTTGTCTCCATTTTATGTTTTCAATTGGGTTGTACTAGTGAATGATGGTCAATGTGTAGGATGATGTGTCACCTTTGACAGAGTATTATGACATTTTGCCTTTAAGGCCGGGTATCTTCCGATTTGTAGGCGCAATTTTGTGCTTGTTTTAGTTAGTGATCGTGTGATGATATATGTGCACTGTGATTCTGTGATTATTGATGGTACTGCGATGAGCAATCTTGTGATAGTGAGTGTGTTTGCCTTGCAGGTGGGATAGCCCATGAAACAGGGAGGTGCTGTTGAAATTTTGATTTTTTGCTATGTTGCGGCAGAAAATATGGCATTGTATGATCCTGCTGATCTCACAGCTTGGCTGAACATCATAGATGGCGTGGAACAGATCAAACTTTTCAGTTACGGCTTAACCGAACTATTCTCCCTTCGTCAGATGGCCTTGAATGCCGAGTTCATGCGTGCTGCTATTGCCCACTGGGACTCGGTAAATCATGTCTTCAATTTCAACGGCCTGGAGATATGCCCCCTGTTTGAGGAGTTCTGTGTTATCCTCGGTTTCGATCCAGACTCCGACCTGATTCTTTCTTCTGCTGATACCCCCAGTCCTACGTGAGGCTTGGCTAAATACCTGAACTGTTCCACTGCTGTCTCCCGCTGACTAATTCATGGTGAGGTCCTCAACATTGCCTCCATCATTGACCTGTACGCCAGTCCTGGAAATCCCAGCATATATGATGCTACCATTGGGGCCGCTTTGATATTGTGCATGACTTTGCACTTCCTGTTCTCGAGTACTTCTAGTGACTTGGTACATATATGCCTTGGGCTGAAATTGAGTAAGAACCCCATGGCCATGGTTCTAGCTCTGAATGGTTTAGATAATGCTTTCAACCAAGGAACTATTCTTCTTTCTGGGGCACCTTTGGTGTTACAGGCTTGGTTATATGAACGCCTTCAGTTATGGACAGGTAGTATGCCTCCAGTTTACTTTCGCAGGGCGTGTTTTATCCCTACTATACTTTTGCCGATTGGGTTAGCCTGATGGGTGCTCTTTCTGAGGCAGACATTCGCTGGGTTGTGGGGCGTTAGGGCCTTCACGCTGTGACCACAAGCCTCGGGGATCACCCGAGAGTGTGGTTGATGGGTCTTAGAGAGACTTCTTTTTATCATCTTCGCCGACTGGGCAGGCAGTACGGGCGAGTTCAGGAGGTCCCCCGGGGATTTACTGAGAGGGTCTTTGCTTCCAGAGTCAGGGCTGTCACTATTGCTGCTTTTTTCAGTGGCTGGGCCTACCGAGTAAAAGTCTATTTCTAAAGACCTTTGAAGAAATAAAAGACACAACATAAAACTAGACTTGACTGATTCTGCTTCATCCTCCAAGTGTCTTTGATATTTGTGATTGCTTTATGAAAGAAAAACTTTTATGTTTTCATTTATTCCTGCTTATGCAATATTCGAAGTTTGTTTATTGGTGAACCTTGGTTACTTTTGAGAACCTTATTTGATGTATTTGGCTTTCTGAAAACATTTGTAGTATGATTTTGGTCAAATGTTTGCTTTTGGTACTTGCTTGGGCATGCTGGGGCGATTAGAGACAAACGAGGTGGGTAGCTGAAGTTTGCCCCTAGTTTAGGGCATGGGTGGTGTAAGGAAAATGAGGTAGGTGACCGAAGTTTGCCCCTAGTTTAGAAGAGATTTAGGCAAACGAGGCGGGTGGCCGAAGTTTGCCCCTATTGCGAAGTGTGGTTTCTAGGTTATCGTAGGGACTGCAACTTTATTCACTCATATGCTCATAATTTTTTCCTAGGCACCGGTGGAGTGACCTAGCAAGATATTTTCTCTCTTTTGTTATTGCTCACTTTGGATTTAGCTCTAATTTTTGTCTAGGCGTCCTTTCTGATTTTTGACCTAGCGAGCCTGACACGAATATTTTTCTGTGCGCTCTTGTGCAACACCTAAGTATAGGTGATCATGCAAGTAGTAAACTGGATTAAGTCTAGGTCGATCCCACAGGGAAGGATGAGAATTGAATTACTTAGATTAGACTCAAAAAGAAAAGAAAATTCAATATTTTGAAGGAAGTGTAGAACACAGAGTTCTACAATTAACAACTATTAAAATTAAAAACAACTAAGTTAAATTAACTAACGATTACTATTTAACTAAAGCGAAATTTTAAAAAGGGTTTTACTTAATAAAAGAAAGTGTTGGGATTACGCGAATCCACTGTGACCTAGCCGTCTACCATGCAAATGCAATTAAGCTCAATGGAGTACATCTTCTACAATATTCCGTACTTCTCTAAAGATCTAGAATCAATAGCCCTTTCATGACCGGGACTATATCATCTCAATTAAGTTTGAAATACATAAAAGCGGTTTAATTCAATAGTTAAGACTCTCACCTACAATGGTATTAGCATTGAGGGTGGTTTGCAAAATGTATTGAAAGAAAATGCCTTAAGGCTTAAGTTCAAAGACTGCTTTGACAAACTGAGCATTTGGGGACAGTTTGATAACAAATTCTTAAAACAGAAAGTCTTGGAATAATGTATTGGATATTCTCAAGAATCAGACTGTTCGATCGATCGATGCACTTTCGATCGATCGACAATCATCTTCCCTCGATCGATCGAAATAACTCCGATCGATCGACCGTATCTCTGCATCGATCGATCGAAATAACTCCGATCGATCGAACACAGGTGTTATTCTGATGCATGGCAGAGGCCTGAAAATCACAGTTTCATCACGATTTCCCAACTTCGGACTACTTAGACATGGTCTGGAGTGTCCCAGATACGTTTTTAACGTAAAAATTCATTAAGGTAACGTTTGGTTGTGAGATTTTCATTACAACTATGAAAAATTGAGATTTTAACATATCTATCATGCAAAGCAATAAGATTAATACTAAACCACGATTAGATACGTGCAATATGTAAATAAAATAATAACTAATTAACCTGGAATGAAGAACTTGTATATAAACTATAGAAAATCCAATGCTAGCAATGTAACATTGAGTAATAACCTACAAAACAATGAAAAAGCTCTCCTCTCTCTATGAAAACTGATCAAAAGCAAGTGGGGCGTCCTTCTGGACGCTTCCAAAATGAGTTTTTATAATAGAAACCTAATGCTAGGGTTCAAAATCCCGTCTTTTGCTGCGTGCGCGTATTCTGCTAAAAGACATGTTCGATCGATCGAAATACCCTCGATCGATCGATTTCCTGGATTATTCGATCGCTTGAAATAAGTTAGATCGATCGAGACCTCGATCGCTTGAGAGGACCTCGATCGATCGGGAGTCAGTTTTCAACTTTAAATTGTCTTCATTAAAGCCAAGCACTTCCTTTTCATCATGCTCCTCAATTAGTCACACAGTGACACTAATCTGCAAAAATCACAGCTAAACCACACAACTTATCATAGATTAATCATAATGTGTAGAAACTGATGTTGTAATCCAAACTGCAGATATATGGGGAAATTATGAACTAAATTATTGTGTTTTCTTCTTTTAGCGTAGTTGTATTCTACAAATACACCCGCTTGTCACAACCCCCAACTAGCGAGTTGCTAGTCCCTAGCAAAAAAGCGAAAATAAAACAAGCTAACTACTGCTACAACGACTAGAATGAACAAAAATAAAACTAAAGCAAACTAACCTAATTAGAAAGAGACACTACCTAACTCACTTTCGCAGGAATCGCGGTTGCATTTAGCAATTGCAACAAGCCGTTAAACCCCTAGGTTCCCCTAGTGGACGAGTGTTGTCTCGTGAGGGTTTGCAGTGAATATACCCACAAAATTCTCAATTTTTAAGATAAAAAAGATATAGAAAAACTTATAAACATTTCTTCCTATTTGGCTATCAATTTAGCTCTACAAAACATATCAACCTCATACAAACCATGAAGAAATCCACGTGTTCCTCCTGTCACCAAGATAAATATACATATGCATTCCATTCATGTATCCGTGTGTGTGAAATCAACAGCTATGCATTCAACTTAGTTTAGAGTTGTTTAGACTATCATACTCTTAGAACTCATAGCTTTAACTCAATTCTCACATGGGTCATGCTCTCAAATGAACATCTCACAGAAACTGGTTTAATAATGATCGCTCATGGTGTGAAACTTTAATACGAGTGATGTTCTGGCTACTAGTGTTTCACACCTAACTCGATAAAGGATGAACATTTAGAGTGTAAAGTCTCATGAAAGGAATTCTACTTGCTAGAGGAGCGAAATACCGTGGATGCTCAAATTACACGTTCATGTTCAAACCAAATTGTTAAAAATCATTAAGACTTTGACTTTTCGGCTTTTATTCAGTAGGGTGGAGATAAAAGGGGCAAGAATTGCACATCCTTAGCATGTGATGGTGACTAGTTTATTTCTTCTTTATTCCAACCATCCTCATATCTCATATACATTTATTTCTTTTTACTCTTCCTTCCTTCCTTTTCTCTCTCTCTTTTTTTTTTTTTTTTTAAGTCACATATCCAACGTCTCCTTGCATATTTTTTTTATATAACATCTTTCCCACAACTACACCTTCCTCGTCACATACTTCAACAATTTTGATCACATTAGATGTGCAGACAAGTTATAGCGGTTAAAGTATCAGACGAAGGGTTTTGGGCTTTCATATTGGCAATATTTAATCGGTATGGGGTTAAGAGATTCTTGGATGTTGATACAGGTATATGAAAAAGGCAAGGAATGAATAACGATGGCTTAAATCATTTTTCTTAACTTCTTAGTTTTAGCACTTCAGTGTTCATTGAGTTTAGTTGGTAGATCATGAACGTTCTCCTCTAATAAACAGCCTAGATGAAGAATTTTGAGACTATTCAACGAATTTAAAATATATTCAAAAAGAACAATTCGAATTTATTGTGATAAGTCCCTCAGAAGTGAAGTTTGGGCTCAAAAGCTCACTAAGGGTCATTAGTTTCCACTACTTATTCCTTAAAGCATAACAGTCATATTAACTCTTATTTAAGTTTTCAGCATAACTATTAACGCGTGCAAATGGATGTTGGATACTAGAATAATCAACATATGCATTCGTCTTAGTGACACAGAAAAACGCGTGAATGTAATTCATAAAAGGATGAGATTAACATGAATGTATCATCGCTTGATAACAGCTAAATAAGAGAGAATATTTAAAAGTATTCCACCAATTTGATAGAAGTTACTAGTTTTCTACATTTGAAATATTTTATTTTTATTTATTTTTTATTTTTTTTATTTTTTTATTTTTATTTTTTTAATAGAAATGGAGATATGATGTGTACAATAGAAAGAGCAATCCAGATTGCTAAATAACTAATATGCACAGGTGACTATCTATCTATATCCCACCCCCAACTGAAAATAGCGATGACCTCAGAAGTTGATTTTCAACAAAGAAATAAATAGAGAGATAGCACCTGAAATAGCATCAATAACTGCAAGCGTAACAATCTGTAAAGACACATACACTCTCCAAGCAACCAAGATCAAACGAAAGATATACAAAGGTACAATAAGCGTATGATCTATAAATGAAAACAGAAACAATCACTGTAAAAGTAAAGTAATGGAAATGACATGGCAGTGATAATAGAGGTCTTACAATCTCAAAAACATCCAACAGTCGAAACATAACCACCGACAGTCCCACATAATCCAAAAACCAAAATGTAAATAACGAGAGCAGAGAGATAGAAATAAGATAGAAAATATACAACAAAACTCTCCAAACACTCTCAAAGTCAAGACCTAAACATCCTCCGCGACATCGGATAATATCTCTATCGGCGCAGCGGGGGTATCCTCAACTCCACCCTCAGCAACAGTACTAGCCGTCGCCGGGTCACTCTCAGTCATGACCGGAGGTGGTGGAAGTGGGGGCTCTGCAGAAGGTGGTGCCACGGAGGATGATGGTGCAGCAGGATCAGCAGGTGGGGGAGTAGTGGTAGGTGGGTCAGTGGTAGCCGGTGCGGTAGCAGGAGTAGCGTGAGGTGGAGGTGTATGTAAGGACTGATCAACCCCCAGCTGAATCAAGATAGCCTCAAGCAATGTCGTCATGTGGGCCACCCGGCCCTCGAGTCTGATCCGAGCCTCTCTCTCCTCCAGTAGTAACTCATGAACAGTCGGGAGAGGCACGGATGATGAAGACTCTCCCTGGGCCCGAGTCTGAGCCTGAGATCGCTGTCTCAGCTCAAACTGTGAAACCTCCACCAGAGGATCAACCTCATCGTCAGAATCAAGCTCCTCAGCCTCTGTCGGCGTCCCTGAAGCTGTACCCTCTGTATCGGTGCCATCAGCTCTCCTCCTCTTCTCTCCAACTTTCGCTTTCCCCTTACCCTTCCTTTTCCTCCTCTAAGCATCTGAACGGCGAGAAGCTGTCTCGCCAAATCGACTACGAGCCTGAGAGGTTGCATCATCAGGTAAGGGAAGGAGGCCAGCCTGCTCGATCACCCTGTGAATGGCCCAAGCACCTTTTAGGTGCTTCTTGGCAGCAATGTAGCGAGTGGGGTGCCTCATAAAGTCAATATATAGGCGAGGCAAACAGACTAGTAACCCCGTCCCGATGGCATATAAAATATGGGCATACCAAGCAGCAATCTTCTCCCGGTAGGAGGTGACCAATAGGCAGTTGCTCAAAGCAAGGTGGAGCATATGATAATTATCAGTCAAATAAACGTCAGCAATAAGGGCTGTACCATCCCAGCTCGGTAATGCACCCCCGGTAAGCTCTCGGATAACAGTAGTGGATGAGAGCACTAGCATGCCAGCACGGTGCAGGCATACATAGTCGGGCACCTCTGGGACTCCTAGAGCAGCTGAGACGGTAGCCGGACTGAACACAATCTCCCGGCCGCGAAAGAATGATCGTAGTGTGAATGCGGCATCGGGATCTCTAATCATCGTCGCACAAGCCGCGCGAATCCACGAAAGGTTCACTCTCTTTGCCTGAGAGAGCAAATCGTACCAATGTGGCATGGCTTGGAGGCAGGTGAGATATCAGGGAGTAGCGAGCCATGCCGTCTCGAGTGGTCGCTCTATCATGACCTTCCTGGACTGGAAGTAGCGTGTGAACCACTGGCGGTCGGGAGTATTCCGGAAGCCATGATGTGGGACCGGGTCAGGAATGGCTAGGTCAAAAGGCTTCTCCCTGTGATACCCTGTAACAGGGTTCATTGCGAAGATCCTGAAATGGAAAAAGAAAAGAAACGATAAATGAAAATAGAAAACTAAAAAGAAAAGAGAAAATTGCCACTGCCATAGTTCGAGCGATCGAACTTTTATCGATCAATCGAATAATGCAAAATGTCGATCGCTCGAATTCTCTCGATCGATCGAAAAAATGATAATTATCGATCGCTTGAAGTTTCTTGATCGATCGAGCACAGAGATGCGTAGCAACGAGAATGAAATCAGAAAAGAAAGGAAAACAACAAAACAAAGTAAGGGAACTATAAACTGCAGAAAAACCAGTCGTATGACCAATGGGGGGCACCCCCATTAAGATTTGATCAAGAAAAAATGGAAAGAGGGGGGGAGCTCGGAGCCTTACCTCGAGATATGTGTAGGAAGGGGGAATGAGGGTGACGAAGATGATGATTTGGGGATGAAGGGCTCCTTGAATCTGCGTGTGGTAAGAGGGACCAAGAAAATCGCCCCCGGTAGCCTCTGTGCTTGAGCGCTCGAAAGTGAGGGAGAGATGAAGAGACTGATGAAGTGTACGCTGGTAGCCTCGTTTAAATACAATTCTTGATCGATCGGGATGGTTCGATCGATCTAACGTTAGATCGATTGAGAATTTTTCAAGCGCTCGAGGATATGACATCTTCGATCGATCGAGTAATGGTCGATCGATCGAAACCGAAAATTAAAAAGATATCACAGAATGAATAAAACTATGCACCCCCAACTAGCCAACATTATTTTGGACATACAGTAAAAATGATAAACAAAGCTGTAACAGGACATGTAAGCCAAAAATGCATTCTCATAGATAATTGCAATTTTTATTTAAATAATACTTTATAATAGCATCCAATTTGCAACATTATTGCCCCCAGTGGTATTGAAGACCTTATTTAATTGAAGAAAACTAAGATAAAACTAAAACTAATAATATTATTGTCTAGGATTACACTTCAATTGCTAAAATACTAATGAGAAGACAAAGCACAATTGAAGTGAGGCACTAATCATCTAACAAGAAGATTTCTTCTTCCACCATTGCTTCATTTCCTGCTAAATCTTCGCATGTGGAGTCCAAACAGGATGATTCCCTTTCCCAGAACAGTCGGAAAGCAGCCAGGACATCATCAAGTAAGTCTGAACTCTCTAAGGAATTGAAAGCCCATGCAAGAGGTGATCCCATTGGAGACACGGACAACGGAGTGAAATTGTGCAACGGACTTTCCTCTTGCGGTGGAGTGTCTGGGGACCTTATGTATGGTCTAAAGCCATGAAAAAGTTGATGTGGCAAGAAGAACGGTGGTACCGGTGGATGCATAGTGACAATCCTGACAAAGGAAAAACCAAATGAAAACAACAAGAAGAAAAGAAATTACATAAGACTAAAGGAAACTACAATAGAAAGAAATAACTAAATAAAGAAAATAAGAGAAAGACAAGTGACAACGAATTAACCTCACTATTGGCATGAGACACCCATGTGCACTAGCAGGAAGTGGGCACTGAAGCCGAAACAGCAAATAGCTCAGGTGCACATAGATGTAAGGAACCACTGCGATGACAAGGAAGTCATCAATAAAGGTGAAAACAGCGTTGTAGCGTTCGGGCACCACATCTTGGAGGTCCTCTTCTTCCCATGGCTCCCACATGGAATCATTTTCCCATTGCTCCAATAATGCGTCATCCACTTCTCCAACAACGTACCCTTCAGGCTCTCCTTCTTCTCCAGAAAGGTCCATATGCTCAAAGGGGTTAATCTGGAGGAGAGTAGGATCATAAGGGATGCATCCATAGGTCAGGTCCACCACATCATCAGCCCCTAGTCCTTGATATGGAGATAAGCAGAATGCTATCTCGTCAGCAGTCGAAGGTGGGTTCTGGTATTCAGAATCAGCCCATGACCCTATAGAATGAACGTCGTCATCCCACATATTGAAAAGCCTGCATAGAGTAGATAATATGCAACAGCATATTAGAATCGAAATCCCTTGTAGCGAAAGATAGAAAGAATTAAAGATTGAAAAACATCAAAAGTAAAGATATACAACAACAACGTGAAGAAACGCTTAACGTTTGAGATCAAGAGTAGTTGGGTTCATCCAGTTGGATGAACTCAGCCTCTGTTTGGAAATTTTCCAAGAATAGTTTTAGCCTTTGGCCGTTGACCTTGAAAACTGCATCGTTCTTGGGGTTTATCAGCTCGACTGCCCCATGTGGAAAGACAGATTTGACTATGAACGGTCCTGTCCACCGAGATCGGAGTTTGCCTGGGAAAAGGTGGAGGCGAGAGTCGTACAGCAAGACTTTCTGCCCCGGCTCGAATGATTTATGACAAATTGTTCTATTGTGGTGAGCCTTCAACCTTCCCTTATGTAATCGAGCATTATCATATGTGTCTCGACGTATTTCTTCCAATTCAGCCAATTGGAGTTTTCGAAGATGCCCTCCCTCTTTAATATCAAAGTTCAATGAGCGTGTCGCCCAATAAGCTTTGTGTTCAATTTCTACAGGGAGATGACATGCTTTTCTGTAAACTAGCCTATACGGAGACATTCCCAGATTCGTTTTGAAGGCCATGCGGTAGGCCCATAATGCATCAGTCAGTTTGTAAGCCCAATCCTTCCTGTTGAAACTAACCGTCTTTTCAAGAATATGCTTAATTTCTCGGTTAGCCAACTCTGCTTGCCCATTTGTTTGTGGATGGTAGGCGAGAGCAATTTTGTGATTGACCCCATATTTCTTGAGGAGTGACTCCAAAGGCCTATTGCAGAAATGCTTGCCTTGGTCACTTATTAGGGCTTTTGGGGTTCCAAAATGCGATAGAATGTGTTCCTTAAGAAAGGACATCACTGTTTTGTGGTCATTGCGTTTTGTTGATATTGCTTCCACCCATTTTGACACATACTCCACAGCTAGGAGTATGTATTTATAATTATTAGATTTTGGGAACGGGCCCATTAAATCTATGCCCCAACAATCGAATATTTCAATCGTGATAATAGGGGTTAAGGGCATGGAGTTCCTTTTTGAGATTGTACCAAGTTGTTGACAGCGTCGGCACATTTTGCAGAAAGCATAAGCGTCCTTGAATATGGTGGGCCAATAAAATCCGCTATGTAAGACTTTTTGTGCGGTCTTTTGAGAAGAAAAATGGCCACCACACGCTTCAGAGTGGCAGGAGGCTAAAATTACGGTTATATCCTCATTAGGGATGCAACGTCTGATGACCTGATCAGCACAATACTTGAATAAGTACGGGTCATCGAAGAAGAAATGACGTGCGAAAGAAAGGAACCGCTGCCTATCTGGTTTGGACCAATGACTTGGGGTTTCTCCCGTGGCCAGATAATTTACTATATCAGCGTACCAGGGCAAACCCGAAACAGTCATCAGCTGCTCATCTAGGAATTCGTCTTTTATCGGTGTGGGTTCAATGTTGTCAACAAAAGTTAACCGAGACAAATGGTCGGCGACCACATTCTCTACTCCCTTTTTATCTTTGATCGTTATATCGTATTCTTGGAGTAGGAGGATCCAACGGATAAGCCTTTGTTTTGCATCTTTTTTAGATAGCAGGTACTTGAGGGCCGAATGGTCTGTAAAACAGACTATTGGGGACCCTATCAGATAAGACCTGAACTTGTCCAACGTGAAGACTATTGCCAGGAGCTCTTTTTCAGTAGTTGTATAGTTCATTTGAGCTTCATTTAACGTCCGACTGGCATAGTATATCACATGAGGCTTATTATCCTTCCTCTGCCCTAGCACTGCGCCTATGGCATAGTCACTAGCATTGCACATTAACTCAAATGGCAAACCCCAGTCGGGTGCCTGTATTATCGGTGCAGAGGTAAGGTGTTCCTTTAGTGCGTCAAAAGATGTTTGACAGTTATCTGACCACTCGAAAGGTGCGTCTTTGACTAAAAGTTGGCACAGTGGTTGGGAAATTGCACTAAAGTTTTAGATAAAGCGACGATAAAATCCCGCATGCCCCAGAAAAGATCGAATGTCTTTGACTGTACGAGGGATAGGTAAATTTGAGATTATATCGATTTTAGCTTTATCAACCTGGATACCTTTATCAGAAATGATGTGTCGAGGACAATTCCCTTGGTCACCATGAAGTGACACTTTTCCCAATTTAGTACTAGGTGTTTGTCCTCGCATCTTGCTAGCACACGTTCAAGATTGTTTAAGCAATTTTTGAAACTATGGCCAAACACAGAAAAGTCGTCCATAAAGACTTCAAGTATTTGTTCGACCATGTCGCTGAATATGCTTAACATGCACCGCTGAAAGGTAGCAGGTGCATTGCATAGGCCGAATGGCATACGACAGTAAGTGAAGGTACCGAATGGACACGTGAACGTAGTCTTCTCCTGATCTTCAGGAACGATTTCAATTTGGTTATACCCACTGTATCCATCCAAGAAGCAATAGTACTTATGACCCGCTACTCGTTCTAGCATTTGATCCATGAAAGGTAAGGGAAAATGGTCTTTTCGAGTCACGGTGTTCAGTTTTCGGTAATCAATACACATCCTCCATCCAGTAGGAATGCCTGTTGATACTAATTCACCATCTTTGTTTGGTATGACCGTTATACCTACCTTCTTTGGCACTACTTGGGTTGGACTAACCCAAGGACTGTGAGATATTAGATATATGATCCCAACATCAAGTAGTTTCAGCAATTCCTTTTTGACTATTTCTTGCATGTTAGGATTAAGACGCCTTTGCATTTGTCGCAAAGGTTTAGCGTCTTCCTCCAAATATATCTTATGGGTGCACACAGACGGGCTTATGCCTTTGAGGTCGGCAATAGTCCATCCTAATGCTCCCTTATGTTGTTTTAACACCTCGATTAACCTATCCTCTTGTTCAGAATCTAAGGTAGATGAGATTATGATAGGATAAGTCTTCTCAGTCCCTAGGAAAGTGTATTTGAGCTCTTTTGGAAGCTCCTTTAATTCCAATTCGGGAAACTGCATGTTTGAGGGCATAACTATCTTCGTTTTAGGAGGCAGTGGTTCATATGGTGTTACCCATATGCATTCAGCTTTATCCTCCTCTATTGTATCCATCATGAGGCAAGTGTGATTTAAAGCAGCATCCAATGGAGTGGACTCTTTAGGTTGATAGTTAGCATCAAATTGTGACACCACTACCTCCAAAGGATCTTTGTAATCGACGAAATCGGCCTCATCTTCTATGACCGTGTCGATGTAATTCACTTTCTCCTCATCGTCGTATTCTTCAGGTCGGGGATTTGAGAAAATTTTGACATTTAACGTCATATTCCCGAATACGATGGTCATTATACCACTTCTCACTTTCATTGTGGCATCGATTGTGTTTAGGAAAGGACATCCAAAAATGACCGGGATTTGTGAGCCTGGGTTAGACACTGGTTCGGTGTCTAAGATGACAAAATCAATCGGGAAGATAAATGAGTCTATTTGAATGAGGACGTCTTCCAAAACTCCTCTTGGGTATTTAACAGACCTATCAGCCAATTGCATTGCAACTCGGGTGGGTTTGTATTCACCTAACCCTAGCTGTTTATAAACCGAGTATGGAAGAAGGTTTACGCTAGCTCCTAGGTCGAGAAGTGCGTTGTCTATCTTTTGATTCCCAATTTGACATGAGACAGTGGGAGTGCCAGGGTCTTTGAGTTTAGGAGGCAATTCATTTTGGATAATTGCACTTGCTTAGCAAGCGACGTAAGCGTGTTTCTTCACACTTTGCCTCCTTTTGACCATACATAAGTCTTTGAGATACTTAGCGTAGGCCGGCACTTGTTTTATAGCATCAAGGAGTGGGAGATTGATTTTAACTTGTTTGAATAGTTCCAAGAACTCCTGATTCTTTGCCTCATTTTTGGGTTTCTTTAACCTTTGAGGATAAGGCGCGGGGAAAGGGTATTTTGGTACTTCATCATTAATGGGTTCCTTTCCGGGCCTTCTCTCAGCTTCTTCCACTTCTTTAGGAGCTTCAGTATTCGTTTCTAATGGTTCTTTACTAGTAGTGGGCTCCTCTTCTTGAGTAGAAGGTTTACTTGTATTGACCACTTCGTCCTCCTCATACTCCTTGGGGGTAGAGGTAGGCATATTTTTCCCTTGCCGCTTCTCAGAGTCGTCACGGCTTTTGCTTGTTTGTGATTTGGGGGACCGTTATTGAATCCCTTAGGGTTTTGAAGTGGTTGGGCAGGAAATGTTCCGCCCGATCCCTCTTGACGTGCATCCATTCTATCTAACGTCACAGACATTTTACTCATCATTTGAATTAATTGTTGAGTTAGGTTGACGTTAGAGAGAGGATCTTCCTCCTGCACCTTTTTGTGCGGTGGCACGTACACATTAGAATGTTGATTATTGGAGGGTTGCACTTGGTTGTAATTATTAAATCTATTTTGATTGTATGGCTGGGACTGCCTATTGTATTGCCCTTGATATTGGTTATTGTGGTAGGGCTGTTGTTGTTGATGTTGATTTTGGGTCCCAACATCATTTTTACAATCAAAACCAGGGTGATTCCATCTATTATTATTGTTTTGCGAGTTATTGTTGTTATAGGAATTCCCTGCCCCCTATACCCTTGCATGGCATTCATCTCCATGGGGGGTTGTTCTTGAAAATACGACATATTAGGACAATACTGAGTAGTATGTCCCAACATATTACATGTGCCGCATGGTTCTTTCGGTAATTGCTGCCTTGAACTACCTCCTCTCATACCTAACTCCTCTACCTTCTTTGCTAGTTCTTCATATTTAGTCATGAGGTGATCTTCACTGTTTAGTTGGTACAGGCTTTTCTCTTCTACACAGGATATCTGTGAGCATGAGACGTTGTCAGAATTTGACCATTCATGAGCGTATTCGGCCAACCATTCGAAGTGGGCTTCAGCCTCTTCGGTGTTTTTACGCAGAAATGGTCCTGAACTCATAGTTTCTACCAACTTCTTCATTTCACCATTCAATCCTTGATAAAAGAAGCTGATAGTTCACCATTTCTCAAACCCATGGTGTGGGCACGAGAGAAGCAAATCTTTGAAACGCTCCCATGTTTGAATGAAGGTTTCATTGCTCTTTTGTTTATAGGAATTGATTTGACGTTGAAGGTCTGTGGTCATGCGAGTAGGATAGAATTTCTTTAGAAACGCGGCGCTCATCGCATGCCAGGTGAAAATTGAATTAGGTTTGAGGGAGTGGAGCCACGCCTTTACTTTATCCTTCAAAGTGAAGGGGAATAACATTAGATGCGTCACCTCCCTAGGACAATTTTGCGAGAATGTTTTGCAAACATCCTCGAAATCAGTGACATGTAAGTATGCCTTCTCACTTTCCATCCCATGAAAGGTGGGAAGCAGTTGGATTATCCCATTACGAAATTGAAATTCGCCATTATGCGGTGGGATTTGAATGCAAGAGGGCGTAGGTGCGTGTTCTGGTTGCATGAGATCGCACAGAGGACGTAGCGCCTCATCAATTGGTACCACAACATTGTCACCATGTTCACTCTGATTATCATCCATTGATTCAGTTGGAGTGGCTACGGGGTTAATGGAACTAGCAGAGTCAGATCGGTAGAAAGGATTTCCAAAAATTCCTTCAATGGAAGTGTTGGACATGAAAGGAGAGTTCCTAAGGTGAGTGTTTACCAAAAGAACTGAAATGAAAAGAAAATAAAAATAGAAAGAGATGAAGACAGATTGAGGTAACCTAAATATTAACTCGTCGCCTTCCCCGGCAACGGCGCTAAAAACTTGACACGAATATTTTTCTGTGCGCTCTTGTGCAACACCCAAGTATAGGTGATCGTGCAAGTAGTAAACTGGATTAAGTCCAGGTCGATCCCACAGGGAAGGATGAGAATTGAATTACTTAGATTAGACTCAAAAAGAAAAGAAAATTCAATATTTTGAAGGAAGTGTAGAACACAGAGTTCTACAATTAACAACTATTAAAATTAAAAACAACTAAGTTAAATTAACTAACGATTACTATTTAACTAAAGCGAAATTTTAAAAACGGTTTTACGTAATAAAAGAAAGTGTTGGGATTACGCGAATCCACTGTGACCTAGCCGTCTACCATGCAATTGCAATTAAGCTCAATGGAGTACATCTTCTACAATATTCTGTACTTCTCTAAAGATCTAGAATCAATAGCCCTTTCGTGACCGGGACTATATCATCTCAATTAAGTTTGAAATACATAAAAGCGGTTTAATTCAATAGTTGAGACTCTCACCTACAATGGTATTAGCATTGAGGGTGGTTTGCAAAATGTATTGAAAGAAAATGCCTTAAGGCTTAAGTTCAAAGACTGCTTTGACAAACTGAGCATTTGGGGACAGTTTGATAACAAATTCTTAAAACAGAAAGTCTTGGAATAATGTATTGGATATTCTCAAGAATCAGACTGTTCGATCGATCGATGCGCTTTCGATCGATCAACAATCATCTTCTCTCGATCGATCGAAATAACTCCGATCGATCGACTGTATCTCTGCATCGATCGATCAATCGAAATAGCTCCGATCGATCGAACACAGGTGTTATTCTGATGCATGGCAGAGGCCTGAAAATCACAGTTTCATCACAATTTCCTAACCTCGGACTACTCAGACATGGTCTGGAGTGTCCCAGATACGTTTTTAACGTAAAAATTCATTAAGGTAACGTTTGGTTGTGAGATTTTCATAAAAACTATGAAAAATTGAGATTTTAACATATCTATCATGCAAAGCAATAAGATTAATACTAAACCACGATTAGATAAGTGCAATATGTAAATAAAATAATAACTAATTAACCTGGAATGAAGAACTTGTATATAAACTATAGAAAATCCAATGCTAGCAATGTAACCTTGAGTAATAACCTACAAAACAATGAAAAAGCTCTCCTCTCTCTATGAAAACTGATCAAAAGCAAGTGGGGCGTCCTTCTGGACGCTTCCAAAATGAGTTTTTATAATAGAAACCTAATGCTAGGGTTCAAAATCCCGTCTTTTGCTGCGTGCGCGTATTCTGCTAAAAGGCATGTTCGATCGATCAAAATACCCTCGATCGATCGAACTCCTGGATTATTCGATCGCTTGAAATAAGTTAGATCGATCGAGACCTTGATCGCTTGAGAGGACCTCGATCGATCGGGAGTCAGTTTTCAACTTTGAATTGTCTTCATTAAAGCCAAGCACTTCCTTTTCATCATGCTCCTCAATTAGTCACACAGCGACACTAATCTGCAAAAATCACAGCTAAACCACACAACTTATCATAGATTAATCATAATGTGTAGAAACTGATGTTGTAATCCAAACTACAGATATATGGGGAAATTATGAACTAAATTATTGTGTTTTCTTCTTTTAGCGCAGTTGTATTCTACAAATACACCCGCTTGTTAGAGCCATCCTTCTTTTCTTTTGAAAGTTTGCCTACGTACCCCCAAGTGGGGATCAGGTGCAACGTAGTTTGGGCCATGGTCGGGAAGAAGTGGGTTGATTATTAGGTAGGTGGGATGACCGAACTGATGCAGTTGCCTACGTATCCCCGAGTGGGAATCAGGTCGAGCGTAGTTCAGGTCATGGTCGGAAAGAAGTGGGTTGATTTTTAGGTAAGTGGGATGACCGAACCGATGCAGTTGCCTACATATCCCCGCGTAGGAATCAGGTCGAGCATAGTTCAGGTAAGGCTTGAAAGAAATTGGCAAAAAGGTTAAGCATAGTACTTTTTGAGGCGATCCATGTTGATTGGTTCTTTGAATTCGACACCGTTGAGATCCATGAGATAGATCACTCCTACGGAAAGAATAATTTTGACGATGTAAGGGCCAACCCATTTAGGTTTGAACTTGCCACACGGATTAAAGATCGGAACTCGTAGTTCCTTCAGGACAAGGTCACCCATGACAATTTTCCTAGGATGAACTTTCTTGTTAAAAGCACGGGCTATGCTCTTTTGATAGATTCAGACATGGTCGACTGCCGCTAGGTGCTTTTCATCTAGGAGAGCCAATTCTTTGTATCTTTTCCTTAACCAATCCGACTCTGAAATTTCACATTCTTCCATCACTCGCAGGAATGGTATCTATTTCGACCGGAAGTACTGCTTCCATACCATATACCAGTGAATAAGGAGTCGCTCCTATACACGTCCTTATCAAGGTTCTATATCCCCAAAGCGCGAATAGTAGTTTCTCGTGCCAGTCTTTGTAAGTATCGGCCAACTTCTATAGTATGGCCTTGACATTCTTGTTTGCAGCTTCGACTGCCACATTGGTCTGCGGCCTGTATGGTGATGACTTATGATAAGTGATTTTGTATTCCTCAAACAGATCCCTGACATCTGCTTTGAAATAACTTCCGTTTTCTGAAATAATCTCATGGGGAACTCCATAGTGGGATATGAGATTTCTCTTGATGAACTTGACCACTTCCTTGGCCCCCAACTTGGTGTAGGATTCAGCCTCTACCCACTTTGTGAAATAATCGATGGCCACCAAAATGTATTTATTCCCATTCGAGGCCTTTGGCACGATTTCGCCAATGATATCGATTCCCCAAGTTGAGAATGGCCATGGGGAGGTAATATTGTAGAGTAAAGTTGGCGGTACATGCATCATGTTCGCATGGATCTGGCATTTGTGGCACCTTCTCATGTATTCACAATAGTCTTTTTCCAACATTGTCCAATAGTACCCTTGTCTTACGATCTTCTTGGTCAGCATGTGACCATTCATGTGTGGACCACATACTCCTTCGTGTATTTCTTCCATCATCTTTCTGGCGCTCTTCCCGAACAAGTAAGTCAGGTTGTGACCGTTGTACCCTTTCTTTAATAATTTTCCTCCGCAGATGATGAACTATGCGGCGAACCTTCGAATCTCTCTTTTGTCCTTCTTAGAAGGTTCTTGGGGATACACTACTTTTTCAATAAAGTTCCAGCCATCTTGATACCATGGTGTTTCATTCTCTTCTTCTTTGATTGCAGCGATGATGCTAAATGACGATTCGTATCTTTGCTCGATTACCAGAGGCATCATCTTAACTCCCACGGGGATTTTGATCATGGAGGCTAGGGTAGCGAATGAATTTGCTATCTGGTTCTCTTCCCTGGGCAGGTAAAAGAATGTCACATTCTTGAACTATTTCTTGAGTCCATCGAGATGGTCATGATACGGCTTCAACCTTTCTTCTCTCACCTTCCATTCTCCTCTGGCTTGTGATACAATGAGGTTTGAATCTCTGAAGACATCCAAATTTTGAACTTTTAATTCTATGGTCGCTTCCATCCCCAAAATGCACTCCTCGTATTCAGCAGCATTGTTGGTGGAGTTATAATTGAGCTTGAATGCCACTAGGGTGTGGTCCCCATTTGGTGATGCTAGAATCATTCCTACTCCGAAGCCTTTTATGTTAGCTGCCCTATCAAAGTACAACTTCCACTACTCTTCTTCGATTTCCATGATATTCTCATTTGGGAACAGGAAATCTCCATTCTCTTCGGAATCAACAGCGTGTTGCGAAAGATGCTCAGCTATAGTTATCCCTTTTACCGATTTGCTTGTTATATATTTGATATCGAATTCAGATAGTAGAAGTAGCCAACGGGATATACGATCGATCAAGGCAGGTTTTTTGAGGAGGTATTTTAGAGGATCTATGCAGGATATGAGCATAATTGGAAAGGCTAGCATGTAGTGCCTTAATCGGTAGGTGCACCAGACTAAGGCCTAACACATTTTTTTGAGGGCAGACTAATTGAGCTCATACCCAGTCATCCTCTTGCTAAGGTAGTATATGGCTTTTTCAGAGTGGCTCTCTTCTCATTCTTGAGCTAGCATGCAACCATGGCATTTTCGGAGACAGATAGGTAAAGGAATAAGGGCTTGTGAGGAGTGGGTGGTAAAAGTACAGGCGAATTTTGAAGGTAGGCTTTTATTTTGTCGAATGCATCCCATTGAAACTTCTCTCCTTTTCTCAGCAATCGGAACAAAGTATCAGATGTGGTCATGAGCTTCGAGATAAAGTGGATAATGAATTGAATCCTCCCGAGGAATCCTCTCACTTCTTTTTCATTCTGCGGTGGTGCCATTTCTAGAATTGCCCTAATTTTAGAGGGGTCGACCTTTATCCCTCTCTGTGTGATGAAAAAACCTAAGAGCTTCCCAGAAGTCACACCGAAAGTGCATTTCTTCGGATTCAGCCTCATCTTGTACTTGCGGAATCTTTCAAAAACTTCTTCAATGCCACCAAGTGTCCCTCTCTATCTTTGGATTTCACGATCATGACATCTCCGTACACCTCTACTTCCTTGTGAATCATGTCATGCAACAGAGTGGTGGCAGCCCTTTGGTAGGTTGCTCCAGCGTTCTTGAGCCCGAAAGGCATTACTTTATAGTAGTAGGTCCCCCATAGCGTGGTGAATGTTGTCTTCTCTCGATCTTCCAATGCCATTAGAATCTGATTGTACCCTGAGAAACCATCCATGAATGACAGTAGCTCATGTCCTGCAGTGTTATCTACCAAAACATCAATGTGGGGAAGCAAGAAGTCATCCTTCAGATTGGCTTTGTTTAGATCACGAAAGTCGACGCACACGCAAACTTTTACATCTTTCTTGGGGACTGGCACGATGTTGGCAACTCATTCTGGATACTCTGTAACAATGATGAATCCTGCCTTAAATTGTTTTTCTACTTCTTCTTTGACCTTCAGTGCCCATTCTGGTCTCATGCGCCTTAGTTTCTGCTTGACAGGTTTAGAATTGGGGAGGAGAGGAATATGATGTTGGATAATGTTGGGATCGACCCTAGGTATGTCCTCGTAAGACTAAGCAAAAACATCTTTTAATTCTTCCTCAGTGGGCTTGTACCCTAATCCAAAAGTGCCTTTTTGTCCTTTGATTTGAGGGAACTTGCAGATCCCTTATTGACGTCAGCCCAATCCCATTCCAGGGAAGTAGTTCATTTTGTGGACGATATTGACGACCCCAGAGTGGATCTCAGGGAACTTGTCTTCATTCTCAATCATGTGGACCTCTTTCATGAAGAATCCTCCGATTTCCCCTTCTTCTAGTTCGGGTGTTTGGATTTCAAAGAATGGAGCGTAGCTTGTGAAGGCTTCATTTCCCCAATTGTTGTCGAAGATGATTTTCACCTTTTTCTCATGAATGTACTTGATCATTTGGTGCACAGTGGATGATACTGCCTTGTTGACATGTAGCCAGGGCCTCCCAATCAATAAATTGAATGAGGCAGGTATATCCATGACTTAGAAGAGTTGAGTGCAAACCAAAGACCCTACTCAGATTTGGAGAGAAATAGTCCCCATCACAGTTCTCTTAGTGTTATCATAGGCCCTCACAGATTGCACGGACAGAGTGATGTCTAGGATGTTGACCCCCAAGGCAGTGGCAGTTCTTAGAGCACAAACATTCAAGGCGGAGCCCGTATCGACTAGACTTAATGGCACTTGATGTCCCTTGCACCCAACAGTGATGTACAAACCTTTGTTATGTGCAGATCCTTTCGGCGGCAAATCCTTATCAGAAAAGGTAATGACTGGGTCTGGGGTGAGTGTGCATAAGAAAGACACCATATCTTCCGGTGCGGTGTCAATGGAGACCTCAATTCCAGCCAAGGCATTTAACACAACCTACCTATGCTTGTAGGATGTCACCATGATGTTCTACATTAAGAGGTGTGCTTGAGTTTTCTTTAATTGCTTTATCAACTCATTGCCCTCTTCGATGACCTCATCCATTTTTCCTTTTCCCTTGTCCTTGACTGGCCCTTTCTCTATGGTTTTCGTGACTGGTTATGGAGGCTGATACTGATGACCCGACCTAGTCAGATGATCAATCTTAGCAGGAGTAGGTCCTTCTATAGTCCCATCTTCTTTGAACCAATCGTAATCTGTTCCCATAAATGGTTTTTACGGCTCGTTCCAGATGGAGGCATCAATTTCTTTGTCGGGATCATACCATTTGAGGTCTATCGCCCCTAGATCATGTTCTTCTAGAAAGCACAAATCTTGTTCATCATCTAGCTACTACTATCATTCATTATCCTCCCCTTCGATCAGGTGAATTCCCTCAAACCCTGGGATATCAATGAGGGGTAAGGGGTGTCCTAAGGGGGTGATATAGGCAATGGGGCTGAAGGATACGGGGTCGGATATGATGAGACTAATTTTTTGGTGGTTTGGTAGGGGGATTTGGGTCACATGAGGCTGCTTTGGTGGTGGCTTAATGATATTCTGGTCAATGAGGTCTTGGATGTCATGGCCAAGGCGCATGCAATCATCGGTATTGTGGCTGGGGAATTAGTGATAGGTGCATCTTTAGGACATATCACAACTGGGTGGTAGCAGGGTGCTTCGGGCCTGAAGGAGTTGGAGGTGGCCCTTTTTGAGGAGGCGGTCTAAGGCTGAGGAAAGTGAGATTTCTAGCTTGGCAAAATTGCGAGGAGGCTTCTTCTGTAGAGGGCGATTGGAGGAGTTTACTTGGTTGGAGGGTTGGTACGGCCTAGGAGGGTATGCCATGGGTTGACTACTAAGGGCATTGACATCCGGAGGGTTGCGAGAGTAGCTGGGCCTTTTTGACTAACTTGGAGGCTCTTCTTTCTTAATCTTCCCTTCCCTGATAGCATCTTCAATTCGAGACCCGACTTCAAACAATTCTTCAAAGGTGGAGATGGATTGATAGAATAGTTTCTCATGGTAAAGCGGCTACAAATTCCGGATTAGCATTCTCACTTGTTCCTTCTCAACTGGCCGATGGGTCATTTGGGCCACTTTATTCCTCCATTTGCTTAGGAAAGTAGCGAAGGATTCATTGTTGTTTTGCCGAGTAGTTTCTAAATCTCGGATTGTGACATCCAGCTCTTGATTATAAGAATAGTGATCGATGAATACCCGAACGATGTCTTCCCATGCCCGAATTTTGGAAGCTTCCAAGGTAAGGAACCATAACATTGCAGACTTTGCGAGGGTTTGTGGGAATAGCATTATAATGTGCCCATGAGTGCAACCCATTGACTGGAAGATGCTTATACACAGCTTCACATGGCTTTTTGGATTCCCGGTTCCATCAAAATGATCAATGGTGGGCATCTTGAAGTTTTCTGGTACTTTCAGCTTAACAGGCTCGAAAAGCCCTTCTAGGTCTAGCATGTAGTCATCAACCCCCTTGCTCTTTCTCAATACACTTTCCAGCTTGTCGACTTTATCCATTTTCTCCTGGAGTTTTTTCTCATATACAGGCGGTGGGACCCTTTGAAACCAATCTTCTTCCCCATTATTCTCATGTATACCGACGGGAGGTAGCACAAACCCCGGCGGTGGTGGTGGGAACCTAGGTGGATACTGCAGCTGCTGTTTCAATTCTTCTATGAACTTCAAAACTTGGGCCAGGCTATCGGACTGCTGGCTTATGGTAGCTCCCAACTCGGTATCCTTGTTTTCTAACTCTTCCTGGTTCATGCTGAAATAACTTGCCGGGTTGATGCTGACAAAACGATTATATGAATTTCTGACCCAAGACAAGGATCCCAGCTGTTGACTTTGGGAATCTATAGTGGCCTACAGATTTGAGAGGATTATATTAGATTTTGACTGTGACAACTTTAGACAGACAATGATAGTCACATTAACAAACATGGACTGACTTATGTACAGACTGACTAAAATAGTGCGTGCGGACTGATAGGGAAGGTGCATGCATATGAGACAAGCACGCGGATGCAAGCCCTAATCTACATGATGCTCCTACTTCTAGAAGATAACATTTAAGCAAGTAAGGTCATAGTCATACAGAGTGTGCTAACCTTTCCTTCCAGTATGATCACCAAGGGATAATAGGGATTTTTAGAATATTTCGAGAAATTTAGATAGAGTTTCTGGGGAAAACTGGTATCTTTGGTAAATCTAGGATATGTGGATAGAGTTTCTGGGAGAAATAAGTTATATTCGGGATATCTGGACGGAGTTTCTGGGAGAAACAAGTCATATCTGGGATATCTGGACAGAGTTTTTGGGAGAAATATGTCATAACTGGGTATCAAGACAGAGTTTCTGGGAGAAACAGGTTATATCTGGGATATCTGGACGGAGTTTATGGGAGAAACAATTATATCTGGGATATTTGGACAGAGTTTCTAGGAGAAACAAGTTATATCTGGGTATCTGGACAGAGTTTCTAGGAGAAACAGGTTATATCTGGGTATCTAGACAAGTTTCTGGGAGAAACAAGTTATATCTGGGTATCTGGACAGAGTTTATGGGAGAAACAGGTAAAATATGATGGTGATCATACTCCTATGTTTTAGGATCAACAAACAAGGTTTGCAATGTATATCTTTATGAACACGGAGCATACATCCTTACCATGGTGCCTAGGCAGGTCAACTCAATATGGTCACATGTGAGTGATTGCCTTGGGAATCATAAGAAAGAGGTTCTGTTCTATGGCATATAAGCGTCTACACCGCGCAGGTAATCCTACCAGGGTATACAGCAGTTATATCACATTGTTCTATCTTGAAAAGATAAATGAACAATCCTATGAAAGGTTCTACAAGAATCTATATGCAAAGGCTGGGTTTAGTCAAAGAGGGTCCACTGACGAGAGTTCCAATATACCGTCAGGGAGATAGTACAGAAGTTGTTACTCTTTTTAATATACCTTGGAAGGTACAATATCAATGGTGAGTTATGCCCTAGCACAGCAAGACTTGAACAATGTCAGCACCGCGTTTCAGACACAGTCGGAGGGGGAAATACAGGAGTGCAATGCGATGAACCAGACACAGTAAAAAGATGATTTTAAGGATGCTTCTTATGAGTCAAACCTCTATATTATTTTGTTTTGAAAATAAAAAGTCCCCAGCAGAGTCGTCAGATTGTGGACACGCAGAATCGATCATCCACTCTTTCAATTTGTTTTGAAATTGATTTGGATCAAAGAAAAGAAAAGGAAGGTCTGTTGAAAACAGATACAGAGCCGCCACTTGGTCTTTAGGGAACCAAGAAACCCAATTTGACTCACCCAAATGGATAAAGGGCACTGGCCATTCATAACCAAAGAACTTGGTTGAGGTTTTGGTACGAGAGAGGAAGGAGCCTTTGCCACAACTAAAAGACCTCAAATCGCCCCGTCTCTCGACGGGCCTCAATTAGCCTCCAAATAATCAACTTATACTATGTTTGGTTCGACAATTAATACTATGATAGTATATTACATTACATAAGAAACTTGAAATGGAAGATCTAAAGATAAGATATTATTCACAAGATCTAAGC
Organism: Hydrangea macrophylla; assembly: GCA_033977485.1. Lineage (NCBI taxonomy): Eukaryota > Viridiplantae > Streptophyta > Magnoliopsida > Cornales > Hydrangeaceae > Hydrangea > Hydrangea macrophylla. Next base: position 443,442 of record CM066988.1, on the reverse strand, counting down.
CAAGTATCACACAATGCAAAGTGAAAGATCACACAAACAAACTTATGAAAAATCGTCTAATCACATATCAAGTAATAAAATTTTCCTAATCTAAAGGGGACATGAATTGTTCTTGAAACAAATTAATCAAAGAAATAAAAAATATGCTTAGCAAGCTAATATGATGCATGTTAATCTTTGAGAAAAGAAGATCTCTCAATTCCCGGGACGGATGAGAAAGGAAGTTTCGATCAAGAGGGAGCATGAACGTGTGACCAAGTTTATTCCTTGTAATCTTCTTAGATTAGGAGTCACAAAACTCCAAATCTTGCATGTATGCAATGTATGATCCTAGAATGTGCAAAGGTTGTAGTGTGTTTGTATATATGGACTTTCTAAAGTGACTTAGAAGTCTAAAATATGAATAAATGAATGGAGGAAATCATCATGGGATATTCACAAATATAGTATGGACCACTTCCTAAGATATAAACTAATTTGAAGTACATATAAGCATTAAATTAAATGATGGAAGTAAAAGTATACTTTTTGTGAATAGTGTACAGAACAATGAGTTGACATTGTAGAAAATGAAAAGTGGGGTAAGAAATGTTTTTAATGGATGATTTTTTATGGAGATCATTCTTATTGTGTCTATAACACAAATCAAAAAGCCAAATTACAATAACTATTACAGGTTGAGAGAAATTATATGAACAATAGAGGTTACTCAGAAACAGAGTTCGTACTGTCGACTGAAATGTTAAAACATCATAGAAAATGAAAAAAAACATTTGAAGGCTCATTTTATACAAAACGTTCCCTAAGACACTAAAGTTTAAAGGAAAAATGAGTTGGGACCACTTCCTTTGGAAAAATTTCAGAAAAATAAGTTGAAAGTCAACATAGCTACTGTGATAGCAAAAGTAGAATGTTTGGAAGGAATGCTTGGGTCCAAATGGACCTCTTTTAAGTGTTTCCAAGTCAAACCAAAAATCATGGGTGTTCTCCAACAAGTTAGGAAGACTTTCCAAGTGGTATTGTATTCATATATTGAGTATTGAACTCAGAATAATTCTTTGAAGTTAAGTAGCTCACTGTTTTGAAGATTTTTGAGAAAACAAAGTTTATTCCTAGGAATTCAAATATTAGGGGTTTTAGAAGGGCTTTGAAATAGGGGTTTTGAAAGTATATTTTCAACACTTAAAGAGAATTAAAACCACTTGTAATATAAACCTCTAATTCATTTAGAAAACCTCCAAGATTATTGGAAAGGTTTGTTTTATTTTGGAAATAACGTCAAGAATACATTAGAATTAATGCATTGGGGTTATAGTCATCATCTATCAAACATGTTTTTGAGGTCAAGAGCTACTATCCATTAGGATTCACTCACCTCAAACTTCATGTCATCATCTAGATGATGATGAACTAGCAAGTAAATAAAAAAGATCAAAAGAAATGGGGTAAGAGGAGATGAACAAATATATGAACAAGCAAGTAGATGGCAATCAATAGATGATATTCATGATGATTTTGGACTTGTAGCTTGATGTTTCACTCATATAGGGTGACTTTGGACATGGAAGAAGCTTCCTATCTCATATATGCTCACAAAAATGGTGGGTGAATGTATCAAATGTGAAGTAAATGGAAGTCATGAAGTAAAAAACAAAGTTTGGAACTCACTTTCTAGTTGAAAATCAAAGAAGGAAGCTTCTTTTCTCTCTATTCTAACCTTATCTCTACAACTTTCTCTCTAAAACTTTTCTAAGCTGTCATTTTCCACCCCTAAATGAGAAGTCAAGGGGGGTTTATATAGGCCAATTTGGGGGTGGTTTTGGGATTTAAAGAGTGCTCCCATTGGCTCCAAATGTCTGTGAACAACTAACTACGTCGTTTTGGTTTCCAATTAATGAAAATGGACCCCCAAAATAAATCACAAAAATGGACAGTTCTGGGGGATAGTGCCGCAGCAACACTGGGATAGTACCACGGTGGCACTGCTTCTCCAATGTCCGGATAATACTGTTTAGCCCCCCTGAGGTTTCGGTATTCGCGAAAAGGTCATATTTCGTTCGAAATTCACAGAAGATGCGTTTGAATTCCAAATTGAGCTTGTGATATACTGTTAGAAAGGTAATGGAATTGACCTTACAAAAAAAAAGTTTGAAGTCAGGTCACTTTGAGAAGTTTTGCAGTATTCGCAATAAAAGTCGATTTGATCGTCTTTTTCACCTTCGAAAATTCATAGTAAATTCGTTGTAAATCCAGAAATTAAGTGCGATATACTGTTGGAAAGCTATTGACCTCTATTATTCATGAAAAATATTTGAAAAATGATACAGTGCTCTGATTTCAAAGTCAACTTTTAGGTCAAATCGGTCAAACTTGGGATCTCTAGGAAGTTCTGGGAACCTCTAGGAGCTCCCAGGAGCAGACGTTTTCGTCTAATTTTCTTTTAAAACTCATTTTAATAATTTTCACATGATCTAGTATGATCTCGGAATTTTTTGGAGAATTTGGATGATTTCGGTCTAACCTGGTCAAACTTGGGTCAACCCGGTCAACGGGGACTTTCTGGGAACTTCCGGGACTTCCAGGGGTCTCTGGGAGCTGACGATTTTACCCGATTTTGCTTTAAAACTTATTTTATTACTTTTCTTATGACGTAGTATGTTTCCTGAACTTTCGGTCCAAATCTGGGAGTGTTTGGGCTTTCAGGGGTATTTTGGTCATTCTGAGCATTTCGAGAGATATAACCAACTTCCAAGAGTCCTTTTTGCGTATTTTTCGATCATTGTGAACCACCAAGCTATGGATGTCCTAAATCTGATAGCCGACAAAATGGGGTGTCTACAGGTTTGCTTGAGGTTAATATGTCTTTGTAGAACTAAGTTAACAGTTGAATAGGAAGGAGTGTTTAAAAGTTTTGCTATATCTTTTTGAACTTTAATTGGAGAGTTTTGTGGGTACATTAACTGCAAACTCTCACGAGACAACACTTGTCCACTAGGGGGAACCTAGGGGTTTAACGGCTTGTTGCATTCGCTAAATGCAACCGCGATTCCTGCGAAAGTGAGTTAGGAGTTATCTCTTTTTCTACTTAGGTTAGTTTGTTTTCGTTTTTGTTATTTTCCTCTAGTCGTTGTAGTATTAGTTAGCTTGTTTTTCTTATCGTTTTATCGCTAGGGACTAGCAATAAGCTAGTTGGGGGTTGTGACAAGCGGGGGTATTTGTAAAATACAACTACGCTAAAAGAAAGAAATACACTGATTTAGTTTACAACTCCCTGTTTTATTTGCAATTCATATTAAAATGCTAGTTTATACACAATATGATTAATCTATGATAAGTTGCATTATTTTAACCAGTATTTGTGCAGATCATTGTTTTGCTGAGTGAAGAAATGAATACCAAGATAAAAGGGAAGCTTGATGATGAGTAATATAATTCAAAAACAAAATCTAAAGTTTGAGTGATTGAAGAACCCTCAAGCGATCGAAGTTTCCATCGATCGAAGCTTGTTCAAGCGCTCGAGTATTCCAGACGTTCAAGCGATAGAATACTGTTCGATCGATCGAACATGGCTTTTATCAGAATTTACGCGCACGCAGTAAAGATGTCTTTTGTAACCCTAGCCCTAGGATAGTCTATATATATTAGTTTGTAAAACGTCCTTATGGACGCCCAACTTTGTTTCAACAGTTTTTAGAGAGAGAAGAGAGTTTGTTCTTGTTTTTGTAGGTTAACTTTGGATTAAAAATTGTTCCTTTGAAGATTTCTAAGTTTAATACTCGTTTTGGTCATCCAGGTTATATATTACCAGTTTATTAATATTCTGCTTGTAGTCTATATAGTTTTAATCTATTTTAAACATAGGTTTTCATAGTAGTAGTCATAAATCACAAGTTTTCATAGTTTACATGTTTAAAGTCCAACCAAACACACCTTTAATGATCTTTTACATTGAAAACCAATCTGAGCCACTCCAGACAATGTCTGAGTAGTCCCCAGGTTAGGAGATCACAATGAAACAGTGATCTCTAGCCTCTGCCATGTAGCAGTTTAAAACCTGTGTTCGATCGATTGAAGTAAGTTTGATCGATCAGACCAGAGATACAGTCAAGCGATCGAAGACATTTTGATCGATTGAGAGATGACGATGTTCGATCGATCGAAAGCGCGACGATCAATCGAACCTTCAGATTCTTGAGACCAAAAACTTGACACGAGAAAAATCTTGTGCGCTCTTGTGCAATACCCAAGTGTAGGTAGACGTGCAAGTAATATCTGGTAAGACCAGGTCGATCCCACAGGGAAGGTGTTGACCTATTGAATTAGACTATCCTCTAAAAAAAACAAAATAAAATAAATAAGTTTGAACGGTGGTGCAGAACACAAAGTTCCACAAACTAGGATTACTAATGAAAATAATTAAAATTAACTAAATAATCTAACTAGCTAATTAAAACAGTACTTAAAATTAGAGTGTTTAACTTTAAAAGAAAGTGTTGGGATTACACGAATCCGCAGTAACCTAGCCATCTACCATGCATTTGCCTTGAAGCACAATGGAGTACATTACCTACAGTTTTCCGTATTCCTCTAAAAATAAAGAATCCATGGCCCTTTCATGACCGGGACCATATCATCACAGTTAAATTGAAATACACAAAAGCGGTTTAATTCAATAGTTAAGACTCGCATCCTCAATAGTATTAGCATTGAAGATGGTTTGCAAAATGTATTGAAAGAAAATGCCTTAGGGCCTTAGTTTTAAAACTGTTTTGACAAACTGAGCATTTGTTTGGGACAGAATGATAACACATCTTAAGACAAAAGGTCCTGGAATACTGCAGGGAAGATCCTCAAGAATCAGGGAGTTCGATCGATCGACGCGCCTTCGATCGATCGAAGACCTTCATCCCTCAATCGATCGAACTGACTTCGATCGCTTGACTGTCTCTGGTTCGATCGATCGAACTAACTTCGATCGATCGAACACAGCGATTATCCTGCTGCATGGCAGAGGCTGGAGATCACTGTTTCATCGTGTTCTCCCAACCTGGGACTACTCAGACATCGTCTGGAGTGTCGAGGATTGATTTTTAACGTAAGAAAATATTAACACCTTGTTTGGTTGCGAGTTATTCATGAAAACTATAAAATCTATGGTTTTATAACTATTTAGCATGCAACACTGTAAAACAAGCGATCTAACTACGTCTAACACGTGCAGAATATGAATAAGCAATAAATATGTAACCTGGAATGAAAGATACTTGTATAAACTTCAAGAAATCCAATCCACAATATGAAAAACCTACAAAAAACCAAACAAACTCTCTATCTCTCCTTCTAAACTGCTAAAAATGTAAAAGTGGGCGTCCTTATGGACGTGTACAAAACGCATATAAATAGAAAACCTAAAGCACTAGGGTTAAACCCGCATTCTGCTGCGCACGCAAATGTTTCTGGAAATACCCCGTTCGATCGATCGAACGGCTCTCGATCGATCGAACACTTGAACCTCAAGCGCTTCTACTCTCTTCGAGCGATCGAACGCTCGATCGATCGAACCTTCTTAGAGCGATCGAACGCCACATTTCAGCTTTGACTTCTTTTGTTTGCATTCCAGCATTCCATTTATTCTGATATTCATCTGTTTAGTTCGCACAGCAGTGATCTGCATAAACAACAGCTAAAACAATACAACTTATCATAGATTAATCATACTGTATAAAAATTAGCCTTGTAATGCAAATTGCGGATAACACGGGAAGTTGTGATAAAAACTAATACAATTCTTCCTTTTAGCGCGGTTGTATTTTACAAATACCCCCGCTTTGCACAACCCCCAACTAGCTTATTGCTAGTCCCTAGCGATAAAGCGAAAATAAAAATAAACTAACAACTCCTAAACTAATACTACCACGACTAAGAAACAAAGAAAAACTAAAAACAACCTAAACTAAGATAGAGAGAAAAATCCTAACTCACTTTCGCAGGAATCGCGGTTGCATTTAGCAAATGCAACAAGCCGTTAAACCCCTAGTTTCCCCCTAGTGGACGAGTGTTGTCTCGTGAGGGTTTGCAGTGAATATACCCACAAAATTCCAATTTTAAGCTCAAGAAAGATTTAGAATAACTTGTAGAATTTCCCCTTCCATTAAACTGTTAATTCAACTCTACAAGAATATAATATCCTCTATCAACCCATGAAAGAGATTCACATGCTCTCCTATATTACCAAGTAAAATATACAAATGTATTACCATCATGCACCCGTGTGTGTGTGGAATTAACAACCATGCGTCCAACCCTTATTAAGAGTTATCTAGATTATTGTACTTTGGAAACTTGCAGTTTTAGCGCAATTCTCACATTGGTTACACTCAAAAAAACGTCTCTCAGAAACTTGCTTTACAATGATCGCACATAGTATGAAAGCTTTGATAAAGATGATATTCTAATTGCTAATGCTTTCATACTTGACTCTATGAAAAACGGACATTTAAGAGTGTATAGTCTCATGAATGGAATACTACTTACTAGAGGAGCGAAATACCGTGGATAACTCAACTCACACTTTCATGTTCAAATCAATTGTTGAGAATCTTCAAGACTTTGAATTATGGCTTTTATTTAGTAGGTGGGGGTGTTGTAGAGAAGAGTATGCTTTTTAGTATGTGATGGAATTTCCACTTCTCTTTGTATTTTTTATTCTTTTCTCCACCCAATCTCCCATTCATTTCATATACTCCTTTTTTTTTTTTTTTTTTTTTTTTAACCTTCATTCATCATCATTTTTTTTTTTTTTTTTTTTTTTTTTTTTTTTTTTTTTTTTTTAACCTGAAGTATCCCACAACAACTTCCTTCCATTTCACATACTTTGATGACTCATTCTCAATAAATTTATCAAACGGTTCAATGAGGTCAAGGTATAGATCAAGGATTTGGATTCTTGTGATTTCATTGGAAATATTTATTTGAGGTGGGATCAGGGGTGAAACGATTCAATGAATGTAAGTGGGCTATGTTAGGTAAAGGAATGGGTAAACGATGACTTGAATCATTTTCTCAACTTTCAATTTTTAGCACTTAAGTGTTCATCAAGTTTAATTGGTAAATCCTGAACGTTCTCCTCTAGCAAGCAGTCAAAATTTTTAACGAAGACTGAGACTTAACAACGAATTCACAAGTATACGCAAGAAAAACCATTCGACAATGTATGAGAATCCCCTCAGAAATGAAGATTGGCTCAAAAGCTCACAAAGGGTTATTAGCTTCCACTACTTGTTCTTTTCGCACAATATTCATTTTAACTCAATTTTCAAGTTTTCTACATAGCTGCCAATTAGTGTGCACAAGTGTTGGGTACATACTAGCTTTACAGATGCAATTCATTTCAGTGCTACAGAAAAAACGCGTGGATTTAATCCATAAAAAGATAAGAATACTACAAATGTATCATTGTCTAATTAACAAGCAGGAGAGGTTATTCCGAGTTATTCTATCAATACGATTCAATAAAAATTTTTAAATTTTAACAGACTGTGTTCTCATTGAATTTAAAACATTACCAAGTGCAAAACCTGATCATTATGGGTGTATACCTATCTATTATCTCCTACCCCCAACTGAAAACAACAAAGTCCCCAGAAGTTGATTTTCAATAAATAAAATAGATGGGTATCACCTGTATGGAGCAAATTTATGATCGCAAACGAGCAACCTAGCATAGAAAAGTAGAACACAATCTCCAAAACAGACAGGATCAATAGATAACAATAATACGATAAAACCATGATCCAATCAATCTAAACCACTGGAATATGAACAGAATAAAATAAAATAAAAGCAGTGATAAATACTGTCCATACAATACCAACTAACCAGATAATACAACCAAGACCACCAACATATACAACCAACCAAAAATATAACAACAATCAGAACACTACTAACCAAAAATACATAAAAACCACCTTCCCAACTAAGACTAATCGACCCCAGACGGCGTATCATCTGCTACATCAGAAGGGATGTCGATGGGAGCAGGCGGCAAGACGGTAGTAGCAGGGGCAGTAGTGGGTGGCTCGGAAGCAGTAGTGGAACCAGGATCAGTAGCCTCAGAAGCTGGGGCAACATATGATAGATCAGGAAGCGGTGGATCTGTAGAAGTATCAACATGCGATGGATCAGCAGCAGTCGGAGCAGACGGGGTGGCTGTGGGATGGTGAGCAGAGTGAACGGCCTGATCAACCCCTATCTGTATCAATATAGACTCCAACAAGGTCTGTATATGATCCATCCGGCCCTCGAGTCTAATCCTGGCCTCTCTCTCCTCCAATAATAGCTCACGAACTGTCGGGAGAGGCACAGAAGAAGAAGACTCTCCCTGGGCACGAGACTGCGACCGCTGTCGCAGCTCAAACTGCTGAACCGCAGCAACTGGATCATCCTCATCATCCGAATCAAGCTCCTCCACCTCGATGGGTGTCCCTGAAGCTCCGGCCTCCGTGTCTGTACCGCCACGCCTCTTCTTCTTCCCCCTCACCCTCGCTGTCCCTTTCCCCTTGCGCTTCCTCTTCTGGGCGTCGGAGCGGCGAGCAGCCGCCTCGCTAAATCGGCGAGGAGAAGGGCGGATATCATCCCCAGCGAGCTCGAGGAATCCGGCATCGGCCATGACCCTCTGAATAGCCCAAGCACCCTTCAGGTGCTTCCTGGACGAGATATAACGGGTGGGGTGGACCATAAAATCAATATATAGGCGGGGTATACAAACAGGCTGTCCCGTCCCCACAGCATATAAGACTCGCGCATACCAAGCCGCGATCTTCTCTCGATAGGACGTCACTAGGAGGCAATTACTGAGGACCAAATGAAGCATGTGGTAGTCATCGGTGAGACAGTGGTCCTCGATCAAAGCATCGCCATCCCAAGACGGAACGGCGCCTCCAGTGAGCTCCCTGATGATAGTGGATGGTGGGGTCACGGGTGCATCAGGCCGGTGGGGGCAAACATAATCAGGTACCTCTGGTACCCCCAACGCGGCGGAAACGGTGGCAGGACTGATGATGAATGAGCGACTCCAAAAGAAGGCATGGTAGGTGAATGGTGTAAACGGGTCGCTGATCATAGTCGCACACGCACCTCTAATCCAGGATAGGTTGACCCTCTTGGCCAACGACAGGAGATCGAACCAGTGAGGCATAGAGCGGATGCGTGTAAGGAACCACGGGCTCTCAGTCCAGATGTGCTCAATAGGGCGCTCAATCATAACCATCCGTGTCTGAAAGTACCGCTCGAACCAAACCCTATCCTCGTTATTCCGGAACCCGTGTGCGGGTACCGGATCTGGTATAGTACGGTCGAGGGGCTTGGACTTATGATAGCCCGTCACTGGATTCATCTGGCAGTCCTGAAAATAAGACCACACAAGATACAGATAAGAATAGGAAGAAAAAGAAACAAAACAAACACTACTGGGGTTCGATCGATTGAACTGAGTTCGATCGATCGAACTGGAGTAGACTTCGATCGCTTGAACATTGTTCGATCGATCGAACATCTCCCCTTCGATCGCTCGAAACCAGTTCGAGCGATCGAACACAGCGGTGTTCAGCAATCGCAGAAACGAAAAGAAAACAGAGGTTACGCTAATCAAAAGACAATCCTAAGACCAAGGGGACACCCCCTTGGGATTTTCTAAGACGAACATTAAGGAAAAGGAAACTACAAATGAGTGGGGCCTACCTTGGGTAAGAACCTGCAGTGGGGATGGAAGTGATGATGAGATGACGATGAGGACGATCAAAGGATTGATCAGGGCTCCCCTTTTGGATGCCAGAGACGAAGATTTTCCGAGTCGCCCCTCCCTGTCTTCGAGCGATTGAGAGTGAGAGTGAGGGAAATGAAGAGGTGTCCTGAAGACGCCTCGTTTAAATGCTTCGTTCGATCGATCGAAGTATGTTCGATCGATCGAACACAAATCCTTCAATCGATTGAACATAATCTACAAGCGCTTGAACATTCAGGTTTCGATCGATCGAACTGGGTTCGATCGATCGAACACAAAAATTCCAGAATTCAATGGGATATGAACCACATCACCCCCAACTATCAAAAACAAATCTGGACATGCAGATAGACTGAAAGAACAGTTGAAGAACAAGCATGTAGTACAGAAATTCATCCCCAGAATAGAAAATTGCCATTTATATCAAAATAAAACTTTATCATTGCATCCAAATTGCAACATTATCATCCCCAACTGTGGTTAAAACCTTATTTAACTAAAGAAAACCAAAAATAAAACTAAAACTAAACCAAAAAACATTTTGTCAAGGATTACACTCCAGTTGCTAAACAAGAATTGAAATTGAACAGAAACAATTGAAATGTAGCACTAGTCTTCGAGTATAAAGATTTCCTCTTCCACGATCTCTTCATAATCCGCCGAATCTTCAGCAATGAAGTCCAAACTCGATGATTCCCTTTTCCAGAACAATCGAAAAGCAGCAAGGACATCATCAAACAAGTCTGGAGTCTCCAAGGAATTGAAAGCCTAAGCAAGAGGTGATCCTGATGGAGACAAGGATAACGGAGTGTGAATGCGCAACGGACTGTCCTCTCGCGGCGGAGTGAGTGGGGGCCTTATGTAGGGCCCAAGACCATGAATCAGTTGATGTGGAAGGAATACCGGGATGCCATTTAGGAACATAGTGACAATCCTGGACAAAAGACAACAAACTGAAATTAAAACACCAGAACACAAGAAACACGAATTAATACAAAAAGAAAAACAAAGAATAGAAACAAACAAATACAAAGAAATGCGACAAGTTCCAACCTCACTATTGGCATTAGTTCCCAAAATGCACTGGCTGGTAAGGGGCATTGGAGCCTGAATATCAAGTAGCTCAAGTGCACGTAGCGGTATGGGACCAACTCAAGCACGAGGAAATCGTCCACGAAAACAAAGACGGCATTGTGGCGTTCTGGGACGACATCCTGAAGGTCATGATCCTCCCATGGCTCCCACATATCGTCATTTTCCCACTGTGCCATGAGTGCATCATCCACCATTCGTCCCATATACAGGTCTTCTTCCTCATCCACCTCTTCATAATCCTGAAATCCCATATTTTCGTATGGATTGATGTCCAGGAGGGCTGGTGGATATGGAATGTACCCTTGAGTAGCATCAATAAGAGAATGAGCTTCAGGATCTTGATGAAGCAAGGGGCAGGGTATGAGTTCACCCTCAGTCCAGGTGCCACAGCGACATTCTGAATCAGCCCAAGAACCGACAGAATGAACATCATCCCCTCGCATCTACGCGCCTGCAACAGAGTGGTTTAAGGAATAATGGATTAGAACTAAATCACAAACACGAAATAAAAAACGAAAACCAAAAGGAAACAAAAAAGAGAGAAACTAAAATGCAAGAAAAGAAAAAGAATACAACAACAATTTGGAATTCCACTTCGGATTTTTAAGCGTGAGAATAGCTGGGCTCATCCAGTTGGATGTGCTCAACTTCAGAGTGGAAATTCTCCAAGAACGGCTTCAATCTTTGGCCATTGACCTTGAAACAATCATCGTTCTTGGGATTAACAATCTCAACCGCCCCATGTGGAAAAACAGTTTTTACGATGAACGGGCCTGTCCACCGGGAACGGAGTTTTCCTGGGAAAAGATGGAGGCGAGAATCATACAGCAACACTTTCTGCCCCGGCTCAAATGATTTACGAAAAATCGTACGATCGTGTCGAGCCTTCAACTTTTCCTTGTGCAACTTTGCAGAGTCATACGCATCTCGTCGTATTTCCTCTAGCTCTGCAAGTTGGAGCTTGCGTAGCTGACCTCCCTCTTGAATATCAAAGTTCAATGAGCGTGTCGCCCAATAAGCTTTATGTTCAATTTCAACAGGAAGGTGGCAAGCTTTCCCGTAAACTAGTCTATACGGGGACATACCAAGATTCGTCTTATAGGCAGTACGGTATGCCCATAACGCGTCAGTTAATTTGTATGCCCAGTCTTTTCGATTGGAACTAACCGTCTTTTCGAGAATATGCTTGATTTCTCGGTTAGCCAATTCTGCTTGCCCATTTGACTGTGGATGATAAGCAAGAGCGATTTTATGATGGACTCCATATTTCTTTAGAAGTGACTCCAAGGGCTTATTGCAGAAATGCTTGCCTTGGTCACTTAGTAAAGCTTTCGGAGTACCAAAGCGAGACAGAATATGCTCTCTGAGAAATGACATGACCGTTCTGTGGTCATTTCGTCTCGTTGGTATCGCTTCTACCCATTTGGATACATACTCCACAGCAAGGAGTATGTACTCACAGTTATTCGACTTGGGAAATGGGCCCATAAAATCTATGCCCCAACAATCGAATATCTCAATTGTGATGATAGGGGTTAAAGGCATAGAATTCCTTTTAGAAATGGTTCCAAGCTTTTGACAGCGTTGGCATGTCTTACAAAAGGAATAAGCATCTTTGAAGACTGTGGGCCAGTAAAAACCGCTTTGCAACACTTTTTGTGCGGTCTTCTGTGACGCAAAATGGCCACCGCATGCCTCAGAATGGCATGACGCTAATATTACGGTTATATCCTCGTTGGGTACGCAACGCCTGATGACCTGATCAGCACAGTATTTGAAAAGGTATGGGTCATCAAAGAAAAAATGGCGTGCAAACGAGAGGAACCGTTTCCTATCTTGATTCGACCAATGAGTCGGTGTCTCACCCGTGACCAGGTAGTTTACCACATCAGCATACCAAGGCAGACTACTTACTGCCAGTAGCTGTTCATCTGGGAACTCATCTTTAATGGATTGGGATTCAGTGTTATCGGTAAAAGTCAACCGGGATAAATGATCCGCAACCACATTCTCTACTCCTTTCTTGTCCTTGATTGTTAAATCAAACTCTTGGAGTAAGAGTATCCAGCGAATAAGCCGTTGTTTAGCGTCTTTCTTTGACAAAAGATACTTGAGGGCCGAATGATCTGTAAAACAGACGATTGGCGACCCTATCAGGTAAGACCTAAACTTGTCCAGAGCGAATACTACGGCCAGCAGCTCCTTTTCAGTAGTAGTGTAATTCATCTGAGCTTCATTTAAAGTTCGGCTGGCGTAGTATATCACATGTGGCTTATTGTCCTTCCTCTGGCCTAGGACTGCGCCAATGGCGTAATCACTAGCATCGCACATTAATTCGAAAGGCAAACTCCAGTCGGGTGCCTGTATTATAGGTGCGGAGGTGAGGAGATCTTTTAGATCCTCAAAGGACTTTTGGCAACTCTCTGACCACTCGAAAGGTGCATCTTTGACAAGAAGTTGACAAAGGGGTCGAGAGATTGCACTGAAATTCTGGATAAATCGACGATAAAAACCTGCATGCCCCAAAAATGAACGAATGTCTCGCACTGTACGGGGGACAGGTAGATTTGAGATTATGTCGATCTTGGCCTTATCCACTTGGATTCCTTCATCGGATATTATGTGGCCTAGAACTATACCCTTGGTCACCATAAAGTGACACTTCTCCCAATTCAAGACTAGGTGTTTGTCCTCACACCTCATTAACACCTGTTCGAGATTGCTGAGGCAATCCTCGAAGCTATGGCCGAATACTGAAAAGTCATCCATGAAAACTTCAAGGATATTTTCGACCATGTCACTAAAGATGCTTAGCATGCACCGCTGAAAGGTAGCCGGTGCATTGCAAAGGCCAAACAGCATTCGTCGGTAGGCAAACGTACCGAATGGACACGTGAACGTGGTTTTCTCCTGATCTTCAGGAGCAATCTCAATTTGATTATATCCACTGTATCCATCCAAGAAGCAGTAATACTTGTGACCCGCCACACGTTCTAGCATTTGATCCATGAATGGCAAAGGAAAATGGTCCTTTCGGGTCACAGTATTTAACTTCCTGTAGTCAATGCACATCCTCCATCCAGTGGGGACACGTGTCGGTACTAATTCACCCTCTTTGTTTGGGATGACCGTTATGCCTGCTTTCTTTGGCACTACTTGGGTAGGACTAACCCAAGGACTATTAGATATTGGCTATATCATCCCAACATCAAGTAGTTTAAGCACTTCCTTTTTAACCACTTCTTGCATGTTGGGATTCAGACGCCTTTGCATTTGCCTTGAGGGTTTGGCGTCTTCCTCCAGATATATCTTGTGGGTGCATATGGATGGGCTTATGCCTTTGAGGTCAGCAATTGTCCATCCCATAGCATCTTTATGCTTTTTCAGCATTTCCACTAGCTTACTTTCCTGTTCATGAGTTAAAGTAGATGAAATGATTACAGGATAAGTTTTTCCAGTCCCTAGGAATGCATATTTCAGCTCTTTTGGAAGTTCCTTCAATTCTAATTCCGGGAACTGGAAACTAGAGGGCATTATCAACTTGGTTTTAGGAGGCAGTTGTTCATATGGTGTTACCCACATGCAATCGGCTCTATCCTCCTCTATCGTATCCATCATAAGACACGTCTAATTCAGGTCAGCATCCAATGGAGTTGACTCTTCAGGCTTATAGTTATCGCCAAATTGAGTCATCACAACTTCCAAAGGATCTTTGTAGTCGACCAAGTCAACTTCATCTTCAATGACCGTGTCTATATAATGGATTTCTTCCTCATCATCGTATTCTTCAGGTCGGGGATTGGAAAAGATCTTGACATTCAATGTCATGTTCCCGAATACGATTGTCATGATACCACTTCTAATCTTGATTGTGGCATCAATAGTGTTGAGGAACGGCTGTCCAAATATAACCGGGATATGTGCACCAGGATTAGACACAGGTTCTGTGTCCAATATCACAAAATCCACCGGAAATACAAAAGAGTCTATTTGGACCAGGACGTCCTCTAATACCCCTCTAGGGTACTTCACAGATCTGTCTGCCAATTGCAAAGCAACTCGAGTGGGTTTGAGTTCACCCAACCCTAGCTGTTTATAAACTGAATATGGCAGCAGATTCACGCTTGCTCCTAAATCGAGGAGTGCGTTGTCTATCTTTTGATTCCCAATTCTGCATGAGACAGTAGGTGTACCGGGATCTTTGAGTTTTGGAGGCAACTCGTTTTGAATGATCGCGCTTGCTTGGCACGCGACATACGCATGTTTCTTCACGCTTTGCCTCCTCTTGACCGTGCATAGATCTTTGAGATACTTAGCATAGGCCGGCACTTGCTTGATAGCATCTAGGAGTGGAAGGTTAATCTTAACTTGCTTAAACAATTCCAAAAACTCCTGATTCTTCGTCTCATTCTTGGGTTTCTTCAACCGTTGAGGATAAGGTGCAGGAAAGGGGCATTTTGGTGGTTCCTCCTTAACAGATTCCTTTCCAGGCCTTCGCTCAACTTCTTCTTCTACTCTAGGAGCTTCAAGGTTTTCCTTTATTGGTTCGTCATTAGTAGACGGCTCCTCCTCTCGAGTAGATGGTAGCTCAACTTCTTCATCCAACACTTCCCCCTCTTTGTACACTTCGGGAGTGGACAGAGGTATGCTTTTCTCTATGATTTTTCCACTTCTCAGTGTGGTCACAGCTTTAGCATGTTCTTGATTGCTAGGAGCATTGTTATGTCCCTTGGGGTTCTGAAGTGGTTGGGCAGGGAATGTTCCTCCTGAGCTCTCTTGCCGTGCATCTATCCTCTCTAACGTGGCAGACATTTTACTCATCATTTGGATGAGTTGCTGCGTTAGATTGGCATTAGCAAGTGGCTCCTCTTCTTGTACCTTTTTGTGCGGGGGCACATAGGCATTGGTCTGTGGTGCATTGGAGGGTTGAGCTTGATTGTAATTATTAGTTCTGTTTTGATTGTAATGCTGGGATGGCCTATTGTTTTGCCCTTGATATTGATTGTTGTTGTAGGGCTGCTGTTGATATTGATTTTGGGCCCCAGCATTATTTCTCCAATCAAAACCGGGGTGATTCCATCTATTATTACTTTGAAAATTATTGTTGGAATTCCCCGCCCCTCGAAAACCTTGCATGGCATTCATCTCTACAGGGGCTTGCTCTTGAAAATATGGCACATTAGGACAATATTGAGTTGTATGTCCCAACATGTTGCATGTGCCACATGGTTCTTCAGGCATGACTTGCCTAGAACTCTCTCCTTTCATGCTTAACTCCTCTACTTTTTTTGCTAGCTCTGCATACTTAGTCATGAGGCGATCTTCATTGGTTAGCTGGTATAGGCTTTTCTCTTCTACACAGGATATCTGTGAGCGTGAGATATTGTCAGAATTTGACCATTCATGAGCGTATTCAGCTAACCATTCGAAATGGGCTTCGGCCTCTTTAGTGTTTTTTCGCAGAAATGGTCCAGAGCTCATTGTTTCCACCAACTTCTTTGTTTCACCATTCAATCCCTGATAAAAGAAGCTGATAGTTCGCCATTTCTCAAACCCATGGTGTGGGCATGAGAGAAGCAAATCTTTGAAACGCTCCCACGCTTGTGTGAAGGTTTCATTGCTCTTTTGTTTGTAGGAATTGATTTGACGCTGAAGGTCAGTGGTCATGCGAGTAGGATAGAATTTCTTCAGAAACGCGGTGCTCATCGCATGCCAGGTGAAAATTGAATTAGGCTTTAGGGAGTGAAGCCACACCTTCGCTTTATCTTTCAAAGTGAAGGGGAATAGCATTAAATGCGTCACCTCCCTAGGACAATTTTGTGAGAATGTTTTGCAAACATCCTCGAAATCGGTGACATGTAAATACGCCTTCTCACTTTCCATCCCATAAAAAGTGGGAAGCAATTGAATCATCCCATTGCGAAACTGAAATTCGCCATTATGCGGTGGGATTTGAATGCAAGAGGGCGTAGGTGCATGTTCTGGTTGCATAAGATCGCAAAGAGGATGGAGTGCCTCATCAATTGGCACCACAACATTGTCACCATTTTCACTCTGATGATCATCCATTGATGCAGTTGGAGTGACTATCGGGTTGATGGAGCTATCAGAGTCAGACAGGTAGAAAGGGTTTCCAAAAAATCCTTCAATAGAATTTTCGGACATGAACTAGGAGAGTTCCTAGGGTGAGAACTTACCTAAAGAATGGAAAAGAAAAGAAAAGAAAAACAGAAAGAGATGAAGAGAGACTGAGGTAATCGAAAGAATTGATCGTCGCCTTCCCCGGCAACGCGCCAAAAACTTGACACGAGAAAAATCTTGTGCGCTCTTGTGCAATACCCAAGTGTAGGTAGACGTGCAAGTAATATCTGGTAAGACCAGGTCGATCCCACAGGGAAGGTGTTGACCTATTGAATTAGACTATCCTCTAAAAAAAAACAAAATAAAATAAATAAGTTTGAACGGTGGTGCAGAACACAAAGTTCCACAAACTAGGATTACTAATGAAAATAATTAAAATTAACTAAATAATCTAACTAGCTAATTAAAACAGTACTTAAAATTAGAGTGTTTAACTTTAAAAGAAAGTGTTGGGATTACACGAATCCGCAGTAACCTAGCCATCTACCATGCATTTGCCTTGAAGCACAATGGAGTACATTACCTACAGTTTTCCGTATTCCTCTAAAAATAAAGAATCCATGGCCCTTTCATGACCGGGACCATATCATCACAGTTAAATTGAAATACTCAAAAGCGGTTTAATTCAATAGTTAAGACTCGCATCCTCAATGGTATTAGCATTGAAGATGGTTTGCAAAATGTATTGAAAGAAAATGCCTTAGGGCCTTAGTTTTAAAACTGTTTTGACAAACTGAGCATTTGTTTGGGACAGAATGATAACACATCTTAAGACAAAAGGTCCTGGAATACTGCAGGGAACATCCTCAAGAATCAGGGAGTTCGATCGATCGACGCGCCTTCGATCGATCGAAGACTTTCATCCTTCAATCGATCGAACTGACTTCGATCGCTTGACTGTCTCTGGTTCGATCGATCGAACTAACTTCGATCGATCGAACACAGCGATTATTCTGCTGCATGGCAGAGGCTGGAGATCACTGTTTCATCGTGTTCTCCCAACCTGGGACTACTCAGACATCGTCTGGAGTGTCGAGGATTGATTTTTAACGTAAGAAAATATTAACACCTTGTTTGGTTGCGAGTTATTCATGAAAACTATAAAATCTATGGTTTTATAACTATTTAGCATGCAACACTGTAAAACAAGCGATCTAACTACGTCTAACACGTGCAGAATATGAATAAGCAATAAATATGTAACCTGGAATGAAAGATACTTGTATAAACTTCAAGAAATCCAATCCACAATATGAAAAACCTACAAAAAAACCAAACAAACTCTCTATCTCTCCTTCTAAACTGCTAAAAATGTAAAAGTGGGCGTCCATATGGACGTGTACAAAACGCATATATATAGAAAACCTAAGGCACTAGGGTTAAAATCCGCATTCTGCTGCGCACGCAAATGTTATTGGAAATACCCCGTTCGATCGATCGAACGGCTCTCGATCGATCGAACACTTGAACCTCAAGCGCTTCTACTCTCTTCGAGCGATCGAACGCTCGATCGATCGAACCTTCTTAGAGCGATCGAACGCCACATTTCAGCTTTGACTTCTTTTGTTTGCATTCCAGCATTCTATTTATTCTGATGTTCATCTGTTTAGTCCGCACAACAGTGATCTGCATAAACAACAGCTAAAACAATACAACTTATCATAGATTAATCATACTGTATAAAAATTAGCCTTGTAATGCAAATTGCGGATAACACGGGAAGTTGTGATAAAAACTAATACAATTCTTCCTTTTAGCGCGGTTGTATTTTACAAATACCCCCGCTTTGCAAACATCCTATGCAGTATTCCTAGACTTTCTATTTTTTAGATTTGTTATCAAACTGTCCGTAAATGCTCAGTTTGTCAAAACGGTTTATGAAATTTAAGCCTTAAGGCATTTTTCTTCAATACCACTTTGAATGCTAACACCATTCAAAGTGCGACTCTTAACTATTGTTTTAAACCACTTTATTGTATTTTGAATCAATTATGATGATATAGTCCCGATCATGAAAGGGCTATGGATTCTTTATTTTTAAGAGAAATATAGAATACTGTAGAAGATGTACTCCATTGAGCTTTAATGTAATTGCATGGTAGATGGCTAGGTCACTGTGGATTCGTGTGATCCCAACGCTCCCCTTTTATTAAGTAAAAAAAACCGTTTTAAATTCACTTTAGTTAAGTAGTTAATTCATAGTTAGTTAATTGCTTTACTTTCAGTAGTTGTTAATTGTGGAGCTTCGTGTTCTACTCTCTTTAAAATATTGAATTTTCATTTTCTTTTTTTGAGTTTAATCTAAGTAATTAGTTTACAACCTTCCCTATGGGATCAACCTGAACCAGAATACTACTTGCACGTCTACCTACACTTGGGTATAGCACACAAGCGCACACAAAAAGATTCTTGTGTCACTGAGAGAACAAAGTCTTGATTAAAAGACACCTTGGTTACCTTTTTCTTTTCTTTTTTCTCTTTACTTATAGTAAGTTTGCTTGTGTTCTAGTTAGCTCTGGCTTTATTCAGCTTCAAGGTCTTTTCTTTTGCAACTCTTGATAATTTATTGTACTAATGATGCAATTTGATAGCTTGAACTTCTCATTTTTTTCATTTCATGTTGCATTTTGATGTAGAACAATGTCTTCGTCAAGTGATAAAGCCCTTCCATTAAATTGCGTGAAAGTGCCATTCAAGAAGTTTCGGTGTGGAAGAGTAGCAATATTGAAAACTTCGTAAAAAGAATGGAGCAAGGATTGTCTATTTTACTCATGCCCGAGATATCTAGTGAGGCTCAATTGATTGCATAGATTGCATTACTAAATATACGTTTTTTTCTAAAGTTCTTTTTATTAACAACTTGTTTAATTCATAGGATCACAAACAATCATGCAATTTCTTTCTATGATGCGAAGACAATAATAAGGAGGACATTGAGGCTGAGGCAACTTCACCAAAGTGCGATGTTAACGAAATGAAAGACTTTCGACTTGAAGTAAAGACAATGATACAACATGCACAAAATCAAATTTGTGTTGACCTAAAAAGAATGGGTAATAAGCTCTTCTTGAAGATGCTTGTCATAATTGATTTGATGTTTTTATTAGCAAAACAAATGTAGTTTGGATCCGTTTGAAGATGCTTGTAATTTTTCATGTTCTCTATCTATAATGAGAATCAATGAAGACTTGTGTAAGGAATTGTGCCTAAAATTTTGCAATTGTCATGTTTTGATTTTTTTTTTTTTTTTTGCAACTTGTCATGACGGCTATATCAATCCATTCCAAACATCCAATACATAACAAGCTATAAATAACCAAATTGAACACATCTTATTAAGTCATAATAATCACCTTCAAAACGTCAAATAAAGTCAAAGTAAACATCAAAAAACCATCTCATTAAGTCATAATAATCACCTTCAAATCGTAAAATAAAGTCATAGTAAACAATATGAAACCATCTAACTAAGTCATACTAAACTCTTTCAAACCATCAATAAAGTCATAGTCTAATTCATGAAATGCAAGACTTGGGTCTATTCCCACATTCGGCGGTTGAAATGCAAGTCTTGGGACTATTCCCACATTCGATGGTTGAATGCAAGACTTGGGTCTATTCCCACAGTTAGTGGTTGAAATGTAAGACTTCCTTCTATTTCAATTCGGCTCTCTTCTGTACCATGCTCGTTCTTGTGCTCGTCGTATCCCTATAAATAAATGGAAAGTAAAGAATAAGTGACCTTATTTTAATTTGCACATTGATTTTAATATATTAATATTGTCAAACCTTTGTATGTGTCGATGTTGTTTTTTTTGTGTGTGGCTTTTGAGTGTTTCTTAACTGCTTTCTCAACATTGCCCACTTTTATTTTACTTGGCGGCCACCTCTTACTACGAGTAACAAATGGATCAAGTATATTCGTACTCTCGTTTATAAGTATAATACCATTTCCATGTGAAGTTGAATTACTTGAGTGATTAGTAAAAGTGGGCATATTGCTTCCACAAATTGCAGGCCTCTCTTTGTTTCCCTCTTTCATTTATTGGATTTGTGCAATCACCTCATCACACCAAGCTTCAGAATCTGCTGTCACTTCACCCAACTCATAGAAAAGATTACACATTTTATCAAAATGTCGTGCCTCTGGTCGGTCTGACCAGTTGTCATAACTGATTTGAATTTTGGTGTATCTCCTTTTGATATTCTTACTCCATCTTTGCAGAATGTACTTGGCGGGTACTTCATCATAAAGTTCCATGTCATTTTATACCATAAGTTGATGCCTACACATTATCCCTCTGAACTTAAGCAACCGGAAATTACAATTCACATCCTTTGTATTATCACAAAAAATGAGCTTAAAAGTTGCAGAATGATGGCCATCTCCAAATCGAACCCGTTCACGTACTTCATATTCTCTAAATCCAACATCCGCTTTAATTAGAACCAAATGACAACAAAGCTTCCCAAATAACTCATTTTGAAACTCTTTAAATTTTGCCTGCGTGTAAACACTTTGGAATTGCTTTTCCATCCCTAAAGGAGTAGCACGGGGGTAGAATGAGTTGTATGAATTGAACTCTTCTTACTTTTCATTTTCCACTTTTTTTGCCAAGGCATTCTCATATGGTTCCACAATTGTTTCAAAGTAGTCTTCAAGTTAAGAAAGCGTGCATGCTTTCACTTCGCTGAGTGGTTGACATTCCTGCCTAGAAAATATCCCTCGCAAAACCTGGTACCCACCGATGGCTTTCGTCATACAAACCAAGTAACCATTCATTGCTTTCTAGCTGATATTTTTCAATTAACTTGCCCCAAGCATCTTCAAATTCTTCAATGGTTAATGAATCATAAACAACATTTTGCAACATAAATTTGATCGACTCATATTCCTTGTACCCTTTCAATTTTTAGGCAACTTTTTCATGATATGCCATAAGCACAATCGGTGCCGTGCATTAGGAAAACAACCTCTATTGTTTTCTATTGTGAGTAGTTTTGGTGTGTGTATTAATGATATACTTATATTATATATTTATATGTTATATATATATAGAGATATTGATCAAACTAGCTAGTTGTATTTGACTATATCCACGTTGCACAATGCAATGCACCAAAGAGAGAGAGAGAGAGAGAGAGAGAGAGAGAGAGAGAGAGAGAGAGAGAGAGAGAGAGAGAGAATATGTGCTTGTTGAGTACCAAAAAGAGTTAATCCCTTAACCCCTTACATATATAAGTCAATAGAGAGAGAGAGAGAGAGAAGACTTACTAACCGGACCTGCTGGAGACCTACTGCCGGCAGGGGCTGGGGTTCTACTAAGTGATTTGGGGGTGGGGTTCTTTTGGAGGGAATTAGATTAGGGATTTGAGGGATATGTGGGTGTGGGTCCCACAGGAGTTGTAAAATTTTTGTTTAGCTGCCCCTGTGGGTCGTTTGGTGTGTAGCCCTATCATTTTTGTTGTAACAAATAAGTCTAATTGGCCCTTTAGTGATGAATAATTTAGTTATTAATTAGGGACCAAAAAGTAAAATTTTCACTGCTAAAAGTTTTCGAGAGACCAAATTGCGACTCATCCCAAACTTTATTTTAGGGACCAAAATGCCAAATTTGAAACTGTAGAGCCTAAAATGTCAAATCACCCAAACTCTAGGTGTGAAAAGTGTAATTTGCCTCAAAGTAAATTTTTCTCACAAGGGGAAAAGGTGGCCACTTGAAATGGGCATTAAATTGCTAAACGCTACTTCTTCTTTTTTTAAGCTATTATGCAAGTGGTTTTTGCTTTTTCGGGAATAACTTTTGTTACGTGAGGAAACAATATTTTATTATGTACAAAAATTTATTACTGAAAATGTGGCCAAAATTTGTTATCAATTTTTTTTAAATTTTTTTAAATTTTTTTTATCTTGGGAACAATATATTGTTACAAAAAATATGACCAAAATTTGTTACCAAAATTTTATACCTGGAATAACTAAATATTTAGGTTGGGAATGCCAAGCTATAGTGGCTAAGAACCTAGTTGGATCCCGTGGGGATATCTCTCCTGCTGGCAAGATAGAGTGTCCTCTATACTCATCAGCTACCTCAACCTAGTCGGATCTGGATCCCGTGGGGATATCTCTCCTGCTGGTAAGATAGAGTGTCCTCCATACTCATCATCTACCTCAACCTAGTCGGATCATGTGGGGATATCTCTCATGTTGGAAAGATAGAGTGTCCTCCATACTCATCATCTACCTCCCCATGAGTCATCAACCTGTCCAACATAAACTATCTTAACTCAGTACTAACTCAAGGTTCGGGATGAGTCCAAATGTCCCATTATGTCAGAAAATTTGACAAAATTCACAAACAGCTATGCACAATAACACTGATATGTGGGTGGGGAGATTAGTGGTGTTCCATCTTTGCTCTTAAAAAATGTAACAATGCATGTGAGTAAATTCTGTCAGTTTTTCTCATAGAATTGGACATTTGGACCACATTGCTTCCATTTAAACATTTTAGGGACCAATTGATGCAAATTGAAACTACAGGGACTAAGATGAGACGGGGGGACCAAACTTTAAGGGTATATTTTGTACTAATTCAACCTTTATATTTTTTTTGGATTCGTAGGTTGTGACAAGTTGTACACTATATTGTCCGCAATCTCAGAACCATACACAGGCTAAAGAAAATTTATGGAGGAAACTAAAACATAACATAATATATATACATCGAAATATTCCTAAGATTAACTATTACATCTTAGGCTACATTTAGTCTCAACATAAACACTGCGTACATCACGGTCGCAACAACTATCTTATACATTACATATCCAAATACATCTTACCTAACATCATCACAAAACAAAAAGGAAGGAATCTTCATGGAAATACCCACACTCCTAACTTGTGTATCTATACTCCTCCTAGTAATCGGCACCTGAATGGTTTGGACACAAAATGTACTTCGGCTTGTGAAAGTTAGTAAGCACATAATACCACAATGTACACATAACATGTAAAAGGATCAACTCATTGCGGAATTTGGTTATGCTTCTTAAGAAGCAGTTAATAGCTGATTCAAGTTGTCGTCATACAACATACCGAAACATTCGTAGAAGCATAACATTAGATTACAAATCCACATAATCACATATACAGTAGAACTTTAACGTGAATATGCTCAATCCCTTAACGACATTACTAACACGTATACAATTTTAAGTATGCAATTTCCTTTAAAACAACCTATGTCATGACCCATCCCACTACGGGCGAAAATAGGATACGTGGCATGCCTCCAAGGCTTATCCAATTCATTAAAAGATTATAGAAGTGGAAAAAGGAACTTAAAACAATATTGAGTTTTCAAAACAATTGGAAACAATACCCACTGAGTTGTAAAATTCGTATAAAATTGAAAACCTATTTATATTTTGAAATGAATGAATTATGTTGCAAGGGGTCCTAAAGGTACCCTAAGAACCAATGACAACATTTAAATAATTTCCAAAAGAGGTTGAAAAAGAAACCATGTAGGTATCATTTCGACTGGTCGAATGACCCCCCTCCCAGAATTCCCTTTGATAGCAGAATTTTGCCAAGAAATCACCCAACCTTTCACATTTGTAAACACCTCAACTCTCATACTTAATTCTAAACTTCCCAAACCTATCAAGGTTATAAGAACATACATAAACCTTGCCAAACATTGAAAAGAAACAGATTTGAAACAAATTAGGACTTGTTTGGATCAATTTATAAACTCTATTAACATTCCTCCAAGATACGAATTTGACGAGTTGATCATTCAAACCACAAATCCACGAGTTTGAATTCATTACAAACTTAACCAAAGGGAGTTCTGAAACATATTACAATCGTACTAATCCATTCCAAAGTTCTAAGTTAAGTACATGATCGGGAGAGAACAAATCCTAATTACACGCCTTAATTCACATTTGTTAGCACTTTTTATCCTATTTTTGTGTATTTTTACTTTGTTTTCTATTTTCTGTCAGGATTTAAAATAGGCTAAATGGGGTGAAAAAGCAGGAAGAAAGAACAAGAAAAAGCCATATCGCGCGAGCGGCTCGCTCGCGTGACAAAACCACACCTCGCTCACATGACCTCCCAATTACGTGCTCGCGCCCCCCACTCGCGTGATCCATACAAAAACCTAAAATGCGTATTTTTAAGTATTGAAGACCCCTACATGGATAAAATTGCATAATTACGTCCAGAAAGCAAATCATTTCAGTTTCACTCAGATTAGGTTTACAAAAGCCTTCCTAATCTCTCTACAACTATATATATATATATATCTCATTCTGAGTCAATTGGGGGGTGATACATCTATACACATCCTTACATTCAGTAACTTTGAAGGCAAGAGGAAAAGAAGATCTAGCTTGAAGGTCTCTAATGGCAACCATCATCTTAATCCTCCTATTTTCATCAACCATGTGCAACTAAACTTCCATTCTAGGGTTTCAATGAAACCCTAGCGATGTAAAGGGGGAATTCTATGCTTTCTTATTTTAGGATTTTTTGTATTTGGATAGTAGTTGTATGTTTGAGGATTATTTATATATAATCGGATTTTTAATGATAATAATCAATAATACTTTGGATTTATTCTTGTCTTAGATTTCTCCTTATGCTTATTGAACTCAATATTCCTTGATTTCTGTGATTGATAGGAATATTTACATACAATGGTGCTTATGTGATTACGATGTTTAGATCTTTTATAGTTCATGCTTAGGAAAGATGAGTTATGCTACACCCTAGTTATAGGTAGATAATTCATGTGAACTAAAGATGAGTTATGCTTAGATTAAACTAGTAATATTCTCTTGCTGATACTATTGGGCTTGTAGCTACGATAAATCTTGACTATCCAATCATGAAACTTAAAGTAGAAAGTATAGACCTCCGATGCATAATTAGTGGTGGATTTGAAATCCTAGATCTCATTCACTTATACTTAAATCAATCTTAAAACTTGCCCTAGTTTACTTAGATTCAATTTTAGAATTTATTTTCATAATTTCATAGTTTACTTCATAGTTTAATTCGTAGTAATAATTAAATCATCAACCAATCGAAATTATGTTTTCAATAACTAAATAGATTTAGGTATTATTAATTAAAGGATAAAAATAATCAATCTCTATGGGTTCGACCTTTACTTCCATGCTACGAATCTTTAGAAAGTAAAGCATACGTTAAATCTTGATTTTGACAAGATCAGTGCATAATCTGAACTACCCAAAATTGCATCATTTGGAATGGACACAAAAATATGTACAAGGATGATTTCCATCGTCTCACGGCCTCACTCCTCACGCTTCTTCTTTCTATTTTTTTGTTACCTGCAATGGAGTAAAGCTCCACTGCTCAGCTATATGTTGAGTGCACAATTTCTATAATACCTGTAATTTTCTCTTCATATAATAATATCAATATTCTGAATTTTTTTTTTGTAATTGACCGATTATTATATTATTTCAATTCTGTGACGGTATCAATGTGTTGTAGTATTACTAATTAGATTGTAAAAACCTCACCGACCCGACCATAATAAGACTTAACTTAGTCCCGTACTCGAACTCGGACATTAGAAATAATACCCGTTTGCACATAAATCAAAATCGACACGTATAACGGGGACTTATGCACACAAACTGAGGAAGTGGCATGAAACCTAAGGTGGGCCCTACATGGCCGGCCACTTGGTGGCACATGCAAACCCCCCCTCCACATGTCACCACCCCATGTGACACTTGTCCACCCCAAGGACACATGTCCTAGCATATATCCATGCACCTTGACACCTAGCACTCACTTAACTCTATATAACCAAGATTGCCCATGCATTACACTCTCTTGGTCCCCCTATAATTGGCATATAGAGAGCATTAGAAGGAGGCTAGACTTATATAGAGATATAAGAGAAGATAGGAGGAAAATTAAGAGTTAATCCTCCATTTCCTTGTGAACACCTTCATACCTACACCCATATACTCACATACACACTACCATGGAAACTTAGGAGTTGTGATTATAAGTTCTGGAAATTCAAGAAGAATCCCAGAAGTAAGAGAATTAGAAGAGGAAGAAGAAAAAGAAGATTCTACCAATATTAAAGCTTGTGTTTAAGCTTCCTAAGCCCAAATCAACATCCAAGCTTAATTCCAAGCATTTGTGAGTCTACTAACTCACTTTAGAACATGTATAGTATATATTCATGTTTAGTATGTGTTGGAGGATGTTATTGTGAGGTTTCCATGCTATACATGTTGATTTTAGAAGTTAAATCCGTAGTATAGCAGTGCTGTAAAAAAAAACTGCTAAAAGGCATGAGAAACCAGTTTTTAGGAAGAACCAATTTTTAGGAATGGTTCAAGGAACCGGTTTGTGGGTAAGAACCGATTTTTGGGTAGCAATTTCTACTTTGTCGATTTCTATGCTATATTTGGTTATACCTCGGTCTTTTCAACATGAAACCTTGTTATATGTTTATTAGTACTGCATGTTAGTAACTTGGTCTTATAAATGAACCTATGCATGTGTGTTACATGTTAAATTTATGTTATGATACTTTGATCTTATGATACATGCTTTGAAAGTTGTACCTTTGATGCATGAATGGAACTATACGAATTATAAGTATATCTATAAGAGTGTTGTACTATCCATAGAAGTATGCATACGTAACACCCTAGGCTTAAAATGTTATACGCTGCATGAAACGGGGGATTCTTGAAATTGTCATTAGAAACCAATTAGTGGGTAAAAACAGGTTTCTGGGGCCCTACCCAGAAACTGATTAGTAGGAAGAACTGGTTTCTGGTAACTTTTTCTGGAAAAGTTTCCTTAAGGTATATTCGAGGCCATGAACTGAACGTTAACGCTTATTCGGATTTCGTAAGTATATTATGACGTAAAATAGAATGACGGACGTATAAACGTAATTTCGAAAGTATAATCGGAAGTCATTAATGAACCAAACTCCGAAATGAGTGACGTATTGTCAGAAGTCACTTATGCTAATGATAAGTGTCGGATAGGTAAACCAGGCCGCGGAGGCCAGGATAGTGAGAAAAGGGCATAGTTGTTGGGTGAGTATCCTTTCGATTCTTCGTGACGAAACGGATATGGTGAACACTTTGATTCTTCATGATGAAATGACAGTTGTAAAGCTGAGTATCCTTGCGATTCTTTGTGACGAAACGGATATGGTGAATACTTCGATTCTTCATGACAAACTTATGATTGTAAATATGAGTATCCTTTCGATTCTTCGTGACGAAACGGATATTGTGAACACTTCGATTCTTCGTGACGAAGTGACGGTTGTGAAGTTGAGTATCCTTTCTATTCTCCATGACAAAATAGATATGGTGAACACTTCAATTGTTCATGACAAAGTGATGGTTCCTAGAGTTAAGACTCCTTTCGGTTCTTCGTGACAAAATGGATGTTCTTGAACTCTTCAATACTTCAGTTCTTCGTGATGAGGAGGTTAGTGAGAGGCATTTTGGTTAGTGAATTATGTCGGATAATAGTGGTGGATAGTAGTGGCATTAAGGATGTCAAGACGAGTCAAGTTGGTTGTTTGTATTCTTTTCAAAAACTTAGTCAGGCACGTTAGTGGTCATAGTTTGATGGCGAGAACGCAACGATCCTAAAAGACGTATTAAAAGTAGTGAACAGATTCTTGTTGTGTGTGGCTATATATATTCCATTTGATTTAGTTTTCTCACTCGGCTTTCATAAGCTGACGGTGTTCATGTCACTGGACATTCCCATGTCCAGCTTATCTATGTGATGAGTATACAGGTTATGATGCTACACAGGATGAAGACGTGGAGGAAAAGTACACCGAAGATGACTATGGTTATGCTAGTTAGAGAGAGAAGACTAGTAGTTATTTTGTAAATGTTTTTTATTGTAACCAGAAGACTTATCTTATCTTTTGCAATAGTTTTTGTAAGGCCCAAGAACCATAAGACACTGATGTATCTATAATGATGTAATAGTTCACTA
Organism: Hydrangea macrophylla; assembly: GCA_033977485.1. NCBI lineage: Eukaryota > Viridiplantae > Streptophyta > Magnoliopsida > Cornales > Hydrangeaceae > Hydrangea > Hydrangea macrophylla. The sequence goes on along the minus strand of CM066988.1, from coordinate 414,370 downwards.
GTATTGTGGCTTCTTATTGTAATATATTCATGTAAGCAGATGTTGGTTTCATCCTTTGTTAGTTACGTATATTATGATTATTGCTTGGTTGTGGATATTTCGGTGATGCAACCAGTCACGTGCCTCAGGGTCCAAGATGGAAATTTTAATTTTCCCCTATTTTGGCTACACTGGGTGTGACAATTTCTAACATATGCATATATGGAAAATCATGCTTCAATATCATAATTCACATCAATAGTCTCTAGGGAAGAAAGTATGCATTCACCTGTTAGTGGCAAGTCCAAGCCTTAAACCGCGATACCCACGGCTAGTCCAAGCCTACAACTGTTGTGTCCCCCAAGTGCCCTGGCAAGTCCAAGCCTTAAGCCATGCATAGTAGTCATCGCTACTAAATTCTCAAACATCGAGAAGCTTTCTCCGGGTGAAATTGTATAAAACTCTCCTTTGACCCACATAATCATCTAGCATGCTCATGTAACAATTAGATATGCTTTTCGTAATTTGTCGCGTGCATAATTAACGGGCCTAATACTAACACATGAATTTTGCTCAGATCACAATTTCAACTTTGATAATCAAAACATATAAATTTTCCTATATGCCATAGGCTAGAAATTCATACCTTGAGCTATAGTTCTATAACTTCAAGGAAAGGTTAAGAACGCCGATTCTACACCGAATATTCGATTATATATAAGTGATTCGTACAAGTATTACATGGTTTCCCCCAAAATCCTAGAATTAGAATTTTTATAAAACTAAGCCAAACAAGACTTAAGAGGTACCAAAACAAAGCCCTTACCTCGAGGAGTTCGAATATGAAATTTGGAGAAAAACAATCAGATAGAAGTTCGTCGATTCGTGCCTTGAAGCTCTAAGCAACCAAAATCTCTCTCCTCGCTCTCAAGTTAGGTTTTGGAAAAACTTTACAAATGAAAATATCTCAACACTTTCCATATATAGCCTCGATTCTCAAAAATTACGTTTACCTCCCTAAGAGTTCTCAAAACTTCTAATTATTCCCCAAAATGTCTTACACGTATAATTCATTACTTCACGAGTGAAAACTATAAATTATAAAAGTTTTCGTCTAAGTTCCGTTTGTCGCCATAATTACTTTCTGATAACTAATTTTATGGAATTTCTAGATAACCTACCTTTTATGCAATGCATCTTATCGGTTATCGTTAAAACCATCAAAATGATCCAATGCAAGATTAAAACTATTAGAAATTACACTACACAAGTAATTTCACTATTCACATATGCAAGATATTTCAAATAGCATTTAAGTCAAATAAATGCCATTTAAATCATATCTGCCTCATGATTTTCCAACTGTTGTCCTTGATTGACACTCAACATTGACCCACCGTCAATCTCATCTTAATTATTAATCAACATTAATAATTTTTTAGAAATCATATACGCAATTTAAAACAATATGATTTTCCTGGGACGAGTGTGACAACTCTCTCCTCCAAAAAGGAAGTTTTTCCCCAAACTTATACCTCATGCATCGAAAAGATATGGATACTCATTCCTCATCTCTTCCTCATTCTCCCATGTAGCTTCCTCAACAGTATGACTACACCACAATACCTTCACTATTGGAATCATCTTAGTTATTAACAATTGCTCTTTTCGATCCAAAATCTCCACTAGATGCTCTATTTATAGTCAAGTGTTCTTGGATCTGTGACAACTCTGGTACGATGATCTTACTCATATCCGTCATACGCCGTCTCAACATTGACAAAATAAAAAACATTATGTACATGCTCTAGCTCAGACGATAAGGCTAGTCGGTAAGCTACTGGTCTTACCCTTACTAGGATCTCAAATGTTCCTACAAACCTTGGGTTAAGCTTCCCCCGCTTCCTGAATCAGACTATGCCTTTCGAAGGCAATACTCTTAAGTATACAAAGTCTCCTACTTCGAATGCATCGGTCATCGTTTAGAGTCGGCATAGCTTTTATAATAACTCTGAGCTACCATAAGTCGCTCCTGAATTAACTTCACCTTCTCAGTAGTTAACTGTACTATCTCAAGTCCTATTAACCTTCTTTCTCTAACTTCGGTCCAACATATTGGTGAATGACACTTTCGGCCATACAAAGCTTCATACGGTGCCATACCAATACTTGACTGGAACCCATTGTTGTAAGCAAACTCGATTAATGGTAAGTGCTTCTCCCTATCACTCTGAAAGTCTAGAACACACAATTGAAACATATCTTCTAGCGTCTGAATTATTTGTTGGGACTGTCCGTTAGTCTGAGGATGAAAAGCAGTATTAAAGCTTAACTTCGTACCCATAGCCTTTTGCGAACTTCTCCAAAATCTCAATGTAAAACTACTATCTTGATCCGATACAATTACTGCTGGAACTCCGTGTAGTCTGATAATCTCTTTCACATACAATTTTGTTAACTTGGATGGCTTAGTCATCTTGATCGGTAGGAAATGAGTTGATTTTCTCAATCTATCAACTATAACACAAATTTTGTCATTCTCGTTAGGCGATCGTGGAAATTTGAAAACAAAATCCATTGTGATCACATCCCATTTCCACTCTGACATTGGTAATGGTTGTAGTAATCCCGCAGGTACTTGTCTCTCTGCCTTGACTTGTTGATATGTTGAATGCTCTGTTACAAACTTAGCAACTTCCTGTTCCATACCTCTCAACCAAAAGTTTTCTCGCAAGTTTCGGTACTCTTGTTACTTCCTAGATGAATTAATATTTAGTACTATAAGCCTCCTTTAAAAGTTGTTCTTTCAAGTCTTTTACATTTGGTACACACAATCGACTGCCAAGCATCAATACTCCTTGTTCCAAAGTAAAACCCAGTCACTTTTCCAAAGGCATCTCATCTCTCATTTTACACAAGTAACAATCATTGAACTGTTCCGCCTTGATCTCATCAATAATGTTTGGGTGCGCTATGACCGCCATCATTAAGCCATCATTGGTTTCTGGAATTACATCTAACCTCAAACGCTCCATCTCTCTAACCAATTCTTTTTGCTGGGTTAGCTCGTCAACTAAATTTCTTGTCGTCTTCCGGCTTAACGCATCGGCTACTACATTAGCCTTTCTCGAATGATACTCAATCGAAAGATCATAATCCTTCATCAACTATATCCATCTCCTCTATCTCATATTCAAATCTCATTGCGTGAATAGGTATTTCAAACTCTTGTGGTCTGAAAAGATCTCACATTTTTCCCCATACAATAATGTCTCCAAATCTTCAAAGCATAGATTACCGTGGTCAATTCAAGGTCATGAGTCGAATAATTAACCTCGTAGGTCTTCAACTATCTAGACGCATAGGTAATCACCTTGCCAACTTGCACAAGTACACACCCCAAGCCTTGATGCGAAGCATCACTATAGATCACAAATCCTTCAGTTCCAGATGGTATGGTCAAGATAGGTGCTCTTGTCAACCGTGACTTCAATTCTTGAAAACTGTCTTCACATTTTAAACTCCATTCAGACGTAATACCCTTCCTCATCAACTTTTTCATAGGCAATGAAATCTTCAAGAAATTCTCTATGAATCGGTGGTAGTATCCAGTTAATCCTAAGAAACTTCAGATTTCTGACACTAAAGTCAGCCTCTGCCAATTAGATACAGCTTCTACCTTGTGCGGATCAACTGAAACCCCATTCTTGTCAATCACGTGACCAAGAAAAGTAACGCTAGGTAGCCATAATTCACATTTCTTAAATTTCCCAAACAGTTGCTTCTCTCGTAATCTCTAAAGTATCAATTTCAAATGTTTCTCGTCCTCTATCTTACCCGGTAAATAGATAAGAATGTCATTGATGAATACAATCACAAGGTCATTAAAGTAGTCTTTGAAGACTCAGTTCATAAGATCTATGAACGCGACTGGTGCATTTGTAACTCCAAATGGCATGACTAGGAACTTGTAATGTCCATAGCGTATCCTGAAAGCTGTATTCTCAACATCATCCACTTTTACTTTCAATTGATGGTAACTAGATCTCAAATTGATCTTGGAACTGGCCCACGAAGTTGATCAAATAGGTCATCGATTCTGGGCAGCGGATACTTGTTCTTGATTATCAACTATTTTGGATCTCGAATTCGCATTGATTCATCTTTCTTCTTTATAAATAATACTGGAGCTCCCCACGGTGATATGCTAGGTCGAATGAAACCTTCTTTAAGTAGCTCTTCTAGTTGTAATTTTAGTTCCTTCAACTCTACGGGTGCCATTCTATGCGGTGCTTTCGATACGAGTCTTGAGTTTGACATTGTCTTAATGATGAACTTAATCTCTCTCAATAAGGACATCTAGTAAGTCATCTAGGAATACATTAGGATACTCTCGTACTATTGGAATATCTTTTACTTTCAATTCAGTCGTCAAAATATCAATTACTGAACATAGAAATCCCTGACATCCCTTTTTCAATAACTTACCTGCTCGGATTGCTGAAATCAAATACGGTAGCGGTGTAATCCCACTCCCTGGGAAACAAAAGTCTCTGAGTACCAGTGATAAAAAATTAACTTCTTTTCATTCACAATCTAGTGTGGCTTGTTTAAGAGACAACCAATCCATTCCTAACATCACATAAAGTGGTTCACCACAATCGATATAAGATCTATGGTCATTAACTTCTCACCTAGTTTGATCTCACAGTCCTTGTATATCATAGACGTTACTACTAGTTTACTAAGTGGTACAGTAATGGATAATTCATATCCTAGTGGTGCGGACTAAACAATCAAATATTCAACAAAATAATGCGACCCAAATGAAAGAGTAAATCATGAATCAACGAGTATGTGTGCTAAGTGCGAACATACAAGCACCATACCTGAGACCACTGTATCCGTAGTAGCCATATCCCCGTGATTCATCTAAAATGATCTCTTCTCGTGCAACTTTGTCTCAGGCTTTCTATCATGAAATTGCTTGGGCTTTGAACCACTAGAAGCCATAGAACTCATTCTTTGTTGGGGATATCTCCTCAAGCAATTCTTTGATTAATGTCTAGCCATTCCACAATCATAACATTTGCCTCGCAAGTCGGGGTTAGAATTCATTCCACTCATTCCTTGAGTCCTATTTTGAGGGTTCATCATGAAACATCGACCCGTGATTACAGAGCAAACAAACTGATATATTGCTCATTGGTCTCCTTTGTCCACTAAAACTAAAACTAACCAAAACCTCTAGCAAAAGGCCTCTTAAATGATTTACCCTGGTTTCGGTCACTACCCTCGTTATACCTCTTTCCTTGTTGATTCTGTCTTGACCTCTCCATTCCACTTTTGGCTACAAGCGCCGTTTGTTGTACCGCTGCAACAGTTGAATGTTCATATGTCTCTACCCTCATACGGATGTTCTCCCTCAGTCCTTCCTCAAACTTCCTTGCTCTATCCTCCTCCTCTGGCACTGAACCCTTTTTGAATCTCAACAATACATTGTACTTGGAAGTATATTCAGTTACAGTTATATCTCCTTGCTTAAGGTTATCAAACTCTCTTTTTTTCGCATTGTGAGCGGCTCGCGGAAAGAATCGGTGATTAAACTCTGCCTTGAACCCTTTCCACGTTATCGGTGCCCCTTACTCCAACACATTACCCACTAATTTTGGGCTTCACCCCTGAGTACATCACTAGCGTTCTTAATCTTTAGTGTTTCGGACATCAAAATTGATCTAAAAATCCTACCCATGTCCATAACCTAGTGCTTTGCTAATGTGGTGTCGGATGTCCCATGGAACTCCATCGATTTCTTTCTTGTAAACTGTTCAGACACGGATCTCCCACCCCTATTCTCAGGTGTAGGTACAACGACTATCGGTGCTGGCTCAAATGGAGGTGTTGGAGGCAATCGCTCTGCTATACTCCGTATTAAGTCTCCCATATTTCTCATCATTTCTATCATGTGGTCCATTCGTTAAGTACATGGTGATAGATCTTGGTCACCGTCACTCATGATTGTACAATTCTATCAATCTCAATGCATAAACACTATGCAGTATGACAATAAATATAAACATGTATGTATAACGTCATACCATTTCATCAAACATCTCTACAATGTCTGGATGCAATCTAGAATATGTGCCAAAACACTCAACACTCCACTCGTTGTCGAACGTTCCCAAAGTTTTGTCACCTATAGCTCTGATACCAATAAATGTCACAACCCATCTCGCTACGAGTGAACACGTGACATGCCACCAAGGCTCATCCAATTCATTAAAAGATTATAGGAGTGGAAAAAGGAGCTTAAAACAACATTGAGCATTCAAAACATTTGGAAACAATACTCTCTGAGTTATAAAATTCGTATAAAATTGAAAACATAATTGTATTTTGAAACGAATGAATTTATGTTGCAAGGGGTCCTAAAGGTACCCTAAGAACCAATGAAAATGTTTAAATCATTTTTGAAAGAGGCTAAAAAAGAAACCATCCAAGGGTCATTTCGACAGGTCGAACGACCCCCTTCGACCGATCAAATGGCCCCTAGTAGAATTCCCTTTGATAGAAAAATTTTGCCAAGAAATCACCCAACCTTTCAAATTTGTTAACACCTCAACTCTCATACTTAAATCCAAACTTCCCAAACCTATCAAGGTTATAAGAATATACAAAAACCTTGCCAGACATTGAAAAGAAATGGAATTGAAACAAGTTAGGACTTGTTTGGATCAATTTACAAACTCTATTAACATTCTTCCAAGATACAAATTTGACGAGTTAATAATTCAAACCACAAATCCACGAGTTTGGATTCATTACAAACTTAACCAAAAGTAGTTATAAAACATATTACTACCATACTAATCCATTCTAAAGTTCTAATTTAAGTACATAAACTGAAATACCCAAAATTACATCATTTGGAATGGAAACAAAAATATATACAAGGATGATTTCCATCATCCCACAGCCTCACTCCTCATGCTTCTTCTTTCCTTTCTTTTTGTCACCTGTAATGGAGTAAAGCTCCACTACTCAGCTATATGCTGAGTGCACAATTTCCAACATATATATATATATGGAAAATCATGCTTCAATATCATAATTCACATCAATAGTCTCTGGGGAGAAAAATATGCATTCACCCAGTAGCAGCAAGTCCAAGTCTTAAACCGTGATACCCACGTCTAGTCCAAGCCATAAACCGCGATGCTCACGTCTAGTCCAAGCCAACAACCGTTGCATCCCCCAAGTGCCCTGGTAAGTCCAAGCCTTAATCCATGCATTGTAGCCGTCACTACTAAATTCTTAAACATCGAGAAGCTTCCTCTGGGTGAAATTGTATAAAACTCCCCTTTGACCCACATAATCATCTAGCATGCTCATGTAACAATTAAACATGCTTTTCGTAATTTATTGCGTGCATAATTAACGAGCCTAATACTAACACATGAATTTTGCCCGGTTCACAATTTTGATTTTGATAATCAAAACATGTAAATTTTCCTATATAACATAGGCTAGAAATTCATGCCTCGAGCTATAGTCCTATAACTTCAAGGAAAGGTTAAGAACGTCAATTCTACGCCCAATAACCGATTATAACCAATTCCTACAAGTATTACATGGTTTTCCCCCAAATCATAGAATTATAATTTTTATAAAACTAAGCCAAACAAGACCTAAGAGGTATCAAAACGAAGCCCTTACATTGAGGAGTTCGAATATGAAATTTGGAGAAAAACAAACGGATATAAGTTCGTCAATTCGTGCCTTGAAGCTCTAAGCAACAAAATCTCCCTCCTAGCTCTCAAGTTAGGTTTTGGAAAAACTTTACAATGAAAATATCCCAACACTATCTATATAGCCTCGACTCTCAAAAATTACATTTACCACCCAATGAATTCTCAAAACTTCTAATTATTCCCCGAAATGTCTTACACATCTAATTCATTACTTCACGAGTGAAAGATATAAATTATAAAAGTTTTCATCTACATTCTGTTTGTCACTGTAATTACGTTCCAAAACTAATTTCATGGAATTTCTAGATAACCCACCTTTCATGCAATGCATCCTATTGATTATCGTTAAAACCATCAAAATGATCCTATGCAGGATTAAAACTATCAAAAATTACACTACTAGGTAATTTTACTATTCATATATACAAGATATTTCAACTAACATTTAAGTCAAATAAATGCCATTTAAATCATATCAATGCCTCATGATTTTCCAACTGACATGTCCTCAATTGGCACTCAACGTTGACCCACCCTCAATCTCATCTCAATTATTAATCAACTTTAGTAATTTTTTAGAAATCAATTATGCAATTTAAAATAATGTGATTTTCCGGAGACGGGTGTGACAACATATGTGATCGTACATTAATAATACAAATGCCTCGTGACTTGTGGATATCGAATCCACTCTTTCGACATAACATGGTTCACAAGAACCCTAGCCTTAAGGCCATTAGTTTAGAATATATGTTGCCCCAGTGTTGATCAAGATATTCTTGGTCACATGACCTGCAGCCCCGCATTGCCTACTAAATGAATGTTACGTCGCCCCAATGAATGAATGATTGATATGTTATATGTTGCTCCAATGGCTGAATGATCAACCTTGGTTGATCAAGATAACATATGTGCCTCAATGGTCGATTAATCAAGAACATTCATGGTTCACACGAACCCCTTGGTCACATAACCTCCAGCCTCGCATTGCCTACTAAATGTATATTGCATTGCCCCAATGAATGATTGATTAAAATGTTATATGTCACTCCAATGATTGAATGATCAACCTCAGTTGATCAAGATAACATGCGTGCCACAATGGCCAATTAATCAAGAACATTCGTGGTTCACACAAACCCTGACTTGCCAGTTGTTAATTATGAAGGTTCCATTACCTCGAAAGGCCTCTTTGCCATAAGACTTGTCACACCCCAACCCGCCCATACAGGCTAGGACACGTGTAACAAAGGCAACAAGGACCAAACAATCCTTTTTTAACGATCCAAAAATTATCATTTTGACCAAAATAAAATTGGTAAAATGGTCATTCATAAACTAAGACCAAATTTTATAACAAAAGATAGCCCTTAAAGTCTCGGTTCCAACACAAAAAATGGCGCGCGAATCTGAATTTTCTAAAAAGAGTTATGTCTGTTTCTGTAAAAGTCGATAGGGTGAAAATAGACCTGCGAAAAAAAACCCTTTTTATCCAACAAAACAATAAAAACAAAATATATTTTTAAAACCGTCGATTGGTACTTGGACAGAGTTTCCCTATTATAGCACCATTTGCCCTGTTTCCATAAACTAAATTAAATAAATTAATTCTAGCATTTATTTCAAAACATATCTTAAAGCATAAACTTCAAGCTTATTACAAATTCATTCAAATCCTCACATATAAACATATAAACAAGCTAGACCTAGCCCCATAGTCTCGATCATTTCCTCTCCTCTTCTCGGTTTGCACCTGCGGTGGTTATTCAATAACCATAACAAAAAATAAAGTTTGTTTAAGCTTTCACTTAGTGAACATTCTAATCATGCTATTGGAGTGTGAAATGCAGTATATGTAATATTTAAGCATTCACAACAATAAAATAGTCATCGCCATGTCAAGTAACTAATCACCTTCATTCTGGACCCCTGATTTTGGGCCTTTCTCACTTTTTCCGTTGCATATAGCGAAATCACTCATTCACTTGTGACCAAAGTCAATTCATTTAGTTATGATCATCACCGATGTTCCCTTTTCTCTAAGGAATTCAATGTCCCTTACATACGGGTTAAATAATCGTAATTATCAATTGAACACCCTTTGACCCAAATAAGCACATAAGCATGTTCACATATCAACATAGCAATATCAACATTTTTGACATATATATTCTAGATTAACACATGCTTTTCTAATTTTTCAAGAAATAAGCATTTTAAAACTACCAATATCATATAAACAACATTAAGCACCCAATTTTGGGATTAGGACACTCACTTCTATGAATAATCAAATAAGCCTAGAAACCCCAAATTTTTCCCAGATCCAGCCCAAATATGAACATGTAGTTAATCCTACACAATTTTGGTAAACTATATCTTATCAACCCATTTGGGTCACAAAAAATCTATCGATTAAACTCAAATTAAATTATACCATAAGGTTAGGCTTACCCCCATGAGTCCAAATATGACTTTCATTTTGGGAATGGGCATAATACAGTGAAGAAACGACGACGAAATGGTGACCGAACCAATTCCTCTCTTTTTCGTCGAGCTTTTGTTTTACCTTTTTTTATTTTTATTTTTTTAAATGGAGATGAAGAACCCCCACGTGTCTTGCCCAAACTTCCAAAGTTACCACTTAGTCATAATTGTGTTTACACCCCCAAAACTTCTAAAGTTTATTATGAAACCCCCTAACAATTATATTAACTACCCCAATATCTAAGTGAGTATATGTCTATGTCACGTGATAATGTAATTTTTGGTCAAGAGATATTAGTATGATTAGAGCAGATCAAAGAGAGTGAGAGTGAGAGTTTGTATGTGGTTTGGTCCTGTTAATGAAGGAACATATGTCCACGTGTGTGTCAGAGCACTTGTACTAAGTATATAAAACTAATGCAGGGACCTTGGGGATCCAATAATGGTGATTGAAACTACCAAGGGTCAACCATGCACAGATGATATTAGGGTTTCTTGGAGAGGCTTGACAATATAGTATTGGTGGTTCTTATTAAACTTGGGCTCGGATCCCTTTTCAAGGGGGTGGGAAGACCCATTTATAGATGTAAGAGTCCTTCCTTACATGATATTTTAGTCTAATTAGGTATCTAATGATAGTCTATGGTGATTGATGCTTATCGGCCCAATTTCCTAATCTGTTTAGGAAACTGTTGCTACGAATCTGGAGCCTTCCTAAGTGGTTTAGGAAACTGCTAGATCTCGAGGCATGTGGGACGTGCCTCTGGACGAGCTGGGCTGTTCCTAAGCTATCTATTGACTAGGGGTGTTATCCCAACTTATTGGTCGGGCTTCTCTTCTAACAATACCCTATGCTACACAGCTTGGAAGCTTTAGGCATCCTAGACCGCTTGGGATAGCGATCACCCCAGTAGTTATGCCTTTTCTAGCCTGGATAGAGATCGATTAGTCCTGGAATACTTGGATTATTTGACCATTTTGGGTGTATCAGTTGCCTCCCATTTCCAAGATTGAATTGGCACTGCGTTAAGTTGCGCATGAAAATCTGAGGATACCCCTTTGAATTTTTTATTATTTGGGAATAGGCCATTACTTGACTTCTCGGGAGCTTGGGAATCCATGTGTTAAAGTAGGCCCTATGGTGGTCTGTAAGGAAACTCAGGAGCTCGGGGACTCAGGGGACCGAGTGCTCATGTGTTAGCTTAGAACTGGCGATGGTTGGGGATAAACAAGGCTAGTTCTATCAGAACTAGACTGTTAGGGAGCGAATGGGAGCGTTGCGTCGTGTATTTAATGCCTCACATCCTGAGCTATTTTCCAGACCACGTAAGTCCTCTTGTCCTACTATCTTATTCCTCTTTTTTCTTTCTTTTTCAACTCTTAGGTGCCATTCTGGAGGGTAGGAACCCGTTAGGACTAAGTCGGGATAGTTTTTTCATGAGATTTTGTTTCTTCTTCAGGATCGAGAGATCCTTAACTTCACTCAGACAGTACACAGAGTTTATGCCTCCTAGGTCGCCCCTGACCGAGGCCTTTTTTGCCTTTTGAACTTTGAATGCCTTGCTTGTTCGCCTTTTGACACTTTCTAATTTATACCTTAGGTTAGGAGTTCCTGACCCATTCTTAGGCCGTCCTCCAGTAACCCATTCACCACTTAGGAGTCTGATCATGTACCATTTTGATTACAAATTGTCGTCGATCAGACCATTATAGCAAGAGTACAGTCCCAATAGCAATTTCTAGTGAAAGCGTTCCTAGGGGCCAAGGAGATCCCCATGCTCCTGAGCTCTCTGGCTCTGGGAACGATGAGTTTGTATCTTAAGGGCCTGTTCCTGAGTTTTCCTGTAGAGGTATAGGAAGTGACCTGAGAGCACATGACCTAGTCAATTTTAGGACTAGGTTTTCCATTCTCGACTTCTTCTCCTTAGCCATCCCGGATAGACTTTTGCTTATTGGAGGGACCCCAGTTTTGTCACCTTCTATGAGGACGCGTTCTTAGCAGGCGCTCGTGTTCTTTTGCACCCATTAGCTCAAGATCTTCTGAGCTTGCTCGGGATCGCCCCCAGCCAACTTGCTCTCCATGCTTGGAGACTCCTGATGGGATCGATATATCTGTGGCCCCAATATTTTGGGAATACACTGACCCTCTGAGAGTTCCTGTGGATGTTTCGAGCTTTTTCCTTATCCGGGGAGCTCAGGTTCTGCTCTCTAAGTGCTCAACAGGGAGGAAAAATCATAGATAGATGTCTGAGCAACAACAAGGGTTGAAAGAAGAAATTCTTCCATGTCTCCTTCCTGGGGCTGTACGAGATCGACCTTTAGGACCGAGCCTTGCTCATGACCTGGTCGGCTGAATTGAGGGGTAAGTCTCTAATTAAACTCATAAATTTGCCCTTTTTCCCATATTTTTAGGATACTAACCACTGGATTCCTTTCTATAGTTGGATCTTCTGTTGTCCCATAAATACCGATCGAGTGCCAAGAGAGAATTCTGAGACTCACCTCAGCCCCGATCGATATTAACTGTCTATTGAGCAAGTTTGGTGATCGGGTTGAGAGCTTCAAACTGAAATAGATATTCATTGTCCCATTTTCCCATCCTCAACCCCTAGTAAAGTGTTCTCGATTACTTTTATTTTGTTCTTGAAATTTCTTTGTTTGACTAGTATCTAATCGTGTATTTATTTTTTAAAATTGATGGCTCCCAAAATAGATCTGACTATGCTAGTTGCTAAGGAGGTCGCTTTAGCTAACAAGGTAGCTGGGAAGAGAAAGCATGCAGGAAGTATTGCCGGAGAGAGGGGTGAGTTTCGTAGGTTAAAAAGAGAGCCTCAGTAGTCCCCAGAGGGTATCCTAACCCCGTCCTTGGAGAAGGTGTGGGACAATACTCCCAACTAGGATGGGGGGACGGGCATGCCTAGCCCGCTCGATCTCCGGCTGGGTAGGAGCTCAAGCCCCTCAGCGATTCTGACCCAGGATTGGATTCGAGGTACTTTACTTCCTGAGGACCTGCGGAGGTTCGAGAAGGTCCCAGTTACTGACCTGTTTATGTGGCTATTCCACTTTTTAGAGTTTGTAAATAGCCCATCCTCATGTTTTCTATTTTGCTTTTGCTTTTTGGTTTTACTAACTTTGATTTTGTCCTCTTTCAGCTCAAATGTCTCACGGCTAGGACCGAGTTCTAGTTCACTAAACTCTCTAACCAAGCCTTAATGGCTTGGGCTGAGCTATCGACAGAGAAGGAAAAGGTTAAAGAAGCGACCTTGGAGCTCGGGATTACCCAGGCACTAGTTGATGAGAAGGGAAAGCAGATTCAACAAAACCTCCGAGCCAATCTTGAGCTCGCTGATGAGGTTAACCGATTGAAGGCTGAATTAGAGGCTTCTTGAGCTAGGGAACGAGACCTGTCTGAAACCACAACTGCTTGGGACGTCGTCGAGAAGGTAGCCGAGGAGGAATTCAAGGCTAGATTCCTCTAGGGTTACACAGACTTGAAGATGCAGGTTGCCACCAATCACCCTAACTGGAATCTCTTGGCATATCTGGGGGCTGAGTTTGACTTTTGGGTGGACATGCCTGCGGAGGGAGCTCCTGTAACTACGCCCTCTACTACAGCTGCTAAGGTGGCCGGGCAAATTGAGGCAATTGATGAGGCCGTGGTGGTGGACCGATTCTCTTCTACTGCTTTACCTTTGTTGTTTTTTTTTTTGGGGAGGGGGGAAGGCTACTATAATTGCCCCCAGGCATTACACTCCTTTTGAACTAATAATGAGGTCACCTTTTGCAGTAACTATCCATATTTGACACTTTTATTTCCTGTGTTTGTTTAATTTACCTTAGTCTAGTACCCCAGCCTTAGCAAAAGGTTTAGGACAATAACAATTTAAAGCTATTCGGGAAGTTCTGAGTCCTTTATGAACTTTGGACTTCTAATACTTGTAGAAGCTCGGGATTGTCTAAGAATCATTCTCGAGCCCAATAAGTACTCGGTTTAGTTTAGGGAATCAACTAAGCATTAATACTTAGTTAATTCTGAGCCTCGTAGGCGCTCAAGATTGTCTCACTTAATCCAGAGCACTTTTTAAGTGCTCTTAGGCTTCCTGTAGAGTTATTCTTATCCTGCCCCCAAGCTTATGCTAAGGTCAGGGGTATTGTGGAAAGGTCTCTTTTAGGGAGCCGACCTAAAGCACTAGGGTTTTAGGGTCTTTTGATTCTTTATTGTAGGCCACCTAAGAGGTTGACCCCCTATCGTCGTATATGCACCTAAATGGAGTTTTTTGCTTATGCAAAGTATACCTCAGGGAGTTTTGAGGTCTTTTGCCACACACAGATTGATGGTCTTTTGGGTGCCCCAGTGTGACCAAGGGCTTTTCTTTTGAGAAAACATCATTGCTATAAAGTAAACTTTATTGATTCTTCTCAAACTATCGAGGTCTCAAAAGGAGATACTTGAGAAATTACAAGAGGGCTTGAAAAGAGCTACTCAGGAAATCAAGCCTATGGTAGCCTATTCTACCGGTAATACTTATGTAGGTGCTCCACGTTCCGTGGATGTGATAGCTCTCGTCCTTCCATAGTTTGCAACCAGTAAGTTCCCAGTCGGTTTACTCGAGTGACCACATATGGACCCTCCCAGTTGGGCCTGAGCTTTTCGTGACCGGTAACCTTAGTAGATTGATTTATCGCATTGAGAATGAGGTCACCCACCTAGAAGCTATGGTGTTTTACCTTCTTGTTAAAGTACTACTTGGCCTTCTACTTGTAGGCCACCATCCTTATGTAAGCCTGATCTTGTTTCTCCTCAATTAGGTCAAGCTCAGTTCTAAGAACTCCAGCATTCTCCTTAGTGTTAAAATTGCCCAATCTATATGATTCTAGGTTTTGCTCAGTTGGGACTACCGCTTCGAACCCGTACGTGAGCAAGAATGGAGTCTCACCTATTGAAGCCCAGGGGTTCGTGTGGTAGGCCCATAGGAGGCTTGGTAACTCCTCTGCCCATAACCCTTTAGCATTTTCTAGTCTTTTCTTGATGAATTACAGGATCATTCGATTCGTTATCTCGGGCTGCCCATTATCTTGAGGATGTTTTAGTGAGGAATAGTGGTTGGAAATGCCATAGCCCGAGCAGAACTGTCTAAAAATTTGTGTATTGAACTACCTTCCGTTGTTACTAACAAGTGCTCGGGGTATTCCAAACCTGCTCAGGATGTTTTTCTAGGTGAAATTTTCCATCTTTTTTTTCTAAAATTGTTGCTAAGGGCTCAGCCTCCACCCACTTGTGAAGTAATCCACCGCAATAACCGCAAACCTGACCTGATCTGACCCTTTGTCGTTGGTAAGGGGCCAACTATATCAATGCCCCAGTGCACAAAAGGCTAGGGGCTGAGGATTAGAGTCTGATTTTCTGCCAGGAAAGAGGACATTTTAGCATACCTCTGGCAATTATCACCCCTCCTGACATAATCCTGGGAGTCTCAAACCATTGTAGGCCAGAAGTAACCTTAGAGTAGAGCTCTTTTGGACAGTGCCCAACCTCCTATGTGACTCCCACAAACTCCCTCATGTATTTTCGACAGGATGCCATTAACTTGGGTAGGATGGACACATCAGAGGTAAGGGATCGTGTACCCTCTTCTATACAAGATGCCATCGACGAGGTAATACTTTGCCATTAGGTATCTGAAGCGTCTAGCTTCGGACTTTTCGGTCGGGAGCCCTTCGATATTTAGGAAGGTGGTTATGGGATCCATCCAGCTTAGGCCTTGATCTACTAGGTCGATGTCCATACCATCTCGAGGTGTCATATTTAGCTTGGAAAGGTAGTTCACTCAGATCCCCTGGAGTTCTGTTTCGAAAGATGAGGCCAGAAGTGCCAACTAATCTGCCTCTACATTCTCTTCTCTTGGGATCTATGTGATTGATAATCCTGTGAGTTTGCTCATAACCTGCCTGATGAGCACCAGGTAGGCCACCATTTTGTCTTCTCTAGCCTCATACAACTATAAGACCTGCTTGACCATAGACTGTGAGTCACTGAACACCCGTACTTCCTGGGCTCCCATAGAAGTGGCCGGCAGCAATGCTTTATAGCCTGCCTCATTGTTGGAGGCGTCGAACCTGAACCTTAAGAAGTATTCAACCTGAAACCCCTTGGGGATGGCTAAGATGATTCTCGCTCCACTCCCTTGACTGTTTGAGGACCTATCGACTTACAGTACCTAGGTTAGGATCAATGCATGTAACTCTGGTGGTAGGTCGAGTTGCATTGGTTCCTCAATCGGATCCTCTAGATAGGTAAACTCTGCAAGAAAGTTCACCACAGCTTCACCCTTGATTGTTGTTCTTGGTCTATACACAACATCAAATTCTTCCAATTCGAAAGACCACTTCATAAGCCGATCAGATGTCTCTAGGTGGGATAGGATCCTTCGTAGAGGTTGGTCGGTGAGAACAACCATAGTATGGGCCGAGAAATAGGGTCGAAGATGCCTTATTGAGGTAACAAGTGCTAAAGCTAATTTTTCTATACGTGAGTATCTAGTCTCTACGGCTTGCAGAGCTCAGCTTTTGTAGTACACCAGATACTGGATTACGTGCTCTTCCCTGACCAGTGCTGAGCTGACGACTGACAGAGATATAGCCAGATAGAGGAATAACTCCTCTCCCTGAGTTGGCATTAAGAGTAGAGGGGGCAAAGCCAGGTACTTTTTTAATTCTTGAAACGCTCTCTCACACTCTTCCGTCCACTCGAATGCTTTTTGGAGGATCTTGAAGAATGACAGGCACCGGTCAGTAGCTCGGGAAACAAACCTATTCAGTGCCGCTACTCGTCTTGCCCAAATCTGAACTTCTTTTGTTGACCTAGGCGATCGCATGTTAATGATCGCCTAGATCTTCTCTGGATTGGCTTTGATTCTCCACCTGATCACCATATATCCTAAGAACTTGGCAGAGGAAACACCGAAGGCCCACTTAGCTGGATTCGGCTTCATCTGGTATTCTTCAAGATGTTGAAAGTCTTAGCCAGATGTTGAAGATGATCTGACTCCTGCATGCTTTTAACCAAGAGGTCGTCAACATACACCTCCATGCTTTTCTTGATCAAGGTTTTGAGCATGAGATTGACTAGTCGTTGATAGGTTGCCCCTACATTTTTCAATCCAAAGGGCATCACCTTGTAACAATAGGTACCTTGATCGGTGATGAATGATTTTCTTCATCTTCGAGGATCATCCGAATCTAGTTGTACCCCGAGTAAGCATCCATAAAAGAGAACAATGAGTGACCAACTATTGAATCAACCAAGAGGTCTATCCTTGGTAGAGGATAGCAATCCTTGGAACAAGCTTTATTTAGATATGTGAAGTCCACACAAAGCCTCCACTTGTTATTGCTTTTCTTGACTAGGACCATGTTAGCTAACCAGTCGGGGTACTGTAATTCCCTGATCGACTTGGCTTTGAGCAGTTTCCCGACCTCTTCATTGACAGTCTCCTGTTTTTTTTTAGCCACTCCCCTCCTCTTGTGTTTGATGGGGCAGAAATTTGGGACAATGAGTTGGTAAGACATGATTTAGGAGTCGATACCCGGCATATCCTCATGATACTATGCAAACACTTCTTAATTCTGTCTAAGGAATTGGAACAAACCTTCATAGAGCTCAGGGACTAGGAGGGAACTATCGTTGACCACTCGATCAAGGAACCAGTTGTCTAGAATCACTGGGATAAGTTCTTCCACCGTTCCTACCTAGTCTTCGTTATCCCTAGGTTCCAATTCTTTGACGTTTAGAGATTCTGACACAACGTCTTTCCAGAGTCAATTTACGTAATAGTGTCGAGCTATTGCTTGGTTTTCTTTCAAGGTTTCGACCCCTTTAGGGGTACGAAACTTGACGATGAGGCTATAGGTTGACACAACCACCCTAGCCTAATTGAGAGTGGGTCTCCCAAGTACGACATTGTAGGCAAAAGGTGCTTCTACAACTGTGGACACCGGGCTTCCGCCTCTTTGTTGGGTTTTTGAAACTATTTGAAATTTGATTTAGATCAAAGAAAAGAAGATAGGTCTGTTGAAAACAGATACAGAGTCGCCACTTGGTCTTTAAGGAACCAAGAAACCTAATTTTGACTCACCCAAATGGATAAAGGGCACCGGCCCTTCATAACCAAAGAACTTGGTTCAGGGTTTTGGTACGAGAGAGGAAGGAGCCTTTGTCGTGACTAAAACACCCTCAACTCGCCCCGTCTTTCAACGGGCCTCAATTAGCATCCAAATAATCATCTTATACTATGTATGGTTCGACAATTAATACTATGATAGTATATTACATCACATAAGAAAATTGAAATGGAAGATCAAAAGATAAAATATCATTCATAAGATCTAAGTCAAATATCATGCAATGTAAAGGGAAAGATCATACAAATGAACCTAGGAAAAATCGGTTAATCATGTATCAAGTAATTAGTTTCCTTAATCTAAAGGGGACATGAATTGTTCTTGAAACAAATAAACAAAGAAATCGAAATATGCTTAACAAGCTAGAATGATGCATGTTAATTTTGAGAAAAGAAGATTTCTCAATCCCCGGGACGGATGAGAAAGGATGATTAGATCGAGGGGAACATGAACGTATGATCATGATCATTCCTTATAATCTTCTTAGATTAGGAGTCACAAAAGCCCCAAATCTTTGCATGGAAGCAATGTATGTATCTAGAATGTGCTAAGGTTGTAGTGTGTTTTGTGTTCATGGATTCCTAGAATGACTTGGAAGTCTAAAATGTGTATGAATGGATGGATGAAATCAATATGGGATATGTACAAATGTAGTATGAACTACCTCCTAAGATATGAACTAATTTGGAATGCATATAAGCATCAAATCAAAGAATGAAAGTTAAGGTATGCTTGCTGTGAATAGTGGACAGAACAGTAGCATCATCTTTGGGAATTTGAAAAGAGGGGTTAGGAATGCTGTCAATGTATGAGTTTTTATGGAGATGTTCCTTATTGTGTCTAGAACACAACCCAAAAAGCCAATCTTTAATAACTATCACAGATTGAGAGAAATCATATAAACAACAGAGGTCACTCAGAAACAGAGTTCGTACTGTCGACTGAAATGTTGAAAAATCTTAGAAAATGAAAACGAATGATCTAGAGGCCCATTTTATACAGAAGGTTTCCTAAGACATTTAATTTTAAGGTAAAAATAAGTTAAAACCACCCCTTTTGGAAAAGTTTTCTGGAAAAGAGGTCGTAAGTTGACCTAGCTGCTGTGACAGCAAAAACAGAATGTCTGGAAGGAATGTTTGGGTCCAAATGGACCATTTCCAAGTACTTCCAAGTCAAACCAAAAATCATGGGTGTTCTCCAATGAGTTAGGAAGACTTCCCAAGTGGCCTTGCATCCATATGTTGAGTATTGAGTTCTAGAGAAATCTTTGAACTGGGTTCACTCACTGTTTTGACTCATTGTTTTGAAGATTTTGGAGAAAACAAGGTTTTGTTTCTTGAAACCAAAATGAGAGGGATTGAGAGGGGTTTTGAAATAGATGTTTTGAAAGCATATTTTCAATACTCAATAAGGATTATAGCCACTTAAAATGTCAACATCAAACTCATCATCAAGAACCTCCAAGATTGTTGGAGAGATTTATTTTATTTTGAACATAACTTCAATACATTTCAAGAATAACTTGGAAGTATTGAGGTTATGATCATCATCTATCAAACATGTTTTTGAGGTCAAGAGCTACTATCCATAAGGATTCACTCACCCCAAACTTCATGTCATCACTTAGATGATGATGAACTAGTAAGTAAATAAAGAAAAATAAAAAGAAATGAGGTAAGAAGGGATGAACATATATATAAACAAGCAAGTAAATAGCAATCAATAGATGATAATCAATGTGATTTTGGACTTGTAGCTTGGTGTTTCACTCATAGATTTTGACATTTGGACATGGAAGTAGCTTCCTATCTCATGAATGCTCAAGAATGAGGGTTGGAGTAGACTTTGAATGTGAAGTATATAGAAGGATGATGGAAGAAAACAAGAATAAAACTCACTTTCTTATGGAAAATCAATGGGAGAAGCTCCCTTTCTCTCTTCTAAACCTATCTCTATCTCTCTTCTTCTCTACAACTTTTCAAGCTTTGCACTTGGCCCCCCCAAAATGAAAAGCAATGGGGGGTTTATATAGGCCAATTTGGGGTGGTTTTGGGGTTTTAGAAGTACTCCCATTGGTCCCAAACAACTGTGAACACAAAACTATGTCGTTTTGACTTTCAATTAATCAAATTGGACCCCCAAAAAAATTACAAAAATGGACTCTGCGAGGGTTGAGGGCCGCGGCGGCACTGGGCCAGTGCCGCGGCGGCAGTGCTCCTCAGATGCCCAGAAATTTACGTTTAGGTCCCCAGAGGTTCCGGTATTCGCGAAAAGGCCCTATTTTGTCCGAAATTCACAGAAAATGTGTATGAACTCCAAACCGAGGTTATGATATACCGTTGGAAAGGTAATGGAGTCTACTTTACATAAAAAATATTTCGGGGATAGGTGACTTTGAAAAGTTTTGCGGTATTCGCGATAAAACTCGATTTGATCGTCTTTTTCGCCTTTGGAAATTCATAATAAATTCGTTTTAAATCCAGAAATTATGTGCGATATACCGTTGGAAAGCTATTGACCTCTAGTATCCATGAAAAATATTTGAAAATTGTTTCGGCGCCCCGGTTCCAAAGTCAAATTTTGGTCAAACTGGTCAAACCTGGGATTCCCGGGAAGTTCTGCAAACCTCCGGGAGTTCCCGGGAGCTGATGTTTTCGCTCAATTTTCTTTTGGAACTTGTTTTAACACTTTTCTCATGATTTAAAATGACTCTAGTGAATTCGAACGATTTCGGTCAAACTTGGTCAAACTTGGTCAAACATGGTGAAACCTTGGTCAAACCTGGTCAAACCTTGGTCAAACCGGTCAACGGGGACTTTCCGGGAACTTCCGGGACTTCCGGGAGTCTCTGGGAGCTGACGATTTCATTCGATTTGACTTAAAAACTTCATTTTATTGTTTTTCTCATGACGTAGCATGTTTTCAGAACTTTAGGACCAAATCTGGGAGTTTTCGGGCTTTCAGGGGCATTCTGGTCATTCTGAGCATTCTGAGAGATAGAGTTGACTTCCAAGAGTCCTTTTGAGTCTTTTACGATCATTGTGAATCACCAAGCTATGGGTCTCCTAAATCTGATAGCTGACAAAATGGGGTGTCTACAGTTTGCCCCTCTTTGGCATGAACTTGCGAGGCAACGCATGTCGCAAGCGAGTACCAAAGCCTTGAAGAGACAGGTCTTTTGGAGGCTATAGATTTAGGATAAAATGCATTGCAAAAGATGCAGTGGTGCTGAGGTTAGTGCTGGTCGTGCTCTGCGTGAGCTGCCTACGTATCCCAAGGGGAATCAGACCAGGACGTAGTTCAGGGCATAAAGGAACAAATCACATATGCACAATAAGACATGCGGATGCTATGCTATGAGGATGATATGCAATGCATGGATGTGATATGAATTGTGTCATGAGTTCTATTATTGTTATGATCCTAGTATGAACAGGTGCTGTAGGGTGCGCCACTCCGAGTGGGCTGGTGTTGTGCAAGTGTTTGCGACTGTGATGCAGTGGCCGACCACAGTCTGAAAAGACTTCTGGGTTTCGGGGCAAACTTCTGGAATTTGGAAAGTGTGCTTTGCAAGCGAATGTAGTCAGATGTGGGGTCCCTGAGGATGACAACTAAGGATAACCCATAGGTGAGGGAGTTCATGATAATTGACAGTTTTATAATAACCAAAGTGAGGAGGCTCATAATAAGTGGGGTAGCTCACGATAATTGACAAGTGAGATAACCGGAGTGAAGAAGCTCACGATAAGTGAGGAAACTCATAATGACTGACAGGTGAGAAAGTTTATGATAATCAGTGGACACGGATCCTTGAATTGTGAATAGATAGTGCTTGCCCTGGGAATCGGGGTGATTTGACTGTGGGTGATGTTTTCAATCGTTGACCGATCCTTATGATGACAAGTCCGGAGAATCAGTTCGGACTTCTGTTATCTTCTACTGGGGATGGTAGGGGACTCTCTGAGAATCTCTCTTCAATTCTTGACCTAGAACCAGAATCCATCTCTGAATCTCTCGTGGTTGGTCAAATCTCGTAATGCTCAATCCAAAAGAGTCGGTTAGGGCCTTCGGGAGCTGATGGACTTATGTTGCTTTAGGATGAATGAAGGTCGTCAACGGCCCTTCATGGACTTATGTTTCATGACGAAAGATGATCAACAGCCACTTATGGACTTATGTTGCATGAAGAAGATGAGCAACAGCCACTTATGTTGCTAGGAGAAAGGAAGATCATCAACAGCCACTCAGGGACTTATGTTGCATGAAGAAAGGTGAAAGATCAATAGCCACTCATGGACTTATGTTGCTAAGATGAAAGAAGATCATCAACAGCCACTCATGGACTTATGTTGCATGAAGAAAGATGAAAGATCAAACAGCCACTCATGGACTTATGTTGCTAGGAGAAAGATGAAAGATCAACAGCCACTCATGGACTTATGTTGCTAGGAGAAAGGAAGATCATCAACAGCCACTCATGGACTTATGTTGCATGAACAAAGGAAGGTAATCAACAGCCACTCATGGACTTATGTTGCATGAAGGAAGATCAACAGTCACTCATGGACTTATGTTGCAAGGAGAAAGGAAGATCATCAACAGCCACTCATGGACTTATGTTGCATGAACAAAGGAAGGTAATCAACAGCCACTCATGGACTTATGTTGCATGAAGGAAGATCAACAGCCACTCATGGACTTATGTTGCAAGGATGAAAGAAGATCATCAACAGCCACTCATGGACTTATGTTGCATGAACAAAGGAAGGTAATCAACAGCCACTCATGGACTTATGTTGCATGAAGGAAGATCAACAGCCACTCATGGACTTATGTTGCAAGGAGATGAAGATCAACAACAGTCACTCATAGACTTATGTTGCTAGGATGAAAGAAGATCATCAACAGCCACTCATGGACTTATGTTGCATGAAGAAAAATGAAAGATCAACAGCCACTCATAGACTTATGTTGCTAGGAGAAAGGAAGATCATCAACAGCCACTCATGGACTTATGTTGCTAGGAGAAAGGGAGATCATCAACAGCCACTCATGGACTTATGTTGCATGAACGAAGACGGTTAACTTTCGATGGTTTGGAAAGGGATGATATTTTCCCCAAGTTGGGACACTTCTCATGCTGACGCCTTGACTGGTGCAGTAATAGTGTTTTGGTACTCCTGCTTGCATTGTCCTTGGAATGCTCTTTATAACTTGATTTAAAAGATTCATTATTCGTCACTATTGACTTATACATTTGAGACTACGACCGACTCTTCTCCTGAAAAAGACTATGACAGACTCAGAACTAACAGACACCGACACGCGAGGGTGACACATTCGACACTGAAATGAAACAAGCTTGACTTGCCAAAACTTAATGTGCTCTTGTCATATATGATGTACCATTTCTCTTTTGTGTTTACTTCTCAACTTAACGTGGCATCACTTTGATGGTGAATCTTATTTTTAAAAATTCCTCCCTACTGATCTAATCAATTTCTTTGCTTCTCCCAAGATGTGCTTTGAATTAGTGCCTTAGCTTATGGAATAAACGATGCTCCATTTCCATCTGTTCAAGACAATGTTTGTGACTTGAAGGCTTACCATTGGTGTATAGGGATCGGGTGGCAAACGAAGTTTGCCCCTAGTTTGAAGGGCATAAAATGGGATCGGTAGGCAAACGAGGTAAATGACCAAAGTTTGCCCCTAGTTTGGAGGAAGGTTCATTGGAGGTTTTGGGCAAACGAGGTAGGTGACCGAAGTTTGCCCCTTGTATGAAGGGTAGATAGTAAAATTTAGGCAAACGAGGCGAGTAGCCAAAGTTTGCCCCTAGTGTGGAGGGTGATTTCTGGCTTGAGGCAAGGACCGTGACTTTAATCTCTCAAATGCTCATAACTTTTGCCTAGGCACCAGTGAGGTGACCTAACGAGTTCTTTTCTCTCTTTTGTTATTGCTCACTTTGAATTTAGCTCTAATTTTTGCCTAGGCGTCCTTTTGGATTTTCGACCTAGCGAGCCATCCTTCTTTTCTTTTTAAAAGTCTGCCTACGTACCCCCGAGCGGGGATCAGGTCCAACGTAGTTCGGGCCATGGTCGGAAAAAAGCGGGTTGATATTTAGGTAGGTGGGGCGACCGAACCGTTGTGGTTGCCTACGTATCCCCGAGTCGGAATCAGGTCGAGAGTAGTTCAAGGCAAGGCTTGAAATAAGGGGTTTGAGGTATGAGGGTTTTTCAAACCAATTGTCAAGAAGTTCAAACTTGAGCCCCTTGTGGTAGCTTTGAATATAAGGATTCAGTTTCAATCTCCCTTTTTTTCTCTTTTTCTTTTTCTTTTTGTTTTGTTTTGAGGATTGATCCTTTTCACTTTCGCCTAGCCAGTCAATTTTGCTTTTTAATGTAGTCGATTCTTGTGAGATCTTTCAATCGCAATCTCAGAATTCCAAAATGTGCATGTCAGCTCTCAGAATTTATTTGTGGTCATTCCGTGCCTTTTGAAATGTGATCTTGGCACGTTCTTAAGATGTATCTTGAAGCGTATGATTCTCTCATTTGTTTCATCAAAATTTTCTCCAACATTTTGACCGGCTAGGGTCAGATTTTGGAAATCAACACCTTTTTCAGCTCTAACTTTTGCCTAGGTGCCCTTTCGGGTTTTCAACCTAGCGAGCTTTTTTTTTTTTTTTTTTTTTAAGTGGAGATGAAACTCACTGAAATGATTGGCTACCGTCAAGGACCAAGTCCGCACAGGTTCGCATGGCTATCAATTGGGTTGGGCCAAAGGCTTTGAAATGATAGAAATGGTGGAAAGGGTGTTGGGCAAGCCCCAAGTCAGTTTCAAGTATGTCTTTTTAAGATTGAGGCAAGAGCATCTTTAAATTCTTAAAGTAAGACTATTCAATTCCAGCTCTTCATCAGTGTCAGCGTGAAATCGATTTTAACCTTTCAGGATTCTTTTTGTTTTGTCGTAGAAAAATTATTACCAGAGTAATATCCATGGTAATTTGAAAAGTGACACTTCAGTCTAGTGATTATGCATTTATGACTAAGCACATCAGATTAGGCAAAATGAGACTTCATTCCATCAGTAGAGAAGGATTACAGACTCATTAACAACTTGATGACAGACAAACTAGACCATAAGACTAAACTTGAAATAGACAAAACATACAACAGACTCGAGCTGGTCTCAATTGGAATGTCACAGTGACTCACTTATTCTTTTTATTTCTTTTTCTGAAGAGCATCTTCCTTTGGTTTTCTAGCAAGAGTCCCAAACACCATTACTTTACTTGCACAGGTTCAACATTCGTGGGTCTCAGCAAAGGGGATCATTTAAACGGATAGGTAAAGGGTTGGTCCAGGCCGAGGTAGTGGATTGGATTGTGGTGCGGTGCATCATCTAAGAGATCTTGAATTGAGTGACGGAGCCTCTTATAGTTGTCGGTCTCATGGCCTTGGTCTTGGTGGTAATCACAATACTTGGATTCACTGTACCCAGGAGGTGGGTGATTAGGAGGCTTACTGGGCTCCAAAGGTACAAGGTGGCCTTTTTGAACAAGGCGACTGAGAGCGGAGGATAAGCTCATGTCAAGTGGTGTGAAGACTCTTTGGTTTCCTTTCTTGTGCCTCTTACTGCAATCATTTTGGCCCGATGATGGGCTTAAGGCATTGACATCTAGGCTCTCTTGATCTTCACCAAAGGTATGGGGTCTCTTCTCCTTTTCCAGTGACCCAGCTCTATTGATCTTGCCTTCACAGATAGCATCCTCGATTCTAGTCCCAACCTCAAACAATTCTTCAAATGTTGAGATGGACTGGTAGAATAGTTTTTCATGGTATACTGGTTGCAGGTTCTTGACCAGCATACGCACTTGCTCTTTCTCAACAGGCCTGTGAATCATTTGGGCTACTTTATTCCTCCATCTGCTCAAGAATGCAGCGAAGGACTCATTAAAATTCTGCCTGGTAGTTTCCAGATCTCGGATGGTGACATCAAGCTCTTGGTTGTAGGAGTAGTGATCAATGAAAGTTCTAGCAACATCTTCCCAAACTCGGGTCTTGGAAGTTTCAAGGGTTAGAAACCAGGATAGTGCGGCTTTCTAGAGGGTTTGAGGGAACAACATAGCTATGTGTTCATGGGTGCAGCCCATTGACTGGAAAATGCTCATACAAAACTTCACGTGGCTCTTCGGATTTCCAGTTCTGTCAAAACGGTCAATTTCAGGCATCTTGAAGTTCTCGGGTAGCCTCACCTTGTTGGGCTCAAACAATCCTTCCAGATCTAACATGTAATCGTCAACCCCCTTACTCTTCCTTAGTATGTTCTCAAGCTTGTCAACCTTGTCCATTTTCTCTTGGAGCTTTTTCTCATATGCACGCGGCAGGACCCCGTGAAACCATTCTTCTTCTCCATTATTTTCTGGAGGCGGTCCAAATCCAGGTGGTGGTGGTGGCATGAACCCAGGTGGGTACTATGGCTGCTGTTGTCGGAACTCTTCCATAAATTTCAGAACTTGAGTCAGCCGATCTGACTGTTCAGTGACCTTGGCTTCCAAAGTTTCTTGATTCATGTTGAATTTTCTCGGCGGACTGATTCTAACAAAATGACTGCTCGAACTTCTGAACCAGGATGGGGATCTCAGAGGCTGACTTTGGGAATCTATAATGACCTATAGATTCGAGAGGAGTGTATCAGATTCTGATAGTGATGACTTACAGAGACAATGACAATGATGTTAAGGAAGATGGACCGGCTTATGTACAGACTGACTGAGATAATGTGCGTAGACTGATGAGAATGGTGCATGCACATGAGACAAGCATGCGGATGCAAGCCCTAATCTATATGATGCTCCTATTTCTAACAGATAGTAGTTAAGCAAATAAGGTCCTAGCCATACAGAGTGTGCTAACCTTACTTTCTAGTATGATCACCAAGGGATAACAGGGATTTCCGGGATACTTCGGGAATTTTGGACATAGCTTTTGGGAGAAATAGGGATTCGGAAGATTCAGAGAAATTTCTAGAAGTCATTTGAGTTTCTAGGAGAAACAGGGATTTCTGGTTGATTTGGACCGAGCCTCTAGGAGAAACTGGTATTTTGGGCACTTCTGAGAAATGTGGATAGAGTTTCTAGGAGAAACAAGTATATCTGGGCATTTTTGGGTGATTTGGGCAGAGTTTTTAGGAGGAACAAGTATTATGGGTATTTCTGGGAAATGTGGATAGAGTTTCTAGGAGAAACAAGTATATCTGGGCATTTTTAGGTGATTTGGGCAGAGATGCTGGGATTTTTGGAGAATCCGGGAGATTTGGACAGAGTTTTTGGGAGAAACTGGTTAATATGGTTATATCTGGGATATTTGGACAGAGTTTCTGGAAGAAACTGGTTAATATGGTGATAGTGATCATACTGTCTAGCAGGTTTTCATACTCCTATGTCTTAGGACCAACAAACAAGGTTTGCGGTGTATATCCTTGTGAGCATGGAGTAGACATCCTTGTCATGGTGTCTAGGCAGGTCAACTCAATGTAATCACATGTGAGTGATTGCCTTGGAGATCATAAGAAAGAGGTTCTGTTCTATACCACATAAGCGTCTGCACCGCACAGGTAATCCCGCCAGGGCATATAGCAGTTATATCACATTGTCCTATCTGAAAAGGTAAATCAACAGTCCTATGAAAGGTTCTACAGGAATCTATATGCAAAGGTCGGGTTTAGTCAAAGAGGGTCCGTTGACGAGAGTTCCAATATACCGTCGGGGAGACAGTACGGAGGTTTTTACTCTTTTTGATATACCTTGGTAGGTACAGTATCAACGGTGACTTATGCCCTGGCACAGCAAGACCTGAACAATGTCAGCGCCGCGTTTCAGACACAGTCGGAGGGGGGGAAAATGCAGAAGTGCAATGCGGTGAACCAAACGCAGTAAAAAGATGATTTTAAGGATGCTTCTTCTGAGTCAAACCTCTGTATTATTTCGTTTTGAAAATAAATATCCCCAGCAGAGTCGCCAGATTGTGGACACCGGGCTTCCGCCTCTTTGTTGGGTTTTTGAAACTGTTTGAAATTTGATTTGGATCAAAGAAAAGAAGATAGGTCTGTTGAAAACAGATACAGAGTCGCCACTTGGTCTTTAAGAAACCAAGAAACCTAATTTTGACTCACCCAAATGGATAAAGGGCACCGGCCCTTCATAACCAAAGAACTTGGTTCGGGGTTTTGGTACGAGAGAGGAAGGAGCCTTTGTCGCGACTAAAACACCCTCAACTCGCCCCGTCTTTCAACGCGCCTCAATTAGCATCCAAATAATCATCTTATACTATGTATGGTTCGATAATTAATACTATGATAGTATATTACATCACATAAGAAAATTGAAATGGAAGATCAAAAGATAAAATATCATTCATAAGATCTAAGTCAAATATCATGCAATGTAAAGTGAAAGATCACACAAATGAACCTAGGAAAAATCGGCTAATCATGTATCAAGTAATTAGTTTCCTTAATCTAAAGGGGACATGAATTGTTCTTGAAACAAATAAACAAAGAAATCGAAATATGCTTAACAAGCTAGAATGATGCATGTTAATTTTGAGAAAAGAAGATTTCTCAATCCCCGGGACGGATGAGAAAGGATGATTAGATCGAGGGGAACATGAACGTATGATCATGATCATTCCTTATAATCTTCTTAGATTAGGAGTCACAAAAGCCCCAAATCTTTGCATGGATGCAATGTATGTATCTAGAATGTGCTAAGGTTGTAGTGTGTTTTGTGTTCATGGATTCCTAGAATGACTTGGAAGTCTAAAATGTGTATGAATGGATGGATGAAATCAATATGGGATATGTAAAAATGTAGTATGAACTACCTCCTAAGATATGAACTAATTTGGAATGCATATAAGCATCAAATCAAAGAATGAAAGTTAAGGTATGCTTGCTGTGAATAGTGGACAGAACAGTAGCATCATCTTTGGAAATTTGAAAAGAGGGGTTAAGAATGCTTTCAATGCATGATTTTTTATGGAGATGTTCCTTATTGTGTCTAGAACACAACCCAAAAAGCCAATCTTTAATAACTATCACATATTGAGAGAAATAATATAAACAACAGAGGTCACTCAGAAAAAGAGTTCGTACTGTCGACTGAAATGTTGAAAAATCTTATAAAATGAAAAGAAATGATCTAGAGGCCCATTTTATACATAAGGTTTCCTAAGACATTGAATTTTAAGGGAAAAATAAGTTAAGACCACCCCTTTTGGAAAAGTGTTCTGGAAAAGAGGTCGTAAGTTGACCTAGCTGCTGTGACAGCGAAAACAGAATGTCTGGAAGAATGTTTGGGTCCAAATGGACCATTTCCAAGTACTTTCAAGTCAAACCAAAAATCATGGGTGTTCTCCAATGAGTTAGGAAGACTTCCCAAGTGGCCTTGCATCCATATGTTGAGTATTGAGTTCTAGAGAAATCTTTGAACTCGGTTCACTCACTATTTTGACTCATTGTTTTGAAGATTTTGGAGAAAACAAGGTTTTGTTTCTTGAAACCAAAATGAGAGGGATTGAGAGGGGTTTTGAAATAGTTGTTTTGAAAGCATATTTTCAATACTCAATAAGATTTATAGCCACTTAAAATGTCAACATCAAACTCATCATCAAGAACCTCCAAGATTGTTAGAGAGATTTATTTTATTTTGAACATAACTTCAATACATTTCAAGAATAACTTGGAAGTATTGAGGTTATGATCATCATCTATCAAACATGTTTTTGAGGTCAAGAGCTACTATCCATAAGGATTCACTCACCCCAAACTTCATGTCATCACTTAGATGATGATGAACTAGTAAGTAAATAAAGAAAAATAAAAAGAAATGAGGTAAGAAGGGATGAACATATATATAAACAAGCAAGTAAATAGCAATCAATAGATGATAATCAATGTGATTTTGGACTTGTAGCTTGGTGTTTCACTCATAGATTTTGACATTTGGACATGGAAGTAGCTTCCTATCTCATGAATGCTCAAGAATGAGGGTTGGAGTAGACTTTGAATGTGAAGTATATAGAAGGATGATGGAAGAAAACAAGAATAAAACTCACTTTCTTATGGAAAATCAATGGGAGAAGCTCCCTTTCTCTCTTCTAAACCTATCTCTATCTCTCTTCTTCTCTACAACTTTTCAAGCTTTGCACTTGGCCCCCCCAAAATGAAAAGCAATGGGGGGTTTATATAGGCCAATTTGGGGTGGTTTTGGGGTTTTAGAAGTACTCCCATTGGTCCCAAACAACTGTGAACACAAAACTATGTCGTTTTGACTTTCAATTAATCAAATTGGACCCCCAAAAAAATTACAAAAATGGACTCTGCGAGGGTTGAGGGCCGCGGCGGCACTGGGCCAGTGCCGCGGCGGCAGTGCTCCTCAGACGCCCAGAAATTTACGTTTAGGTCCCCAGATTTTGTCCGAAATTCACAGAAAATGTGTATGAACTCCAAACTGAGGTTATGATATACCGTTGGAAAGATAATGGAGTCTACTTTACATAAAAAATATTTCGGGGATAGGTCACTTTGAAATGTTTTGCGGTATTCGCGATAAAAGCCGATTTGATCGCCTTTTTTGCCTTTGGAAATTCATAATAAATTCGTTTTAAATCCAGAAATTATGTGCGATATACCGTTGGAAAGCTATTGACCTCTAGTATCCATGAAAAATATTTGAAAATTGTTTCGGCGCCCCGGTTCCAAAGTCAAATTTTGGTCAAACTGGTCAAACCTGGGATTCCCGGGAAGTTCTGGAAACCTCCGGGAGTTCCTAGGAGCTGATGTTTTCGCTCGATTTTCTTTTGGAACTTGTTTTAACACTTTTCTCATGATTTAAAATGACTCTGGTGAATTCGGACGATTTTGGTCAAACTTGGTCAAACATGGTCAAACCTTGGTCAAACCTGGTCAAACCTTGGTCAAACCGGTCAACGCGGACTTTCCGGGAACTTCCGGGAGTCTCTGGGAGCTGACGATTTCATTCGATTTGACTTAAAAACTTCATTTTATTGTTTTTCTCATGACGTAGTATGTTTTCAGAACTTTAGGACCAAATCTGGGAGTTTTCGGGCTTTCAGGGGCATTCTGGTCATTCTGAGCATTCTGAGAGATAGAGTTGACTTCCAAGAGTCCTTTTGAGTCTTTTACGATCATTGTGAATCACCAAGCTATGGGTCTCCTAAATCTGATAGCCGACCAAATGGGGTGTCTACAACAACCACGAATTTTGCAAGTACTGAGGCATGCTGAGAGTGTACACCCATAAGGAGTGGTAACTCTATCACTCTGAGCAGTTATATGCTAGATCCATTGAACCCAACCACAGGAGTGGCAACCGATCAGAGTCTCTCTCTAGGAATTCTGAGCTGGTCAAATGTTGGGGCGAAGAGAATGTCAGAAGAACTGCCAGTGTCAATTAAACTGAGTAGATGGCAATGAGAAGTGTTACAACCAGGGGGTTGTCGTGAGGAAAGTGAATGCCTTTAAGGTCACTAGATGAAAAGGTGAGCAAGTTTGTCTGCTTGCGGTCCGCAAGCCGGACAGATGCAACTTCTAATTGGGATGCTTGGGCGAGTCTCTTCCTGGCCGACTGTGAATATCCGCCACCTTATGTTCCCCTAACGACTACATTAATACTGCCAAGGGGTTGCTATTCAGGAGGGTGGTTGTTCGTGATTAGTGACAAACTCAGCTAGTTAGCCCTTCTTAATTAACTTTTCGATTGTAATCTTCAATTTGAAGAAATCCTCGGTGTTATGGCCATGATCTTTGTGGTAGCGGCAGTACTTATCCCAGTTTATCTTCTTGGGTGGGCTCTTGAACTTGGTCAGGTTTTTGAGCAGAATTTTGGCTTCAACTGCGGCCAGGACCTCTTGTATAGGTCGAGAGAGAGGCGTTAACGACTTCGGGGCTTGATCCTGATCACCCATCTACTGACCCTTCCGTGGTTTCTTTCCACTATTCTTCTCGGGCTAATCTTTCTTCTGCTTGCTTCTCGAAGGTTCATCGTCTCAACGCCTAGGGTCTTTCGTCTTCAAAAACTCTTCAGTGTCAATTTATTTTCTGACCCTCTCTCTGAGTTCAACCAAGGTTTTCGGTCAGTTTCTGTGAAAGACGTAGTGTACTTGGTGTGCTGAACCCCTGAGCAGAAGGCGGTAATAGCGATGATTTCATTCAGATGGCAGACCTTAAGCTTTTCTTGGTTAAACCGATCAACGAATTCCTTGAGGGACTCATTCTTCCTTTGCTTGATTGTCAGCAATTGTGTGTCAGGTTTTGGCGGCTCATGTATACCAATAAACTGGTTGATAAACTGCTTGCTGAGTTGTTTGAAGCTGCTTGTAATGCCCGAAATCCCAAAAATTGGGGTTAAGGTGATTAGATAATTTAATAGTCAAATTAAAACATTTTTTAAAATATGAAGATTTAAAATCTGTAGATCCAGTCAACTGATCAGGACATCGGTCGACTAGGTTTGCAAGATGCTGAGAGGATTATTTTGAATAGCTCGATCCAGTCGACTGACAAAAGGTCCAATCGAATAGTTTTCAATAAAGAGTTCATAAAGCATCTGTCTCGATCGACGGGAATAAATCCGGTCAACTAGGGCCTAAAATGTTCAGTCGACTGGGGCCACTCGGTCAACTATTTTTATAAATACAGAGAGTCTAAACCTCTTGGGTACAGAATCCAGTCGACTGGATTGTAGTAGCAGAAGACTCTGCTGCACAATAACTATATGTTCACACAACTTTGCTCCCAAACGGGTGATTCTAACTCAATAAAAGGGGAAGTAAAATCTTATAACACCCGTATGGGACCGGGCTGTGACAAATCTATAGGACACCTTCCCAATCCAAGCATAACAAAAAATGAGAATGAGTTATTCCATCAAAAACATATATACATGCAATCTTATGAAAAGGAGTGACTTATGTCACGATTACATTCCAAAACGAATGTAACGGATCCTAATATGATGTAGTATTCTAAATCACAAGTCTAAGTTGAAGGGGGATAACATGTACCCCAATACAACCATGAATACTATTTTTTATAATTAAAAAAACGAGTACGAACTAACATGCATCCGATAACAATATACTATGAAAAAGCATAACTTACAAATCTAAAATTTATAACTATGTATTACATGATTTCTAGAATCTCCCCACAAATGGGGTCTTTAAAGGGCGATTGCATGCCAATCACTGTAGGGCCTTACCGTTATCCGTTTTACCTGAAAAGGTTTTAAAAATAGTCTATGAGCACGATGGCACGTATAGTCATACAACTCAATAATATCATGAATTATATACATGAATGTCTGAATGCAATGATTTGTTGCTGAAGCAAAACAATGTTGCTCGTAGGCCTTTTCATGAATTTTCCAAACACTCGCTCTCAAACACAACACCCGGTCTATGGGCCACCACGCTATAGGGGCCTTTAACCACCTCATACGGGTCTTTAGCTTACGATTCCTATGGTTTGTAAGACCATGAGATCAAGTTCCTAATGGATCCAATCCTCACATTCATACCCACAACCGGGATTATCTATACTTCAAATCAAAATCCTCTCACAGAGTTTTTCATGATCTTTGAAATCCGAAAGTCTGACACATAGAGATCTTTCCCTTTTAAAATCGCAAGCCCCACACATGGAGGGCTTTCACCCAAAATCCTTTTTCGTGCATTTTCATGTTAATGCACATGTTCATGCCCAATTTCATAATCATGCTTATCTCATGCTTATGAAATGCAAATGAACAATATTATGCTAGATGAACAAGCATATTAATAGTCTTTCATAAAACTTAAGCATCAAATCATGGATTTCTACACAAACTTATTGTCAAACATCTATGAAAGCAAGTAGACATTTTTTTCAACTTTCATTTAAACATATAAGTACATAAGAATCTAGAGGAAAGCACATAAAAATCTAGATCATTTAGAAAAAAATTCAGGAGAAATAGGTTTGGATTTTATGCACATCAAATGTGTACCTAACCACGCAGTATTCTAGATTTATGCTAGTTAACATGTAATACATCATATTAGAGAGTTATATGAACTACCTTGAATTTTTAGGAAATTCTTTCAAGAAATTAATTTGGGACTTTTGCAAAATAAATGCATCCTCACATGCTCCTCTTCACTAGGAACGATAAACACCAAAGGGGCAAGGCTAGAAGTGAGAGGAAACGAGTAGATCTGAGTTTGAAAGCTTAACAAGCCTTAGCTTTAGACCACCAATGGTGTTTTCTCTCTAAAGAAGATGAAGTTAGGAGAGAGAGAGAGAGAGATAGATAGATAGATAGATAGATAGATATAAATGAAATATTTCCTAACAACTTTTTTTATATAGTATGTGGTTTAGTACAACCCTCAAAGCACAAGGTACCACACACACAAACTGCTATATCTTACTAACCGTACCACTTATGACAAAAAGTTAAAACACCAGAAGTGAATCATTTAAGCATACACTCCTTTTAGTCCAAAAATCTCATTTTCAAATTTTCTGGTCAAGACTTGCATCTCAGGTAAAAATTATCAAAATACCCCTGTGACTAAAATCCAAACATAGTCCAAAAAATTCCAAATTTTCACTGGAGTTCTGAAATCTGATATTAAATCACTATTTAAAATCTTAGGTTATTACAGTTTACCCCCCTTAAAAGAATTTTGTCCACGAAATTCAATCCAACCTAATTGGTGAAGAGGTATCCTCTAACCTCTTCCAAGAAAGATGATAA
Source organism: Hydrangea macrophylla (assembly GCA_033977485.1). Lineage (NCBI taxonomy): Eukaryota > Viridiplantae > Streptophyta > Magnoliopsida > Cornales > Hydrangeaceae > Hydrangea > Hydrangea macrophylla. The sequence continues at coordinate 379,147 of CM066988.1, read as the reverse complement.
CATAACAACTCACGAACGTGGAATCCTAATCTCATAAGTTGAAGAAAATTCCTTATCGTAGTATCACTCTTAAGTGGTTATATCTACTGTTCTCAAGGCAATATCGTTGTATAGATAACTATATCAAAAATAAAAAACACGAAAATGTTACCTCAAACTCATAAAGTCAGAAAGGACATTAACTGATAGCACATATGCACCACAAGCATATCCAAGAGTAGACTATTTGAAGCTGGCAAAACTACCTATTGCTTTTTACACCCACAATTCTGAAGAGTTAGTCATAAATAGTTCTTACCTTAAGCTGATAACCTTTTCTTCACAAGCGTTCTCTCATTGCTGAATCACTTTCTCATACTTAGGCCATCATTCAAAATGAATAACCTTTATCAAAACTAATTCTAAAATAATCAACAACTTTCTCAATCTCAATCCTGATAGCTTTTCAATTAGTTATTTAGCCCAAATGTAGCGAGTCCTCAATACAGTGCACTCCTCTCGGTGTACTCTTTCTAATTCCAATCTCCACAAAACTCAACACTCATGATCACATAACGTCGAAAAACATCAAGTCAAAATTTAAACCCTTGGTGACCCAAGTCAGGAATCATGTACAAACTCATGTCCTTCTAGTGATAACACAATCAATTAACACTTTGAAATCTTTCGTGAGTATACAAACTCCTTGAACATCTCAAATCACATCAACTCGTATTCCTTTAAGATACGATACCCTTATAATCCATCTATATCTTGATTATAAATCTGGCATACAAGAACTCATTCTAGTCACCAAGTGACACAACCACTAAGAATCACATCTGCAGTATCTTCAATAAGTTTTCTAATTCTCCTACATATCCTACAATTGTAGAAATGTTGGAATCCATCATGGAAGTTCCCAACAAAAAACCAACAACCTGATACGAAATTCAATCTGTCACGATCATCTGTGTAAACCCTGGATTTTAGTTCATAAACCATTTTCATACCCTATCTAGTAGGTTGTCAAAACTTAACCATTCAAGTTCGTACTTCCACCACTAGGACTAGGTTATACAAATATCTATAATAAATCCAACTTATGAAAAGTCATCATGTAACACCCCGTAATTTTCAAGATATAAATATTTATTTTTATATGTTAATGTGGCCACCCGAATTTTTATATGTGATAAATTAGCTATGGGTATTTATGTTTATGATTATATATCTATGTGTATTAATTTTTTTTAGTACAAATTACGATGTGAATATTTTTATAAACTTAAGTGATGGGATAAATTTGTGTAAGTTTAAATTTTAAAGAATTGATGTGTTTATAATTTAGTAGTGTTTACAGGGCCCGTAAATATTCTAAACAATGTATTTAACATAAGAATTAAGTACCTGGGTCTTGGGTACCCAATGGGTAACTCATTTTAGTACTTTGCAATGCATTTTGGGGTCATATGATGTATTTTTATGAAGGCGTAAAAATAAAAACGAGATTAAATCTTATTAACCCTATATTAGTTCTCCCAACAATACATTCACCCCTACTATCTCAACCCTAGCCACCAAGGAAAGATAAGAAGAAGAGAAAGAAAAAGAGGGAGAGAAAAGAGAATAAAGAAATAGAGAGGAAGAGAAAGAGAGAAGAAGAAGACGAAGAGGAAGAATGAGAATGATCGTTGAATCATATGCGGTGCGTTCGTCGTGGTTAACGTCGATTCATATCTTTGTGTGATTTGGCACAATTGGTGAGTTAAATATTTATATATATATATATAAATTTGGGTATATATATACACACGTGGGTATATATGTATACGCAATTGAATCAATCATTGCAAGTTAAATGTTTGGATTGATATATAAATTTTAGTATCGTATGCGATTTGTTGATTTGGATCCTAGTATTACCCAAATAGATATGGTTATACGTTGATAAACTAATGTTCAGATTCATGAGATTAACCTAGGGAGAAAGAAAAATAAATTAATTAAATAAGTAGGAAAATTCGTTTTTATTGGTTTTTCTATGATCGCTGAATTTTCAAAACATTGTACAGAATCGGTTGTTTGGAATTTTAGCTTTCTGTCTGCACTGTCCCATGTAAAACGCAATTCTGCACAACTTTTGTCAAATAGCATTTTTCCCAATTCTACACCGTTTGGGCAGAAAATTTATATTACAGTAGTAGTGAATATTAACTCCGAATTTCGAATTTATGTTTATGAATATTGTTAGAGATGTTTCTTTGTACGGAATTATTATGAGGAATAATTTTAGTCCATATTGGTTTTGGGACTGTTTAATGTAAGGGTCTGTTTGGGACTGTTTTAAATAGTATTGTTGAGTGTCGATTTTATATGCTATGTGATAAGAAACCCCAACTTATTCTATGTGTGGTATTAAATAATTATTATGAAAATACTACGCCAGAGACTTGAATAGAATTTTGGCAAAAAAAAAAAGGGCCTTATCGTGAATAATTGGATAATGATATTTCATGGAATAAATGATAAATTCCCGAAGTGGTTAATGACGTGATTTAACCCTCATAAATGGGTACTTATGAGAATTAACGTAGATGGTAAGAAACTGGGAAAAGACCTTAGTGTTCACTACTCCCCGTTGTTGTGTTATTGTTTTTGGTAGCTCGCATTCTTTTGCCAGTGGCTTCATGATCAAGCTGGCTGAAGACTTGTTGAGTGTACTTTTTTTCCAGTGGCTTCGTGATCAAGCTGGCCTAAGCCTTATGCTCGGCTTATATTGTATAAACGTCTTGACATATTGACCAGCCGTCCGCTGTGTATACCTGGTTTGGTTGATACCCCAACCAAACTGGCACCGGAGTGGGTGTTGGTAGTATGTCCGGGCACACATGGGATATATGTGTGGGCTATACCATAGAGGGTGGCCAAGTGGTGAACCTAGGGAACACAAAGATAATTAAAGGCTAATAAATAATGACAATGGAGTATTTCATAAGACTGATAAGTTTGGAATAACGAATGCGACGTTCAAGTTAGAATGTGGAAATGTTGTTTACAGACTTGTTTGCTTGGTTTGTGATAACTATATATTACAGGATGGTGGGTCTACTAACTTTTATGCAGGGCTAACTCACCATAGATATCCGATTGGTAAGTGTTCAATTGTGTTTATTCGAGGTTGGAGCCACTGCCACCACATTGAAGGAAACTACCGTTCTGTCCTGAAATGTGCATGGAACTACTGTTCTAACCCGACATGAATTATGTGTGATGACATTGTTTATTTTCTATGCAACGATATTGTATGATATGAGTTGGTCATTTTTTTTCTTTGTGAGTAGTTTTGGGAATCTATGGGACACCGTTGTTCCCTAAGACTCGTTTTATATTTGTTTGTTAACTCACACCAGTCATGTGACTGACCCGAGTGTGTTATGCATTCGGGTGCGTTTCTATATGAAACGTAGTCGAATGTATGTGCAGGTTTAGTATTTGGAGATTTTATTTGGAGCTTCTATTTGGGTGAAGAGATGGTCGCGGTGTTGTTTAGTTTAGAGTTGTACTTATTTTTTTTGTACTTTATTTTATTTCTGGCAGTGTAGGCCACATGTTTACAATTGTAATAAGGATTATATATTGGGTATTGCGAACGTTGTAGTTACTCTGACCAATGGATGTATGGATTTTATGCTTATTTATTTTCTTTCCGCTGAACTCTGTAAAGAGGGTTTTATTGAATGAACCTAATATTTCATTTGTAAATCGAAAGGATTTAATATGTGTACTGGAGTTTAATTTATTTTATAATGAAAATGAATGTGTGGGAATACAAGTTTAATAATAAAGAGTTTTTTTTAAACACAAAATCACATGTACTTATTTAATGAGTATAAAATACTGTTTTCAATAATCATCTATTAGTCTGTGTGAGGGTGTCACTCTCGGAGTTTTGGAAATTGAATATTAGTCTAGATACATGCTCTGGATTAAATATTTGGTTGTCCAAAAATCGGGGTGTGACACATCATCTAAGCTAATCTTTTTAAGGATTTATAACGGATTCATATGTCATTCACAATTCTACTTTAATAATAAACGGTAAAACAACCTTCAAATTAGAATGAAACCTCTACGAATTTCAACCATGTAGCACCTGTATTTTCCTACTTCTCCAATTTTATATTTCTCTTTGTAATAAACTCGGTTATATATAATAAGATCTGTTTTTTTATTCTTTATTGTTCTACATGATATATGTATGTTTGTTTGTTTGTATGAGTCCTTGGGGAAGCTTTGGTATAAAAACTAACCCGAGTGCTTGAGAATTTGGAGCGCTCAAGCCACGTAAGCGCTCGAGCTCTTAAATGGCTGAAATGTCAGTTTTGTCCTTAGGACTTATAAGTTTATATATACCCGTTCATCTGTATTCCTCTTATGTTTTATAGACTTGAGAATTGTTCTTGAGAGAGAGAGACACTCTATCCCATACACTCACTTATACAAACGCATCCACACACATTTTGCATGCTGGGATTCAACCCATACATCTCCATTTCTACTTACATTCACATACTTAGTTGCTGAGATTTCAAGAGGACCAAGAGATGAAGCATAGGAGCTAATCTCTTCCATGATCAAGCATTAGAGGAAAGGGCTTGAAGCTACTATTCACAATCTCAAGTTCTTTCTCAACATTACATATAAAATTTCATCATCTAAGATTTATAAGTATATATTCTCACTTGGCTACCTTTAGAATCTGTCTATTGTAAGTTTATGAGCATGCATGTTGACTTACTTCAAGATTTGTGGTTGCATGGAAGTTTAGTTCATGATCAAATCAAATTTCAAGCATATTTTCCAAGTTAATGATAATCCCAACATGATCTAAGCATGCATGAGCATGGATTATCACTTAGTAACCTTTAGGGACTGTTTTTAGAATGTTTTTGGTAACATGCAAGAAGATCAAAGTTAATTTCATACATGTATGTGAACTTTAACTTAAAACTATTTTCTGCAGAAACCCGAGCACTCGTGCTCAGTGGGAGTGCTCGAGCCTGCCAAATTCTGTTATGTTCTATTTTTGTTATGTTTCTTGAGATTGTTGTTACATACTTATATGATTACTTCGTTATAGATTCTGCATGTTCACTTGGACACACACACATACACACGCTTTAAATAATTGTTGAGTTGTTAATTATGCTTCTGTATCAACTTGTGGTATTAGTCTTGAACTTTAATACGACGATGATCTTTCGGATGCGACTCTGAGGATAATGGGAATAATTTACATGTAATAAGATCAAAACTTATAAATAACATTATGTCTCTCCCGTGACTTTATTCATTGGCCTTGACTTTGATCTAATCGTTCATTGTGAGTCTTTGGAATATCCTTCATATTATGGGAATCATATTGGATGTCGCTGTCGAAATCAAATGTCAGTTTGGGGGATTGTTGGATGGATATGGTAAGAATGATGGTTGATGATTACGGAAATGGTACCCAAAAATGAATATCTCTTGGGTGAGTCAGCTATTAAAGCACTTTCACTATGCTCTTCAGCCTTTAAGGCACTGTAGTTTACTCACCAAGCGGCCTTTAAGGCACTTTCATATTCATTTGCATGGATAGGTCATGGACTTGGATCTTTTGGTTGAGTCAGTTGTTAAAGCACTATCACTACGCTCTTCAACTATTAAGGCATTGTAGTTTACTCACCAAGCGGCTGTTAAAGTACTATCATCCTAAAACAATGGCTTATGCTGAAATTATGGAAGGAAGTGGAGTAGATGAATTTGGGTTTTGGAGAATTGGTTATCGAATGGTCTTTTCAATTGTAAGGCGTTAAAAGTCTCAAATTTGGGTTTTCATATCTAACAAATCTTTATAAGTATTATTGCTCACTCATCTTTTGTTCAAGCTGATGTTCCACGTCCAGGGATGCCAGGTTTAGCAGGTAAGGCTCAGCCCGGAGGCACCAACGGAAATGGCGGGATTATGGATGAGGGCCACTTTGATGATGGGTACTTGGGAGAGGACTACTGCGGGGACCACTATAGGTTGGCTAGTTGAAGATGGATTGTTCTTAGTCCTCTGTTAGTTTTTATATTATTGTAATAATTTATGTTATTGGATTCCATGACACCGGTTGTCACCAAGCTACTTCTCTTTCATTTTGTTCCCTTTGAGTCTATAATATAAATGTTGTCTTAAGACTATCAATGTTTAGTATCAATATGATGTGTTTGAATTAGATACATTCCCAATATTATTATGTTTCTTGTTAATAATTAAGGACAATCAGGAGCATTACCTACTAGTCGCGTTTCCACAGGTCCAAAGCTAGGAAATTTGTTTTTTCCTACTTTGCCACTCCAGGTGTGACAGGGTTTTCTTTTGGTATCAGAGCTATAGGTTTAGATGAGCTCAATGATTGTCCTATACTTCTTGAACATAAGATACCTCATGCTGGAAGTGACTATAAGATAGTCTTATTTGTAGGACGATTGTGGTTCTTGATAAGGCCACATTATATATGCTTTTGATCGCTAGTATATTATTCTTACTTCTATTTTGGAGATCTATTTATTTATCAATAGTTGCAATCCATAGTTATTTTCCTTATTCAATTTGTGAGGCATCCTCTTAAGTGTTTTATCATGCAATCCACCTATTAAAAGACTTTGTACCAATCAGAAGTGCTCATTTTAATGCACTGGTCTTCAGGCCATAATGACATCCGATACTAGAGGAGCGAGGAACCGGAATGGAGCAGGACCCTCGAATTCTATTCTACCAGAGATAGACCTGACGGGATTATTGGAAGCTCTAGTAAGGAGAATCAAAAGAGCTAATGCGATAATGGCAAATATGGAGAATCGTGTTAACAATAATGGAAACAACCACCACCATTATACACACCATGGACAAGTTGGAGATCAGATGTTGGAAAGGTTCCGCACTCTCCATCTAGAAAAGTTTGATGGTTTGGGAGAGCCATAGAAGGCAGAACAATGGGTGCGTGAGATGGAAACCATCTTCGATACGGTAGGATGTAATGAAGTAAAGAAGCGACTGTTGGCCACTTTCTAGCTTACCTACTCAGTAGCAGAGTGGTGGGAAGCTGAGAAAGCAACTGTTGGAGCTAAAGCCGCTGGGAGAATTACGTGGGCTAATTTCAAGGACATCTTCCTGGAGAAGTATTTTCCTGAGGAAGAAAAAGATGAAAAGGAGAAGAAATTCATCAGTTCGGTCCAAGGCAACAGGTCGATTCGGGAATACACCACCCAGTTCGAATAGTTGTCCCATTTTGCCCCGGACAAGGTGGATACCCCGTAGAAGAAAGTGAAGAAATTTCACTAAGGACTAAACCCTCACCTTAGGCACCTGACGATGATGTAGCTAAACTAACCCTTTGAATTGATGGTTTTCTTAGCCTCCAAACTGGAGAAGGATGACTACCAAGAACTGAGACAATCTACGTGCCGACCACCACAAAGATTCAACCCAGGGTTAGGGAACCCATCATTTTATCAAGGGAACAAGAGAGCTTGGAATGGAGAGAGAAAATCTCAGAATGCTCATCAGAGACCCCGACAAGCTCAGGCAACAGTAATACCCCGACCCTAAGAACCTCAGAATAAAGCGCCTGTCCCAGCAGAAGGACGCACAGCACCCCTAGCAGCCCAGGATGGGTTTTTGGAAAACTGCTTCAACTGTGGTATACACGGTCATCATGCTAGAGACTGTCGTGCTTCCAAGACTTATAGCCCAGACAAGATCGTCTGCTATAATTACGGTGAGAAAGGCCACCTGAGTCGAGATTGCAAGGCCCCGCACCAAGGATATTATGGACCAGCAGCCCAAGGATAGAATGCTAGAACCCATCTAAATGCCATCATTTCAGAGGCAGCATGATTTGATGCAGAGGCCCAAAATCGAGAAGTTACGCTTATGCTCTTCAATAATAAAGTCAAAGCCTTATTTGATATTGGTGAGTCGAATTCCTCCATTGCTAGTAGAATTGTGAAAGATTTGGGTCTAGTACCTCAGAACCTTTCTATAGCTTTGAACTTCGTATCCCCTTTAGGAGTATCTGTCAAGTTGGGTAAAGTATGTAAGAATTGCCCTATTAACCTAGAGGACAGAGACATATCAACAAATATGGTGGTATTGTTAGTGATAAAGTTTGACATCATCTTAGGAATCGACTGGTTGACTAAGTACCATGCTAACATGGACTATGTTAGCAAGTTGATTACCTTTTCATTACCCGTAAGCAAACTCTTTAGCTTTTAGTGTAACCCATCTAGCGATGCTTTTCTCACAAGCTGCTTAGCTTCCATTGAGGGCACAAGTGGAGATTTCAATTACTAAAATCCCAGTGGTGAGAGAATTCAGGAATGTATTTAGAGATATCTCAGGGTTACCACCCAAGCGTGAAATAGACTTCAGCATAGAATTGGTGCCTGGAATAACCCTAATATCCAAGACTCTATATCGAATGGCACCGACAGAGATGCAAGAGTTAAAGAAGTAAGTACAAGAGTTGGAAGATTTGGGTGTTGTTCGTAAAGAAGAAGGATGGATCGTTTCGACTCTGCATAAACTATAGAGAGTTGAACAAAGTAACCATCAAGAATAAGTACCTATTGCCAAGGATCGATGATTTATTCGATCAGCTTCAAGGAGCTACAACATTTTCAAAGATTGATTTGAGATCCGAATACCATCAGCTATTGGTTAGACCGAAAGGTGTGCCAAAGATAGCATTTTAAACTAGACATGGTCATTACAAGTTTCTTGTGATGCTGTTTGGGTTAACTAATGCCCCAGCAGTGTTCATGGATTTGATGAACAAGGTATTCAGGCCCTACTTGGATCAGTTTATCATTATATTTATCGATGACATTTTGATCTATTCCAAGACCAAAGAAGAACACAAGAAACATACGTGGATGGCGCTACAGATGCTCCAAGATAATCGTTTGTACGCGAAGTTCAGCAAGTGCGAGTTTTGGCTTGAGGAAGTCATGTTTTTGGGATATGTCAACGCAGTTCTAGATTAGAAAAGGCTGAGTAATGCCTCATAAATTAGGAGCTTTCTGGGTCTGGCTGGCTATTACCAGAGATTTGTAAAAGGTTTCTCTAAAATTGCAGCCCCACTAACCGGACTTACGAAGAAGAACCTGTAGTTTAAATACGGAGATAAGCATAAACGCGCATTCCAGGAGTTGAAAGAGAGATTGACTTCTGCGCCAGTGCTTACTATTCCAAAGAGTGGCGAGAGATACACCATCTACAGTGATGCATTGCACCAAGGATTAGGGTGTGTTCTAATGCAAGACGGAAGGGTTTTAGCATATGGATCTAGATAGCTAAAGCCTCATTAGATGAACTATCCTACGCATGACCTTGAGTTATCCACAATCGTTTATGCCCTGAAGATCTAGAGACATTACCTCTTTGGAGAGCAGTTCGATTTATTTTCGGACCATAAGAGCTTGAGGTATTTATTTTCACAGAAGGAACTCAACATGAGATAGAGAAGGTGGATGGAGCTATTAAAAGACTATGACTTTACTTTATAGTACCATCCTGGTAAGGAAAATGTAGTCACAGACGCATTGAGCCAGAAACCTCGCGGGATAGTTGCTTCCCTAATGATGTAAGAATGGAAAGCATTAGAGACCGTAGCAGAATTTGATCTTCAACCCGCACAGCCAAGAGAGGGACAACACTTTGGGTGTCTTGTGGTATAGCTAACACTCATTGGTCGTGTTTTGGAAGCTTAACAAAATGATGAAGAAATCAAGAAGCGGTTCGCTAAAGTTTCAACAAAGGAACCTGAAGAATGGAGTGTCGGATCGGATGAAGGATTTAGATGCAGAGGTTGACTTATGGTACCTAATGAGGAAAAGCTGAGAATAGACATATTGGATAAGGCATACAAGTCTAGGCTGATTGTCCATCCAGGGAACTTCTGGTGGGAAGGCATGAAAATGGAGGTCGCTGAGCACATATCCAAGTATTTCACATGTCAGCATGTTAAGGCAAAGCAACAGAAACCATCTAGACTCCTACAACCACTGCCAATTCTAGAATGGAAGTGGGAGCATATTACCATGGACTTCGTGGTCGGATTGCTGAGGTCACAACAAGGTCACGATGCCATTTGGGTAATAGTAGATCGGTTGACGAAGTCTGCTCATTCATTACCTATAGTATGACGTATCCAGTAGAGAAGTTAAGTCAGTTGTACGTGCAGCAAGTCGTTCGACTTCATGGTGTTCCAGTCTTGATAGTGTCAAATCGTGACTCGAAATTCACCTCAAGATTTTGGGAGAGTCTGCAAGCAGCATTGGGAACTTCTTTGAGATTGAGTTATGCTTTTCATCTACAAACTAATGGACAGACCGAGCGGACAAATCAAGTTATGAAAGATATGCTCAGAGCTTGCATAATTAACTTCGAGAGTTCTTGGGAGAGTCACTTACCCTTAATCGAGTTTGCGTATAACCACAGTTACCACTCGAGCATAGGGATGGCACCGTTCGAGGCGTTATATGGAAAACCATGTCGTTCACCACTATATTGGGCCAAAGTCTGAACACTAAACTTCTTGGACCAGATATGGCTCGGGAAACGAGCGAAAAGATCAATATTATCCGAGACAAGATGAAAGCTTCCTAGTGCAGGCAAAAGAGCTATACAGATTAGCATCGGAAGGATTTAGAGTTCAAAGTGGGAGATCATATATTTCTTAAGGTATCCCCAGTTTGAGGTGTGGTCAGATTTCAAAGGAAGAAGGAAAAATTGTCACCTCGTTACATTGGACCTTTCGAGATTCTTGATCAGGTGGGCAAAGTTGCTTATCGACTCACACTGTCACCGAGAATGTCTAGAGTACACAACGTCTTTCACATAAGCATGCTAAGGAAATACATTCTCAGTTCGGCACCAGTGATCAACTTTAGGGACATCGAGGTGAATGACAATGTGTCTTATCACAAGAGGCCAGTATGTGTCTTGGGAAGAGAAACCAAGAAGTTGAGAAACAAGGAGATTCCTTTGGTGAAGGTACAATGGAGCCACCATGACGAGAGAGAAGCGTCTTGGGAGATGGAATCAGAAATACGAGGGAAGTATCCAGAGTTATTTCAGGATTAACTTACTCAGATTTCAGGTCAAAATCTTTTGATAGGTGGTGGAAAGATGTAGCACCTGTATTTTCCTATCTGTACTTCTCCAATTTCTGTATTTATCTTTGTAATAATCTTGATTATATATAATAAGATTTTTTTTCTTATTCTTTCTTGTTCTACATGATATATGTATGCTTGTTTGTTTGTATGAGTTCTTGGGAAAGCTTTGCTATAAAAGCTAACCAGAGTGCTCGAGAATTCGAAGCGCTCGAGCCCCGAGCGCTCGAGCCACACAAGCGCTCAAGCTCTTAAATGGGTGAAATGTCAGGTTTGCCCTTGGGACATATAAGTCTAGATATACCCGTTCATATCTGCATTCCTCCTACATTTTTTATAAACCCAAGAACTGTTCTTTAGAGAGAGAGACCCTCTATCCTATACACACACTCATACAAACACATCCACACACATTTTGCATGCTTAGATTCAACACACACACGTCCATTTCTACTTGCATTCATATACTTGGTTGCTGAGATTTCAAGAGGACAAAGAGATGAAGCATAGGAGCTGATCTCTTCCATGATCAAGCATTAGAGGAAAGGGTTTGAAGCCATTGTTCATAATCTCAAGTTCTTTCTCAACATTACATAAAAAATTTCATCCTCTAAGATTTGTGAGCATCTATTCTCACTTTGCTACCTTTAGAATCTGACTTTTGTAAGTTTATAATCATACATGTTGATTTACTTCAAGATTTATGGTTGCATGGAAGTTTAGTTCATGATCAAATCATATTTCAAGCACATTTTCCAAGTTAATGATCATCCAAACATGGTCTAAGCATGCATGAGCATGGATTATCACTTAGAAACCTTTAGGGACTATTTTTACAATAGTTTGGTAACATACAAGAAGATCAAAGTTAGTTTCATCCATGCATGCGAACTTTAACTTAAAAACTATTTTATGTAGAAACCCGAGTGCTCGCGCTCAATGGGAGCGCTTGAGCTCCGAGCGCTCGAGCTTCCTGAGTGCTCGAGCCTACCAGATTTTGTTATGTTCTATTTTTTTATGTTTCCTGAGATTGTTGTTACATACTTATATGATTACTTTGTTATAGATTTTGCATGTTCACTTGGACACACACACACACGTGCTCTAAATAATTGTTGACTTGTTAATTATGCTTCTATATCGAATTGTAGTATTAGTCTTAAACTTTAATATGAAGACGATCTTCCGCGATGCGACTCTGAGGGTAATGGGAATAATTTATGCATAATAAGATCAAAACTTATAAATAACATTACGTCTCTTCCGTCATGCTATGCACTTTATTCGTTGGTCTTGACTTTGATCTAATCATTCGTTGTGAGTCTTCGGAATATCCTTCATATTATGGGAATCCTGTTGGATGTCGATGTTGGTATCAAATGTCAGTTTGGGGGATTGCTAGATGGATATGGTAAGAATGATGGTTGATGATTACAAGAATGGTACCCGAAAATGAATATCTCTGGGTTGAGTCGACTGTTAAAGCACTTTCACTACGCTCTTCGGCCGTTAAGGCACTATAGTTTACTCACTAAGTGGCCGTTAAGGCACTTTCATATTCATTTGCGTGGATAGGTCATGGACCTAGGATCTCTTGATTGAGTCGGCTATTAAAGCACTGTCACTATGCTCTTCGGTCGTTAAGGCACTGTAGTTTACTCACCAAGCGGCTGTTACAACACGGTTATCCTAAACCAACGGCTTATGCCAGAAATATGGAAGGAAGTAGAGTAGATGAATTTGGGTTTTGGAGAATTGGTTATCGAATGGTCTTTTCGATTGTAAGTATGAAACATCTCAAATTTGGGTTTTCATATCGTGGTCCAGTTTGTCATAATTCTTCATTAACTTATAAGACGTTGACAAGCTGATTAAGGATAATGAACCTAAGTGTTTTCAGAACGATTTCTAACGGTGCTTTGTAAATATTTTTGCTCACTCAGCTTGTATTCAAGCTGATGGCATTTTATGGTGCTGGACCTTCCATGTCCAGTGGTGCCAGGTTTAGCAGGTGAGGCTCAGCCCGGAGGCACCAATAGAAATGGCAGGATTATGGATGAGGGCCACTTTAATGATGGGCACTCGCGAGAGGCCTACTATGGGGACCACTATGGGTTCGCTAGTTGAAGATGGATTGTTCTTAGTCCTCTGTTAGGCTTTAGATTATTGTAATAATTAGTGTTGTTGGATTTCATGACACCGGTTGTCACCAAGCTACTTCTCGTTCAGTTTGTTCCCTTTGGATCTGTAATATAAATGTTATCTTAAGACTGTCAATGTTTAATATTATTATGTTGTGTTTGAATCAAATACATTCCCAATATTATTATATTTCTTGTTAGTATTCTGTTAAGGACAATCAAGAGCATTACCTACTAGTCGCGCTTCCACGGGTCCAAAGCCAGGAATTTTTTTTTTCCTAGTTTGCCACTCTGGGGCGTGATAAACCAAAACTAACGTCCAAGTACAAATGCACATTTCAAAATTTTACTACAAAAATCTTTAAGACAAAAGTTGATCTAGATTTTCTTAACACTTTCTCATTTCCCAATCATACTTGGGCCTTAAATCGCTACCGGTCTTTCAAAGACAATTGTTGAATCCATAAAAAATTATAAACTCAAAGGTACCAATGAGTGTAAAACACTCAATCGTAACGTCCTTAGTTTTTCTTCAATTTGATTCTCAAATACTCACAGGTTTCATTACTCGAAGGTTTCTAAAACTATAAGTCAACTTCCAATCATCTCATAATTCTATCTAACTCTCCAGGAGTTTTAGGGCACTTTCATCTGTAATTTCTCATTGTACTTATCTTCATGATCATCCTCCAAAACTTACCATTATCCCTTTAATCTTATTCATGAAATCCTCAAATTTCTAAAAATCTTACCCTACCAAATGTAAAAATTGCTTACTCAATTACTATATCTGATTCGAGGTGAAAAGTGCATATTCATTGTGTATTACATGGTCCTTCATGCATACTTTTATCCCCAAAGTCCCTACAATTCTAATAACAATGTTCTTTTTATTGTGTTAATGCTAAAATATTTGTTTATGCATTGTTTTATAGGTATTAGAATGTAAATCAATGAAGTGGAGCTAAAGAAAGTGATTCTGGTGAAGAGAACAACAGAAGTAGCTGAGAAAATGCCAATTTTGACAATGAAGACTTAGATTTGGAATATTTTTCCTAAGATATGAAATGTAGATATTTGAGTTACGGTCGTGTGGCCACAAATGGGAGGTCAATCCGTGATCCGAGTGAAAAGTTATGGCCATTCTCCCATCGGTGTGCAGAGCTGTCAAAATCAGAGGAGTTCAAGCCCTTGAGCAGAGTTCAATCGATTGAGAGTTCGATCGATCGAACTAAGCTCGATCGATCAAACTTTATTTTCATCCAAAAGTTGCGTAAACTCTGCAGGAACCCTATATATAAGTCGTTTTGACACCAGACGAAGGGAGGACGCTCCAGAACGCAGAAAATAGCAGTTTAGGGTAGTTTTAGGGTTAGATTAGGAGTAGATCAGATTAGATTCATGATATCCTTCATCTTTTCCATTGATTTATTGAAGATTATTGAAGATTAAAATTTAGTTCAAGATTATTACAAGGTTATTACAGATTATTTCCAGGTTTTTCTGTCCCTTTATCGTATTTGATTGTTTATTTTTATAGTTGTTATGATTGTTTGGTTTTACTGTTTCTGCACTAGTTTTATTATGTTCCGTAGTTTAGACGTTGAAAATATGTGATGAAATATTGATTTTTAGCCTCTGCCATGTATGATATAGAAAACCTGGGCTCGCTTGATCAATCGAAGGTATTTCGATCGATCAAACCACAGCCATAGTCAAGCGATCGAAGACATTTCGATCGATTGAAGGATGATGATGTCCGATCAATCGAGAGCGCTTCGATCGATCGAACATGTTAATTCCTGAGATGATTCTTTTAAGTATTCCATGACTTTCTATTTTAGAAATTTGTCATCAAATTGTCCCTATAAGCTTAGTTTGTCACAATTATTTTTAGAACTTAAAGCATTAAGGCTATTTTCTTCAATGACTTTTGAAAACCACTTTGAATGCTAACACCATTTAAAGTGCAAGTATTAACCATCGTTTTAAACCGTATTCCAATTATTTTAAATCTACTATGATGATGTAGTCCCGGTCATGAAAGGGCTATTGATTCTATATCTTTAGAAAAATACGGAATACTGAAGAAGAATGAACTCCATAGAACATTAATGAGTATGCATGGTAGATGGTTAGGATCAATGTGGATTCACGTATTTCAAACACTTTTAATTTATCTATTTAACTAGTATGCATGGTAGATAGTTATGTTTCTTTATACTTTAGTTTATTATTTAGTTTAATTTAATTGATTAGGATTCGTTAGAACATCCACCTGTATATTCATCTTTTTCCTTTTCCTTAGGTTATAACTTAGTAGACATTCTCCCTATTCCTTCCCTGTGGGATCGACCTAGACTTCCAGTACTCTATTACTTGCACGATCACCTTCACTTGGGTGTTGCACAAGAGCGCACAACTTTTTAGTCGTGTCAAATTTTTGGCGCTATTGACGGGGAAGGCAACTAGGTTAGGATTTTACTAAATTATTTCCAACTTTTTTTCTTACTTTTCAAAAAAAAAAATTGGACTTTTTCTCTCACAAGTACAAAAAAAATATATAAATAAAATTCCTATTGTTTAAAAATTTGGATAAACATGTCTTATCCATATTACCTCCATACAACACAAGCACCAATAATAGGTACACACTTGAAAATCAAAGTAGTTATCCCCCGAGTTGGCAAGCACCCACATATGACGTAGATTATCAACCCGAGTGCTACCAACCACCACAATGGGAAAACAATAGTGGTAGTGACACGAGAATTTTCTTGTGCGCTCTTGTGCAATACCCAAGTGTAGGTAGACGTGCAAGTAATATCTGGTAAGACCAGGTCGATCCCACAGGGAAGGTGTTGACCTATTAAATTAGACTATCCTCGAAAAGAAAACAAAATAAAATAAATAAATTTGAACGATGGTGCAGAACACAAAGTTCCACAAACTAGGATTACTACTAAAAATAATTAAAATTAACTAAACAATCTAACTAGCTAATTAAACAGTACTTTGAATTAAGACGTTTAACTTTAAAAAGAAAGCGTTGGGATTACACGAATCCGCAGTAACCTAGCCATCTACCATGCATTTGCCTTGAAGCCCAATGGAGCATATTACCTACAGTTTTCCGTATTCCTCTAAAAATAAAGAATCCATGGCCCTTTCATGACCGGGACCATATCATCACAGTTAAATTGAAATACACAAAAGCGGTTTAATTCAATAGTTAAGACTCGCATCCTCAATGGTGTTAGCATTGAAGATGGTTTGCAAAATGTATTGAAAGAAAATGCCTTAGGGCCTTAGTTTTAAAACTGTTTTGACAGACTGAGCATTTATTTGGGACAGAATGATAACACATCTTAAAAGAAAAGGTCCTGGAATACTGCAGGGAACATCCTCAAGAATCAGGGAGTTCGATCGATCGACGCGCCTTCGATCGATCGAAGACCTTCATCCCTCAATCGATCGAACTGACTTCGATCGCTTGACTGTCTCTGGTTCGATCGATCGAACTAACTTCGATCGATCGAACACAGCGATTATTCTGCTGCATGGCAGAGGCTGGAGATCACTGTTTCATCGTGTTCTCCCAACCTGGGACTACTCAGACATCGTCTGGAGTGTCGAGGATTGATTTTTAACGTGAGAAAACATTAATACCTTGTTTGATTGTGAGTTATTCATGAAAACTATAAAATCTATGGTTTTATCAATATTTAGCATGCAACACTGTAAAGTGAGCAATCTAACTACGTCTAACACGTGCAGAATATGAATAAGCAATAAATATGTAACCTGGAATGAAAGATACTTGTATAAACTTCAAGAAATCCAATCCACAATATGAAAAACCTACAAAAAACCAAACAAACTCTCTATCTCTCCTTCTAAACTGCTAAAATGTAAAAGTGGGCGTCGTTATGGACGTGTGCAAAACGCATATATATATAGAAAACCTAATGCACTAGGGTTAAAACCCGCATTCTGCTGCGCACGCAAATGTTACTGGAAATACCCCGTTCGATCGATCGAACTACTTTCGATCGATTGAACCCTTGATCTTCAAGCGCTTCTACTCTGTTCGAGCGATCGAACTCTCGATCGATCGAACCTTCTACAATCGATCGAACTTCACTTTTCAGCTTTGACTTCTTTTGTTTGCATTCCAGCATTCCATTTATTCTGATGTTCATCTGTTTAGTCCGCACAGCAGTGATCTGCATAAACAACAGCTAAAACAATACAACTTATCATAGATTAATCATACTGTATAAAAATTAGCCTTGTAATGCAAATTGCGGATAACACGGGAAGTTGTGATAAAAACTACTACAATTCTTCCTTTTAGCGCGGTTGTATTTTACAAATACCCCCGCTTTGCACAACCCCCAACTAGCTTATTGCTAGTCCCTAGCGATAAAGCGAAAATAAAACTAAAACAAAAACTCCTAAACTAATACTACCATGACTAAGAAACAAAGAAAAACTAAAAACAATCTAAACTAAGATAGAGAGAAAAATCCTAACTCACTTTCGCAGGAATCGCGGTTGCATTTAGCGAATGCAACAAGCCGTTAAACCCCTAGGTTCCCCCTAGTGGACGAGTGTTGTCTCGTGAGGGTTTGCAGTGAATATACCCACAAAATTCCAATTTTAAGCTCAAGAAAGATTTAGAATAACTTGTAGAATTTCCCCTTCCATTAAACTGTTAATTCAACTCTACAAGAATATAATATCCTCTATCAACCCATGAAAGAGATCCACATGCTCTCCTATATTACCAAGTAAAATATACAAATGTATTACCATCATGCACCCGTGTGTGTGTGGAATTAACAACCATGCGTCCAACCCTTATTAAGAGTTATCTAGATTATTGTACTTTGGAAACTTGCAGTTTTAGCTCAATTCTCACATTGGTCACACTAAAAAAGAACGTCTCTCAGAAACTTGCTTTACAATGATCGCACATAGTATGAAAGCTTTGATACGGATGATATTCTAAGTGCTAATGCTTTCATACTTGACTCAATGAAAAACGGACATTTAAGAGTGTATAGTCTCATGAATGGAATACTACTTACTAGAGGAGCGAAATACCGTGGATAACTCAACTCACACTTTCATGTTCAAATCAATTGTTGAGAATCTTCAAGACTTTGAATTATGGCTTTTATTTAGTAGGCGGGGGTGTTGTAGAGAAGAGTATGCTTTTTAGTATGTGATGGAATTTCAACTTCTCTCTTTATTCTTTATTCTTTTCCCCACCCAATCTCCCATTCATTTCATATACTTTTTTTTTTTTTTTTTTTTTTTTTTTTTTACTCCTTCATTCATCATCATTTTTTTTTTTTTTTTTTTTTTTTTTTTTTTTTTTTTAACCTGAAATATCCCACAACAACTTCCTTCCATTTCACATACTTTGATGACTCATTCTCAATAAATTTATCAAACGGTTCAATGAGGTCAAGGTATAGATCAAGGATTTAGATTCTTGTGATTTCATTAGAAATATTTATTTGAGGTGGGATCAAGGGTGAAACGATTCAAAGAATGTAGGTGAGCTATATTAGGTAACGGAATGGGTAAACGATGGCTTGAATCATTTCCTCAACTTTCAATTTTTAGCATTTAAGCGTTCATCGAGTTTAATTGGTAAATCCTGAACGTTCTCCTCTAACAAACAGTCAAAACTTTTTTAAAAAAAAAACTGAGACTTAACAACGAATTTACCAAGTATATGCAAGAAAAATCATTCGACAATGTATGAGAATCCCCTCAGAAATGAAGATTGGCTCAAAAGCTCACAAAGGGTTATTAGCTTCCACTACTTGTTCTTTTCGTACAATATTCATTTTAACTCGATTTTCAAGTTTTCTTCATGGCTGCCAATTAGTGCACAAAAGTGTTGGGTACATAATAGCTTAACAGATGCAATTCATTTCAATGATACAGAAAAACACGTGGATTTAATCCATAACAAGATAAGAATACTATAGATGTGTCATTGTCTAATTAACAAGCAGGAAAGGTTATTCAGAGTTATTCTATCAATATGATTCAATAAAAATTTTCAAAATTTTAACAGACTGTGTTCTCATTAAATTTCAAAACATTACCAAGTGCAAAACCTGATCATTATGGGTGTATACCTATCTATTATCTCCTACCCCCAACTGAAAACAACAAAGTCCCCAGAAGTTGATTTTCAATAAATAAAATAGATGGGTATCACCTGTATGGAGCAAATTTATGATCGCAAGCGAGCAACCTAGCATAGAAAAGTAGAACACAATCTCCAAAACAGACAGGATCAATAGATAACAATAATACGATAAAACCATGATCCAATCAATCTAAACCACTGGAATATGAACAGAATAAAATAAAATACAAGCAGTGATAAATACTGTCCATACAATACCAACTAACCAGATAATACAACCACAACCACCACATATACAACCAACCAAAAATATAACAAGAATCAGTACACTACTAACCAAAAATACATAAAAACCACCTCCCCAACTAAGACTAATCGACCCCAGACGGCGTATCATCTGCTACATCAGAAGGGATGTCGATGGGAGCAGGCGGCAAGACGGTAGTAGTAGGAGCAGTAGTGGGTGGCTCGGTAGCAGTAGCAACATGAGATGGATCAGCAGCAGTCTGAGCAGATGGGGTGGCTGTGGGATGGTGAGCAGAGTGAACGGCCTGATCAACCCCGATCTGAATCAAAATGGACTCCAGCAAAGTCTGTATATGATCCATCCGGCCCTCGAGTCTAATCCTGGCCTCTCTCTCCTCCAATAATAACTCGCGAACTGTCGGGAGAGGCACAGAAGAAGAAGACTCTCCCTGGGCACGAGACTGCGACCGCTGTCGCAGCTCAAACTGCTGAACCGCAGCAACTGGATCATCCTCATCATCCGAATCAAGCTCCTCCACCTCGGTGGGTGTCCCTGAAGCTCCGGCCTCCGTGTCTGTACCGCCACGCCTCTTCTTCCTCCCCCTCACCCTCGCTGTCCCTTTCCCCTTGCGCTTCCTCTTCTGGGCGTCGGAGCGGCGAGCAGCCGCCTCGCTAAATCGGCGGGGAGAAGGACGGATATCATCTCCAGCGAGCTCGAGGAATCCGGCATCGGCCATGACCCTCTGAATAGCCCAAGCACCCTTCAGGTGCTTCCTGGACGAGATATAACGGGTGGGGTGGACCATAAAGTCAATGTATAGGCGTGGTATACAAACAGGCTGGCCCGTCCCCACGGCATATAAGACTCGCGCATACCAAGCCGCGATCTTCTCTCTATAGGACGTCACTAAGAGGCAATTGCTGAGGACCAAATGAAGCATGTGGTAGTCGTCAGTAAGAAAGTGGTCCTCGATCAAAGCATCGCCATCCCAAGACGGAACAGCGCCTCCAGTGAGCTCTCTGATAATAGCAGAAGGTGGGGTCACTGGTGCATCAGGCCGGTGGGGGCAAACATAATCAGGTACCTCTGGTACCCCCAACGCAGCGGAAACGGTGGCGGGACTGATGATGAATGAGCGACTCCGAAAGAAGGCATGGTAGGTGAATGGTGTAAACGGGTCGCTGATCATAGTCGCACACGCACCTCTAATCCAGGATAGGTTGACCCTCTTGGCCAACGACAGGAGATCGAACCAGTGAGGCATAGAGCGGATGCGTGTAAGGAACCACGGGCTCTCAGTCCAGATGTGCTCAATAGGGCGCTCAATCATAACCATCCTCGTCTGAAAGTACCGCTCGAACCAAACCCTATCCTCGTTATTCCGGAACCCGTGAGCGGGTACCGGATCTGGTATAGTACGGTCGAGGGGCTTGGACTTATGATAGCCCGTCACTGGATTCATCTGGCAGTCCTGAAAATAAGACCACACAAGATATAGATAAGAATAGGGAGAAAAAGAAACAAAAACAAACACTGCTGGAGTTCGATCGATTGAACTGGGTTTGATCGATCGAACTGGAGTAGACTTCGATCGCTTGAACATTGTTCGATCGATCGAACATCTCCCCTTCGATCGCTCGAAACCAGTTCGAGCGATCGAACACAGCGGTGTTCAGCAATCGCAGAAACGAAAAGAAAACCTAAGTTACGCTAATCAAAAGACAATCCTAAGACCAAGGGGACACCCCCTTGGGATTTTCTAAGACGAACATAGAGGAAAAGGAAACTACAAATGAGTGGGGCCTACCTCGGGTAAGAACCTGCAGTGGGGATGGAAGTGATGATGAGATGACGATGAGGATGATCAAAGGATTGATCAGGGCTCCCCTTTTGGATGCCAGAGACGAAGATTTTCCGAGTCGCCCTGTCTTCGAGCGATTGAGAGTTAGAGTGAGGGAAATGAAGAGATGTCCTGAAGACGCCTCGTTTAAATGGTTCGTTCGATCGATCGAACTGTGTTCGATCGATCGAACACAAATCCCTCAATCGATTGAACATAATCTACAAGCGCTTGAACATTCAGGTTTCGATCGATCGAACTGGGTTCGATCGATCGAACACAAAAATTCCAGAATTCAATGGGATATGAACCACATCACCCCCAACTAACAAAAACAAATCTGGACATGCAGATAGACTGAAAGAACAGTTGAAGAACAAGCATGTAGTACAGAAATTTATCCCCAGAATAGAAAATTGCAATTTATATCAAAATAAACTTTTATCATTGCATCCAAATTGCAACATTATCATCCCCAACTGTGGTTAAAACCTTAAAAACCAAAAATAAAAACTAAAACTAAAACCAAAAACATTTTGTCAAGGATTACACTCCAGTTGCTAAACAAGAATTGAAATTGAACAGAAACAACTGAAATGTAGCACTAGTCTTCGAGTATAAAGATTTCCTCTTCCACGATCTCTTCATAATCCGCCGAATCTTCAGAAGTGAAGTCCAAACTCGATGATTCCCTTTCCCAGAACAATCGAAAAGCAACGAGGACATCATCAAACAAGTCTGGAGTCTCCAAGGAATTGAAAGCCCATGCAAGAGGTGATCCGGATGGAGACAAGGATAACGGAGTGTGATTGCGCAACGGACTGTCCTCTCGCGGCGGAGTGAGTGGGGGCCTTATGTAGGGCCCAAGACCATGAATCAGTTGATGTGGAAGGAATACCGGGATGCCATTTAGGAACATAGTGACAATCCTGGACAAAAGACAACAAACTGAAATTAAAACACCAGAACACAAGAAACACGAATTAAAACAAAAAGAAAAACAAACAAAAGAAACAAACAAATACAAAGAAATGAGACAAGTTCCAACCTCACTATTGGCATTAGTTCCCAAAATGCACTGGCTGGTAAGGGGCATTGGAGCCTGAATAGCAAGTAGCTCAAGTGCACGTAGCGGTATGGGACCAACTCAAGCACGAGGAAATCGTCCACGAAAACAAAGATGGCATTGTGGCGATCTGGGACGACATCCTGAAGGTCATGATCCTCCCATGGCTCCCACATGTCATCGTTTTCCCACTGCGCCATGAGTGCATCATCCACCATGCGTCCCATGTACAGGTCTTCTTCCTCATCCACCTCTTCGTAATCCTGAAATCCCATATTTTCGTATGGATTGATGTCTAGGAGAGCTGGTGGATATGGAATGTACCCTTGAGTAGCATCAATAAGAGAATGAGCTTCAGGATCTTGATGAAACAAGGGGCAGGGTATGAGTTCACCCTCAGTCCAGGTGCCACAGCGACATTCTGAATCAGCCCAAGAACCGACAGAATGAACATCATCCCCTCGCATCTACGCACCTGCAACAGAGTGGTTTAAGGAATAATGGATTAGAACTAAATCACAAACACGAAATAAAGAACGAAAACCAAAAAGAAACAAAAGAGAGAAAAACTAAAATGCAAGGAAAGAAGAAAAAATACAACAACAATTTGGAATTCCACTTCGGATTTTTTTTTAAGCGTGAGAATAGCTGGGCTCATCCAGCTGGATGTGCTCAACTTCAGAGTGGAAATTCTCCAAGAACGGCTTCAATCTTTGGCCATTGACCTTGAAACAATCATCGTTCTTGGGATTAACAATCTCAACCGCCCCATGTGGAAAAACAGTTTTTACGATGAACGGGCCTGTCCACCGGGAACGGAGTTTTCCTGGGAAAAGATGGAGGCGAGAATCATACAGCAACACTTTCTGCCCCGGCTCAAATGATTTACGAAAAATCGTACGATCGTGTCGAGCCTTCAACTTTTCCTTATGCAACTTTGCAGAGTCATACGCGTCTCGTCGTATTTCCTCTAGCTCTGCAAGTTGGAGCTTGCGTAGCTGACCTCCCTCTTGAATATCAAAGTTCAATGAGCGTGTCGCCCAATAAGCTTTATGTTCAATTTCAACAGGAAGGTGGCAAGCTTTCCCGTAAACTAGTCTATACGGGGACATACCAAGATTTATCTTATAGGCAGTACGGTATGCCCATAGCGCGTCAGTCAATTTGTATGTCCAGTCTTTTCTATTGGAACTAATCGTCTTCTCGAGAATATGCTTGATTTCTCGATTAGCCAATTCTGCTTGCCCATTTGACTGTGGATGATAAGCAAGAGCGATTTTATGATGGACCCCGTATTTCTTGAGAAGTGACTCCAAGGGCTTATTGCAGAAATGCTTGCCTTGGTCACTTAATAAAGCTTTCGGAGTACCAAAACGAGACAAAATATGCTCTCTTAGAAATGACATGACCGTTCTGTGGTCATTTCGTCTCGTTGGTATCGCTTCTACCCATTTCGATACATACTCCACAGCAAGGAGTATGTACTCACAGTTATTTGACTTGGGAAATGGGCCCATAAAATCTATGCCCCAACAATCGAATATCTCAATTGTGATGATAGGGGTTAAAGGCATAGAATTCCTTTTAGAAATGGTTCCAAGCTTTTGACAGCGTTGGCATGTCTTGCAAAAGGAATAAGCATCTTTGAAGACTGTGGGCCAGTAAAAACCGCTTTGCAACACTTTTTGTGCGGTCTTCTGTGACGCAAAATGGCCACCGCATGCCTCAGAATGGCATGACGCTAATATTACGGTTATATCCTCGTTAGGGACGCAACGCCTGATGACCTGATCAGCACAGTACTTAAAAAGGTATGGGTCAT
This sequence comes from Hydrangea macrophylla, assembly GCA_033977485.1. Lineage (NCBI taxonomy): Eukaryota > Viridiplantae > Streptophyta > Magnoliopsida > Cornales > Hydrangeaceae > Hydrangea > Hydrangea macrophylla. The sequence continues at coordinate 354,663 of CM066988.1, read as the reverse complement.
CAAAGAAGAAATGGCGCGCGAACGAGAGGAACCGTTTCCTATCTTGATTCGACCAATGAGTCGGTGTCTCACCTGTGACAAGGTAGTTTACCACATCAGCATACCAAGGCAGACTACTTACTGCCAGTAGCTGTTCATCTGGGAACTCATCTTTAATGGATTGGGATTCAGTGTTATCGGTAAAAGTCAACCGGGATAAATGATCCGCAACCACATTCTCTACTCCTTTCTTGTCCTTGATTGTTAAATCAAACTCTTGGAGTAAGAGTATCCAGCGAATAAGCCGTTGTTTAGCGTCTTTCTTTGACAGAAGATACTTGAGGGCCGAATGATCTGTAAAACAGACGATTGGCGACCCTATCAGGTAAGACCTAAACTTGTCCAGAGCGAATACTACGGCCAGCAGCTCCTTTTCAGTAGTAGTGTAATTCATCTGAGCTTCATTTAAAGTTCGGCTGGCGTAGTATATCACATGCGGCTTATTGTCCTTCCTCTGGCCTAGGACTGCGCCAATGGCATAATCACTAGCATCGCACATTAATTCAAAAGGCAAACTCCAGTCGGGTGCCTGTATTATAGGTGCGGAGGTGAGGAGATCTTTTAGATCCTCAAAGGACTTTTGGCAACTCTCTGACCACTCGAAAGGTGCATCTTTGACAAGAAGTTGACAAAGAGGTCGAGAGATTGCACTGAAATTCTGGATAAATCGACGATAAAAACCTGCATGCCCCAAAAATGAACGAATGTCTCGCACTGTACGGGGGACAGGTAGATTTGAGATTATGTCGATCTTAGCCTTATCCACTTGGATTCCTTCATCGGATATTATGTGGCCTAGAACTATACCCTTGGTCACCATAAAGTGACACTTCTCCCAATTCAAGACTAGGTGTTTGTCCTCACACCTCATTAAAACCTGTTCGAGATTGCTGAGGCAATCCTCGAAGCTATGGCCGAATACTGAAAAGTCATCCATGAAAACTTCAAGGATGTTTTCGACCATGTCACTAAAGATGCTTAGCATGCACCGCTGAAAGGTAGCCGGTGCATTACATAAGCCAAATGGCATTCGTCGGTAGGCGAAAGTACCGAATGGACACGTGAACGTAGTTTTCTCCTGATCTTCAGGAGCAATCTCAATTTGATTATATCCACTGTATCCATCCAAGAAGCAGTAATATTTGTGACCCGCCACACGTTCTAGCATTTGATCCATGAATGGCAAAGGAAAATGGTCCTTTCGGGTCACAGTATTTAACTTCCTGTAGTCAATGCACATCCTCCATCCAGTGGGGACACGTGTCGGTACTAATTCACCCTCTTTATTTGGGATGACCGTTATGCCTGCTTTCTTTGGCACTACTTGGGTAGGACTAACCCAAGGACTATCAGATATTGGATATATCATCCCAACATCAAGTAGTTTAAGCACTTCCTTTTTAACCACTTCTTGCATGTTGGGATTCAGACGCCTTTGCATTTGCCTTGAAGGTTTGGCGTCTTCCTCCAGATATATCTTGTGTGTGCATATGGATGGGCTTATGCCTTTGAGGTCAGCAATTGTCCATCCCATAGCATCTTTATGCTTTTTCAGCATTTCCACTAGCTTACTTTCCTGTTCATGAGTTAAAGCAGATGAAATGATTACAGGATAAGTTTTTCCAGTCCCTAGGAATGCATATTTCAGCTCTTTTGGAAGCTCCTTCAATTCTAATTCCGGGAACTGGAAACTAGAGGGCATTATCAACTTGGTTTTAGGAGGCAGTTGTTCATATGGTGTTACCCACATGCAATCGGCTCTATCCTCCTCTATCGTATCCATCATAAGACACGTCTGATTCAGGTCAGCATCCAATGGAGTTGACTCTTCAGGCTGATAGATATCGCCAAATTGAGTCATCACAACTTCCAAAGGATCTTTGTAGTCGACCACGTCAACTTCGTCTTCAATGACCGTGTCTATATAATGGATTTCCTCCTCATCATCGTATTCTTCAGGTCGGGGATTAGAAAAGATCTTGACATTCAATGTCATGTTCCCGAATACGATTGTCATGATACCACTTCTAATCTTGATTGTGGCATCAATGGTGTTGAGGAACGGCCGTCCAAATATAACCGGGATATGTGCACCAGGATTAGACACAGGTTCTGTGTCCAATATCACAAACTCAACCGGAAAGACAAAAGCGTCTATTTGGACCAGGACGTCCTCTAATACCCCTCTAGGGTACTTCACAGATCTGTCTGCCAATTGCAAAGCAACTCGAGTGGGTTTGAGTTCACCCAACCCTAGCTGTTTATAGACTGAATATGGCAGCAGGTTCACGCTTGCTCCTAAATCGAGGAGTGCGTTGTCTATCTTTTGATTCCCAATTCTGCATGAGACAGTAGGTGTACCGGGATCTTTGAGTTTTGGAGGCAACTCATTTTGAATGATCGCGCTTGCTTGGCACGCGACATAAGCATGTTTCTTCACGCTTTGCCTCCTCTTGACCGTGCATAGATCCTTGAGATACTTAGCATAGGCCGGCACTTGCTTGATAGCATCTAGGAGTGGAAGGTTAATCTTAACTTGCTTAAACAATTCCAAAAACTCCTGATTCTTTGTCTCATTCTTGGGTTTCTTCAATCGTTGAGGATAAGGTGCAGGAAAGGGGCATTTTGGTGGTTCTTCCTTAACAGATTCCTTTCCAGGCCTTCGCTCAACTTCTTCTTCTACTCTAGGAGCTTCAGTGTTTGCCTTTATTGGTTCGTCATTAGTAGACGGCTCCTCCTCTCGAGTAGATGGTAGCTCAACTTCCTCATCCAACACTTCCTCCTCTTTGTACACTTCGGGAGTGGACAGAGGTATGCCTTTCTCTATGATCTTTCCACTTCTCAGTGTGGTCACAGCTTTAGCATGTTCTTGATTGCTAGGACCATTGTTATGTCCCTTGGGGTTCTGAAGTGGTTGGGCAGGGAATGTTCCTCCTGAGCTCTCTTGCCGTGCATCTATCCTCTCTAACGTGGCAGACATTTTACTCATCATTTGGATGAGTTGCTGCGTTAGATTGGCATTAGCAAGTGGCTCCTCTTCTTGTACCTTCTTGTGCGGGGGCACATAGGCATTGGTTTGTGGTGCATTGGAGGGTTGAGCTTGATTGTAATTATTAGTTCTGTTTTGATTGTAATGCTGGGACGACCTATTGTTTTGCCCTTGATATTGATTGTTATTGTAGGGCTGCTGTTGATATTGATTTTGGGGCCCATCATTATTTCTCCAATCAAAACCGGGGTGATTCCATCTATTATTACTTTGAAAATTATTGTTGGAATTCCCCGCCCCTCGAAAACCTTGCATGGCATTCATCTCTACAGGGGCTTGCTCTTGAAAATATGGCACATTAAGACAATATTGAGTTGTATGTCCCAACATGTTGCATGTGCCACATGGTTCTTCAGGCATGACTTGCCTAGAACTCTCTCCTTTCATGCTTAACTCCTCTACCTTTTTTGCTAGCTCTGCATACTTAGTCATGAGGCGATCTTCATTGGTTAGCTGGTATAGGCTTTTCTCTTCTACACAGGATATCTGTGAGCGTGAGATATTGTCAGAATTTGACCATTCATGAGCGTATTCAGCTAACCATTCGAAATGGGCTTCGGCCTCTTCAGTGTTTTTTCGCAGAAATGGTCCAGAGCTCATTGTTTCCACCAACTTTTTTGTTTCACCATTCAATCCCTGATAAAAGAAGCTGATAGTTCACCATTTCTCAAACCCATGGTGTGGGCATGAGAGAAGCAAATCTTTGAAACGCTCCCACGCTTGTGTGAAGGTTTCATTGCTCTTTTGTTTATAGGAATTAATTTGACGCTGAAGATCTGTGGTCATGCGAGTGGGATAGAATTTCTTCAGAAACGCGGTGCTCATCGCATGCCAGGTGAAAATTGAATTCGGCTTTAGGGAGTGGAGCCACGCCTTCGCTTTATCTTTCAAAGTGAAGGGGAATAGCATTAAATGCGTCACCTCCCTAGGACAATTTTGTGAGAATGTTTTGCAAACATCCTCGAAATCGGTGACATGTAAATACGCCTTCTCACTTTCCATCCCATGAAAAGTGGGAAGCAATTGAATCATCCCATTGCGAAACTGAAATTCGCCATTATGCGGTGGGATTTGAATGCAAGAGGGCGTAGGTGCATGTTCTGGTTGCATAAGATCGCAAAGAGGACGGAGTGCCTCATCAATTGGTACCACAACATTGTCACCATTCTCACTCTGATGATCATCCATTGATGCAGTTGGAGTGGCTATTGGGTTGATGGAGCTATCAGAGTCAGACAGGTAGAAAGGGTTTCCAAAAATTCCTTCAATAGAATTATTGGACATGAACTGGGAGAGTTCCTAGGGTGAGAACTTACCTAAAGAACTGAAAAGAAAAGAAAAGAAAAATAGAAAGAGATGAAGAGAGACTGAGGTAATCTAAGGAATTGATCGTCGCCTTCCCCGGCAACGGCGCCAAAAACTTGACACGAGAATTTTCTTGTGCGCTCTTGTGCAATACCCAAGTGTAGGTAGACGTGCAAGTAATATCTGGTAAGACCAGGTCGATCCCACAGGGAAGGTGTTGACCTATTAAATTAGACTATCCTCTAAAAGAAAACAAAATAAAATAAATAAATTTGAACGATGGTGCAGAACACAAAGTTCCACAAACTAGGATTACTACTAAAAATAATTAAAATTAACTAAACAATCTAACTAGCTAATTAAACAGTACTTTGAATTAAGACGTTTAACTTTAAAAAGAAAGCGTTGGGATTACACGAATCCGCAGTAACCTAGCCATCTACCATGCATTTGCCTTGAAGCCCAATGGAGCATATTACCTACAGTTTTCCGTATTTTTCTAAAAATAAAGAATCCATGGCCCTTTCATGACCGGGACCATATCATCACAGTTAAATTGAAATACACAAAAGCGGTTTAATTCTATAGTTAAGACTCGCATCCTCAATGGTGTTAGCATTGAAGATGGTTTGCAAAATGTATTGAAAGAAAATGCCTTAGGGCCTTAGTTTTAAAACTGTTTTGACAGACTGAGCATTTATTTGGGACAGAATGATAACACATCTTAAAAGAAAAGGTCCTGGAATACTGCAGGGAACATCCTCAAGAATCAGGGAGTTCGATCGATCGACGCGCCTTCGATCGATCGAAGACCTTCATCCCTCAATCGATCGAACTGACTTCGATCGCTTGACTGTCTCTGGTTCGATCGATCGAACTAACTTCGATCGATCGAACACAGCGATTATTTTGCTGCATGGCAGAGGCTGGAGATCACTGTTTCATCGTGTTCTCCCAACCTGGGACTACTCAGACATCGTCTGGAGTGTCGAGGATTGATTTTTAACGTGAGAAAACATTAATACCTTGTTTGATTGTGAGTTATTCATGAAAACTATAAAATCTATGGTTTTATCAATATTTAGCATGCAACACTGTAAACTGAGCAATCTAACTACGTCTAACACGTGCAGAATATGAATAAGCAATAAATATGTGACCTGGAATGAAAGATACTTGTATAAACTTCAAGAAATCCAATCCACAATATGAAAAACCTACAAAAAACCAAACAAACTCTCTATCTCTCCTTCTAAACTGCTAAAATGTAAAAGTGGGCGTCGTTATGGACGTGTGCAAAACGCATATATATATAGAAAACCTAATGCACTAGGGTTAAAACCCGCATTCTGCTGCGCACGCAAATGTTACTGGAAATACCCCGTTCGATCGATCGAACTACTTTCGATCGATCGAACCCTTGATCTTCAAGCGCTTCTACTCTGTTCGAGCGATCGAACTCTCGATCGATCGAACCTTCTACAATCGATCGAACTTCACTTTTCAGCTTTGACTTCTTTTGTTTGCATTCCAGCATTCCATTTATTCTGATGTTCATCTGTTTAGTCCGCACAGCAGTGATCTGCATAAACAACAGCTAAAACAATACAACTTATCATAGATTAATCATACTGTATAAAAATTAGCCTTGTAATGCAAATTGCGGATAACACGGGAAGTTGTGATAAAAACTACTACAATTCTTCCTTTTAGCGCGGTTGTATTTTACAAATACCCCCGCTTTGCAGGTAGTCCCCCAAATTATCAAATGCAACAAGAACGTCCACATGGAGAGTTTTATCAACCGCAATGGGGCTATAACAAAATAATAATATAGGATATAGTAGTAGTTCCCATGATTACCAAACGTACCAAGACTTTCCCTTTGGCGAGTCTTGTCCACAAACTCAATGGGAAGGGGACTATTATCAACAACAATGGGACGAAACTTCATATAGTAATAATGAGGAGAATAACCAAGTTAAGGATAATGGTATGTTGAAATTGCTACTGAGTGAAATGAAAAGGCTAGATAGTGCACTAGATAAATTAGAAACTAGATATCAACAAGCATATGCTAGCCAACCTTTAGAAGACTATACCAGTCCTTCAACATTACAACCTAAATTTCAAGACACTAACAATAGAATGGAATTAGAGGGCAATGACGGGTTTATACCGAATGAGGTTAACAACTCATTCAAGAAAGTGATAACCCAACAAGAACTCCAAAACCAAACCATTAAGCATGAAGTTGTAGAACCATCTTCTCCTCAATACACAACCCCAGACATCAACTCCTTCACTGCCTGGATAAAGTTGCACAATTCCTTTGTCCAGAGCACCTCAATAGATGATATATATATAGTGAGGAGAGTTACACGGATGAGAAAGAGGTTTTTACAGATAATGAGAGTTTAGGTGACTACACGCAATTAGGAAAGGATGAGTCCCCTGTTGACTCTACCCCTACCTTTGATAGTGACCCTAGGGAGGACGTAATTGAAAAAATCTAAATCCTGTTTAGATTCATGTGATATTCATGAACCCTCACCTCTTTCGGTCGAAGAGGTGGTGTCACCAAGTTGCCCATCACCTATCCTTGCTATCAATCAAATCTTTCATCCCGAGCTCAAAAATCATATGTACCTTACTCTTGAACAAAAAGAATGTGTTGTGGAAGAGGATGGTAAGGATTCTAGAACATGTTCTTCACAGAATTTTAACTTTCAAAATTCTTTGAGAGAAGACTTGAAAAATATTGGGCCCACATTAGATGATTTTAAACTTCAACAAGAAGCTAGTAATCTTATAGACTGCTTAATCTTCTTGAGTAATAACGATATTGAGGCTCAAATAGATAGCTTTATCCAAATCTAGTCCAAAACTACTTACATAGAATAGAAATTACATTCCTATGATCATATCTCCATAGATTCTGTTCTAGAACAAGAGGAGGGTAATAAAGCTAAATTAGAATATTACTTAGACCCTGCCCCTTTTATCGAACCTTGGCCACCTCCTTGTGTTAAAATAGAGGCCATTATAGGAAATATCAACACCAACGATCGTTTCTTGCTTATAATTCCTAAAAAGTGTGGTATACCTCTTATAATTGTCTCCAATAAATTTGGAGGCCATAGGTTTTGCATCATCTCCTCTGACCTTGAGCCTGACATTAGTTGGGGGGGAGTAGCAATTTTATGAGGATCCCAATGTTCTTCCCACTATTAAATTATTTCATTGCGAAGATCCTAAAAAATTCCGGTTATTACTTTATGATAAAAATCTTGATTAACCAAATTTATTTACTGAGTAGTTCTATTATATTCTCTATTTTTCCTTGTTGCTACTAATGATTTTGCATGTAACTTAAAAAAATTAGATATTAATGCCTCGAGGTGACATCCTTCCTTCTATCGCTTTACTTTACATGTCCATGTGCTTAGTTTAGAACATTGAGGACAATGTTTAGTTTTAGTTGGGGGGGAGTGAATCATTGCATGCCTCGTTTATTTCTTTTTATGCTTTAGTGTCAATACACCTGCTTAGCAATATGCAACTCAAACTCAGTAAATTAAAATTGTCAAAAATTTTAAAATTTTTAATTTTATTTTTAAAATATAATAAAATGGTTCTTGTATTTCGCTCTTAGTTAATGTAGTTAGTTATGATACATTAGTGTTATTTTCTGTATGTTACTAGTATGTGATACACTATGGTATTTTCTTTACTATCTTGGTTATAGTATGTTTTATGCATTTTAATCTTCAAACAACCTTGAGCACGTGGTGACAACCTTGAGCACGTTGTGACAACCTTGTACTTAGTTAAAATGGATTAGTAAGCATAGCTTAGGTGTCTTGAGAGACTATAGTGGAGACTAATAACCCAAGTGAGCTTTTGTGCCTTTCTTTATTCTTGAGGGTTTTATAAAATTACTCTTACTTTATGAAAAGCGTATTCATTCGTTGAAAGTCTCAATTTCTTCATTTCACCTGATCACTAGAAGAGAACGTTCAGGATTTACCAACTTTAGAGCTCTTGAATTTACTAAAATGAATAATCCTATGAACTTAGAAGATGATTTAGGCCATCTTTTGACCTTACATGCAAAATACAGCCTTGGCCTTCCTCTGTACTATTCCTTTACTTCACCTCTTGAGCCTTATCATAATTGCATTGCCATTACAATTCCTTAAATCTAAGCCCAACTCCAAAATACAAGTTTGAGCTTCTTTCTCTACCTAGGAATGATTGGGATGTGTTATCTTGACAAGAAGGTTGTTAGTGTGAATAAGAGAAAGTTGGCAAAGAAAAAAAAAGAAAACGAAAAAGAAAGGCATGAAAAAAGAAAAAAAAAAAAAAAAGAAAAAAATATTCCAATGGTTGTTAACAAAGAAAACGAAAAATAATAATACTAAAAGAAGAGTGTGAAAAAGAAAAAAATATATATTGAAAGAGAAGAAGAGAGAGATTGGAGATGTGGGAGGTTTGAAAAGTTATAGTAGACATTCCATTCACATTCTTTGACCCAATAGAAAAATCACAAGCCTCTTTCTTCTTAACCAAACACCTCTTTTTCAAAGTCCTGATGATTTTAAGTAAATTGGATTTGAAGTTAAGGTAATGAGAGGGTTCTCCACGATATCTCGCTCTTCTTGTGAAAAGTATCCATTCATGAGACTTTATGCACTATAAAATTTCTGTTTTTCTATTTAGATATGAGAAGCCTTTGTTTCCATTAACATTTACTCTTTATAGCTTCCATATCATGAGTGATAATTATTACACCTAATTCGGAGTGATTTCATCTTGAGAGTGTAATCCCGGTGAGAGTTGAGTCAAAATGAACATCTTGATAGTGTCTTAGGTTATGCGAGCTTTGAAATTGAAGTTTTGTATTTTGGTTGTCCATTCGCACACGCACTTAAAGATTAATAGGTATAGAACATTCTAATGACTTTGATAGTAGATTAACTGTAATGTGTGTGTTGCATTGCTATGGCTTACTAGAGAGTTTCATGAGATTATTGAGCTTAACCACATTGCTGAATGAGAGGAAATTTTTTTTAAAAGCATTTAAACGAGAACCATTACCATAAACATGAATTTTGTGGGTAGATTCACTGCAAACCCTCACGAGACAACACTCGTCTCCTAGGGGGAACCTAGGGGTTTAAAGGCTTGTTGCATACGCTAAATGCAATCGCGATTCCTGTGAAAGTGAGTTAGGATTTTTAATTTCTTTCATTTTCAATTTTTAGAGTTCAAATAAACATTGTTGTAGTTCGCTTCATTGCTAGGGACTAGCAATGAGCTAGTTGGGGGGGGTGATTCGAGGTAAAAAGTGCATATTCATTGTGTATTACATGGTCCTTCATGCATACTTTTATCCCCAAAGTCCCTACATTTAGGTGCATTCTAATAGCAATGTTCCTTTTATTGTGTTAATGCTAAAATATATATTTATGCGTTGTTATAGGTATTAGAATGTAAATCAATGAAGTGGAGCTAAAGAAAGTGATTCTGGTGAAAAGAACAATAGAAGCAGCTGAGCAAACGCCAATTTTGACAATGAAGACTTCAGATTTGAAAGATTTTTCTTAGGATATGAAATGTAGATCTTTGAGTTATGGTCGCGTGGCCATAAACGGGAGGTCAATCCGAGATCCGAGTGAAAAGTTATGGCCATTCTCCCATCGGTGTGCAGAGCTGTCAAAATCAGAGGAGTTCAAGCCCTTGAGCAGAGTTCAATCGATTGAGAGTTCGATCGATCGAACTAAGCTCGATCGATTGAACTTTATTTTCATCCAAAAGTTGCGTAAACTCTGCAGGAACCCTATATATAAGTCATTTTGACACCAGACGAAGGGAGGACGCTCCAGAACGCAGAAAACAGTAGTTTATGGTAGTTTTAGGGTTAGATTAGGAGTAGATTAGGTTAGATTCATGATATCCTTCATCTTTTCCATTGATTTACTGAAGATTATTGAAGATTAAAGTTTAGTTCAAGATTATTACAAGTTTATTTTAAAATAATTCCAGGTTTTTCTGTTCCTTTATCGCATTTGATTGTTTATTTTTATAGTTGTTATGACTGTTTGGCTTTACTGTTTCTGCACTAGTTTTATTATGTTTCTGTAGTTTAGACGTTAGAAATATGTGATGAAATATTGAGTTTTAGCCTCTGCCATATATGATATAGAAAATCTGGGCTCGATCGATCGAAGGTATTTCGATCGATCGAACCAGAGCCATAGTCAAGCTATCGAAGACATTTCGATCGATTGAAGGATGATGATGTCCGATCGATCGAGAGCGCTTCGATCGATCGAACATGTTAATTCCTGAGATGATTCTTTTAAGTATTCCATGACTTTCTATTTTAGAAATCTGTCATCAAATTGTCCCTATAAGCTCAGTTTGTCACAACAGTTTTTAGAACTTAAAGCCTTAAGGCTATTTTCTTCAATGACTTTTGAAAACCACTTTGAATGCTAACACCATTTAGAGTGCAAGTATTAACCATCGTTTTAAACCGTCTTCCAAGTATTTTAAATCAACTGTGATGATGTAGTCCCGGTCATGAAAGGGCTATTGATTCTATATCTTTAGAAAAATACGGAATACTGAAGAAGAATGAACTCCATAGAACATTAATGAGTATGCATGGTTGATGGTTAGGATCAATGTGGATTCACGTATTTCCAACACTTTTAATTTATCTATGTAATTAGTATGCATGGTAGATAGTTATGTTTCTTTATACTTTAGTTTATTATTTAGTTTAATTTAATTGATTAGGATTCGTTAGAACATCCACCTGTATATTCATCTTTTTCCTTTTCCTTAGGTTATAACTTAGTAGACATTCTCCCTATTCCTTCCCTGTGGGATCGACCTAGACTTTCAGTACTATATTTACTTGCAAGATCACCTACACTTGGGTGTTGCACAAGAGCGCACAACTTTTTAGTTGTGTCAATATCCTCAAACAAGCAAAAGATTTCCTATTGTCTGTTTACAAATGCTTCTTCAAGCCATACCTTCACAACGTAAAAGGTCATACCCATCATTTTGCTCCATGCAAACCCAAGCCTCATGATAAATGCCCAAGCATCGTCCTTACCAAACATTTCAAGATTTAAAACGAACCTCAAAGTTCGACTTGTCACGCTAATCTCTTCCTCAGTCTTATAATAGTATTTACCTGGAGACACTAGGTAATCTCCGCATCAAATCTAAAAGAACATTATCAATAAGTCTTATCAAAACAATGACAAAGTCGGCCTCTAGGGCTCAATTACTAACTCTGTAGATCACTTCACCAATCCAATACCTAAGATGTCACATATCTTACCTCATGAACTTCAAGACCCTAAATGGGTGTTCTGATAATTTAAGAAAAGATCTAGAATTGATTTTAATCTATTCTTAAAGTCGGATCCATCAATCAATCTATTACTTTGCGATACATCCTTTAGGCATTCTACTAAATAAGAATCATGACAGTATTTCCCTCGAAGTGTTCAGACTTTCACAAGTCCTTCGTGCACAAGATTTTCTTTCCGAATGAATTCTCAACTTAAGACAACTCATTTCATTCACCTTCGATATCCTTCTTCAAACCTCAAATTTTGATGGGTTCAAAAATCCTTAGTCAAGCACCTTGCTTGACTCCAATCCACAAGTTCTATATTAGTCTCACAAGATAATACCTCAAGTCAATATCTTATAATTTATCCATCTACTTCATTTCTCAGGTTCAATTTGATAATTGGATCCTCAAACTAATCCCATACCATATTTATTTCCCTGAAATAAACAAACTAGAATCTTATGTCATAATTCACCTTAAGAATTCCTTAGAAACCACTCATTGTCAAGGCTCCATCCGAGTCCTAAAGCTTCCATCCATAAGTCCTCAAACACGATTCAACATGATGTTCACGACTTCAAATATTTCCAACTCTTCTCAATTCCAAACCTAAACAAGATTTTTATTTCTAGAACACCTTTCCGTCTAAAAATACTTAAGACCAATAACTCATCATCAACATTGTTTCAAATTCTTAAAATATACACCTCACAGTGATACTTGATTTCTATGCTTGTCAAACTCGAAGTAGACAAAAATTAGAGACCTTAAATATACATCGACACTTATGGTAATACTTCTCAAATTTATGTCCTCAATCAAGTTAATAATTTTGGCACTCTTAATTATCCCAAGTGATCTAACGTGTATATAACTGAATGTATTCTCAAAGTAACATTCCCACTCCAAAAACTAAATTACTCCACCCACAATTTCCAATATCAATCTCAAGGTCTACAAATACCCATGAGATCTTCTCAACAACTTAGTATAACTAACGATCATGTGCCTTAAGATTATAACACTATCAAACCTTAAGTTATACACTTTTTGATCCAACGATGATGATTCTTCAATTCGAAATCAATCCTAGATGACTAAGAAAATCCTCCATAATCCTCAAAAAGTCGACTCGAGACAAGCAATGCCCAAAGCATTTGCTGAAAGGATAAATGTCAACGGAACTCAAAACCGGACATAATAAGAATAGGAAGATTACAAAAATCTATCGGTCAGCTATCAGAAGTTCGCAACCATACAAATTGAGTCCAAAGAAACAGTAATCCCCACAGGATTATCAACAACGAGCATAGAACCCAAAATGGTCTACCTCAAAACTCGACACAAAAAGTGTATGTCCCAATATATGCGCCAACAAGGATATGCACCCAAATCTATAGAGCGGATGTAGAAATGCAAAAGCTCAAGACTAGAGTATGAATACTTTAAACCAACTAAAACAAAATAGTGATGTAATCACATTCGAAACTAAAACCAAACAATAAACAGAGTGTAATCCTCGACAGGGTAAACTCTTTACGATAATTGATCATTATATGATAACCATAGGATCCAAGAGATAAAAACAGAACTTGAATCACACACAGAGTCAACAAGATGAAATACTTGATAGAATTTACGAATCGTCATACGAGTCAAAAAGTATGATTCTTTTTCTTATAAAGTCAAAACAATCTCAATAATTAGATCAACTCTCAAAAGAGTGATTCAAATTATCGATAAACGATGCCAAGGAGAAACTCCATAAGGCAAAACTGATTACTACTCACTATGAGAGAAAAACAATACTACTCAAAGTTCTAGAGTCACGCCTAGTGCTCCTTTAAACATGATTTAAAAATATAAAAGTTATTCTAAAATTTAATGCTCCAAATTTTTTATAAGTATAACATACTTAAACAAGTCACATATTATATCAAGTAAGCGTGTAACACAAAAGCATGTAAGCATGTGAACACATCATCCTGAAGGCACGTAATACTTAACAAGTAAACCTACCTACACAACTACAAAATTTTAAATAATGCATGAACTCAAACCCAACGTCCCTAAGTAATCGACTCGGTTATGCTCTGATACCATTCTATAACACCCCAAATTCTGGGAATGGGGGTAAGGGTGATTAGATAATGTAACAGTCAAATTAAAACATTTTTAAAATAGGAAGATTTGAAAATCTATAGATCCAGTCGACTGACAAAAGGTCCAGTCAACTAGTTTTCAAAAAGAGAGTTCAAAAAATGTCTATCCCGGTCGACTGGAATAAATTCGATTGACTAGGGCATGAAATGTTCAATCGACTAGGGCCACTTGGTCAATTGTTTTCATTAATGTAGAGAGTCCAAACCTCTAGGGTACAAAATCCAGTCGATTGGATGCCCGATTAGTTGACTAGATTATAGCAGTATAAGACTCTGTTGCATAATAACCATATATCCATACAACTTTGCTCCCAAACAAGTGATTCTAACTTAATAAAAGGGGAAGCAAAAGCTATGGGACACCTTCCCAATCCAAGCATAGCTAAAAATGAAAATGAGTTGTTCCATCAACAACAAATATGCATGCAATCTTACGAAAATGAGTGACTTATGTCACGATTACATGCCAAAATGAATATAATGAATCCTAACATGATTTAGGAATTCAAATCACAAGTCTAAGTTGAAAGGGGATAACATGCACCCCAACTTTAAAGGGTGATTACATGCCAATCATTATAGGGCCTTGCCCTTAATTTTACATGAAAAGGTTTTAAAAACAATCCATGAGCACAAAAGCCTGTATAGTCATACAATTCAATTATATCATGAATTATATGCATGAATGCGTGAATGTAATGATTTGTTGCCAAAGAAAAACAATGTCGCCCGTAGGCCTTTTCATGAATTTTCCAAACACTCACTCTCAAACACAACACCCAATCTATGGGCCACCACGCTATGGGGGCCTTTAACTACATCATACAGGTTTTTAGCTTACGATTCCTATGGTTCGCAAGACTAGAAGATCGAGTTCCTAATGGATCCAATCCTCAAATTCACAACCATAACCGGAATTATCTATACTTCAAATCAAAATCCTCTCACGGAGGTTTTTCATGATCTTTGAATTCCAAAAGTCCCACACATGGAGATCTTCCCCTTTTTAAATTGAAAGCCCCATACATAAAAGTCTTTCACCCAAAATCCTTTTTCGTGCATTTTTATGTTGATACACATGTTCATGCCAAATTTCATAATCATGCTTATCTTATGCTTATGAAATGCAAATGAACAATATTATGGTAGATGAACAAGCATATTAATAGTCTTTCATAAAGTTTAAGCATAGGCAAGAAATCATGGATTTTTACACAAACATGTTATCAAACTTCTATGAAAGCAAGTAGACATGTTTTCAACTTTCATTTAAACACAAAAGCATATAAGCATCTAGAGGAAAGCACATAAGCATATAGATCATTTAGGAAAAGTTTCAAGAGAACTTTGGATTTTATGCATGTCAAACGTCTACTAAACCACGTAGTATTCTAGATTTATGCAAGTTAACATATAATACATCATATTAGAGAGCTATATGAACTACCTTAACTTTTTAGAAAATTCTTTCAAGAAATTAATTTGGGACTTTTGCAAAATAAATGCATCCTCACGTGCTCCGCATTGCTAGGAACGATAAACTCCAAAGGGGCAAGGCTAGAAGTGAGAGGAAATGAGTAGATCTGAGTTTGAAAGCTTGACAAGCCTAAGCTTTAGACCACCAATGGTGTTTTCTCTCTAAAGAAGATGAAGTTAGGAGAGAGAGAGATAAATATAAATGAAATATCTCCTAACAACTTCCTATATAGTATGTGGTTTGGTACAACCCTCAAAGCACAAGACACACACAAACTGATACATCTCACTAACCGTACCAGTTATGACAAAAGTTAAAACACCATAAGTGAATCATTTAAGCATACACTCCTTTTAGTCCAAAAATCTCATTTTTAAATTTTCTAGTCAAGACTTGCATCTCAGGTAAAAATTACCAAAATACCTCTATAACTAAAATCCAAACATAGTCCAAAATATTCCAAATTTTCAATAAAGTTCTAAAATCTGATATTAAATCACTGTTTAAAATCTCAGGTTATTACACTATTGATCTACCCCAGTTTCAGCGAATAGAACCACTGGGTTGTCGGGCCCTTCAAGGTGCTGGAGAAGGCTAGGCAATAGAGCTTGTCTGAGTTGGTGGTAAGAACTATTCAAGATTTGTAGGCGCAGACATGGTCCACCAAGTTACCCAATCCGCTGTAGGATTACATCTGAGGCTGTTTGAACTTGCGAGGGACGGCAAAAGTGACAATTTTTATGATAAAAGGGGACTCGGTATCTGTGTTGGTGCTATTGTGAGCCGACTTCTTCCGATCTGTTTCTCCATGTCCCTGATCTTGTCTTCTACCCCAGTCTGATCACTATCTGTGTGATAGGTGGGGCCAGAGGAAGATGCCTCTCCCAAACTACACGCTACTATTTTCTAGAAGAGAACTCGGCTATGACTGCATTTAATCTGTTGTTTAAGGTCTCTACGGCTCCTGGCCAGGGAACCTTGGGCAGACTCCGGAGGCAAGCATTTGAGCTATTCATCCCGGGCAGCATGTCTATCATTGATTATGTTCCGAACATCCTCCCTGGGGCCAGGGTGGTCTTGGGTGGGCGGTCGACCCTCTAGTGGTGCCCGACCGCTACTTACATTTCGGAGAGGATCATTGGCCAGTAGGTTGTTATTCTGTTGGGCCAACAGGGTATTGATTTATTGTTGGGTCTGACATTGGCCCTCCAGAAGCTGTGTAAGAGCTATCGTGATTTTCTCTGGCATTAGGACTATTGCAGCCAGTGTCAGGGCCATCGGGACGCCCCTCGATGGCCTGCTGAGTAGCTTTCTTTCCCTTCTTCGGAGGCATGCTTATCAGCCAACAGATTTGTTTTTGAGAAATCTGTTGTTTCCCACAGACGGTGCTAAGCTGATAATGTAATTTTTGGTGAAGAGATATTAGTGTGATTAGAGCAGATGAGAGAGAGTGAGAGAGTCTATATATGGTTCAGTTCTGTTAACGAAAGAACCTACGTCCACGTATGTGTCAGAACACTTTTACTAAGTATATAAAACTACTGCGAGGACCTTGGGGATCGAACAATGGTGATTGGGACTACCAAGGGTCGGCCACGCACTGATGATATTAGGGTTTCTCGAAGAGGCCTGACAATGTAGTATTGGTGGTTCTTATTGAACTTGGGCTCGGATCCCTTTTCAAGGGGGTGGGATGACCCTTACATGATATTTTAGTCTAATTAGGTATCTAATGACACCTTGTGGTGATTGCTGCTTATCCGGCCAGTTTCCTAATCTATTTAGGAAACTATTGCTGGGAATCTGGAGCCTTCCTAAGTGGTTTAGGAAATTGCTAGATCCTGAGGCATGCGGGATGTGCCTCTGGGCAAGCTGGGTTGTTCCCAAGCTGTCTGGTGACCAGGGGGTGTTATCCCGACTTGTAGGTCAGGCTTCTCTTCTGATATTACCCTGTGCTACACAGCTTGGAAACTTTAGGCATCCTAGACTACTCGAGATAGCGATCACCCTAGTAGTTGTGCTTTTCCTGGCCTGGATGGAGACTTGTTGGTCCTGGAACAATTGGATTATTAGACCATTTTGGGCATATCATCATGTATGGGTCCCAAAAGTGGTCCCAAATATTTTATGAAGTTGCTAATTATCCTATTAATTATGAATCTTATTCCAATTTGCTCTCACACGGGTATCCAAACTGGCACCATAAAAGGTCACAATTAACAATAAAATACTAATAACAATTAAACAAATATTCATTTAATCACATAAATACAACTAAATACAATTTATCTAATATGGACCTCGTGTGGGTCCCGTTTTACTTCTGTCCAACTGTGCCCTTTATCAAGCACTTAACACTTCGGGGGAACTGGAACTTACCCAAATCATCACATGCAATTAATTATACTAATTAATGCATACAAAATAAATATTAACACCGTTCCTTTAGGAAGTTTGTCCCCAAACTTTTCTCACCTTACAAATCAAATAGATGCAAGTATTTCTTCTCGAACTTCTACTGATTCATATGTAACAACACAATTATAGAATACATTACACCCACTAGTGTGACCACAATCTCAACCGACTGGACCCCATTCTTTTCAATATTTCCAATTGGCGTACTGGAATTTCAATCTCACTTGCTTTGTCAAACTATACCTTTTTGCTAAAGATAAAACTTCTAGAAAAAATTTTTACCCCACAGTAGTCATTTTCCCCAATCATTCTAGAACAAATCTCACTTACCTTTATGATATTTTCCCACCAGATCTCAATAGGTGATAAAACGTCTTATAAAAGTGCAATTCCACTTCCATTGCTTCTTGCAAGATTCCAAAACTTCTTCATAATTGACTACTTCCTTCGAGAATGACAGGTGCTAGTACCACATAATTACGTAATTCTTCTCACATGTAGATCGTTTAATCCCAGAAAATCCACAGTTTCAATCAATACCACAATCTGATTGAGTCAACTTATCCACAATCATTTATATGACAACATCTTATTCTTGTAGACTTTGGCAACCCATTCATGAAATTTACTATGATAAACATTCGACTCAGATTGTCAGTAATATCAATCATAGCAACCCCATGAATCTTCATTGTTCCTACATGTTTGCTTGTAGTTTATACGGGGCCGCGCCAGAGCTAAACGGGCTCGGTGTGTGTGTGTGTATGTGTGTGTGTGTAGACTAATTTTCTATGTGCTTGAGTGAGTGATACTCAAGGCTTTGAGATCTGACTTCTAACTAAACGATTGTGTATGATGAGTAGGAAAGTACCCTCACCAAAAATTCTATGGTTGTACTGAAGCGCATAAGCCAGTTAGTGCAAGAGTTTACCAAGTAAACAATCACAAACAATTAATAAAATATGAAGATATTTTATTGAATGTTTGGAAAAACTAACAAAACAAAGAACAAATTCAGAACAGGCTCTGATTGTTTAGAAGAATGAAAAAAAAAATAACAAGGAGTGCAAACCTATTTGCTATGGATGCCATGGATGCCATGGATGCAGAGTAGCAAGAACGCAGGGGTTTGAATGCTTTAAATGCTGTGTATGTGTGCTGTTTCGAGAATGATGCGGAGTCCTTTACACGGTTGGCTTGCCTTTGTATTTATAGCGGCCTTAAAGTGCTCCTGATATGGCAAGGACTCCTTGACTTGCGCTCAAAGCAGGATATACATTGCAGAATCCTTCCTAATCTCGAGCTCTTTCCTTATCCTAATTCCGATTGAGTGAATCCTAATATTCTTAGGTTTATCCCTCCATATCTAGCTATATGCGTCCAATCCAATTCCAAAAAAGGACTCTGCTTCCTTAATTTCAGAATGATATTAGCCTTGACAGCCAGGAACAGAACCACCTTACTAGTCAGGCTCACACCACTTGAATCACGCATTTATCACCATCGGTCATGCAATTCCTACTTGTTATAATTTCTTACTGTCATAAGCCCGATGATAGTTCTACGCAGGCTCCTGATCAATTAGTTTTGTGCAACTGGCCTTCACTGTTTCTTCCAAATATGATGCCCGATCGCCGAGTGTGCTCTCTTGATCACCTATCGGACCTCTCCTGATGCTAGCTTACGCTTCTTGGATGCCCGATGGCTGTTATCCATGCTTAGCCTACCACTCGAGCTCCACACTACTTACCATTGCTCACTTTTTTCAAGGATAGAGCCCGATTGGTCAGCATCTGACCCATATCACCTATCTTCACATTACTCTAGGTTGAACTTTCCTTGATTTATGCACCTCTTGAACTCGATGTCTATTTACAACTTTGGGCCGACCCAATTCTACTTCATTTGGGCCAAAAACCCTTTGACAGTTTTTGGGTGTAAATACTACCCTTATACCACACATCGCAAAGAATGCTCTATATTTATCGTCTGAAGATAGCTTTATCAATATCTTAATTGAAACTTTTACCTAATAGTACTTAAATGTCAAATCAATCTTCAAGAAGATTTGTGCCCCCGTAACTAATTACTAAATCATCATATGCAATGAAATGCAATTAATAATAGTGCATATCCAATTACTAACGTATAACATACTCAAATCTCATTATATATTTCAACTAGGTATAACCCATGCCTGAAGGCACTACCAAAAAACTCAAACATACGTGCTTTTGCATAGTGACAATCTCCACGTGCCCTTGGCGGTCAATGCTGGGAAGGGATCCTCTGCAGCAAGGTGGGTGTTACCAATTGGCATGACCACCCATGTGGCATTGGCATGACCACAAATTTTATTATTAATATTTCTTTCATTTTTGTAGAAAAGAGCAAAAAAAAAAGTAACAAAATATGTGGTCCTGCATATGCCACATGGGTGCTGCCTAATTGGCAGCCCCAAATTTGTTGCAGAGAAAGGAATATGATAGACTAACATCCCCAAATATCACAACTGCAAAATTCAATAGAAATAGAGCATCAAAGGCTCATGATAACCACAATCGTTGTCAAATGTGGTACAACTGTCATACAAATTTGACTATAACATTCAGAATATAAACTGATTAAAATTAGGATTCGGGTAGGGATCAATTGGGCCTCACTATGACCCTAGCTAGTTCTTAAATTTTAATCATCCCTTAAAGTATAGCTCGAACCCAATTGTCCTGAGAAAATATATTTACACCCCACTACATCGACAAATAAAAAGGGTTAAAGGCACTAAAAAGGAAATAAAGAAAAAACTAAAAAAAAAAAAAGACCAAGTTCCTTGAATTGTTTTTTCAAGCAGGGATGCACTAATTATGGATCACATCTTGTACCAAACATATGGAAGGCACTTACATTTGTCATCCCAAAAGACAATTGAAAACAGTCACAATTAGAATAGTGTGCATAAGCTAATGATCAATCAAGAGCTATAACATATAAAAGAAAGAAACTCCGTCTTCAAGGACAGACTATCGGGCATAGTAAAAGAAAATTAGCAGAAAGTACATACATTAAGATCAATTTTGTTGCACAAACTAAGATCCAAATGTATAACAAACACACATTAAACCACTACTATCATCATAAAACCACACAACAGGTTGGTAAACCACGCACATAACTGGGACCACCTATAGTATTGGTGAACTACATAATCAGTTTTGTGCCTATCCAAACAATCTCTTAGAACCTATCCTCGGACTTTCCAAACACCCCCTTAGCTGCCTTGTTTATCGAAATAAAATAAAATTGAACAAAATCTCTCTATTCTGCATACAGCAAGCTAGTTGCCTCCTCATCAAGATCTTGTTTTTCTCATGCTAGTTAACCTTTACAATTAAATTTCATAAAACTCTAAAGACCTTAATTAGCTACTTAATGATCTAGTACCTGAATCATACAGGATGAAGATGCTGAATAAAAATAGGATCATCTCTAACATTGTTTCACTTGTTTTAGGTGCAATTCTTTGGGACCATATGCTCATTTTCTCTACAAAAATAGAAGAGAAAGTGAATGATTAAGCATACCATACCATAATCATAGCTAACAAATTAACCAACTCTAGAAATATTGGATAAATATGAAACCTTTTTTATTAGAAAACTCAAAACCTTTATTATGTAGAGGTATACATTTATTTGTAGAGAGAGAACCAAGGGGACCTTAGGTCTAAAGTCTCTAATAGATATGGATTTCTTAAAACTACCAACCCTTACTCATGATCACTCTCACCAATTTTTGAAACCGCTATGGTCTTTCTAGGAACCATTTGTGCAGAACTCATCCACCATTGTTTTAGCTTACAATTCAAGTGCTCAGCCTAACAGCCCTTTAAAACTCTTCCAACTAATTTAAAAAACAAAGTTCAAGAAAGAGTTAAACATTTTCATGGTTGTGAATAAAAAACCAGGGAATTCCAAGAGACTCGTTTCAAATATGGATCGAAATAGCAAAAAGAAAAATAGAGAAAGAACAGAGAACCCAATAGATAGAGAGCTTTGATATAGTCGACATACCAAAATAAAGAAGTGAAAGGCCTTTGAAAGGTATTTTTATGACAATGACAAACACCTAAACCAAGCTTTGCATAAAAAATCACCAATTCAAAGAACCATTGAAGTTGGAATAAAATGATAATATAAGAATCTGTAAAAAAAAAAAAAAGTTCCTCAAAACTCAATTTGAGATAGCATGAATCAATCAAGATTGAAGAAAGTAATCAAGATTTTTTTTTTGGGCAGCAATTTAATCAAGAATTAGCATGAAAGGATTTGTAACAGAGACATGAATGATACTTATAACACAGCTTAGCATATGTAAGAGGGATAGTCACCGACTCCATCCTAACTTACCTTCTTCCTCTACTTCAACATCAAGAGATGAAAAATTGTATCTACCATCAACAACTACATGCCCACCTATTAACACTGGCACATGCCGCACATACACCAATCTGAGTTTATCAACGAAAAAAAAAAGAGAAGAAGAAAAAGCATATACACAATTGCAAGAAAGGAATTAATAATTAACCCATTAAACCCAATTTTGATATTTTAAAAAAAAGGATTTCAGAATTATCTATCATAGCCCGGTCCCACAACAGTGGAACCAAAGCCCATGGCATACCACCGAGGCTCGCTCAATTCAATTTAAGTAAATAGCAGCAGAAAACATGTAACACTGACCCTTTTACCTGTATTTATTAGTGTATGGATGTATTTCGATATTTCTATATCCATATATGCTAGTTGTGATTGTGCATGGATTAACTTTGATGATTAGTTCTTATGGATGTATACGTAGGCCTTTGAATCCTTGAACAAAAGAAGGATTGCTGAACCAGGAGGCGCGATCGCTCAAGCTAAAAATATGTTAAATGACTACTTTGCCCCTGGGACTCATAATGTCTATAAATACCAGCATTTCTCAGTATTTTGGGCGTAGAAACTCTGCATTTACAGAGAGTGTCTTTGAGAGAAAGAGTATGAGAGTTCTTATGCATTTTATACACAAACACACACTCATATATGCTTGCATGTCTTCCTAAACACCTCACACACATTCTCCATTGCACATAAACACTCTCATCTCAATGCAATGAAGTTTTGGAGTTGAAAACTTGAGGACCAAAGAAGCTTAGAGGAGGATCAAGGCCTTGATCATGCTTTGAAGTGGTCTTGGAAGCTTAATCAAGCATATATATACATATTTTCTTCATCCTAGCACTAGATCATCTAGATCCTAGTGAGTTTACTTACTCAATCAAAATTATGTTTTCCTAAGTTTAATTCATAATCTAGACTCATGCATGAAGATCCAAGATGATATTTGAGTAGTTTTTTCAAGCTTAAGTACATATACGCACATTTCCATCATTTTTCTTCATCTAGATCATCTAGATCTTAAGTGAGTATACTTACTCACTCAAAATTATGTTTTACAAAGTTATATTAACAATCTAGAGCCATACATGTAACATGCATGAAGATCAAAGCTATATATGAGTTGCTAAAACTGTCACTATTTTGAAATTGTTGAACCTGAGCGCTCGAGCTTCCTGAACGGGCCAAGTGCGAGTGCTCGAGAGCTGCAAGAGCTCGGGCTAGGTAGTATTTATAAGAATGGTTTGTTATATATATAATGTTACATTAATGTTGGTTGTACCATGAGCTGTGATAGTGTACCATGAGCTGTAATTGTTGTACTGGATTTATGTATGCTTGCGTGTGCTTACTATAAGCTATACCTTATGTTATTGGAGTAGTACCTTAGTAATGTATACCATTTGTAAGGATAAGAAGTAGATGTTTTTTTAGCTTGATATTAC
Organism: Hydrangea macrophylla; assembly: GCA_033977485.1. Lineage (NCBI taxonomy): Eukaryota > Viridiplantae > Streptophyta > Magnoliopsida > Cornales > Hydrangeaceae > Hydrangea > Hydrangea macrophylla. Next base: position 330,951 of record CM066988.1, on the reverse strand, counting down.
GATTAACTGGCAAAACTTATGCCGACGACGTACGAGAGCAGCGAGAACAGTAATGTGACGTACTTAAGTACACGGCCCCGAGAATAATGTGCTTTAACGTCTTGTACCACACGTGTTAGTTGTTAATGATGTGGAAAATGCAAAAATGTTAATAACAAGATGTTCTTATCTGTCGGTCTATTCCGTCATTTGTTTGCTTGGTCAGTTCGAGAAAGAATAAAGAGTCTGGGTTCAGTTGTTGAGATGGTTAATAGCCGATGGGCTGACATCAAGCTAGTGGCCAGTTTGGGAAAGATGACGAATTAACCAAGGCCGAATGGAATAAGATTGGGATTACCAAGTAATGAGGCCATAAGGCAGATGTCAATTAGCCATTTGGGCACGATGACAAAAGAATAGATTTCAATTAGCCGTTGGGCTCGATGACAAGATGGTAACCCATGACCGAAAAGCAACGATATTCTAGGCTAATGGAACTTGTGCTGGATGCATGCAAAGAGTTGTGTTTGAGAAAGATTGGGCATATAGTCCAAATCGGTGATCCAAAGAGATGAGTCGTAAAGATTGAACCTGTGTTTCAAACTAAAGTGTTGAGTTTGTAAATGTAATACCTGTAATTCTCTACGTGCAATAATACAAGTTTTATGAATTTCTATATTTGGTCTATTATTATATTATTATTTTATTTGTGTGACTGTATCAGTGTAATGTAATTACTAATTAGACTATAATCACTGCACCGACTCGACCGTAATTAGAATTAACTTAGTCCCGTAACCGGACCCGGACGTTAGAAACAACACCCGTTTGGACGTAAATCGAGACTGACACGTATATTAAGAATACTTGCATGCAAACCGAGGTAGTGGCACAAAACTCGAGGTGGACCCCACATGGTTGGCCATATGGCAGCCCATGCACCACATGGCACCACCTCCCTTGCCACTTGTCCACCTCTAGGACACTTGTCCATGCATGTACACTCTAGCACATGCATGGTGACACATATCCCACCACCATCTATATATAAACATGCCTATATTCATGCATTACACCTTTGGGCCATTTACAATTTGCATATAGAGTTAGAGAGAGCTAGGAGATGAACTCCATGGAGAGATAAGAGATACATGGAGATGGAGAAGAAGAACTAGGAAGAAGTCTCCACCATTGAGGTTGTGTTCAAGCTTCCTAAGCTCAAATCCAAAGCCCAAGTTCAATTTCAAGTTTAAGTGAGTATTCTAACTCACTTTAGAACCTATATAGTATGTAGTAATTTTTATTAAGTGCTTGATGTTGATAGTTTGAGAGATCCATGCCATGCAAGATAAATTTTCAAATCTGGGAAGCAGAAACTTCCAGCCGAATGTTGTTTAGTAAAACAAATATTTCGAGCAGTTCAAAAGTGGGATGAGGCTAGGTTTTTTTGTGGAGAAAGCTAACTCATTTATCTACAAATAACTCTTTTATAGCTCAGTCTAAAAATCACTTCTTCATAGGTGAAATGTACATGCAACGAAGTACTTTAAATCTGAGAAACAGAAACCTCCAGAAGAATGTAGTTTAGTAAAATGAGTGTTTTAAGCAGCTCCGAAATCTGAATTAAGCTAGGTTTTTTTTGTGGAGAAAGCTAACTCATTTATCTACAAATAACTCTTCTATAGCCTGGTCTAAAAATGAATCCTTGATAGGTTAAATGCACATGCAACGCAGTACTATAAATCTGGGACAGAGCAGTCCGAAAATATAGAAATGTCTAAGTAAAATAAATATTTTGAGCAGCTCAAAAATGTAATTGAAGCTAGATTTTTTTGTACATGAAGCTAATCCAATTATCTACAATGTTCTAGTTTTGAGTTTGATCTACAAATCAATTTATCATGCCCAAATAAATCATATCAATTCAGTCAACATAGTAAAATTAAATTCTGGCAGATTGTATAACTACTTGTATGATGTGTTTATTAATGATGCTTGCTTTTCGGTACCTATGTGGTTATGGATATCTTGTGCTATGGTAGTGTTATCGCGTATATGAGTATGTTAAGTGTTTCATCTATATAGTTATTGATATCAAATCCATGTTATAGATCCACGAGCTACACGCTAGGTTTCCGTTGTTATGAATATAGTGTGATGACCATAGAGAATTCATACCCAAGCTATAAGTATGTTGTACGACACAATTATTGTGCTGATAGTGATTGGATAGGTTTCAAATGTAAGTATATTACGACATAAAATAGGATGACGGATGTATAAATGTAACTTCGAAAGTATATTCGGAAGTCCTTTAATGAACTACATTCCAAAATGAGTGACGAATGCACGGTCGGGAAAATGTAAGGGTCGGTTGTGCTATGTTAGAAGCAGATTATGATAAGGATAATTGTCGGATAGGTAATCTGGGCAACGGAGATCAGGATAGTAAGAAAAAGGGATGTGATGTTGAGTTGTGATGCGGTTATTGGTTGAGTAAAGACTCCTTTCGGTTCTTCGTGACGAAATGGATGTTCTTGTACTCCGTAACGCTTTCGGTTCTTCGTGACGAAGCGGTGATTCTTTGAGTAAAGACTCCTTTCGGTTCTTCGTGACGAAATGGATGTTCTTGTACTCCGTAACGCTTTCGGTTCTTCGTGACGAAGCGGTGATTCTTTGAGTAAAGACTCCTTTCGGTTCTTCGTGACGAAATTGATGTTCTTGTACTCCGTAACGCTTTCGGTTCTTTGTGACGAAGCGGTGATTGTTTGAGTAAAGACTCATTTCGGTTCTTCGTGACGAAATGGATGTTCTTGTACTCCGTAACGCTTTCGGTTTTTCGTGACGAAGCGGTGATTCTTTGAGTAAAGACTCCTTTCGGTTCTTCGTGACGAAATGGATGTTCTTGTACTCCGTAACGCTTTCGGTTCTTCGTGACGAAGCGGTGATTCTTTGAGTAAAGACTCCTTTCGGTTCTTCGTGACGAAATGGATGTTCTTGTACTCCGTAACGCTTTCGGTTCTTCGTGACGAAGCGGTGATTCTTTGAGTAAAGACTCCTTTTAGTTCTTCGTGACGAAATGGATGCTCTTGCACTCCTTAACACTTCGGTTCTTCGTGACGAAGTGGTTGATGAAAGATGTTTTGGTTGATGAAAGATGGTTTGGTTAGCAAGAGACACTTTGGGTTTGTAAATGATGTCGGATGTTAGAAATGAATGGTAGTGGCATTAAGAATGTCTAGACGGGCCTCCTGAATTGTTTGTATTCCTATCGAATACGTAGTCGGGTACGCTACTAGTTATAATTCGACGGTGAAAACGTGAAGATCCTAAAAGATATGTTAAAAGGTAGTAAATGTATTCCTATTGTGTTTTACTATATACGTTCCATTTGATTTAGCTTACTCACTCAGCTTTCATAAGCTGACGACGTTCATGTCGCTGGACATTCCCATGTCCAGCTTATCCAGGTAACGAGTACACAGGTTATGATGCTACGCAAGCGGAGAACGTTGAAGAAGATTACACTGAAGATGACTATGGTTATGCTAGTTAGAGAGGAGACTAGCAGTTATCCTCTGTAAATGTTTTGATTATAACCAGAAGACTTAGCATATATTTTGTTATAGCTTTTGTAAGGCCCTAGAGCCATAAGACTCTGATGTATCTACCCTGATGTAATAGTTAACTAGTACTGTGGCCTTTCTTTGTAATATATCAATGTGAGCAGATGATGGTTTTATCCTTTTATTATATCTTTTAAATATTATTATTTGGTCATGGACAATTCGGTACTGCAACCAGTCACGTGCCTCAGGGTCCAAGATGAAAATTTTAAATTTTTCCATATTTTGGCTACGCCGGGGCGTGACAGGGATTTTTGGTATCAAAGCCTTAGGTTAAGAAGTGTGCACCGATTGTCCTACACACTTAAGATATAAACCTTACGATAGTTTTGTGATTAGCATGGTACCTTATTACATCCCGGATGGATGTGGAAGACTTTTGAGATAGGACTCCCAGGATCTAGAGCTTTACTTGTATTAGGACTAGTAGCCCATCTTTTTGTGTATATAGTATGTACCCAGGCATATAACACAAACTAGTGGTAGCGTGTACGCCTTTCTATGTAAATATTTGAAGTTATCTATAAAGATTTGTTTCCTCTACTTGATGAAATGTATTTATTTGATATGTACTTATATTAGAATTGTTAGCTATACCTTATATCGTTTATATATCTCGAAACCATAGTTAGGACTGGAGGGTAACCAGTAGTTATTCAGTTAGGTTCATAACACACAAACATATGACAAGTCAGCCACCTCAGCTTAGGAATGAACCACGAGGAAGACCTGTGACTCAGTTCCAAGGCAACAAGTGCCCATGGAACAGCGGTAAGAAACCAGGACCCACACTTCCCCGAGACAAGAACGTAGTACCTCCTGTACCACAAGTATTGACCACTACTACTGAGAACAACAGGGATGGATGTTTTAAATGTGGGATCCCCGGACATATGGCTCGAGACTGCACAGTCCCCAGGGACAATTATCGAATTAATGTTGTCTGTTACAACTGTGGCAAGAGGGGACACATGAGCAGAGAATGTAAGGCACCAAAAGGAAACTATCATGGGCCTACTACTCAAGGCCAAGCTGGTAAGGCTCGACTCAATGCTATCATACCCGAGGCAGCTGGCTATGATGAAAAGGAACAGAAGAACTTGGAAGGTACACTCTCATTATATGCTAGTAGAGTTAAAGTACTTTTTGATACGGGTGCTACGAATTCGTTTATTGCCTTTGAGATTGTACGACGATTGGGTTTAGTACCCCAAGCACTTGAGGTAGCCCTGAACGCGGTATCACCTTTGGGAGTGACCGTGGAGCTAGGAAAGGTGTGCAAGGACTGCACTTTGACATTGGAGGATAGGAACCTATATGCAGACTTAATTGTTCTGTCAATGAAGGAATTCGACGTAATCTTAGGATTTGACTGGCTTACTAAGTATCATGCAAAGTTAGATTGTGCTGGTAGGTCGATCACATTTTCAGTACCTGGTAGTGCACCCTTTAGTTTTCAATGCAACCCCACTAGTGACGCCTTTCTTACAAGTCGTTTAGCCGCTATCGAAACTACAGGCTCAGATTTGACCATCGCTCAGATTCCGATAGTCCGAGACTATGAGGATGTCTTTCAGGACGTTTCTGGATTACCACCAAAGCGCGAGATCGACTTTTGTATTGAGTTAGTACCCGAAATGACACCGATATCCAAGGCTTCTTATCGTATGGCCCCAACGGAAATGCTGGAGTTGAAGAAGCAAGTACAAGAGTTAGAAGATCTTGGATTTATTAGACCAAGCACGCCACCTTGAGGAGCCCCGGTTCTATTTGTTAGAAAGAAGGATGGAAATCTGCGACTCTGTATCGACTACAGAGAGTTGAATAAGGTTACTATTAAGAACAAGTACCCGCTTCCCAGGATAGACGATTTGTTTGATCAACTACAAGGAGAGACAACCTTTTTAAAGATTGACTTACGATCTGGGTACCATCAGTTACTTGTCAGGCTGGAAGATATACTGAAAATAGCTTTCAGGACAAGATATGGGCACTACGAGTTCTTAGTTATGCCTTTTGGATTAACTAATGCCCCGACGGTATTCATGGATTTGATGAATCGGGTGTTCAGACCCTTCTTGGATCAATTCATCATCGTGTTTATCGATGACATCCTTATTTATTCGAAGAGTGATGAAGAACACGAGAAGCATGTGAAGATTGCACTTCAGACACTTAGAGAAAATCGTCTCTATGCTAAGTTCAGTAAGTGTGAGTTTTGGCTGAAAGAAGTCAAATTCTTGGGACATGTAGTCTCACCGAACGGAATTTCAGTGGACTCAACCAAGACGGACGTAGTTTCTAGTTGGAATAGACCAACCAACGGATCGGAAGTACGAAGTTTCCTTGGATTGGCTGGATACTACAGGAGATTCGTGGAGGGTTTCTCAAGGATCGCGTCTCCTTTAACCGGACTAACAAAGAAGGATATAAAGTGTTGGCCCAAAAATGGAAACCTTAGAGGGGGGGTGAATAAGGTTTTAGCGGAATTTTAACCTTTCAAATTCTTAACTTCAAATTAAACACAATCACAAGCAATTATGTAAAGAGAGAAGGGAAGAGAAACTTGCAAACCGATTTTTCAAGTGGTTCGGCAATCGCACCCCGCGGCCTACGTCCACCCCTCAAGAACACCTCTTGAGGATTCCTTTACTCCGATCTACTTCACGGGTGTAGACCAAACCGTTTCCCGGAGCACTTACGGGTGTGCACCAAACCGTTACAAGAGCCTTCAATCTCTCCCAAAGAAGAAACCTCTTCTTTGCAATCAAGGGTTACTAACCCTTACCCTTTACAAATTGAATTGAATACAAATTATAACTCTCTATATAGAGTGGATAATACAATTAAAGCTCACTACAATTTACTCTCAAAGAAATACAAATCAAGAACTAGAGCAAATTGATAAACTCACACAACTAGGGCTCAATTGTGAATGATTAAGAATCAATAAGTTGTGTGATTGAAATGGATGTTTTCCAATTGATTGATCAACATAAAATGGTGTGGGAAAACATATATTTATAGGCCAAGAAAGATTATAGCCGTTGGTGGCAAGTTTTGTAATTAAAAGCCCCTTTAAAAACTAGCCATTATGCCTTTTCAGGTCGCTTCAGTCGACTGGAACATAAAGCAGTCGACTGATCCTTGAAGCAGTCGACTGAGATGTGTTTACAGAGGGTTCTGTTTGCATTCTGCTCAGTTCGGTCGACTACATCGGGCCTTCAGTCGACTGCTCTTCCCAGTTTTGACAGCCTGACACATCTCCACTAAAAAGGCCATAACTCCCTCTACAAAACTCGGATTTTCGATCCGTTTTATGTTTTGGAAACTAGATTCAAATACCTATCCAACCATATAAAACTCAACATCTAATTATTTTCCAATTGGTTGAGGCATTGCTTTAAAGATGATCCATTTAAAATTTGTTTCCAAAACTTTAACTTTTAGCATTTGTTTGAGCCCCTAAGAGTGTGAGATCAAGATGCCTTACATTGATGGTCCTAGACTTCAACCAAGGATGAAATATCTTCAAGTCTTCATGCTTGATCCTTGTTGAGCTCCTTGTAATCTTGATCTACATCAATTGAATCTCATGCACACAAGATGTTAAAACATTGATACAAAATTAATACATGAGATTATATATGAGCATGAAAATGACTATGAAAATAACAAAGAATGAATTAATATGAATCTGTAATTATCATAGCATATTTGACATCATCAAAACATAATTAAATATGCCTTAATAAACCTTAAGGCTAACATAAAGTTTGAGTGGAAGGACAAGCACGAACGCGCCTTTCAGAAATTAAAGGAGAGGTTGACCTCAGCGCCAGTGCTAGCTATACCCAAGAGTGGTGAACAGTACACTATCTACAGTGACGCTTCATATCAAGGACTAGGATGTGTACTTATGCAGAATGGTCAGGTGATCGCTTATGGATCTAGGCAATTAAAGCTACATGAATTAAACTACCCCACACATGATCTGGAATTGGCTGCAATTGTCTTTGCACTTAAGATTTGGAGGCACTACCTCTACGGAGAGAAGTTTGACCTGTTCTCAGACCACAAAAGCTTGAAATACCTGTTCTCTCAAAAGGATTTAAACATGAGACAACGACGTTGGATGGAGCTACTTAAGGACTACGACTTTAATTTGCAATACCACCCCGATAAGGCAAATGTAGTCGCAGATGCTCTAAGCAAAAAAAAAAAAAAAAAACCCAAAGGTTAATCGCCTCACTTTTAATTAGGGAATGGAAAGCCTTAGAAGCTTTAACAAAATTTGACTTCCAGACTACAAGACCAGATATTGGACGACCTTTTGGATGTCTTATGGTGCAGCCAACCCTCATTAACCGAATACTCGAAGCTCAAAAGAAGGACGAAGGATTGAGGAATGGTTTGAGAAGGCGAAAGCAAAGGATCCGACTGAATGGAATATTGGAACAGACAGGGCATTCAGATGTAAGGACAGGTTATGTGTACCCAACACGGATAATTTGAGGAAAGACATTCTGAATGAAGCCCACAAGTCAAGGATGACTATACACCCCGGCGGAACCAAGATGTACAAAGACTTGAAAAGGAACTTTTGGTGGGAAGGCATGAAGAGAGAAGTCGCAGAATATGTAGCAAAATGCTCTACTTTCCAGTAAGTCAAGGCGGAACACCAACGACCTCCAGGATTACTACAACCTCTACCAATCCCAGAATGGAAATGGGAGCATATCACCATGGATTTTGTTATGGGATTGCCGAGATCTCAGCATAACCATGATGCTATTTGGGTATTTATTGATCGGCTGGCCAAATAAGCCCATTTTACTACCTATAATATGACCTATCCTGTCGAGAAGATGAGTCGACTTTATCTGTAAGAGGTTATGCGATTACATAGAGTACCGGTGTTAATAGTATCAGAATGTAATTCGAGATTCACTACTAGAATTTTGGGAGAGTCTTCCGAAAGCAATGGGAACGTCTCTGACGCTAAGTTCTGCATTTCATCCACAAACTGACGGATAAAAGGAAAGGATGAAAGCAGCGCAAAGCAGATACAAGAAGCTACGCGGACAAATGACGTTGAGATCTAGAATTTAGAGTTGGAGATCATGTGCAATCGAAAGTTTCTCCGGCTCGAGGCATTGTAAGGTTTGGACAACAGAGGGGAAAGCTATCACCGCGGTACATCGGACTATTTGAAATTCTAGAGCACATAAGGAAAGTCGTCTATAGATTGGCGTTACCACCGAAGATGTCGGGAGTTCATAATATTTTCCATGTAAGTATGTTGAGGAAGTGTCTTCGCAACCTGGCACACGAGATTGATTTCAAAGATATTACAGTAAACAACAATGCTACACTCGTCGGAGGACCTGTAAGAATTATGGATCACGGAATCGAGAAGCTAAGGAACAAAAAGATTCCGCTGGTAAAGGTTTAGTGGAAGCATCATGATGAAGAAGAAGCTTCTTGGGAGCTGGAATCGGAGATGCGAGAGAAGTTTCCATCTCTGTATAGTACTAGCTCATTCTGATTTCCAGGACGAAATCCTGTAATAGGTGGTAGAAGATGTAATACCTGTAATTTCTCTACGTGCAATAATACGAGTTTTATGAATTTCTATATCTGGTCTATTATTATATTATTATTTTATTTATGTGACTGTATCAGTGTAATGTAATTACTAATTAGACTATAATCACTGCACCGACTCGACCGTAATTAGAATTAACTTAGTCCCGTAACCGGACCCAGACGTTAGAAACAACACCCGTTTGGACGTAAATCGAGACTGGCACGCATATCAAGAATACTTGCACGCAAATTGAGGTAGTGGCACAAAACTCGAGGTGGACCCCACATGGTCGGCCACATGGCAGCCCATGCACCACATGGCACCACCTCCCTTGCCACTTGTCCACCTCTAGGACACTTGTCCATGCATGTACACTCTAGCACATGCATGGTGACACATATCCCACCACCATCTCTATATAAACATGCCTATATTCATGCATTACACCTTTGGGCCATTTACAATTTGCATATAGAGTTAGAGAGAGCTAGGAGATGAACTCCATGGAGAGATAAGAGATACATGGAGATGGAGAAGAAGAACTAGGAAGAAGTCTCCACCATTGAGGTTGTGTTCAAGCTTCCTAAGCTCAAATCCAAAGCCCAAGCTCAATTTCAAGTTTAAGTGAGTATTCTAACTCACTTTAGAACCTATATAGTATGTAGTAATTTTTATTAAGTGCTTGATGTTGATAGTTTGAGAGATCCATGCCATGCAAGATAAATTTTCAAATCTGGGAAGCAGAAACTTCCAGCCGAATGTTGTTTAGTAAAACAAATATTTTGAGCAGTTCAAAAGTGGGAATGAGGCTAGGTTTTTTTGTGGAGAAAGCTAACTCATTTATCTACAAATAACTCTTTTATAGCTCAGTCTAAAAATCACTTCTTCATAGGTGAAATGTACATGCAACGAAGTACTTTAAATCTGAGAAACAGAAACCTCCAGAAGAATGTAGTTTAGTAAAATGAGTGTTTCAAGCAGCTCCGAAATCTGAATTAAGCTAGGTTTTTTTTGTGGAGAAAGCTAACTCATTTATCTACAAATAACTCTTCTATAGCCTGGTCTAAAAATGATTCCTTGATAGGTTAAATGCACATGCAACGCAGTACTATAAATCTGGGACAGAGCAGTCCGAAAATATAGAAATGTCTAAGTAAAATAAATATTTTGAGTAGCTCAAAAATGTAATTGAAGCTAGATTTTTTTGTACATGAAGCTAATCCAATTATCTACAATGTTCTAGTTTTGAGTTTGATCTACAAATCAATTTATCATGCCCAAATAAATCATATCAATTCAGTCAACATAGTAAAATTAAATTCTGGCAGATTGTATAACTACTTGTATGATGTGTTTATTAATGATGCTTGCTTTCCGGTACCTATGTGGTTATGGATATCTTGTGCTATGGTAGTGCTATCGCGTATATGAGTATGTTAAGGGTTTCATCTATATAGTTATTGATATCAAATCCATGTTATAGATCCACGAGCTACACGCTAGGTTTCCGTTGTTATGAATATAGTGTGATGACCATAGAGAATTCATACCCAAGCTATAAGTATGTTGTACGGCACGATTATTGCGCTGATAGTGATTGGATAGGTTTCAAATGTAAGTATATTACGACCTAAAACAGGATGACGGATGTATAAACGTAATTTCGAAAGTGTATTCGGAAGTCCTTTAATGAACTACATTCCAAAATGAGTGACGAATGCGCGGTCGGGAAAATGTAAGGGTCGGTTGTGCTATGTTAGAAGCAGATTATGATAAGGATAATTGTCGGATAGGTAATCTGGGCAACGGAGATCAGGATAGTAATAAAAAGGGATGTGCTGTTGAGTTGTGATGCGGTTATTGGTTGAGTAAAGACTCCTTTCGGTTCTTCGTGACAAAATGGATGTTCTTGTACTCCGTAACGCTTTCGGTTCTTCGTGACGAAGCGGTGATTCTTTGAGTAAAGACTCCTTTCGGTTCTTCGTGACGAAATTGATGTTCTTGTACTCCGTAACACTTTCGGTTCTTCGTGACGAAGCGGTGATTGTTTGAGTAAAGACTCATTTCGGTTCTTCGTGACGAAATGGATGTTCTTGTACTCCGTAACGCTTTCGGTTCTTCGTGACGAAGCGGTGATTGTTTGAGTAAAGACTCATTTCGGTTCTTCGTGACGAAATGGATGTTCTTGTACTCCGTAACGCTTTCGGTTCTTCGTGACGAAGCGGTGATTCTTTGAGTAAAGACTCATTTCAGTTCTTCGTGACGAAATGGATGTTCTTATACTCCGTAACGCTTTCGGTTCTTCGTGACGAAGCGGTGATTCTTTGAGTAAAGACTCCTTTCGATTCTTCGTGACGAAATGGATGTTCTTGTACTCCATAACGCTTTCGGTTCTTTGTGACGAAGCGGTGATTCTTTGAGTAAAGACTCCTTTCGGTTCTTCGTGACGAAATGAATGTTCTTGTACTCCGTAACCCTTTCGGTTCTTCGTGACGAAGCGGTGATTCTTTGAGTAAAGACTCCTTTCGGTTCTTCGTGACGAAATGGATGTTCTTGTACTCCGTAACGCTTTCGGTTCTTCGTGACGAAGCGGTGATTTTTGAGTGAAGACTCCTTTCGGTTCTTCGTGACGAAATGGATGTTCTTGCACTCCTTAACACTTCGGTTCTTCGTGACGAAGTGGTTGATGAAAGATGTTTTGGTTGATGAAAGATGGTTTGGTTAGCAAGAGACACTTTGGGTTTGTAAATGATGTCGGATGTTAGAAATGAATGGTAGTGGCATTAAGAATGTCTAGACGGGCCTCCTGAATTGTTTGTATTCCTATCGAATACGTAGTCGGGTACGCTACTAGTTATAATTCGACGGTGAAAACGTAAAGATCCTAAAAGATATGTTGAAAGGTAGTGAATGTAGTCCTATTGTGTTTTACTATATACGTTCCATTTGATTTAGCTTACTCACTCAGCTTTCATAAGCTGACGACGTTCATGTAGCTGGACATTCCCATGTCCAGCTTATCCAGGTAACGAGTACACGGGTTATGATGCTACGCAAGTGGAGAACGTTGAAGAAGATTACACTGAAGATGACTATGGTTATGCTAGTTAGAGAGGAGACTAGCAGTTATCCTCTGTAAATGTTTTGATTATAACCAGAAGACTTAGCACATATTTTGTTATAGCTTTTGTAAGGCCCTAGAGCCATAAGACTCTGATGTATCTACCCTGATGTAATAGTTAACTAGTACTGTGGCCTTTCTTTGTAATATATCAATGTGAGCAGATGATGGTTTTATCCTTTTATTATATCGTTTAAATATTATTATTTGGTCATGGATAATTCGGTACTGCAACCAGTCACGTGCCTCAGGGTCCAAGATGAAAATTTTAAATTTTTCCATATTTTGGCTACGCCGGGGTGTGACAGTAAAGATTGGACTGATAGCCCAAAGTGATTAGTTATCGATGTCAGTTGTGTTTCAAAGATCCGAGTATTACCATCAAACATTTCCTAAACATACGCATTATCCCGAGATTAGAATAACTAAGACTTAAAGACATGTTTTCATAAATGAAGAAAAATTGGAACATTTTGCTTTAATAACAGATTAACAAGTATTTTCTAAGCCCATTTAGTGTAATAGGTTTACTCACTCAGATTGCAGTAAAGTTGATGACTTTCATGTCCTGGACAATGAAATGTCTAGATCTTGCAGAGGCAGATTACTTGGACAAGGAGTACGTCGAGGAAGGCTATGGGTTTGCGAGCTAGCTGGTAGAAATGAAGACTTTTTGTTTATGTATCTTTTATTATTAGTTGAGGCACTAGATGCCGATGTTATTATTATTACTATATTGTACGACTTTACGCCTAGGATGATATTATCTTTCCTTTTCATTTCTATGGGTTGTAATAATAGATATAAGACTCTGATGATGTTTAACATTATGTAAGCCTAGAATCATCATGCTTATTATTACTACTTCGGTTATTGTTTATTACTTTTATCTTGGTTCTTTCTTGTATGGACCCACGCGGTCCTCAAAATAGTCACGTATCCATAGGTCCAAAGGTTGAAATTTTAATTTTTCCCTACTTTTCTACGTCAGGGCATGACAGAACATAAGTAAAATTCATGAAATTCAGAGTTATAGAAAGTTCTGCGCATTTGGAAACACATAAAGTAGCACCCCTTTTGGAAACAACAATCCAGTCAACTGCTCAGAATCCGGTCGACAGGAAATGCAAGATACAAAGAGCTCAAAATCTCAGCAACCAATCCAGTCAACTGTTTCCTAAGTTTAGTTGACTGGGGCTTCAAATTTCCAGTCGACTGGTACGGTTTGGTTGACTAAAATCCAACCAAAGCAAAATATATTATTTTGAAACACAAGCTAATCGACTATATCGGGGGACTTAGTCGACCGCTTTTACAAAACAGATGCAATGTCTCATTTAACCAATGAATCCAGTCGACTGGCACTTAGCCCGATCAATTGGCTTACCCTACAACAGAACATTCTGCAGAATTTTCCAAGCTAAAGGTTTTCTGAGTTCATCTAGAGAACAATTGCACACTCCAAACTCATTCCAAAGTGATCCTAACTGAATTATAACATCGCCAAAACATAATTACAAAAGATTGCTACCTATTACAACATCACAAATTCATTCTAAGATTCCAAGTTAAACATAGTTCAAAAGTCATAAAGTCCTTATTGCAACATTTCTATTTCAAAACTACGAGGTAAAGATGTTGAGTCACCTTCAATTGAACTCCCAATACCCCGCGATCACTTCTCCGATTCCTCGCCGACATTAACATCTGCAATGGTTATTTAAATAACCATACATTTTTTGATTCATTTTAGCTAATACTTAGTGAATAAAATAACGATGCACATGAATGATAAACATGCTCGTATTCTCATTCTCTACATTTCATACTAGTCTCCGGAGTCTCACGTGTACGGTCCACACTCCTAGTCTGCGACTCCTCGCCAATAAGTCTATGCGACAAGGTAAGACCCATGTTTCTTTTCTTCAAACATGCGACCATATGCCTATAACGGCTCCACAACAATGGCTTGGTACCACATGCTCCTTTGACCTAAATAGTAACTACACATGCTCAAATCACATTTCATTGTGCTTTCGACATAATAAAAACATTTCACCGTGCAATTGGGCCTACTTATCAATATAATTGCCCATTATGAACTATACAATATATCTATGAACTAACACATACTTTTCATACTAAACATGAATACATGTCAAGAAATCATTCCAAAACACATAGATGAATCACTCACCTCTAATTAATGCTCCTAAAATTTGTTTCAAAGAAAACCCGAGCACAAAGAATGTGCAGAAGTCCATCTAGTACAATTCCTATGGATCAAAAGTCCGATTAACAACTTTTTAGAAAATTCTAGAAAACAAGTTTCTAGAAAACTTAGCCAAACAAGTCCTAGTGTATATCAAAAGGAAGCTCTTACCTCTAAGAGTTCAAAAATATGATTTTGGTTGAAAACTAACGGACGAATGGTCGTCGTTGGCGTCATGAAGATCAAAGCTTCTAAATCCCTTTGGCCTCTCTATATTTAGGTTATAAAACTTTTGTGAATGAAAATATCTCACCTCTTTCTATACAGCCACGACTCTAAAAAATTACGTTGAACTCCCCATGAGTTCCAAAACTTCTAATTATTCTTCAAAACATCTTAAACGTCTACTTCATTGCTTCACGAGTGAAAACTATAAATTATAAAAGTTTTCGTCTAAGTTTCATTTGGTTGCTAAAACGCGATTTCACATGAATTTACGAAATTACTAATTAGCCTACCAATTATGTAGTATGTTAATTCGTCCCCACAAGGATACTAAAATTAACGATAGAAATATATTCTAAACCAGATAATAATACAGATAATGGAATACACAGGTAAATATTTATTTTCAGACAAACATTTAGGGTATTCTACACTGAACGTCTCAATCTCGGAGAGCCTTTAAAACAACAAAACATCCATTCTATACTGTCATAGAGGGTTCTCTTATACATACACCCAAATTGACTCGTGAGTCACAACTCACTCACACATATGCCATAAATGCACACCACATTACATTATCATGCATAACAAATGTAATGAAATACTATAAACATGCACATGGGTGTTATAATATCATATAATCCAGAACGAAGGGTCTATGTGGGGACTAAGTATGTTAGGAGCTGTTTGTGGGTGGTGGTGGACAGCGGTGCTATGGGTGTTAAGGGGTAAGGGTTGGAGGGTTTTGGAGAAGAGGATGACTGAGGTGGTGGTTATGGTATTGTGGGGGTGTTAGGGGCTGATTAGGACTGAGGGTTGGAAAGTCTCATAGAATGAGGCCAACGATCGATAGAATGAAAGATTGCCGATGTTCAGCAGTGCTCCGATCACTATTTTGGTGGTGCTCTAGTGGTGAGAGTGCATGTGTCTCCTGTTGTGATACAAAAAGAAGATAGAGATTGAGAGGAGATAGTGCATGTGTGTGTGTATTTGTGTGTGTGTGTGAGAGAGAGAGAGATAGAGAAAGAGATATATAGATAGATAGATAGATAGATATATATATATATATAGAGAGAGAGAGAGAGAGAGAGAGTTGGTAAGATTATGGGAGGAGAGACGTGTTAGAGTAATTGAGAAATTTGGGGGGAGTTGACTGGGGGCAAATTTTGAAAAATTTTGAAACCAATTTCATCTTGGCCAGTAGATCGAAGCGAGAGTTAATATCAGCCCTTCAAAATTGATTTGGTGTGTGTGCCCATTTTTGGTGGACTAACGATCGGACAGTTTAAAATATCCAACTTTGTCTCAACGGTTGAGATTAAAAATTACTAACTTGGGAAGGACCCACACCGCTCTTCCTTATTATATAGATATTTCTTCTGAACCCATTCCCTTGAGCTATCATCACTCAAAGTACATGCTTAACCTTGAGATTCTGACACATTTTACTATAGAGTAGAGCTCAATCACTTTCCTTTCATTAATTTATCACAAATTTCTAAACTAGAAACCCAAGTCAATCTTTATGTCAATTTCCGCTCATCGATTTATAGTAATGTTGGTTGACCTCAATTTATTATCATCATTCTTTCCCTAATTTCTGGAACAATTTTTTAGTTCCTAATAAATTTTAATCTTGACTCAAATCCTTTCTAAATAGTCAATGCGCACACTAAACCCCGGTTGATCTCTGATTCGAGCACCAACAACCATTTTGTTCTCACCTGATTAATATAAAATTTCAAACTACAACTATCATGAGTTCCAACTGTCCTCCGCACCACGTATTTAATTGTGTTGTATAACTAAATATTCTAAGTCAAGAAAATTAATACAAACTTCTAGTTCATAAGAATATTACTGCCAAATATTTAATATAAAAAATAATACCATGAATTCTAAATCTTGTACCAGATAATTCATTTTATGAAATTTCAACTATATGCAACATAGATTACTGTTGCATACACATATAACCCAAATCTCAACACAAACCTTCGCAATAATATCCATATCATCATATATCGATTTTTTATTATTAAGAACTTCACTATAAGAGATATAAGTTTCACACGTGTCCTCATATAGAAAAGAAATCTTCAATATATTTTCAATAATACCCGGGTAACCCAGTAACTTTACATTCATGTCACCTTCATAAGTCCCGATTGATTGATTTTCAACGACACCCACGAAATCTCTATCCTTTTAAATCACATATTCCAGAAATACAACTCACCCACTAGATGTTCAACATAAGGCAAAGCTTCACAATTCTCAAACTATTTAGATTATAGAACTTGCCTGTCTTTTGGTTTACGCTATCTAAGCCCTAATATATAGAAATCGATATACACATTTGTCCCCTCCTTATAGCACTTACAATCAATAAGCAACTGATTTTGTCATGATAAAATTTAAATATGATCCAACACTCCTCAATATCAAATTTTCTCCTGTTTATCCAAGTGTGTAATGCTCTTTTAAAAATGTCACTTGTATATAAACAAGATCACTCGTTGATCTCCGACTGTACTCCCAAGAAACAAGTGATAAACTACCATTTTTCCAATGTTAGAATTCTACAACATCATACGTTCGAGGAATATAATACTCACCAGTTACTGTGACTCAATACCTTACTTAAAGATATCCAGAACATGTCTTTAAAATGAAGTGATTCATTGCCCTATCATACTCACCTTGTAACTAAGAATATCCTAACTCAATTCTCTAGAAATAAATTGATGCTCCTTATAACCTATCAACCAAATCATGTACCCGCAGCAGACAGTACTCAGAATTGTATATAGAATATCACAAGTTACTTCCAGACCCTTTTCTTACCAAAGGCATTTAGATTTTATTTTAAAATTTAATATTCCTATTTTAAGCCAAAGACAAGGTAGTGTACTCAGTTGAGCTTCCTAGCCCAATAGTATTCATTTAAAATCTCTTTCCATTAAATACAAATGTTTACACAACTATCATATAATCAAAATATTTTCCATTAATAACTCATTTAAACAACAATTGAAATGCCCACATTTGATTAAAAGTCTTTTCACTAGTTTCCCCCTTCTACCAAATTTGGTTCAAATCCAACCACTTTCTTTTATCAAATTATTTTTGAACACTTCCTGATTCATAATAAATCAGTTTTTTTTTTCACAAAAGATGATTTCAAAATATTTTCTACTCATTTAAACATATATAAACTCACTTAATGTCATTCAAATATCCCAAAAATTTCTAATACATTATTAGTAGCTAAACTCAAAGACTGAAATTTTTAGTGATATACTAGGATATCTGACGATTGCTATAGGGCGGTGCAGTAGTTAAATCTCGATAACTTACATATAAAGTACAAAGAAATAATAAGAATACTATTACCTGACGCACATGGTGGTTGAACGGATCTTGGAGTGGTTTGGATATCAAAGAGATTACTACTTACTAAACTTGTAAACCCATTTCCAAATTCGAATCTCTGATAGACAATTCAAATTCCCCGTATGGCCAGTCAACCAATTTGGTTATTCGTACAACACAACTACTTAGTCTTGATCACAATCAATCATATCTTTAACCAGAAAAGAATGATTTATAATTGTAGTGATACCCAATCGATAGACATAATAGAAAAGTCTTTTACTTTTAGCTAATCCCAAATATGATATTCATACTGACATGTTGGAGAACAAATTAGTATTCGATAATAAGAGAGGCATCTCAAGAAATAAAAATAAATAAATTTATATTGAGAGATTCCTCAACAAGCCGATATAACCCAAATAGAGTTGAGAGATTCCTCAACAAGCCAAGATAACTCAAGCGACTAGACAAATCCCCAAATATCTTATCACCTCGATAAACTCAATATTTCACCCTCAATCCCAAGAGAATATACAAGGAGCTCGATAAATACTCCCTAAGATCACTACTGAATAAATGGAGAATTAAGAGATAACAATAATATTGTATCTGCTCATGATGCCCATATAAATCATAAGAAATCCAAATACCCAATTTCTTGACAGAAAATAAGAAAGAATCTTCACTAATAATAATACCCTATAATATTAGGAAAGAAATCCATACCCACAATCATAACTCAATACTCAATAACCCTTCATTAAGTCAATACCCTTGATAATATAATACCAGCCAAATCATTTTAGGATGACTAACTCAACTTCTTGATTTCCTAACCCAAATTCCACTAATATTCTCAAACTCAGAATTTCTTACTAAATTCTCAATCCCCCTTCCCAACTGAACTAATTTCAACACATAATGAAACATCTCCATCATACTCCATTCTTCCAACCATTTTTATACATGTCACAACATGTACAATGCATGGGATGTGATATGCATGCTCAACAATATTTAAATCACGTGCTGTAAACATGTATGCCTCTACATGTACCTACATGTCATGATAATCATATACATGCATTTTTTTACGCGTTATATTCATCTCTCGTCTCCAAAGGCATTAACCTATTGCTCTGATACAAAAATTTGTCACACTCCAAACCACCCCTACGGGCTAGGACACCTGTAACAAAGCCAACAAGGACCAAACAATCCTTTTTTAACGTTCCAAAAATTATCATTTTGATAGAAATACCAAGGGTAAAATGGTCATTAAGAAAATATGCCCAAATTGTATTGATCATTTCCTCTCCTCTTTCCGGTCTACACCGGTGGTGGTTATTCAATAACCACAACAGAAAATAAAGTTTGTTTAAGCTTTCGCTTAGTGAACATTCTAATCATGCTATCAGAGTGTGAAATACAACATATGTAATATTTAAGCATTCACAATAATAAAGTAGTCACCGGCATGTCAAATAACTAATCACCATCTTTCTGGACCCCTGACTCTGGGCCTTTCTCACTTTTTCCATCGTATATAGCAAAATCACTCATTCACTCGTGACTAAAGTCAATTCATTTCATTATGGTCGTCACCACGGTCCCCTTTTCTTGAAGGAATTCAACGTCCCTCATATACGAGCTAAATAATGGTAATTATCACTTGACACCCTTTGACCCAAATAAGCACATAAGCATGTTCACATATCAACATGGCAATATCAACATTGTTGACATGTAGATTCTAGATTAACACATGCTTTTATAATATTTCAAGAATTAAGCATTTTAAAACTATCAATATCACATAAATAACATTAAACACCCAATTTTGGGAGTAGGACAACCTCTACAAATAATCAACTAAGCCTAGAAACCCCAAAGTTTTCCTAGATCCAGCCCAAATATGAACCTATAGTTTATCCTACACAATTTTGGTAAACTATATGTTACCAACCCATTTGGGTCACGAAAAATCTATCAACTAAATTCGAATTAAATTATACCATAAGGTTAGGCTTACCCCCACGAGTCCAATTTTAACTTTTGTTTTGGGAACAAACATCGTACGGTGAAGAGACGGCAACAAAACGGTGACCGAACCAATTCCTCTCTTTTCGCCGAGCTCTCTATATGTAACTACCTTGTTTGTTTTTCCTTTTTTTTTTTTTTTTTTTTTTGAAATGGAGATGAAGACCCCTCACCTGTCTTGCCCAAACTTCCAAAGTTATGACTCTTAGTCGTAATTGTGCTTATACCCCTAAAACTTCTAAACCTTATTATGAGACCCCCCCCCCCCTCTAACAATTATCTACCCCAATATCTAAGTCGGTATATGTCTATGTCACATATGGGTCCCAAAAGTGGTCCCAAATATTTTATGAAGTTGCTAATTATTCTACTAATTATGAATCATGTTCCAATTCGCTCTTACACGGGTACCCAAACTGGCACCATAAAAGGTCACAATTAACAAAAAAAATGCTAATAACAATTAAAGAAATATTCATTTAATCACAGAAATGCAACTAAATGCAATTTATCTAATCTGGACCTTCAGTGGGTCTCGTTTCACATCTGTCCAACTGTGCCCTTTATCAACCACTTAACACTTCGGGGTAACTGGAACTTACCCAAATTATCACATGCAATTAATTATGCTAATTAATGCATGCAAATAAATATTAACACCATTTTCTGGGTACGGGTATTACAAGACTATTGCCCATGCGGGCCACAAACATTATCTCAATATGTATGCTGACATAAACACAGTGAATTGTTACATGAGTTTGACCACGTTGGTCCAGCATGAGAACATGCTAAACATTTTAGTTACTCTATTGCACATAGTACAATATACAGAAGCTCATACTACACTTGTATGGCATACCATGATTTTTTGTAAGAACACATAGAAACTCTTTTCCTAATAACATAACACATGGTATAAGTTGCAAAAGTATCAGATTGATAGTAAGATACAAGGTACAACATACAGCAACATAAAAAAAATTGTCACGCCCCGGAACCAACAAGGTGGTTCCAGGTCACGTGGCACGCCATCAAGGCTTACCAATAATGATTAAAGTTCCCAAAATGACAATAATAAAAGTCATGCTCCAAGATAACCAACTTCTAAATGGTTTTCCAAAGGTTATATTAAACGCGTGCCCAAGCACGCCTTATCGAGTTTCGTTTTCAAAAGTAATGTTTTCGTAGGTCAAAGGGTCCTGTAAACACCCCCATTTTGTCAGCTAACAGATTTAGGAGTTCACTAGCATGGTCGTCCTAGATGATTGAAAAGACACGCAAAAAGAGTCTTGGAAATCACCTCTATCTCTCGAAAAGCTCAAGAATTGGTAAAAATGACAAAAAAAGCCCCTGAAAGTCCAAATGCTCCCAGATTTGGACCAAAGTTCTGGAAACACACTACGCATGAAAAAAGTAATAAATTGAGTTTTAAAATAAAATCAAATGAAAACGTTAGCTCCAGAAGTCCAGGAAAGTCCCCATTGATCGATTTGACTAAGGTTTGACCAAGTTTGACTAGGGTTTGACCAAATTCACCTGAATTTGCCCGAAAGATTCGAGATTAGTCCAAATCATGTGAAAAGTACTAAAACAAGTGTTCAAAGAAAATTAGATGAAAACGTCAACTCTTAGGAGCTCCAGGAGGTTCCTAAAACTTCTTGGAGGTCCCTAGTTTGACCGGTATGACCTAAAAGTTGACACGAAGATCAGAGCACCGTATCATTTTTCAAATATTTTTCATTGATACTAGATGTCAATAGCTTTCTAACGGTATATCGCACATAATTTTTGAATTTAAATCCAATTTATTATGAATTTTTTAAGGTGAAAAAGGACATCAAATCGGCTTTTATTGCGAATACCGCAAAACTTTTCAAAGTGACCTATCTCCAAACTTTTTTTTAATGTAAAGTAGACTCCATTACCTTTCCACCAGTATATCACAAGCCTATTTTGGAGTTCGTACGCATTTTCTATGAATTTCGGACAAAATAGGGCCTTTTCGTGAATATCGGAACCTCTGGGGGTCTAAATGGAATTTTTGGGTCGTCTAAGGAGCAGTGCCTCCGCGGCACCGGCCCACTACCACCGTATGGCGCAGGCCCAATGCCACTGTGGCACTCTCCCCCAGAAAATCAATTTTTGTAATTTTGTTTTGGGGAATTTTTCATAAATATTAGAAACCAAAACGACATAGTTTGGTTCCCAGCTTATTTTGGACCAATGGGAGACCATTTTTAACTTTTTAAAATCCCATTTACCACCCCTCCTTTGCCTATAAAAGAGACTCATTTACTTCCATTTAGGGAAGAAACTTGGAAGCTTAGAGAGAGTTTAGGAAGAAACTCTAGCGAAATATAGATCAGAGAGAAAGAGAAGAAGATAGTCTTCTTCTTCTTTTTTTTTTTAATAAAAGTGAGTTTTACTTGAGTTTGCTATCAAAACTTCAATCATCCAAACATTTCTTTCACCATCTTCTTGAGCATTAGAGAGGTAGTGATTGAGCTCCATGTCTATATACATACATATATGAGAGGAATACCTTGCTAGAGTTCCATTCTTGTTCTTGAAAGCTATTGTTATCATCATCATCATTCTCCTTCTAAATCCCATTTCTATTTTCTTGTTTTATTTACATTAGTGTCATCTATTCTCAATCTCCATTTCTATTTACACTTTCTTTTATTACATTTTTGTTATCTTTTCTCAATCCCCATTTCTACTTTCTTTGATTACATTTTTGTCATCTCTTCTTAACCCCTTTTCTTGATTTCTTTTGTTATTTGTTGATTCAAGGTTGGATGAAGTTCTAAGTGATCACATGGTCTACTTAAGTGTTTAAGTTCATGATTGAGCATCTATTTCAAGCCCCCACTCAAAATCCTAAACTTTTTCCAAAAACTAAATGGATTTTCTTAACAGTGATGCAAAACAATGAGTTACTAAAGATCAAACATTTATCTTGAAATAATTACTTGAGGTATGGTGATGAAACCACTTGGAAACCATACTTAATACCTCATAGTTCACCTTGATTTTTCCTCATCAATTTTAAAAATGTAGAAATGTGTTTTTTGGATTTTAGAAGTTCATGTTAATAATCTGTCTTTTCTCTCACAGATTGTAGTCTGATTTCTAATATTTATTTCGGATGTTTTTCTTCACATGATATGGCCTTTTCTATTTTTTATTTGAACTTCAATGTGTTATAAAACTTTATGTATCTTTTGAGCATCATAAGAGTTGTTTTAATATTTATAAAAAAATCATACAAAATCAGTCAACAGTGCAGTCCCTGTTTCTGAGTCATGTGTACATTCTGATTTGTTTCTTTTGATTTGTGATAGATATAACCCTTAGAGACACATTAAGGGTTATACATGAATTTCCCCACTTTTACTAGAGCTTTTTAATTATTTGTGGTGAATTTTACAGTATCAGTTCACTGTTCTGGACACTGTTCATAGTTTCTTTTATTTGATACATATGTCTTGATATGATACTTCCATCCATCCTAATTTGTCATACATACTGACAAGCGAGGGTATTTGTAAAATACAACCATGCTAAAAGAGGAAAATACATTAGAAAAGTCTACTATTCCCCTGTTTATCTGCAGTTTGAATTACAATACCAGTTTCTACACATTTTGATTAATCTATGATAAGTTGTGTGTTTTAGCTGTAATTTGTGCAGATTACTGCTGCTGTGTACAAGATTGAAGACTGTTGATAAAAGGAAGTGCTTGGTCCTGATGAAGACAATTCAAAGCTGAAATACAGGGTTCGAGCGATCGCAGAAGTCTCGAGCGATCGAAGGTTCGATCGATCGAGTAATGTTCAAGCACTCGAATTTTCCAGGAGTTCAATCGATCGAGAATGTTTCGATCGATCGAATGTGCCTTTTATCAGATTATACGCGCATGCAGCAGAAACGGGTTTTGAACCCTAGCATTAGGTTGAGGCTATATATAATCGTTTTGTTTACGTCCAAAAGGACGCACACACTTTGTTTCATCAGTTTTCCATAGAGAGTAGAGAGTTTTATCTTATTTTGTAGGTTTTTTATCAAGGATTTCATTATAGCTTGGATTTCGTAAGGTTTAATAGTAGTTGCTCTTCTCCAGGTTACTTCGTTTTATTTTGTTTACATTCTGCACTTATTTAATCATAGTATAATCTTCAATATCGTAGTATTGCATGCTAGATGAGTTAAAATCATTGATTTTCATAGTTTTTATGAAAAACTCGCAAACAAACATGACTTTAATGAACCTTTACGTTAAAAATAAATCTGAGACTTCCCAGACCATGTCCGAGTAGTCCGGGGTTGGGAAATCGCGATGAAACCGTGATTTCAGGCCTCTGCCATGCAGTATGTTTATTCCTGTGTTAGATCGATCGAATGTAGTTCGATCGATCGGACCAGAGACATAGTCGAGCGATCGAATATATTTCGATCGATCGAGAGATGAAGAAGTTAGATCGATCGAAAGCGCGTCGATCGATCGAGACCTCTGATTCTTGAGGACATCTAATACAGTATTCCAAGACTTTCTGTTTTACTGATTCGTTATCAAACTGTCCCCAAATGCTCAGTTTGTCAAAACAGTCTTTAAACATTAAGCCTTAAGGCATTTTCTTTCAATATATTTTGCAAACCACCCTCAATGCTAACACCATTGTAGGTGCGAGTCTTAACTATTGAATTAAACCACCTTTGTGTATTTCAAACTTAATTGTGATGATATAGTCCCGGTCATGAAAGGACTATTGATTCTGTATCCTTAGAGAAGTACGGATACTGTAGAAGTTGTCCTCCGTTGAGCTTAATTGCACTTGCATGGTAGATGGCTGAGTCATAGGGGATTCGCGTGATCCCAACACTTTCTTTTATTAAGAAAAACCGTTTTAAAACCTCAATTTAGTTAAATAGTTAATCATTAGTTAATTTAATTTAGTTGCTTTTAAGTTTAGTAGTTGTTAATTGTAGAACTTTGTGTTCTGCACTTCTCTTAAAATATTGAATTTTCTTTTCTTTTAGAGTCTAATCTAGGTGATTTAATCGCATCCTTCCCTGTGGGATCGACCTGGACTTCATCCAGCTTACTACTTGCACGATTACCTACACTTGGATATAGCACACAAGCGCACACAAGATTTTTCGCGTGTCAAGTTTTTGGCGCCGTTGCCGGGGAAGGCGACGATCAATTCTTTAGATTACCTCAATCTTTCCTGATCTATTTCTGTTTTCCTTTTTCTTTTAGTTCTCTAGGTTTTCAATCTTCTTAGGTTTACTCATTAATGCCCGATAGTTCCTTCCACGGAATTGTCTGCAATCCTCTATATTCATCTAATTCTTCCAGTTCTAGTAATCCAATCACCACTCCAACTGAATCAATGAATGATAATCAGAGTGAACAGGGTGACAATGATGTGGTGCCAATTGATGATTCACTACGTCCGTTGTGCGATCTCATGTAACCAGAATACGCACCTACTCCTTCTTGCATTCTCATTCCCCCACATGCTGGCGAATTTCAATTTCGCAATGAGATGATTCAACTCCTCCCAACATTTCATGGGATGGAAAGCGAGAAGGCACATCTACACGTTAAGGATTTCGAGGATGTTTGTAAAACATTCTCCCAAACTTGTCCTATAGATGTGACACGCTTAATGTTATTTCCCTTCACCTTGAAGGATAAAGCGAAGGCGTGGTTACTCACCCTGAAACCGAATTCAATCTTCACATGGCATGCGATGAACACTGCATTTTTGAAGAAATTCTTTCCACCTCGCATGACCACAGAGCTAAAACGCCAAATAAGTTCATACAAGCAGAGAAGCAATGAAACCTTCACCCAAACTTGGGAGTGTTTCAAAGATTTGCTTCTCTCATGTCCGCACCACGGATATGAGAAATGGCGTACCATCAGTCACTTTTATGAAGGACTAAATGGTGAAACAAAGAAGTTGGTCGAAACTATGAGCTTTGGACCATTCCTTCAAAAGAACACTGAAGAGGCTGAAGCTCATTTTGAGTGGTTAGCTGAACATGCTCATGAATGGTCTAACTCTGAAGATACACCTCGAACTCAAATATCGAGTGTGGAAGATAAGAGTTTGTACCAATTGAAAAGTGAAGATCGTCTGATGAACAAATACGAAGAATTGGCAAAGAAGGTAGAAGAACTAGGGATGCGAGGAGAGAACTCAAGGCAGGTTATGCCTGAGGAACCATGCGGCACATGCAACATGTTGGGACATACAACTCAATACTGTCCCAATGTGCCGTATTTTCAAGAGCAGGCCCCTATGGAGATGAATGCCATGCAAGGTTTTCGAGGGGCGGGGAGTTCCAACAATAACTTTCAAAGTAACAATAGATGGAATCACCCCAGTTTTGATTGGAGAAATAATGTTGGGGCCCAAAATCAATATCAATAGCAGCCCTACAACAACAATCAATATCAAGGGCAAAACAATAGGCCGTCCATCAATATAATCAAAACAGAACCAATAACTACAACCAAGCTCAACCCTCCAATGCACCATAAACCAATACCTATGTGCCACCACACAAGAAGGTACAAGAAGAAGAGCCATTTGCTAATGCCAATCTAACGCAGCAACTCATACAGATGATGAGTAGAATGTCTGCCACGTTAGAAAGGATAGATGCACGGCAAGAAGGTTCAGGAGGAACATTCCCTGCCCAACCACTTCTGAACCCCAAGGTACATAACAATGGTCCTAACAATCAAGAACATGCTAAAGCCGTGACTACACTGAGAAGCGGAAAAATCATAGAAAAAAACATGCCTCTGTCTACACCCGAAGTGTACAAAGAGGAGGAAGTGGTGGAAAATGAGTTTGAGCAACCATCTACTCAAGAGGAGGAGCCGTCTACTAATGACGAGGCAATAAAGGCAAACATTGAAGCTCCTAGAGTAGAGGAAGAAGTTGAGCAAAGGCCTGGAAAGGAGTCTGTTAAGGATGAACCACCAAAATGCCCTTTTCCTGCACCTTATCCTCAACGATTGAAGAAACCCAAGAATGAGACAAAGAATCAGGAGTTTCTGGAATTATTTAAACAAGTCAAAATTAACCTTCCACTCCTAGATGCTATCAAGCAAGTGCTGGCCTATGCTAAGTATCTCAAAGATCTATGCACAGTCAAGAGGAGGCAAAGCGTGAAGAAACATGCTTATGTCGCATGTCAAGCAAGTGCGATCATTCAAAATGAGTTGCCTCCAAAACTCAAAGACCCCGGTACACCTACTGTCTCATGTAGAATTGGGAATCAAAGGATAGATAACGCACTCCTCGATCTAGGAGCAAGCGTGAACCTGCTGCCATATTCAGTCTATAAACAGCTAGGGTTGGGTGAACTCAAACCCACCCGAGTCGCTTTGCAATTGGCAGACAGATCTGTGAAGTACCCTAGAGGGGTGTTAGAGGACGTCCTTGTCCAAATAGACTCTTTTGTCTTTCCGGTTGATTTCGTGATATTGGACACAGAACCTGTGTCTAACCCTGGTGCACACATCCCGGTTATCTTTGGACGTCCATTCCTCAACACTATTGATGCCACGATCAAGATTAGAAGTGGTATCATGACTATCGTATTCGGGAACATGACATTGAATGTCAAAATTTTTTCTAATCCCCGACCTGAGGAATACGATGATGAGGAAGAAATTCATTACATTGACACAGTCATTGAAGATGAAGTTGACTTGGTCGACTACAAAGATCCTTTGGAAGTTGTGATGACTCAATTTGGCGATATCTATCAGTCTGCAAAGTCAACTCCATTGGATGCTGACTTGAACCAGATGTGTCTGATGATGGATACGATAGAGGAGGATAGAGCAGAATGCATGTGGGTAATGCCATATGAACAATTGCCTCCTAAAACTAAGTTGGCAATGCCTTCTAGTTTTCAGTTTCTGGAGTTAGAGTTAAAGGAGCTTCCCAAAGAACTAAAATACGCATTCCTAGGGACTGGAAGAACTTATCCTGTGATCATTTCATCTGCTTTAACTCATGAACAGGAAGGTAAGCTAGTGCAAATGCTGACCAAGCATAAGGATGCTATGGGATGGATGATTGCTGACCTCAAAGGTATAAGCCCATCCATATGCACTCATAAGATATATCTGGAGGAAGACGCTAGACCCTCAAGGCAAATGCAAAGGCATCTGAATCCCAACATGCAAGAAGTAGTTAAAAAGGAAGTGCTCAAACTACTTGATGTTGGGATGATTTATCCGATATCTGATAGTCCTTGGGTCAGTCCAACCCAAGTGGTTCCAAAGAAAGCAGGCATAACGGTCATCCCGAACAAAGATGGTGAATTGGTACCAACACGTGTCCCCACTGGATGGAGGATGTGTCTTGACTACAGAAAGTTGAATACTGTGACCCGAAAAGACCATTTTCCTTTGCCATTCATGGATCAAATGCTAGAACGTGTGGCAGGTCACAAGTATTACTGCTTTTTGGATGGATATAATGGATGTAACCAAATTGAAATTGCTCCTGAAGATCAGGAGAAAACCACATTCACTTGTCCATTTGGTACATTTGCCTACCGTCGAATGCCGTTTGGCTTATGTAATGCACTGGCTACCTTTCAGCGGTGCATGCTAAGCATATTCAGTGACATGGTCGAACACATCCTTGAAGTCTTCATGGATGATTTTTCAGTGTTTGGCCATAGCTTTGAAGATTGCCTCAGCAATCTCGAGCAGGTATTAAGGCGATGTGAGGATAAACACCTCGTTTTGAATTGGGAAAAGTGTCACTTTATAGTGACCAAGGGAATAGTCCTCGGCCATATAATCTCCGATGAAGGAATCCAAGTGGATAAGGCCAAAATTGACATAATCTCAAATCTACCTGTCCCCCGTACAGTAAGAGACATCCGTTCGTTCTTGGGACATGCGGGATTTTATCGTCGGTTTATCCAGAACTTCAGTGCAATCTCTCGACCTCTTTGTCAACTTCTTGTCAAAGATGCACCATTCGAGTGGTCAGAGAGTTACCAAAAGTCCTTCGAGGATCTAAAAGAGCTCCTCACCTCCGCACCTATAATACAGGCACCCGACTGGAGTTTGTCTTTTGAATTAATGTGCGATGCTAGTGATTACGCCATTGGCGTGGTCCTAGGCCAGAGAAAGGACAAGAAACCATATTGATATACTATGCCAGCCGAACTTTGAATGAAGCTCAAATGAATTATACAACTACTGAAAAGGAGCTGCTGGCTGTAGTATTCGCCTTGGATAAGTTTAGGTCTTATCTGATAGGGTCACCAATCGTCTGTTTTACAGATCACTCGGCCCTCAAGTATCTACTGTATAAGAAAGACGCTAAACAACGGCTCATTCGCTGGATACTCTTACTCCAAGAGTTTGATCTAACAATCAAAGATAAGAAAGGAGTAGAGAATGTGGTTGTGGACCATTTGTCACGGTTGACTTTTGTCGACAATCCTGAACCCCAATCCATTAAGGATGAGTTCCCGAACGAACAACTACTGGAAGTAAGTGGTTTGCCTTGGTATGCTGATATCGTGAACTACCTGGTCACGGGAGAAACCCCGAACCATTGGTCAAACCAAGACCGAAAACGGTTCCTCTCGTTCGCGCGTCATTTCTTTTTTGATGACCCATATCTTTTCAAGTACTGTGCTGATCAGGTTATTAGGTGTTGCGCCCCCAATGAGGATATAACCGAAATTTTAGCATCATGCCATTCTGAGGCTTGTGGTGGGCACTTCGCTTCACAGAAGACCGCACAAAAAGTTTTACAAAGCAGTTTTTACTGGCCCACAATTTTCAAAGATGCGTATTCCTTTTGCAAGACATGCCAACGCTGTCAAAAGCTTGGAACTATTTCTAAAAGGAATTCTATGCCTTTAACCCCTATCATCACAATTGAGATATTCGATTGTTGGAGCATAGATTTTATGGGCCCATTTCCCAAGTCTAATAACTGTGAATACATACTCCTTGCTGTAGAGTATGTGTCAAAATGGGTTGAAGCGATACCAACGAGACGCAATGACCACAGAACGGTCATGTCCTTTCTGAGAGAGCATATCTTGTCTCGTTTTGGAACTCCGAAAGCTTTACTAAGTGACCAAGGTAAGCATTTCTACAATAGGCCTTTGGAGTCACTTCTCAAGAAATACGGAGTTCACCATAAAATCGCTCTTGCCTATCATCCACAGTCAAATGGGCAAGCGGAATTGGCTAACCGAGAAATCAAGCATATTCTCGAAAAGACGGTTAGTTCCAACCGAAAGGACTGGGTATACAAGCTGACCGGTGCTTTATGGGCATACCGTACTGCCTACAAGACGAATCTAGGTATGTCCCCGTATAGATTGGTTTACGGGAAAGCTTGCCACCTTCCTATTGAAATTGACCATAAAGCTTACTGGGCGACACGCTCATTGAACTTTGATATCCAAGAGGGAGGTCAGTTACGCAAGCTCCAACTTGCAGAGCTAGAGGAAATACGACGAGATGCGTATGACTCTGCAAGGTTGCATAAGGAAAGGTTGAAGGCTCGCCACGATCGTACGATCTTTTGTAAATCATTCGAGCCGGGGCAGAAAGTTTTGCTGTATGACTCTCGCCTCCACCTTTTCCCAGGAAAGCTCTATTCCCGTTGGACAGGCCCGTTCATTGTAAAAACTGTCTTTCCACACGGGGTGGTTGAGCTCGTCAATCCAAAGAACGATGATTGTTTCAAGGTCAATGGCCAAAGGTTGAAACCGTTCTTGGAGAACTTCCAAACTGAAGTTGAGCACATCCAGCTGGATGAGCCCAACTATTCTCCCACTTAAAATCCAAAGTGGAGTTCCATATTGTTGTTGTATTCTTTATCTTTCCCTGCATTTTAGTTTCTCTCTTTTGTTTTTAATTCTTTGTTCGTTCTTTTAGTGTTTGTGATCTCGTTCTAATCCGCTATACCTTGAACCACTTAATTGCAGGTGCATAGATGCGAGGTGATGATATTCATTCTATCGGTTCATGGGCTGATTCAGAATGTCGTTGCGGCACCTGGACTGAGGGTGAACTCACACCCTGTCCCTTGCTTCATCAAGACCCTGAAGCTCACGCTCTCATTGATGCTGCCCAAGGGTACATTCCATACCCACCGGCCCTCCTTGACATCAATCCATATGAAAATATGGAATTTCCTGATGACAATGATGTGGATGAGGAAGAAGACCTGTACATGGGAAGAATGGTGGATGATGCCCTCATGGCACAATGGGAAAATGATGATATGTGGGAGCCATGGGAAGATCATAATCTCCAGGATGTCGTCCCAGAACGTCACAATATAGTTTTTTGTTTTTGTTGACGACTTCCTTGTTCCCGAGTTGGTCCCATACCGCTATGTGCACCTGAGCTTTCTGCTATTCAGGCTCCAATGCCCCTTACCAGCTAGTGCATTTTGGGAATCAATGCCAATAGTGAGGTTGGAACTTAGTCACATTTCTTTTTATTTTGTTTCTGTTCCTTGTTTTTCTTTTCGTGTTTAATCCTTGTTCCTTGTTTTTCCGTTATCTTAATATCGGTTTGTTTGTCTTTTGTCTTTTCCTTGTCCAGGATTGTCACTATGTTTCTCAATGGTATTCCAGTGTTCCTTCCACATCAGTTGTTCCATGGGGCTCGCACACAGTCCCCTGGTACCCCACCACAAGAGGAAGAACAACTGCGGATTTTTACACCATTATCCATGGCTTCACTGCAGTCTCCTCTCATATGCACACCTCATTCCCTAGCAACTCCAGACATGTTGAATGACACTCTTGCCGCTTTCAGATTATTTTGGGAACGGGAATTGTCAAGTTTGGAGTCCAATCTCGCAGATCTGGAGGTGTTCGAAGCAATGGAGGATGAAGAAGTTTTCGTATTGGAAGTTTAGTGATTCACTTCAGTTTGGTTTTGTCATTGTCATCCTTTCTCAATTGAAGTGTAATCCTAGACAAACAATATTATTAGTTTTAGTTTTATTTTTGTTTCCTTTAGTTGAATAAGGTTTTAAATACCATTTGGGAGAATATTGTTACAATATGGATGCTATTAAAAGGATTTATTTATATCAAATTGCAATTTTCAATTATGAGGATGAGTTTTGGGCTTACATATTCTGTCAAATGCACTGTTTTTCACTTTTCTGGTTGTCCAGAACATTGGTGGCTTGTTGGGGGTGCTAAATTTCTTATATAAAATTTGGGTGTTCGATCGATCGAACTAATCTCGATCGATCGATCGACAGTATCAGATTTTCGAGCGCTTGAAGAGACCTCAATCGATTGAAATGTCGATCGATCGAACTTTCTCGATCGATCGAGACTTGTATTTAAACGAGGCATCTCCAGTACACCTTCTCAGTCTCTCTCACACTTTCATATCTTCGAGCGATTGACCACAGAGGAGCACACGGGGCGATTCTTGGCTCTCCCTCATCATTCACGCATTTTGGGAACCCCTGAGCCCTCCTCTCATCACCTTCATCATCATCAAGGTCACCCTCGCCCTCTACTCAGCGCGTAATCCAAGGTTAGACCGAGACCTCCCTCGATTCCTTTTCATTTCAATTCTAGTTGGGGGTGCCCCCCAGTGGTTTTTTTTAGACCTTTTCTTGTAGTTTCTATCTTGTTTTGTGTGTGTGAGGGCTCTTTCTGTTCTCAAAAGTAGTCACCGCACATTCGCTGTGCTCGATCGATCGAGATGGGTTCGATCGCTCGAACCCAGCCCTCGCTCAATCGATCGACAGAGTCTCGAGCGATCGAACTCTGTCCTTTCTCAATCGATCGAACATTGTTCGATCGGTCGAACACAAGCAGTTTCAGTTTCTTTTCTTTTCTTTCTTGTTTTGATTTCTATTCTGTATTTCTTCTATTTTCAGGGACCCACAATGAACCCTATCACGGGGTATCACAAATCCAAACCTCTGGATCTCACTATACCGAACCCCATACCCGATCATGGGTTTCGGAGTACCGAAGAGCGTGTTTGGTTTAGCCGCTCTTTTCAGACGCGTAAGGTGATGCTCGAGTGGCCATTGGAGTCCGTATGGCTTGCCGCTCCATGGTTCCTAGTATGGATCAGAGACATGCCATTGTGGTACGACATGTTAATCCAGACCAAGAAAATCAATATCCACTGGGTTCGTGAAGCTTGCTCTTCCATGATCAAGGATCCCGCGGCCCCGTTTACCTACCGATCATTCTTTCATGGGCACGAGATCGTTTTCAGTCCTGCCACAGTCTCTGAAGCTTTGGGGGTTCCTGAGGTCCCTGACTGTTTCTATCCCTCCTTACCAGGAGCCCGAGCGATCTCGTCCACCACCATTATCCGTGAGCTCACAGGAGGTGATGTTCAGTTCTGGAACGGCGAATCAAATATCGAGGATAAGTTTCTAACTGAGAATTACCACCTCCTCCACCTTGCATTGGTCAACTATATTCTGATGACGTCCTACCGCGAGAAATTTGCGCCGTGGTATGCCCGTGCTCTGTACTCCATTGGGACAGGACAGCATGTTTGTTTGTCTCGCCTGTATATCGACTTTTTCGTTCAGCCTATGCGGTACATTGCCGTCAAGCGCCATCTGAAGGGCGCTTGGCCTATACATAGGGTTATTGAGCGGGCCGGACTAGTCCCGTTGGCCACAGATTCCATTCTTCAAGCCTCTAGTCGATTTGGTGAGACAGCGGCCCGCCATTCTGATGCTCAGAAAAAGAGAAAAGCAAAGGGTAAGGCAAAACTGAGGGTGAAAAAGAGACGCGGAGGCACTGATACTGAGGGTGCAGCTTCTGGGACGCCCACTAAGGCTGAGGAGCATGATTCTGATGAGGAGGAGGATCCAGTGCAGGAGGTTGCGCGTTTTGAGCTAAGACAGCGATCTCAGGCTCCAGCCCAGGGAGAGTCTTCGTCTGCGCCTCTCCCGACTATTCACGAGTTGTTATTGGAGGAGAGAGAGGCCCGGATGAGACTTGAGGGCAAGGTTGATCATATATCCACCATGCTGACCACCCTGTTGGTCCAACTAGGGTTTTACCTGATCGTACCCCCATCTTCCACACCATCTGCATCTCCACCACACACCACTGGCCCATCTTCCTCTGCACCTACTGGTCCCTCTACCTCCGATCCCCCGGTTGATCTTTCTGCACCATCGACATTAACTGCACCATCTGCCCCATCGACATCAGCCGCACCCACTGTTTTGGAGACATCACTTACACCTGCTCCTGTCATGGCCGACACATCAGTCACTACTACAGTTGCCACGACGAGCGATCCGGCTACCGCTACTACGGGAGTCGAGGGTGGAGTTATGATTGCTCCTGATTTATTGATAGAGATTCTGTCTGATGTTCCCGATGATGGGTATTCACGTTATGTATTTTGTTGATTTTGGTTGTTATGGGTTGGTTCGGTTATTGTTGATTCGTTCTGTTTCAGTTGGCCAGTTGGATATTGTGGATAGTTGTTTTTTTTTTTTTGTTGGTTGGTGTGGTTTGGCTGTACTTTCTTATCACTGATCTTTTAGTTTCTTTGTTTTATCTTTACAGTGATTGGCTATGTTATTATATATGGATCTTGTGCTTTATATTTCTGTTTATTTTTCTTTTGATCCTGTCCGCTTGGAGATTGTCTGCTTCTTTACAGATTGTTATGCGCGCAGTTTTTATGTTGCTTTATCAGGTGATATCACTCTATCTATCTATTTGAAAATCAACTTCTGAGGTCATCGCAATTTTCAGTGGGGGGTAGGATGTAGATAGACCATCACCTGTGCATATCTATACTTAGCAATCTGTATCACTCCATCTATTGCAAATCTCCATTATAATTCAAAATCAAAATTGCAAATTTTCAAATAATTAACCAAGTTTTGGAACTAAATTTGTAGAAAATTTTTGAATTTTCTCTCCTATTTAGCTGTTATCAAGCAATGACATATTCACATTCATCTCATCCCATTATGACTTAAGTTCACGCGTTTTTCTAGCTTCACTAAGAGGAATGCATTTGTTAACCATTCTAGTATCCAAATCATTTGCACATGTTAAGAGCTATGCAGAAAACTAAAAATAGAGTTAATATGACTTTTATGCTTCAAGGAATAACTAGTGGAAACTAACAACCCTTAGTGAGCTTTTGAACCCAATCTCCAATTCTGAGGGAATTGTCACATTAATTCGAATTATTTTTCTTGAATATACTTTAAATTCGTTGGATAGTCTCAAAATTCTTCATTTAGGCTGTTTATTAGAGGAGAACGTTCAGGATTTACCAATTAAAACTCAGGGAACACTGAAGTGCTAAAACTAAGTCAAGAAAATGATTTAAGCCTTCATTATTCATTCCTTACCTTTTTCATATACCTGCATCAACATCCAAGAATCTCTTGACCCCACACTGATTAAATATCGCCAATATGAAAGCCTAACCTTTTGTCTGATACTTTAACCTCTATAAACTCGATTGCACGGCTGATGTGATTAAAATTGTTGAAGTATTTGACAAGAAGGGAATAGTTGTGGGAAGGATGTTATAATAATAAAAAAATATATATATATATACGAGAATAGAGGATGGTTGAAATAAAGAAGAAATAAACGCAATCAAATGCCAAGGATGTGCAATTTCTTACCCCTCTTATCTTTATCTCACTAAATAAAAGCCGAATTGTCTAAGCCTTAATGATTCTTGACGACGTAGTTTGAATATGAAAGTGTAAGTTGAGTTATCCACGGTATTTCGCTCCTCTAGTAAGTGGTATTCCTTTCATGAGACTGTACACTCTTAATGTTCGTCCTTTATCGAGTTAGGTGTGAAACACTAGTAGCCAGAACATCACTCATATTAAAACTTTCACACTATGAGCGACCATTTCTAAACAAGTTTCTGTGAGATGTTCATTTTTGAGCGTAAACCCATGTGAGAATTGAGTTGAAACTATGAGTTCTAAGAGTATAATGGTCTAAACAATTCTAAATGAAGTTGGATGCATAACTGTTGACTTCACACACACACGGATACATGAATGTAATGCATATGTATATTTATCTTGGTGATATGAGGAACATGTGGATTTCTTCATGGTTTGTATGAGGTTGATATGTTATGTGGAGCTAAATTGATAGTCGAATAGGAAGAAATGTTGATAAGTTTTTCTATATCCTTTTGAGCTTAAAAATGGAGAATTTTGTGGGAATATTCACTGCAATCCCTCACGAGTCAACACTCGTCCACTACGGAAACTTAGGGGTTTAACGACTTGTTGCATTTGCTAAATACGACCGCGATTCCTGCGAAAGTGAGTTAGGAAGTTTCTTTCATTTTACTAGATTAGTTGCTTTAGTCTTATTTTGTTATTTTAGTCGTTGTA
The DNA here is from genome assembly GCA_033977485.1 of Hydrangea macrophylla. Taxonomy (NCBI): domain Eukaryota; kingdom Viridiplantae; phylum Streptophyta; class Magnoliopsida; order Cornales; family Hydrangeaceae; genus Hydrangea; species Hydrangea macrophylla. The sequence goes on along the minus strand of CM066988.1, from coordinate 294,338 downwards.
GTATTAGTAAGCTTGTTTTATTTTCGCTTTATTGCTAGGGACTAGCAAATCGCTAGTTGGGGGTTGTGACAAGCGGGGGTATTTGTAAAATACAATCGCGCAAAAAGAGGAAAATACATTAGAAAAGTCTACAATTCCCCTGTTTATCTGCAGTTTGAATTACAATACCAGTTTCTACACATTTTGATTAATCTATGATAAGTTGTGTGTTTTAGCTGTAATTTGTGCAGATTACTGCTGCTGTGTACAAGATTGAAGACTGTTGATAAAAGGAAGTGCTTGGTCCTGATGAAGACAATTCAAAGCTAAAATACAGGGTTCGAGCGATCGCAGAAGTCTCGAGCGATCGAAGGTTCGATCGATCGAGTAATGTTCAAGCGCTCAAATTTTCCAGGAGTTTAATCGATCGAGAATGTTTCGATCGATCGAATGTGCCTTTTATCAGATTATACGCGTATGCAGCAGAAACGGGTTTTGAACCCTAGCATTAGGTTGAGGCTATATATAATCGTTTTGTTTACGTCCAAAAGGACGCACACACTTTGTTTCATCAGTTTTCCATAGAGAGTAGAGAGTTTTATCTTATTTTGTAGGTTTTTTATCAAGGATTTCATTGTAGCTTGGATTTCGTAAGGTTTAATAGTAGTTGCTCTTCTCCAGGTTACTTCGTTTTATTTTGTTTACATTCTGCACTTATTTATTCGTAGTATAATCTTCAATATCGTAGTATTGCATGCTAGATGAGTTAAAATCATTGATTTTCATAGTTTTTATGAAAAACTCGCAAACAAACATGACTTTAATGAACCTTTACGTTAAAAATAAATCTGAGACTTCCCAGACCATGTCCGAGTAGTCCGGGGTTGGGAAATCGCGATGAAACCGTGATTTCAGGCCTCTGCCATGCAGTATGTTTATTCCTGTGTTAGATCGATCGAATGTAGTTCGATCGATCGGACCAGAGACATAGTCGAGCGATCGAATATATTTCGATCGATCGAGAGATGAAGAAGTTAGATCGATCGAAAGCGCGTCGATCGATCGAGACCTCTGATTCTTGAGGACATCTAATACAGTATTCCAAGACTTTCTGTTTTACTGATTCGTTATCAAACTGTCCCCAAATGCTCAGTTTGTCAAAACAGTCTTTAAACGTTAAGCCTTAAGGCATTTTCTTTCAATATATTTTGCAAACCACCCTCAATGCTAACACCATTGTAGGTGCGAGTCTTAACTATTGAATTAAACCACCTTTGTGTATTTCAAACTTAATTGTGATGATATAGTCCCGGTCATGAAAGGACTATTGATTCTGTATCCTTAGAGAAGTACGGATACTGTAGAAGTTGTCCTCCGTTGAGCTTAATTGCACTTGCATGGTAGATGGCTGAGTCATAGGGGATTCGCGTGATCTCAACACTTTCTTTTATTAAGAAAAACCGTTTTAAAACCTCAATTTAGTTAAATAGTTAATCATTAGTTAATTTAATTTAGTTGCTTTTAAGTTTAGTAGTTGTTAATTGTAGAGCTTTGTGTTCTGCACTTCTCTTAAAATATTGAATTTTCTTTTCTTTTAGAGTCTAATCTAGGTGATTTAATCGCATCCTTCCCTGTGGGATCGACCTGGACTTCATCCAGCTTACTACTTGCACGATTACCTACACGTGGGTATAGCACACAAGCGCACACAAGATTTTTCGCGTGTCACATACAAAGAACTTAATTTTTCCATGTTTAGTAACATTCCATGCCCTCATATGTACCATGTGCATCATCCATCATCTCATGGATTCTTAAGTTTGATTTCTAAATAAAAACCTTGATTTTTTCAATACTTTGAGGAGTTCTTGAAGTAAGTTGGAAGATGACATCCTAAGTAGTTATAAACTCCATTTGTGTGCTGAAAATATACTCTCAAAACACCCATTTCAAAACCCTTCTTGTACTCCAAATGGTTTGCAAAGATTGAAAAGCTTGTTTTCCCAAAACCCCCAAAATAGTGAGTTGTTCAAATTGAAAATGCTATTCTGAGTTCAATATTCAATGGATGATCTTGATACCACTTAGAAAGTCTTCCTAATCATTAGGGAATATCCATGATTTTGTTTTGAATTTTAAAACACATGGAAGGGTTCCATTTTGACCCAAACATTCTGCTAAAATATTCTATTTTTCTATCACATCATCTTTGGTTGACGTTCAACTTGTTCTCCAGAAAACTTTTCCAATAAGAGTAGTCCCAACTCATTTTTCCCTTTAACTTAAATGTCTTAGGGAACTTTATGTATATTATGAGTGATAAAATGTTTCGTTTTCATTTTCAAAGATTTTTGTACATTCCAGTCGACTAAATGGATTCTATTTCTGAGCAACCTCTCTTGTTTATATGATTTCTCTCAATCTATAACTTCAATCTTGATTTGGATTTTTGATATGTGTTCTAGACACAGTAGGGATGATCTCTAATGTTGTCAATATCAAGATATAAAAAGTGTACTTTACTTTTCTAAGGATTTGTAGTAGTGAAAGTAAAGGTCGAACCCACAGAGATTGAATTACTACGACTCTTGATTTTAAAACCTAAATCTAATTAATTATAAAAACGAGATTTTGATTTTCAATTTAATTAAACTAAGAACAATGAAATAGATCTAAATTATGAAAGCGATTTAAAGGTGTTTTTGTAAATATGTTTAAAGGAACCTAGGATTGCAAATCCACCACTAGCTTCATAATAGGAATATTTATGCATTCAATTAGATTATTAAGTTGGATGATAATGGGGAATTGTAGCTACAAGCCCAATTCCTCCATCAAGAAAATAACTATGGTTCAAGCACCAACATAATCCATCTTCGGTTAGGACGAATTATCCCACACTAAACTAGGGTTGTGACATAATCCGTCTAACCTAGGCATGGACTATTCGGATACTTGATAGCACAATTCAATAAAGCACCATTACATTTAAATAATCTATACAAGCACAGCAAATATAGATCATTGAGCACATCACAGTCAAAATAGATCTAAGACAAGAATAAACTTTGAAAGTGATGATTTAATCAATTAGAAGCACGATTTATTTATAAAAATCCTCAGAACATGTAATCATCATCCATACATAATAAAACTAAAATAAAAACATAAATAAAACCCTATTACTTGGCTAGGGTTTCATTGAAACCCTAGATCTAGGTTTAGTTGGTCATGGAATTGATGAAAGACAAGAGGTTGATGGAGGAGGCCATGGAAATCCTTGGTCTTCTTCTTCTTCTCCTTGATTTCCTCTCTTCTATGGCTAAAATTTTAGTTGTATATGGATGTATCTAATGTTGTGTAATGATGTGTAATCTTCAATTTGATTTAGAATAGGATTTATATAGAGTTTGGAAGGATTTAGGAAGCTTTCCTAAGCCAAATTGCACTAAAACAACTATATTTACGTTTCTGGACGTCATATGCACAAACCACCTTCGCTGGGCACTTTAATTTAACAAAATACGCATTTTTGGTTTTTTCAAAGGTCGCTCGTGCGGCCCGCTCGCGCGAGGTCCTTTTCGCTGCACTGTGCGACTTTCGTAGAATTGCGATAACTTTTTGTTCGAAACTCAGATTGACTCGCCGTTTGAAGCCGCGCGTCCGTAACTTGAAGATCTACATTTTATATCTCTGGAGAAATTTCTCAAATCCAAAGTATTCTTTGTCAACAATGCAATTTTCCGAAACTGCTACTACATTCAGCTTTCACCGGAATCACCGTTTGAGCCCAGAATGACTTCCAAAGCCACTAATCATTGGATTTTTGTGCATTTTCAAGTTAAAGCTCCAAAACCTACAAAATTTAGAATACTTGTTAATAAATAACTAATAACTACATGAAATGGACTAACAAAGCGTATTTTTAGAACTATAAACGGCACCATTCGTCGCCGATCAATCTCCATAAATTTTCATGAATTAAAAACATTCCTGATATGCCCAAAATGGCTATACTCTATGACCGAGCAGTTCTACACAGCGACCAGCCCCTATCCAGACCAAGACATCCACAATTGCCTGGATGAGCACCATCCCGAGCGGTTCCAGACATATCGGGTCTCCTGGTCCTATAACTTAAGGCCCTACCAAAAAAGTAGCCCGACTGCTAGGTCGGGATAGAATTGTCTAGTCACAATACAGCTCGGGAACAACTTGGCTAGCCCAGAGGCGCGTCCCAAACAAATACAATTCCAGTAGTTTCCTAAGCCAGTTAGGAAATCTTCTAGATACGCATTAACAGTTTCCTAATCAGGATAGGAAACCATCCGAGTATGCAGCTATCATTATAGACTGTCAATAGTTTCCTATATGGACTAGAATGCTTTGTAAGGGAGGACTCTTCTTCTTATAAAAGGGTCCTCTTACCCCCATTAGGGGGGATCCCGAATTCGAAAGAACCAACAATATTGCATTGTCTAGCCTCTCCCGAGAAACACTAAATGTACACCTTGTACGGCCAACCCTTGGTAGTTCCAGTCAACATTGTGGATCACCAAGGTCCCTGTAGTAGTTTTGTTTCATATAGAGGAAGTGCTCAGACACACACATGGACGTAGGTTCCTTCACTAACAGAGCCGAATCACATACAAACCCAGTCTCTCATTATCTCTGTCATTGTTTCTCTCTCTCTCTCTCCTTAATCTACTCTAATTTATCTTGCCCAAAAAGTGAATCATCAGCTTGGCACCTGATCTCGTCAAAATCAAGGTATAAAAGTATGCTTTACTTTTTAAGATTTGTAGTGTGGAAGTAAAGGTCGGCCCACAGAGATTGATTATTTTTATCCTTTAATTAATAAAACCTAAATCTATTAAGTTATAAAAAAACAGAAGTTTGATTGATTATTGGTTTGATTACTACTATAAATTAAGCTATAAAATTATGGAAATAAAAAAACTAAAATTAAAACTAAGTAGACAAGTGCAATAACTCCGATTGTTTTGATATGAGTGAATGAGATCTAGGATTACAAATCCACCACTGTAGACACCCAATTTTGACCATACTGATAGGATTTAGGATGGACAGCGTCTTGGAGGATTCGATGGTGAAAAGTACCCCGTGGAAGGTACTGAAATCCACAGAATTGAAAGATCGAACTTCGAAAAGTGACTTTAAGCTTAGAAAAGCCCTTTTCCATCCATAAAATCCTGATTTGGTCAAAATCGTCTCTCAGAATTCATATTCACTCAGGGTTATATGAACATGAAGTGTTCTAAACGCAGCATTCTAGGTATCTAGAGATTCAATTTCAAAGAAAAACCTGAAATCAATACACATTGAAAATCAATTTTGAAAAAGAAGTCGTTTGATTTTAAAAAGACGACAAAAGTTCTAGAGGGCTTTCAGGCTTCAATTGAACTTCAATTTTCATTTCAAATCCTCTTGGAATATTTTTTATACTAAAATTCAACTCATCAGCTTTCTAATGGTACAGAAATGGATTATTTTGGATACAAAAAATCATTTTTACGAAAATTTGGAAAAGCAGTGCACGTAATATTTGAAACAGGACATAAGGGCAACCAGAGGGTGAGGAATAGTAGATGGCGGGTCCCATAAGTGGGGTGGCGGGTCACACCTAAGCCGCCACCTACATGTGGTACCCTCCATCAACCTTTTTGAGTTCTAGCTCCTTTCAAAGGCATACCACTACGAGGAAATTGCACAGAAACTGCGTTTAGACACTGAAATGTCCATTTTAACCTCTTTTTTATCTCTAAAATTCATGTTTTAACCTTGAAACTTAAGAGTTAAGTTTTCCAAACTCTATATATAGGTCCCATTCATTTCATTTGAGATCATGTTAAATCACTTCAGAAGATCCTTAAGCATACCTTGAATATACTTGAAGATACAATCACATACACTTTGAATTCAATAGATTTCTAGAGAGAGAATAGTGAATCGTGAATTAATTTCTTCTAAAATGAATTTCAAGAGAATTAGATAAGATAATTGAAGAGATTTTTGACATCAATTGCCTCCATTAACTTCTACCATGGATGAGTGCTTGAAGAACACTTGAAGAAGAAGATCCTTCAAATCAACTTTGATTGCATAATTGAGAATCCTCCAAGAGGTAGACAACACAATTCATCTCTAATTCTTACTTTTATATATAGATCTATAAGATTTGGATCTAGCTTAGCTTTTGTTTTCTTTATTAGAACACTCATCCTCTTCCTATATTGTTATTCAAACACTTACATAGCTTTATGATTCGTGTTCAATATTGCATTCTTAACTTCATGATTTTACCCTTATTGGACACAAATTATCACTTATATTGGGAGATTTAATGGATAAATTGTACTTTTGTTATTCTTGTTGTTGTTCACTTATCGCTAATAAAAATCTCTTTCTTGTAGTGTTTGGGAACTTGTTTAAAGTGAGAACCAACTCTGTTTGGTTCTTATATCATAAAAGGGAAAGGAAAGAACTTCAGCAAAGGCGGATCGATCCAGCCCTATGAGCGGATTGATCCGTGTGTTTTAGAGGAGCCTAATATCAGTTTCAAAAGACGCGGATCGATCTGGCCTTTTGAGCGGATCGATCCGCGATTCCGAAGGAGCATTCTGCCAAAAAATCCCAAGATGGATCGATCCGTCCCAATGAAGGGATCGATCCGCGGCTTTTCAAAGAGATATCAACTGCCCAGATGAAAGGCGGATCGATCTGGCCCAAAGAAGGGATCGATCCGCGGCTGTAGTTTTCCCCCTTTTTTATTTACAAGTTTGCCATTCTTGTGGTTTTGTATAAGTAGAAAGAGTTGTCATTTTTATTAGGGTTAGATTTTGCATAGTGAATTTTTAGGATTCTTTGCTCTCATTTTGGAACCCACTTGGGTTCCCTTCCATTTCTTCTCAATTTGTGTAAACTTGAAGCAATCAATTGAAGTTTTAATGGCTAGGTGCATCTTCTATCTCTTTTCCTTTGATGACATTGATATGTTTTTTCATTATTAGTTAGATTTACTTAGGTTGTGGATCATGCTTGGATTTATTATTGTAGCATTTCCAGGGTTCATTTGTGTAAAATTCAAAACTAGGGGCTTCATCTTATTTGTGTTGCATTTTTTATTGTCATAACTTAGACTTTGAATCCTACCCTATGTCTTTTATATGGAATATTATGTAACCTTGTGTTTTACACTCCATGTGTTTGATAAATGTTGTGTGTGGGATTTATAACTTGGGGTCTTCATCTTTGATGTCAAGCATCTTTGATTTTTCAAACTCTTAGGTTTTAAATACTATCTTTTGAAGGCTTCATAGGTGATTTGTCCACCAAGTAGATTAGTTAGTGTAGAGTGGACAAATCATTCGAATTAGAAGCCATAGAGGCTTTATCTTGTATATCATGCATCCTTGATAGTCAAATGTTAGCTTATAATCCGTTTCTATGGAAATCTCAAAGCTCATTTTATCTTTCACATAGATGCACTCCTTGTGCTTGATAATATACCACAATGAGATGTTACCTTAGAGTGTGCTTAAAACATTAGTCCATTTCATCTTGTTGTGACCCAAGATGGGGGGGGGGGGGGGGGGGGGGGGGGGGGGGGGGGGGGGGGGGGAATGATCCCGACCTATTGCTTTTTCGATTCGTATTTATTTGCACTTCTCTTCTCCAAAAACCAAAAAAAAGCCGCAAGACGCTAAGTCATTTTTCTCCTTTTCTTTATCATCTTTTCTTATTTTTTCTTTTGAGCATTATAATTAGTTACTAAACTTTCCAAATGTTGTTCTTGTATCAATTCCTGTGGGTTCGACACCCTACTTCCAACATACTACATTTTTAATAGGGTTAAATAAGAACTTGATTTTGACAACATCAAAATGGCGCCGTTGCCGGGGATTGGCGACAACATTTAGTTGTTTAGTTTCTAATTAAATGCGCTTTTGCATTTGATTTTTTTTTTTTTGTCTTTGTTTTGAAGGATTGGCTCCTCTTGAAGAGATAAACCTCCATCTAGAATGTTGATGACACATTGGTCTCGCATGGGAAAGGTACTAGTATCTCCTTTGGTTGTTGTTCTTTAAATTTTTGGCATATGTAATTGATTTTCGTGATTTCTTACATAGTTGTGCTTAATAGAAGTGGTGTATTGCTGCACATGAGTCATTCTAAGAGAAGTTGACTTGTCTACCATGTAGCTTAGTTAATGTAGGGTGGATGTGTCATTCTAATCAAAGGTGTTGCATAGTGTAGTAATGTAATACCTGTAATTTCTACGTTCAATAGTATTATGAATTTCCATATCTAGTATATTATTATATTTATTTTTATTTGTGTGACCGTATCAGTATAATGTAATTACTAATTAGACTGTAAGTACCACACCGACTCGACCATAAGTAGACTTAACTTAGTCCCGTACCTGGACCCGGACATTATAAACAATACTCGTTTCCACGTAAATCGAGACCGATAGGCATAACGAGGACTTATGCATGCAAAATAAGGAAGTGGCACAAAATTTGAGATGGGCCCCACCATGGCCGGCCACATGGCAGCCCATGCAACTCTCAAGACACATGTCACCCACTCCCATGACACTTGTCCATCTATTGGACACTTGTCCACCACTTTGACACATGTCAATGCATACACCCCATGCACATTGACACCTAGCACATGCAAGACTCTATATAAGCATGCATATACTCTTTCATATCATTTTCTTGACCATTACAATCTGCATGAAGAGAGGGAGCTAGGAGATGAACTCCATGGTGGGATGAAGGAAGTTAGAAAAAGAAGAAGTCTCCAGCATTGAAGTTGAGTGCAAGCTTCCTAAAGCTCAAATTTAAAGCCCAAGCTCAATTTCAAGACTTGGTGAGTATTCTAACTCACTTTAGAACCTATACAGTATGTAGTAATGTTTAGCAAGTGTTTGATGTTGTATTTTGAGGTTCTATGCAACATGCAAGACAAAATTTCAAATCTGGGAAGCTGAAACTTCCAATAGAATGTTGTTTAGTAAAATGAACATTTTGAGTAGTTCAAAAATGGGAATGATGATGCCGAAAATTGGTAAGAATAAGTTTGACAAAAGGTGAGGTAAGAGAAGGGTTTGTATGTGGTTCGGCCCCGTTAACAAGGTGACCTACGTCCACGGTTGCATCTATGCGCTTCTCACTAGCATATCACCGGCGGGCCTGGTGAGCCAACAATGATGGGCGGCGCTACCAGTAATACCTGCCGGGTATATGCGTGTAGGTGGCGAGTTCTCTAGCAAGTGCTTGTATGCTTAGAGAGGTGATTTTTTTGGATCCCCTTCGAGAAGGGAGGTGGGCTCTTTTATAGGTACAAGAGTCCACCTTTACATAGTAAGAGTTGTTAGATTAGGGAACCTAATCTAATCACAATGGATTTGCTTAATTCTAGGAGTGATTCCCAAATGGTTTAGGAATCTACTCATTCTTCCTTAATAGAGTTCTGACCACATAGGGAAGCTATCTGGAACACTCGTCCTGAGCTACGCCTCCTGGAAAGTCGCCGTACATCACACCCCGAGCTGTTCGACCATCCCGAGCGGTTACCTTTGATGACCTTTGGGATGTGGGCCCTCCAACTCTGCTCCTGGGGAATCCGGGTCCCTCTACTGACGTGGCGGTTGGGCTTTAGCAGGATAATTCTGGACGCATCAGTTGCCCCCCATTTTCGAAGTTGATGTGATGTCTCATCGGATGAAGTTTGAAAATTAAGAATGTCCCCGAAATACCACACAGGAATGGACCGGGATTTCACTTGGACCGGGACCGATTAGGGTAGTCCGCCGGGATACCGATCGAACGGTGACCACGCGTGACACCGGGGCCCTGGGTGCCACGTGCCCACTAGCTACTGGTCTGGTCAGGATCCGATGACACCAGTGTGGGAATAACCGAATCGCTCATGTGGCAACTGAACCATCACGTCGCGCATTTAATGCGCACGTCTTTCGAGGCAATGCCCCACGTGCTTAAAGCGACCGTTCAGGCGGGAGTGCGTATGAGCCGTTCGATCAGCATCGATCTGAGCCATTCGTGGTGTCTATATAAGGGGAACCTGCTCATTCCAAACCTTACTGCACACTTGACGATCAAACCTACCAAGCGATTTTTGACAGCAACGTGTTCCCGAGCTCTTTTCCTCCATTTTCACTACTCAGGCTTTTCTCAGATGGCTTCTCATGTCGACCTGAATTCCGAAGATGGACTCAAAAATTTTCAAGAAGACTGCAGTATTCCAGAAGACGTCGGAGTCCGCCCCTACATTGAAGGGGAGGAGGTGGCCTTCCCTTTTGCCATCATTAGCAGCTATTTGCTGCTGGTTGTGGGGCTACGCTTTCCTCTCCCGGCGTCCTTCTGTGACCTGCTGCAGGGATTGCGTATTCCGCTGTCTAAGTGCCGCCCGAATGTCGCCCGTCTCCTCTGGGCCATATCGGTGTTGAACCAGAGACTCGGGTTGTCCCTCCGCACAGTGGACGTCGCCAGGTGCTATGTCCTGGGCATCGACCGCGGGGATCCCTACCTACGGCCCGGGGCCAAGGGGAGAAATCTTGTCCAGGGCCTGGACTTCCAAAATAATAAATGGCGGCAATATCCTCAGGTCGTTGTTTCCGGCAATTGGCTGGTGGACCCCGAACTCCGTCCTCCTGCGGCCTTTGATGCCAATCTTTGCAAGACATCCTTCGCTGCCTTCCGCGGCATTGCCCATGCTGCTACCGATACAGATTCGATTGACCAAGCAATCGAGGCCGGCATTATGTTTTCTGACTTGGCCGGGGCGCCTGTTGACGAGGTAGGCGCCAGAACTTCCTCCGCGGCCCCTGCCGCTGCTGCCTCCGGGTCGCGCCGCTACACCCGGTCCATGGCTTCCGGTCTACGTGCCACAGGTAGGGCCGGCCCGCCTGAGGGGCCAGTTTCCCTATCCTCCAGCAGTGACCCATCCTCGTCCGAGGATGCGAGCCCGCCACCAGGCCCGTCCCGGAAGGGAAAAGAAAAGGCAGTCAGGGAAGAATCTCAACCCCCACCAAAAAGGAGCCGAACGGAATCCCCGACCGGTCTTCATGTGTCGAGCTCGTGGACGGGCCTCGCCCTCGGTAACCTGGAGGGTCGTCTTCAGGAGGTGGAGAAGCAGACTGCCCACCTGCAAACTGACTCTGTCATGCAGGAGGTGGATGTTCACACCATAGATCTCACTATCAAGGAGTTGGTGGCGAGGATGATGGCCCTGGAAGAGGAAGTCAAGGCTCTGAAGAGTAAAGGAACATGAAGACTCCCCTTCCTCTCTTTTTATGTTTTTTGTTTTTTTTTTTTATCGGGGAGGCTACTAAAACTGCCCCCCGAGCCCTGTACAGTTGCCCTTTTATAGTAATGAAAAGGTCCTTGAGGCCGACTCTTTCCCTTACTCTGCTTTTACCAACTGCTCATTACTTCTGTACTGCACATAGCTTCCAATACGCACATAGCTTCCATTACCCGACCGGTTCTTGTAAACCGACCTGGCTTTGGCTTTCTGCCCCTTAACAAGTGGCTTTCGGAACATTATTTGGCTTTATCAGCACTGCCCCCCATTTTCGGAACTGACTAGATGTTTCATCGGGTAAGGATTGAAAATCCATGTCGCTCTAGAAACTGTGCGGGTAGCTCCCGGGGATTCTGCTTGGGATTTGGGTCCACCATGAACATCACCCGGCGAGAAACCCCGATCGGTGCAGGAAGACGGTCGGGTGGCGATACCGTTTTCCCAGACCTATCGCTGCCATGTGCCAATCGGTGAGTGGCCAGGTTAGGATCCAACGATGGTCGTAACTGAATCGTTTACGTGCTAACTGAGCCGTCGTGTCACGCATTTAATGTGCGCGCCTTTTGAGGTCACACTTCATATGCCCAAAGTGACAGTTTGGGCTGGAATCTCCTAGGCCATTGGATCTGTCCTGATCTTGGCGGTCAACTGCTCCTATGTAAGGAACACTTGCCCATTCCATGGATCTGTCCTGCTGAGACGAGTATTCCCGAGCGGTTTTGAGGGCGAAGAGAATCCCGAGCGAACGTCCTGATTCCCTCCTGTGCTTTAAGCCTTGTAAGTCTCCTTCCCTCCTGAACTTCTATTCGTTAATTTCTTCTTTTTCCCCCATCTTTCTTCTCATCGAGGCGAGGCTGGAGAGGACGAGTCCGGTAGGTTTCGAGCGGGAGTGGGATTTCTTCCTTCTCAGATTCTGTTCATTTTTTAAGTCGGGTGGAACCTTAGTTCAGTTGAACCGAGCGGGCATCCCGTGGGCTGTCTTGAGGGAGTGTTATCTAGTGTCAGGAAGCATATATTCGTTGCCGTTCAGGTTAGTGACGCTGCCCCCCCTGTACACTAGACTTAGGGTTTCCGACCCTTACTTAGACCGCAGCCTGTTCCCTTACCGTGCCGTAGGAATATCAGAGATGGAACACTCTGGCTTCAACTCTGCCTCCCGGTCGGAGAGTGAGATGTCCCGGTCGGGAACGCCGGACTCCAGCTTAGACCTACCGTCAGCTTCCCCTTCGGATCGTTATAGTGAGGGTCGTATCCCGGCCCGAGTGTCAAGCAGCGAGTCCGACCAAGAGACCCCCATTGCCTCGGTGTCACGGGGTTCAGGCAACGAGCGCCCATTTAGGCGACTCAGGCATGGTCCATCAACGGCCCGGGCTCCCGGGGAGACATCAACCCCCCGAGCGGTAGTAGTGAGTGAAACACCTACTCCTCGAGCTGAGATTCCCTCTGGGATACCCCTGGATGACTCTAGGGCTACCCGGGACAGGGTCAGACCGTGCCTGCTTCCCAGTCAAGTGGATAGGTGCACCGGGATGTCTCCTCAAGTCTTTCAGGCTTAGCTATACAGCATCTTCCATCTGGTAAGTAATTCTCTGCATCTCATGACTTATTGGCATTTTCTGCTCTACTGGCGATAGCGACCGTCCATTTCCTTGTTACTTTGGTTGCAGGTTGGCTGCATGGCTGCAGGAGCTGAATCCTTCATACCGGCCCTTACCGGGAGGGCCGCCGCCGTCGAGACAGCCCTGGCTGAGAAAGAGGTTGCCCTGGAGACCAAAGAGAGGGCCCTGACCATGGAGAAAAATAGGGTTAAGGGCCTAGCTTCCAATCTCGGGGCAGCCCAGGAAGAACTAGCGGTGGCTCTAGCTGAACTTGAGGCTGAGCGGGCAAGCCGCGCGGCAGCGGAAGCTCAGATGAAGGAGCTCTCGGAGGTGACGGCGACCGTAGGTCCTCCGGTGGAAACTTTCGACGAGGGTTTCTTCCTCGGGTATGAGGACTTGAAGAGGAGGCTGGTCCGGGACCACCCGGAGTGGGACACCACTCCCTACCAGGGGGTGGACTCCGACTACTGGGACATGGCATCCGAGGCCACCGAGGATGCTGATGCCGAAGCCCAGGGGCCGCCGCTGTGGCTGAGGGCGCCATTGCCCCGGCTGGCCAGGAAGGAGGTGCTGCCCCGGAAGAGCAGGCCGGGGGGGAGGTCGAGGAGACTATTGACGTTATTGATGTGGACGACCCCTAGACTCCCTGCTCGAGGAATCTTCTTGCTTTTTATTTTCTGTTGTAGTTTTTTTTTTTTTTTTTTTTTTTTTTTGGGGAGGCTACTACAACTGCCCCCCGAGCTTTGGACATTTTGTCTGAATGAATGAAAAGGCCCCTGGGGTCAGATTTCCCTTCCATTCACTGTCTTCTTTTTCTGCACAATGCCTCTATAATTGCTAGTAACCGTTCGGTTTTGGCCGACCTAACACCTGCCTTAGCAAATGTTTTAGGACCATAACCCACAGCACATCTAGTCTTACTTACCTATTTAAAAAGGTAATTGGCTGGAGCGCTGTAGGGGTTAATCCTACGTAGCCTCCGGGATCGCCCGGTGCATTATAGAAATACCCTGTATTACCGTCCGCTGTCCCGGCGTATCATAGGCGTATCTGTTTTACTATCCGGGATATTTCTCTGATCACTGTAAGTGCGTAGGAATATCTCCACGACTCTTGTAGTGACTGGTGTGCTTTCTTATTTTGGCCTAATATTCCCCTGCCCCCCAAGCATTTGGCTAAGGCGGGAGTACGGGAGTCAGTGGCCGTAGGAAAATGACCTGGAACATGGGTGGTTACAGGGGCATTTGAAGCTCTCCATCGCAGGCCACCTAGGGGTTTGGCCTCGTCGTCGGCTGGGCCTAAGCGGAGCTTTTGAATAATTTCCTGTTTAGGTCTAGAATCCCCAAGCCCCCGAGCTTCCTATAAAGGCGAGGGTGTGTTGGGGAGCGACCATAGGAAACCGACCTGGAACATGGGTGGTTGTAGGGTCCTTTTGAAGCTCGCCATCGCAGGCCACCTAGGGGTTTGGCCCCGTCGTCGGCTGGGCCTAAGCGGAGCTTTTGAATAATTTCCTATTTAGGTCTAGAATCCCCAAGCCCCTGAGCTTCCTGTAAAGGCGAGGGCGTGTTGGGGAGCGACCATAGGAAACCGACCTGGAATATGGGTGGTTGCAGGGTCCTTTTGTGCCTGGGTTCGGAGCCCGAGGTCTTTTTCTGCCTTGGGGCTAGGCCCAAGGTCTTTGCTGCCTTGGGGTTAGGCCAGAGGGCTTTGTTGCCTCGGGGTTAGGCCCGAGGTCTTTGTTTTCTCGGGGTTATGCCCGAGGTCTTTATTGCATCGCCCTGGGTACTGACAGGAATAAATTTCCGAGGTGAACTATTTTATTAAAAAGGAAAACAATTTATATCGGTTGCCCAATCAGAGCTACAAGAAAGAAATTTCCCTATAGTACTAAATTCCCGTGGCCAGATGCTACTGATAGTACTTATGTAGGTGTTGCACATTCCAAGGATGAGTAAGGTCATGCCCATCCATGCTCTGCAGCCAGTAAGTTCCAGGTCGGTTGATCCGAGTCACTTTATACGGGCCTTCCCAGTTCGCCCCCAATTTCCCATGGCTTGGGATTCGGGTAGACTGGTTCACTGCCTTGAGGATGAGGTCTCCGACTTGAAAACTATGGTGCTGCACCTTGCTATTGTAATACCGCGAGACCCTTTGCTTGTAGGCTGCCACCTTCAGATAAGCCTGGTCTCTTTTTTCTTCCACTAGGTCAAGTTCTGTCCTGAGGGCTTCTC
This sequence comes from Hydrangea macrophylla, assembly GCA_033977485.1. Classification (NCBI taxonomy): domain Eukaryota; kingdom Viridiplantae; phylum Streptophyta; class Magnoliopsida; order Cornales; family Hydrangeaceae; genus Hydrangea; species Hydrangea macrophylla. Next base: position 279,169 of record CM066988.1, on the reverse strand, counting down.
CGTTGTCGGGATCACTGAAGTTGGACACCCGGTATGTTGGTAGCCTGAGCTCTGTAGGGACGACTGCCTCGCAACCATAAGTTAAGGAAAACGGGGTCTCGCCTGTAGCCGCTCGGGGTGTAGTGCGATAGGCCCACAGTAGGGTTGGTAGCTCTTCAACCCATAGCCCTTTGGCACCTTCAAGCCTTGTTTTGATTGACTGCAAGATTGTCCGGTTGGTTACCTCGGCTTGACCATTGACTTGGGGGTGCTCGGGGGAAGAATAGTGATTTAGTATCCCGTACCCCGAGCAGAACTGTCTGAAGATGGGTGTGTCAAATTGCATGCCGTTATCGCTGATCAGGACTCGGGGAATACCGAACCGGCTGAGAATATTTCGTTCCACAAAGCTCTCCATTTTCCTTTTGGTTATAGTTGCCAAGGGTTCGGCTTCCACCCACTTAGTGAAATAGTCAACAGCTATTACGGCAAATTTGACTTGCCCTTTTCCTGTTGGTAGTGGACCAACGATGTCAATTCCCCATTGGGCAAATGGCCAGGGACTGTGGACCGGTGTCTGGAGTTCTCCCAGTCGGTTGATCATGGGAGAGTATTTTTGGCACTTGTCACACCTTCGAACATACTCCTGCGAATCCCAAGCCATGGTTCGCCAATAGTAACCTTGTAGTAGGGCCTTTCTGGAAAGTGCCCGACCTCCAATGTGGTTCCCGCATACCCCTTCATGGATTTCAAACAGTATTGCTCGCACTTGCGAAGGATGAATGCAGCGGAGGTACGGGATCGTGAATCCCCTCTTGTAGAGGATACCGTCAAGGAGGTGATATCGCGCTGCCCGGTACTTGACCCGGCGTGCTTCATCTTTACCATCTGGTAGCCTTCCTATCATTAAGAATGTTACAAGTGGGTCTATCCAACTGGGTCCTAGGGTAACCGGATCGACCTCCATGCCCTCTGAGTTGATCACACTCGGCTCAGGTAGGAATTGTATCCTAATTCCGGGCAAGTCTGACTCAGAAGACGAGGCAAGGCGAGCCAATCGGTCTGCTCTGGTATTTTCTTCTCTAGGTATCTGAGTGATGGAAAACCCTTGGAGGTTCTTGGAAACCACCCGGACAAGGACCAAGTAGGCTACCATGTTGTCTTCCCACGCTTCGTATTCTTGGTTTACCTGGTTAACGAGCTGGGAGTCGCTGTAACCCTGGACCTGTTGTGCACTCATCGAGATTTCTAACTATAACCCGACCAAGAGGGCTTCGTACTCAACCTCGTTGTTGGAGGCGCAAAACCCAAACCTTAAAGCATACTCGAGCTAGATACCGTCGGGGGTAGTCAAGATAATTCCTGCCCCGCTACCTTACTGATTGGAGGAACCATCCACGTGCCGTACCCAGACTGGGACGTCGGGGTTTAATCCGGGCGGTAAGGTCGGAGGCTCAGTTTTCTCGACTTGGTCCTCAGGATATGTAAACTCAACCAGAAAGTCTGCTACAGCTTGCTCCTTGATGGCTGTTCGGGGACGGTAGAGCACTTCGAACTCTTCCAGTTCCAAAGCCCACTTGACGAGTCTTCCAGATGTGTTCGGCCGACTGAGAATTCTGCGGAGAGGCTGATCGGTCAGAACTACAATGGCATGGGCCTGGAAGTACGGGCGGAGCCTTCGGGCTGAGGTGACGAGGGCGAAAGCCAGTTTCTCGATGCGTGAGTACCTACTCTCTGCACCTTGTAACACCCGGCTGGTGTAGTATACCGGGAACTGGATCCCATGCTCCTCCCGAATAAGTGCCGAGCTAACCGCTGACGGTGACACTGTCAAATACAGAAATAACTCTTCCCCGGGTACGGGTGTTGAGAGTAGAGGAGGTGACGCCAGGTATTTCTTCAGTTCTTGGAACGCCTCCTCGCACTCTTCCGACCACTAAAACGCTTTGCGGAGAATTTTGAAGAACGGCAAGCACCGGTCGGTAGCTCGGGATACAAATTTGTTCAGTGCGGCCACCCATCCGGCTAGGCTTTGAACTTCCTTCGTTGACTTGGGCGACCGCATGTTGATGATTGCCTTGATCTTCTCGGGGTTTGCTTCGATTCCCCGTCTGCTAACTAGATGGCCGAGGAACTTCCCGAACGAGACACCGAAGGTACATTTGGCCGGGTTCAACCTCATCTTGAATTTTTTTCAAAATGCTAAAGGCCCCGGCCAATTGCTCGAGGTGGTCAAGCTCGTCCCGGCTCTTGACCAAAAGATCGTCCACATATACTTCCATAGATTCTCCGATGAGGTCTTTGAACATGTAGTTGACTATGCGCTGGTAGGTAGCCTCGGCATTCTTGAGGCCGAACGGCATGACTTTGTAACAGTACGTGTCTTGGTCGGTGATGAACGCCATATTCTCTTCATCCCCAGGGTACATGCTAATCTGATTATACCCCGAGTAAGCGTCCATGAATGAGAGGAGTGAGTGGCCTGCTGTTGAGTCGACAAGAAGGTCTATCATAGGCAGTGGATAGCAGTCCTTGGGACAGGCCTTGTTGAGGTCGGTGAAGTCCACGCACATTCTCCACTTCCCGTTGCTTTTCTTGACAAGGACAACATTGGCTAGCCAATCGGGATAGTGGACTTCGCGGATGGAATTCGCCTTCAAGAGCTTCTCGACCTCCTCACTTACTGCTCTTTGTCTCTCGGGGGCCATGCCCCTTCTTTTCTGCTTAACTGGGCGGCAATCCAGACTGACATTGAGTCGATGGGACATTACCCGGGGATCAATCCCGGGCATATCCTCGTGACTCCAAGCAAATACGTCTTGATTTTGCCTCAGGAACTAGATTAATTTCTCCTTTAAGATGGGCTCCAGTAGCGCACCTATGCTGACCGCGCAGTCTGGATATTCAGGATCCAGCACAACTTGCTCCAGTTCTTCCATCGGCCCTATCACGTCGCTCTGGTTCCGGGGGTCTATTTCTTGTACATTTAACGTTTCGGGGATTGCCCCCTGGCGCAGCGAGCTAACATAACAACTCCAAGCAGTGGTCTGGTCTCCTCGCAAGCATCCTGGCCCCTGAGGAGTTGGGAACTTCATCGTCAAGCTATGAGTGGAGACGACCGCTCTGGCCCTGTTAAGGGTCGGTCTTCCGAGGATGACATTGTAGGCTGACAGGGCTTCTATAATCACGAAATTGGTCAGCATGGACACCTGCTGGGGGTAGGTCCCCATGAGAACTGGGAGCTCGATTGTACCAAGCGATTGAGTGCTGGAGCCATTAAATCTAACCAGGGGCGTAGCAACCGGCCGGAGACGATCCCTTGTAATCCCAAGTTGATCGAATGCTATTGTGAACATAATATCGGACGAACTGCCTGTGTCCACTAACACCCTCTGGACCATATAGTTGGCTATTGAAAGCGTCACTACCAGTGGGTCATCATGGGGGTAGTGGATGCCCTGCAAGTCGTCAGACGTGAACGTCAGGACGTTAGTTGGTGAGGAGCCGGTGGATTGGACCTGCCAGACATCCGCTCGGGACGCCCGGGCATGCCTCTTCCGTGCCGACTGCGAATCATCTCCGCCTGATGTTCCTCCGGAGATCACGTTGATGTGGCCGAGTGGCGGCGGTGGCTGAGCGGGAGCTCGGGGATCCTGACGGAGTCCTCTTTCCGCCGTGACGAACTCCGCGAGGTGCCCCTGCTCGATCAGCTTCTCTATTGCTATTTTCAATTTAAAGCAATCCTCCGTCTCATGGCCATGATCCCGGTGGTATCGGCAAAACTTGTCCCAGTTCTTCTTACCGGGCGGAGCTCTGAGTTTAGCTGGCTGCGGAAGCAGCCTCTGCGCCTCTGCGGCGGCCATTACTTCATGTATAGGTCGGGAAAGGGACGTGAAAGCTGTTGGGGGCTGAGCCCTAGCATCCCTCTGATCGTGCTTCGGCTTTTTTCCCGACCCTTTCTCGAATCCCTCGCGCTTGCGCTTTGCCTTCGAGGACTCATCTCCCATCTGGCCGGCACGTTTCGCCTTTAGGAACTCCTCAGTATCTATATATTTTCCGACCCTCTCCGAGAGCTCCACCAGGGTCGCGGATCGGTCGCGATGGAACGACATGGCAACCTTGGTGTGCTGAACTCCCGAACAGAAGGCCATGATTGTGGCCGTTTCATTGAGGTTACGGATCAGGAGCCTCTGCTGGTTGAAACGGTCCACGTACTCCCTTAAGGACTCCCCCTTCCGTTGCTTAACAGTCAGTAGCTGGGTGTCTGGTTGCGACCGATCGAGCATCCCGATAAACTGGCTGATGAAGAGTTTGTCGAGGGCTTTGAAGTTGTTAACCGTCCGGGGCTTCAACGCATGGAACCACTGTGCTGCTGACCCCTTTAGTGTACTGGGAAAGGCCAGGCACAGCAGCTCGTCTACCGTAGTAACCAGCGCCATCTGCGCCTTATAGGTGCGGATGTGGTCCACCGGACTCCCCGTGCCATCATATGAGCTGAGGTGAGGGGGTTTAAACTTCCGCGGAATTGGAAATTGTGTCACCCGAGCAGTATAGGGCGACTCTGTCTCTGTGTTTGTGAGGTCTTGAACGGACTTGCGGTTCAGCCTATCGATCTGCTGCTGCAGCTCCTCAACCTGGGCTTTAACATCACTCCGCCCGGTTCTCCTTTCTGTGTCCGAGCGGTAGGCAGGGTCGGACGATGAGGCCTCATCCTCAAAATGCGTCGACCTTGGGGATAGTACCCGGCTGTGGGTCCGGGAAAGCCTGTGCCTAAGATCCCCCCGGCTTAGGACGGGTGGGTCATCGACCGATTCCCGGGCTTTCCGTCCGGACTCTTCTCCCCTTGCTGCTCGCCGCCGATCAATGATGATTCTGGCGTCCTCCACTCGGCGCGCTCAGCGAGGAATGGACCGAGGTCCTCTCTGCGAGCACTTAGTAGCCCGGCTGTGCTCTCCATCCGTAAGGCATTCCCGGTCTGGTGGGGACACCAGAGCAGATCGGGCTTGCTTGCGCGCCCGAGCAGGCCTGCGGATAGGAACGCTCTTCTCAGGCTAATTCTCCGACGCGGGGTGCTTCTCGTGCTGGGCCATAAGCGCCTCTATCTGTTGTTGCGTTCGTTATTGGCCCTCTAAGAGTTGCTTCAGCGCTGCCGTGACCTGTTCAGTGGTCATGGAAGCAGCCCGCGGCTCGATCTGTAGGTCTTCCTGATCCGTCGAATTGGCAGTTTTCTTACCCTTCTTTGGCGGCATGTTGATCAGTCAAAGATTTTTATTGACGGGAAGATTGTGTCGTGTTCCCAAAGACGGCGCCAAACTGATGATGCCAAAAATTGGTAAGAATAAGTTTGACAAAAGGTGAGGTAAGAGAAGGGTTTGTATGTGGTTCGACCCCGTTAACAAGGCGACCTACGTCCACGGTTGCGTCTATGCGCTTCTCACTAGTAGATCACCAGCGGGCCTGGTGAGCCAACAATGTTGGGCGGCGCTACCAGTAATACCGGCCGGGTATATGCGTGTAGGTGGCGAGTTCTCTAGCAAGTGCTTGTATGCTTAGAGAGGTGATTTTTTCGGATCTCCTTCGAGAGGAGAAGTGGGCTCTTTTATAGGTACAAGAGTCCACCTTTACATGGTAAGAGTTGTTAGATTAGGGAACCTAATCTAATCACAATAGATTTGCTTAATTCTAGGAGTGATTCCCAAATGGTTTAGGAATCTACTCATTCTTCCTTAATAGAGTTCTGACCACATAGGGAAGCTATCTGGAACACTCGTCCTGAGCTACGCCTCCTGGAAAGTCGCCGTACATCACACCCCGAGCTGTTCGACCATTCCGAGCGGTTAACTTTGATGACCTTTGGGATGTGGGCCCTCCAACTCTGCTCCCGGGGAATTCGGGTCCCTCTGCTGACATGGTGGTTGGGCTTTAGCAGGATAATTCTGGACGCATCAGGGAATGAGGCTAGGTTTTTTTGTGTAGAAAGCTAACTTATTTATCTACAAATAACACTTCTATAACTCAGTCTGAAAATCACTTCTTCATAGGTGAAATGTACATACAACGAAGTACTTTAAATCTGAGAAACAGAAACCTCCAGCAGAATGTAGTTTAGTAAAATGAGTGTTTTAAGCAGCTCTGAAATCTGAATTAAGCTAGGTTTTTTTTGTGGAGAGAGCTAACTCATTTATCTACAACTAAAACTTCTATAGATTAGTCTAGATATCACTCTTTCATAGGTGAAATGTATGTACAACGTAGTATTATCAATCTGAGAAGCTAAAACTTCCAGCAGAATGTAGTTTAGTAAAATGAGTGTTTTAAGCAGCTCTGAAATCTGAATCAAGCTAGGTTTTTTTGTGGATAAATCTAACTCATTTATATACAAATAACTCTTCTATAGCTCAGTCTGAAAATCACTTCTTCATAGGTGAAATGTACATACAACGAAGTACTTTAAATCTGAGAAACAAAAATCTCCAGCAGAATGTAGTTTAGTAAAATGAGTGTTTTAAGCAGCTCCGAAATCTGAATTAAGCTAGGTTTTTTTTGTGGAGAAAGCTAACTCATTTATATACAAATAACTCTTCTATAGCCGGGTCTAAAAATGACTCCTTCATAGGTGAAATGTGCATGCAACGCAGTACTATAAATCTGGGACAGAGCAGTCCAAAAATATAGAAATGTCTAAGTAAAATAAATATTTTGAGTAGTTCAAAAATGTAATTGAAGCTAGATTTTGTTGTACATGAAGATAATCCAATTATATACCATGTTCTAGTTATAAGTTTGATCTACAAATCAATTTATCATGCCCAAATAAATCATATCAATTCAGTCGATATAGTAAAATTAATTCCTGGCAGATTGTATAACTACTTGTATGATGTGTTTATGATGATGCTTGCTTTCCGATACCTGTGTGGTTATGGATATCTTGTGCTATCGCGTAGATGAGTATGTTAAGGCTTTCGTCTATATGGTTATTGATATCAAATCCATGTTATAGATCTATGAGCTACATGCTATGTTTTTCCGTTGTCACGAATGTAGTCTATTGACCATTAAAAGTTCATACCCAAGCTTTTAGTATGTTGTACGACATGATTATTGCGTCGATAGCGATTGGGTAAGTTTCCATCGTAAGTATATTATAACAAAATAGAATAACAGATGTATAACGTAACTTCGAAAGTATAAATGAAAGTAATTAACAAACTAAACTACGGAACGAGTGACGCGAATGCGGTCCATGATACGTACGGACTAGTTGTACTTGATCAGGAGCAGCGTATGTCAAGGATAAGTGTTGGATAGGTAAACTAGGCCACGGGAGCCGGGAGGGTAAGAAAAGGGATGTGTGTAGACACCCCAATTTTGACCGACCGTCGAATTTAGGAGAGCGTCACCTCCACGTCCGATGATGATAAGGACCGAAAAGATTCGAAGTATTCCAAGCTATTCCGAAAATTCTCCAAACACAATAAAATTTCACAGAAAAAGAGGAAATACCAAGTATTTAGGAGAATTCAAGTATAAAAAATCACTTTTGGAAAAGATCTTCAAAAAATAAGTTTTTTTAAGAAAAAGGAGAGAAGAAAAGACCTAAAAAGAGAAGTTTAGCGGAAGCCGGCACACGGCAGTTACTTGCGGCACTCAATGAGTGCCGTGCGGCACTCACAGAATGCCGGAACAGCTCTCACTGAGTGCCGCCGATATTTTCTGACTGCCGTTTGCTTTAACAGTCCATATTTTGTGGTACAATACTATTGTGTATGCGGATAAAAACAAGAAACTGATAAAGTAAGGTTGACAAAAAATGCGGCAATCACTAAATTGGTGCAGTTCTCAGTAAGTGCCGTGCGGCAGTCATGGAATGCCGCAGCGGCGTTCACGGAGTGCCGCAGCGGCATCCACTGACTGCCGCGGATGGCTTTTGACTGCCGCCCTGGGCAGCAGTCTGTCTATTTTCAGGAAGTACGTATTGTACCACCAAATGAGACATTTACATCTGTCTTTTACTCCGAATTCACTGAGAATACTTGGTAATTTTGTCTATAAAAGAGGGAGGATCTTCCTTGGGAGAAGATACAACAACAATACAAAAAATAGAGAGTTAAAAAAATTAGAGAGAAGAGCTTGGAAGATCTTCAAAGGAGAGAAGCTTTGAGGATAGTTTGGAGGTGACCCTCTAATCTTAGTTGTGTTTTCTTTCTTTTAAGCCTCTAATCTTCAAGTCATTTAGTTTTTCTTTATTAAGTTTTAGAGTTTGTTAAGTAAACTTGGAAGTCCTTATTTCCAATTCTTTGATCCTTCTTCTATTTTTCTTGTTTATGTTTTCCTTTTGAGATTCTTGGAGATCTTCAATATCTCTCTTAAAAGCTCTTGAGTTTGATATTTTGAATCTCATGTAAGCTTATACTTCACATGGGAGTCAAAGTTTGATCATCGTTTCATTTTATAAGCAAATAGATGGATCCAAGTCCATACTTATGACTTGGGTCCTCTAGCTTGATGTTTCATGGAGTCCTTTCTATATTCCTTTGAGACTCATGAGTATTAGTTATGTCTTCATCTCCAATGACCATCAAATGATAGGAGAAAGTGGTTTTGAGTCTAAGCCCATCTCCATGGTTTAGATTCCTGATCTTGAGATTTCATGAAGTCTATTCATACTTCACTTGAAATCTTCAAATATAAAGGTCTTTACCCTCCAATGACCATCAAATGGTAGGAGAAAATGGTTTAGTTTAAGTCCAACTTCATGGTTTAATAGTTGGGGTTAACAAATGAAAGTTGAACTTGACAATGAAACAGTGGGTTCATAAACCGGTTTCGATCAAGGATTTTTAATTCAAAATCTAACCGTCGAAATCAAGTGACACCAATGGGAGGGTGTCAATAACTCAAAGTTCTACCACTGTAATTTTTGTTTTAAGGAGATTTCATGTCTAAAGTGGTTTGGTTATGAGTTTTGTAGAGTCACTACAATCTGTCCAGAGTTTCAGCACAGCAACACTCTTTTGAAATAAGTAAATCAGAGCTTTAATAAAGTGTTTGTGACCCAAAATAATTTTTTCTAAGTAGATTAATGTGTTAGGAAGTCACCCTAAAAAGAACAATGCATTTCTAATCTTTTTGCTATTTTTAGAAAATCGTGCAAGAACTCTGGACAGAAGGTTGTAGAATATTGAGTGATGTCTGGTTTTTGTCCAATTCCCAGAGATCCAATCGTTGAAATTTTGAGTTCTTTTTTGGGTTAAAAACTAGACACACAGAGTCATTTTGTGTCCAAAATTCATCAAAATCAAACAACGGGAACCATGCTTTTTAATTTTTTAAAGTTATGATCTGTTCTCAGCAATTTCCAGAATTCTGCAATAGTTTTCGTCAATCTTATGAATAATGGCTTAGATGATACTTTCATGAGCCAAGATTCAAACCATGTTTCAATAATGATTAATTAAGCTTGGAATCAAAGTTCAAGTGACCTAAAATCACCGAGTATTTCATAACCTATTCTTGTTCATAAACATATTCCTCCGTATGGCTCGACACTTGTAATTAGGATTTATTTGCTTTAGATTTAATTACATATGATAGATTTAAGCTAGAAATCTAGGATTGCTATTCCTAACTTCATATATTGTATATCATGTGGACTAACCTTTTATTTTGTAGCGCTATTAAGGTATGATTTCTAGGACTCCTTTTTAGTTTATTTTAATTTCTTGATTTTATCGATTTTTCAACCCCATGCGCGACACATTAGAATTAGGTTCTTGCCTTATGTGTATATGTGATTAGAGACTCTTTTTTAGGATTTTCTTTTGTTCGCATGCATTATACGTTTAATATTGCTGCTGGATCCCGGGTAAGTTCTCTTGTTCCCTAGTGCATATCATATTGTTTGTTATTTGAAATATGTGATTTTTGAATGATATTTTATCACTTGCAATTTTACACCCTTTAGACATGCTTTTGTAATGTATATTTATACGTATGTATTAATTGAGGGCACATTTAAATTAATAATTCGATTAAAAGGATGTTAAGTAGAGGCCTATCATGAGATAGGATGAGAAGGGGTGTTTTAGTCCGATGGGCTCCTTCCCTCCTCATTCCATAATCCCCGGACCTAGTTAAATCTTTGGTTTCGCAAAAGATCATTTTTCTTTTTAAATGGTTTCTTAATTTTCCTTTTAAAAATTAAGTGGCGACTCATTTGTTTTTGAATTCGAATTTAAAAAAAAAATTCAAAAGAAAAGCTGTGGGTCAGAAAATTGCGATATCCACAATGTGTTGTTGAGTTGTGAAGTAGTGATTCTTTGAGTAAAGACTCATTTCGGTTCTTCGTGACGAAATGGATGTTCTTGTACTCCGTAACGCTTTCGGTTCTTCGTGTCGAAGCAGTGATTCTTTGAGTAAAGACTCCTTTAGGTTCTTCGTAAGGAAATGGATGTTCATGTACTCCATAACGCTTTCGGTTCTTCGTGACGAAGCGGTGATTCTTTGAGTAAAGACTCCTTTCGGTTCTTCGTGACGAAATGGATGTTCTTATACTCCGTAGCACTTTCGGTTCTTCGTGACGAAGTGGTGATTCCTTGAGTAAAGACTCCATTCGGTTCTTCGTGATGAAATGGATGTTCTTATACTCCGTAACGCTTTCGGTTCTTCGTGACGAAGCGGTGATTCTTTGAGTAAAGACTCCTTTCGGTTCTTCGTGACGAAATGGATGTTCTTGTACTCCGTAGCACTTTCGGTTCTTCGTGACGAAGTGGTGATTCCTTGAGTAAAGACTCCTTTCGATTCTTCGTGACGAAATGGATGTTCTTGTACTCCGTAACGCTTTCAGTTCTTTGTGACGAAGCGGTGATTCTTTGAGTAAAGACTCCTTTCGGTTCTTCGTGACGAAATGGATGCTCTTGCACTCCTTAAACACTTCGGTTCTTTGTGATGAAGTGGTTGATGAAAGATGTTTTGGTTGATGAAAGATGGTTTGGTTAGCAAGAGATACTTTGGGTTTGTAAATGACATCGGATGTTAGAAATGAATGGTAGTGGCATTAAGAATGTTTAGATGGGTCTCCTGAATTGTTTGTATTCCTATCGAATACGTAGTCGGGTACGCTAATAGTTATAATTCAACGGGGAGAATGTAAAGATCCTAAAAGACATGTTGAAAGGTAGTAAATGGATTCTTATTGTGTTTTACTATATACGTTCCATTTGATTTAGCTTACTCACTCAACTTTCATAAGCTGACGACATTCATGTCACTGGACATTCCCATGTCCAGCTTATCCAGGTGAAGAGTACCCAGGTTATGAAGCTACGCAAGAAGGAAACATTGAAGAAGATTACACTGAAGATGACTATGGTTATGCTAGTTAGAGAGAAGACTACCAGTTTTCCTCTGTAAATGTTTTTGATTATAACCAGAAGACTTAGCATATATTTCGTAATAGTTTTGTAAGGTCAAGAGCCATAAGACTCTGATGTATTTATAATAATGTATTAACTAGCTAAGTACTTTGACTTCTCTTTGTAATATATTCCAGTAAGTAAATGATGGTGTTATCATTTTATTATATCGTTTAGTTATTATTATTTGGTCATGGACAATTCAGCACTGCAACCAGTCACGCGCCCCAAGGTTCAAGATGTAAATTTTAAATTTTTCCATATTTTGGCTATGCCGGGGCGTGACAAGTAATTTACCACTTACTTGTTATTGTGATAGTTATGCTTTGTGTTAAGATGCTTGAATCATACCAAGAGAATGTGATGTGTTCCACCATGTAGTTTAGTTAACTTAGTTTAGTTAATATAATTTAGTTGTAGGGTGGGCAAATCATGTTAATCAAAGTAGAGTCATAGCATAGTAATGCAAAGTTTGATTGTTTTACCAAACTTTCTTGAACACCTCTTTTGAAGGAATATTATTTCTCTTTTGCATGTTGGGCTAGTGGTAGATTCAACATTCTAACTTTCAAATTCATCCGCATTATCTCCTAATCTTTCCATCTTCATTTCTTTTATGTTTTGGTTTTTCTTTTTTGTTTTCTTTCTTTTATTTGCTTGATGTTCTTGGTAGTGATTCATGTGCAGGAACATCATTTTTGTGCTCATTGGGGATCTCTCCTTTTATTGGTGATATCACTCTATCCCTACTCATTTTTGTCCTTGTTTCGAACCATTTGCATTAGGGACAATGCAATGTTCTAGTTGGGGGGTGTGGGATATTCACCCATCATATTGATGTTCCATTTTCTTCTTGCCATTAATTCTCCAAGTATGTTTTTTGTTAATAAAAGAAAAGATGATTAAAAAAAATTAGTTTCTAATGATTTTAGTATAGTGGCCCCGTTTTAATGCCGAGCGATGATGTTTGTCTTGAGTTTTCTTTCGACTGTAGTATGCGTCCCTTGTTGAATCCCATTAGTTCTATAACTATCTTGATTATAGTAAATTTCATGAAGTTTAAATCTTGGATTATCGAGCACGTTGTATGACTAATTGTGTTAAGATAATGTTTAATGCAATTGTTACCCAAAAATTGTTTAAAACCTTTGTGGAGACCTTACCTTTGTGAGCTTTAGATCCTTTTCACCATTGTTGAGCATTACATACTTCAATTCTCTCTCTTTGAAAAACATACAACAGTCGTTAATAATCTCATCTTCTTGCTTTGATTGTTCATTAGAGGAATTCTTTGGTGGAATGTAAAATTTTTGTTTGCTTGTCATTGTAGTGGAGAACAAAGAATCATATTGACCGAGGAAATGATTTTAGGATCTTTTCACCATTTCTACCCTCAACCACATATACTCTTCCTTCACTTAACCATATATCGTCCATATCCGCGTTTGAATTCCATTTTTGGGATATCTTGGCATGAGAGTGTGTTTGTAAAGTTGCAAAAGAGATAGAATCGTGTGGTTGGAAGAGTACAAGAAAAAAAAAAGAAGCTAAAAAAAATGTATGTAAAGTAAAAGAATTAAAAAAAAAAAAAAGGGAAAAAGAAAAGAAAAAAGAGCTTCATAGTCAATTGTACTTCTCTTTTTGAGCTTCAAAGAAATATTTGTGGATGATTCATCTCTTCTGGTCATATGTATCCATGCACTCTAATAAATCCCAAGTTTGTACACAAACATCTCACTTCATTTCTCATTATCCTTCACGTAACATCACTTTCCCACTCTACAACCCCCTGAAGGTCCTAATTGATCCTCAAGTTGTGTGATTCGGAGTTTGAAACGATCATGACAAGTAGTTAGAGTTATTCCACATCCTCTAGTGAATGGTATCTTTCATGAGATTAATTTTTACTCATTTTTTGTAACGCCCCGAAAACCAAGCCATGTGGGTGAGGTCAACGAGTCAAACAATACAACATAAAGCATGGAATAGTCCAACGTGAACCAATCCACAAGGCGGAAGCATAGGAGAATCCTACGTGGATTCCAAAGAAAAGTCGAAAAGTCAAAAAGTCAATAATTGACCCATGAGGACCAAACGAGTCAAATAGGATCAATCAACATTACTCAATTTTCAAAGAAGTTTAAAAAAAATGACAGAAATAAGAAGTATCGAGAGTGGGAGAAAAGAAGACGAGGTTTGATTGAAAGTTTATTTGAAATCAAGGTTTGAGAATTTCCAACCAAACTGTCCCTTAGAAATCAAAAGTAGTATTTTTTTTTCCATAGACTATCCACAGGCTAAGTATAACCAAATTAGATTTCGAAAGTTTAGATGTTTTTTTTTTTCTAGAAATTTTCCAAGTATAGAACCTGTCTAGCTATACCATAAACTTGCCAAAACGACTCAAAGGAACAACGGAACATCCAAATCAATATGAACACGATTTAAAAAGGATCTAAGTTAAAGGACTACAAGTGTCCGAATCAACATGAATAAATATTTAATGTTAACATGCACCCATAGGCGACTCAAAGTCCCAATTACAAGTCTGATTACATTAAGTCAAAAATTCTAATATTTTCTAAGGGCTAAACATGTGCCCAAATCAAGTATTAAGAAATTAAACTACAAGATTCAAATTTATTACAATATCTTTTAAAACAAAACTAGAAGTTTGAAACATTTAAAAAATATATATATTTATATATTCTTCTCAGAGAAATCTTCAAAGTGTGATGTCACGCGTTGAGTAACTCTTGGGTTTTGCCCCAACTTGATAAAACCTGAAAAATGATTTGTCATTTTTATGAGAACGACGGCTCGTAGGTAGTATTATCGAGATATACTACAATTTCCATAACTAAAGATAAAATGTGGTGCTATGAATGCCACCGCGGCAAATGCAAGTGAAGAAAGCCCATAGGCCATGCATGCTATGATCGCTCGCCTCGGTACCGGACTGTGAGCCACCCCCCACTGGGAATGTAGCATACCAACCTTCCGATAGCTAGTCGGCCATAAGTTGGAGTTTGGCACGTTCTTAGGTACGTCCACCCTGTCTCACCTCACAACTCACATCCGGATTTTTTTTTCACAATTGTCCCCTCTTTGGGATCTATCCCCACGTGGGATTTTCATGCACATGTCATGTCGTGCTATGACTTTTGCCTATTTGGCCACAATGTTTTGAATCCCTTGATTCCACATGCCAAATGCCCACACACATGAATGTCATTAACATTTCTAAATCAAGATTCAGTATCAACGAGTATTTATCAACAATAATGAAATAATTGATTCATAATACTTCAATGTAGTTTCTAAACTTTTAAAGAAACACTAACACATAGTTCTATAATTTCAGGGGCACTCAAGTTAACACTTTAACATACTCTTAACTTTAACTAAAATAGATACATAATCATTTGAGCATCTAAATCTTCAAATCAACAAATAAGCATTTTTAACATATTCTAACCCAATGATTTAAGCACATAAGCATTTAACCATTAAACAGGCTTTTCACTTCAAGTCAACATTTACATAAGCACTTGAGCAAATAATTTCCCAACTCAACATGTGTATTTATTTCTAACATGCTTTTTCCCCCAAATTGATAAACAAGTAGCAATTAAACATTTAGGGCAAACGAATGTAATTAATCAAACTTGACATATATTGACAAGCAGGGGTATTTGTAAAATACAACCGCGTTAAAAGAAGAAAATACATTAATTTAGTTCACAATTCTCTCACTTATCTGCGATTTGAGTTACAACATCAGTTTCTACACATTATGATTAATCTATGATAAGTTGTGTGCTTTAGCTGTGATTTTTGCAGATTAGTGTCGCTGTGTGAATAATTAAAGAAGCAGGATAAAAAGGAAGTGCTTAGCTCCAATGAAGACAATTCAAAGTTGAAAACTGAAGATCGATCGATCGAGGTCCTCTCAAGCGATCGAGGTTTCGATCGATCTAACTTTTCTCAAGCGATCGAATAATCCAGAAGTTCAATCGATCGAGGGTTGTTCGATCGATCGAACATGCCTTTTAACAGAATACGCGCACGCAGCAAAAGACGGGATTTTTAACCCTAGCATTAGGTTTCTTCTATAAAAACTCAGTTTGTATGCGTCCAAGGGGACGCCCCACTTGTTTTTTATCAATTTTCATAGAGAGAGTAGAGTTTCTTCTTGTGTTGTAGGTTATTACTCAAGGTTTTACATTGATAGCTTGGATTTTCTTCGATTTAAATACGAGTTCTTCATTCAAGGTTACTTAGTTATTGTTTCATTTACATACTGCATTTAGTTAACTGTAGTTTAGTGTTAATCTTATTGATTTGCATGTTAAACATATTAGAATCTCAAGTTTTCAAAGTTTTAATGAAAAGTTCACAACCAAACGACACCTTAATGAATTTTTACGTTAAGAACGCATCTGGGACACCCCAGACTATGTCTGAGTAGTCCGAGGTTGGGAAATCGCAATGAAACTGTAATTTTCAGGCCTCTGCCATGCACTAGAATAATATCTGTGTTCGATCGATCGGAGTTATCTCGATCGATCGAAACAGAAACATAGTCGATCGCTCTAAGACATTTCGAGCGATCGAGGGAAGACGATTGTCGATCGATCGAAAGCGCGTCGATCGATCGAACTCTCAGATTCTTGAGTACATCCAATACAGTATTCCAAGACTTTCTGTTTTAAGGATTTGTTATCAAACTGTCCCCAAATGCTCAGATTGTCAAAACAGTCTTTGAACTTAAGGCCTTAAGGCATTTTCTTTCAATATATTTTGCAAACCACCCTCAATGCTAACACCATTGTAGGTGCGAGTCTTAACTATTGAAATAAACCGCTTTCTTGTATTTCAAACTTAATTGAGATGATATAGTCCCAGTCATGAAAGGGCTATTGATTCTGGATCCTTAGAGAAGTACGGAATAGTGTGGAAGATGTACTCCATTGAGCTTAAATTGCAATTACATGGTAGATGGCCAGGTCACAGTGGATTCGCGTGATCCCAACACTTCTTTTATTAAGTAAAACCGTTTTTAAAATCTCGCTCTAGTTAAATAGTTAATTGTTAGTTAAGTTAATTTAGTTGCTTTTAATTATAGTAGTTGTTAAGCGTAGAACTTTGTGTTCTACACTTCTTTTAAAACATTGAATTTTCTTTTCTTTTAGAGTCTAATCTAAGTAATTTAATTCTCATCCTTCCCTGTGGGATCGACCTGGACTTAATCCAGTTTATTACTTACACGGTTACCTATACTTGGGTATAAGTAATTTAATTCTCATCCTTCCCTGTGGGATCGACCTGGACTTAATCCAGTTTATTACTTACACGGTTACCTACACTTGGGTATAGCACACAAGCGCACAGAAAAATATTTGTGTCAAGTTTTTGGCGCCGTTGCCGGGGAAGGCGACGAGTTAATACTTAGGTTACCTCAATCTCTCTTCATCTCTTTCTGTTTTTTTCTTTCCTTTTCTTTTTAGAGTCTTTAGGTAAACACTCATCTTAGGAACTCTCCTAGTTCATGTCCAACAAATCCATTGAAGGAATTTTTGGAAATCCTTTCTACCTATCCGACTCTGATAGCTCCATTATTCCTGTAGCCACTCCAACTGAATCAATGGATGATAATCAGAGTGAACATGGTGACAATGTTGTGGTACTAATTGATGAGGCGCTACGTCCTCTGTGCGATCTCATGCAACCAGAATACGCACCTACGCCCTCTTGCATTCGAATCCCACCACGTACTGGTGAATTTAAATTTCACAATAGGATGATCCAACTACTTCCCACCTTCTATGAGATGGAAAGTGAGAAGGCATACTTACATGTCACTGATTTCGAGGATGTTTGCAAAACATTCTCACAAAGTTGTCCTAGGGAGGTGACGCATCTAATGTTATTTCCTTTCACCTTGAAGGATAAAGCAAAGGCGTGGCTCCACTCCCTCAAACCTAATTCAATCTTCACCTGGCATGCGATGAGCACCGCATTTCTAAAGAAATTCTATCCAACTCGCATGACCATAGACCTTCAATGCCAAATTAATTCCTATAAACAAAAGAGCAATGAAACCTTCACTCAAACATGGGAGCATTTCAAAGATTTGCTTCTCTCGTGCCCACACCATAGGTTTGAGAAATGGCGAACTATCAGCTTCTTTTATCAAGGATTGAATGGTGAAACGAAGAAGTTGGTAGAAACTATGAGTTCAGCACCATTTCTCCGTAAAAACACCAAAGAGGTTGAAGCCCACTTCGAATGGTTGGCCGAATACGCTCATGAATGGTCAAATTCTGACAACGTCTCACGCTCACAGATATCCTGTGTAGAGGAGAAAAGCCTATACCAACTAAACAGTGAAGATCACCTCATGACTAAGTATGAAGAACTAGCAAAGAAAGTAGAGGAGTTAGGCATGAGAGGAGGTAGTTCGAGGCAGCATTTGCCTGAAGAACCATGCGGCACATGTAACATGTTGGGACATACTACTCAATATTGTCCCAATGTGCCGCATTTTCAAGAACAACCCCCCATGGAAATGAATGCCATACAAAGGTATAGGGGGGCAGGGAATTCCTATAATAACAATAATTCACAAAACAATAACAATCGATGGAATCACCCTAGTTTTGATTGGAAAAATGATGCTGGAACACAAAATCAACATCAACAACAATAACCTGTATCAAGGGCAATATAATAGGCAGTCCCAGCCATACAATCAAAATAGATTTAATAATTACAACCAAGTGCAACCCTCCAATAATCAACATTCTAATGTGTACGTGCCACCGCACAAAAAGGTGCAGGAGGAAGATCCTCTCTCTAACGTCAACCTAACTCAACAATTAATTCAAATGATGAGTAAAATGTCTGTGAAGTTAGATAGAATGGATGCACGTCAAGAGGGATCGGGCGGAACATTTCCTGCCCAACCACTTCAAAACCCTAAGGGATTCAATAACGATCCCCCAAATCACAAACAAGCAAAAGCCGTGACGACTCTGAGAAGCTGCAAGATTATAGGGAAAAATGTATAACAATAACCAGTATAAAAATGTCTGTGACGTTTGATTGGAAAAATGATGCTGGAACACAAAATCAACATCAACAACAATAACCAGTATCAAGGGCAATATAATAGGCAGTCCCAGCCATACAATCAAAATAGATTTAATAATTACAACCAAGTGCAACCCTCCAATAATCAACATTCTAATGTGTACGTGCCACCGCACAAAAAGGTGCAGGAGGAAGATCCTTTATCTAACGTCAACCTAACTCAACAATTAATTCAAATGATGAGTAAAATGTCTGTGACGTTAGATAGAATGGATGCAAGTCAAGAGGGATCGGGTGGAACATTTCCTGCCCAACCACTTCAAAACCCTAAGGGATATAATAACGGTCTCCCGAATCACAAACAAGCAAAAGCTGTGACGACTCTGAGAAGCGACAAGATTTATAGGGAAAAATGTACCTATCTCTACCCCCGAGGAGTATGAGGAGGACGAACTGGTCAATACAAATAAACCTCCGACTCAAGAAGAGGAGCCCACTACTAGTAAAGAACCATTAGAAACGCATAATGAAGCTCCTAAAGAAGTGGAAGAAGTTGAGAGAAGGCCTGGAAAGGAACCCATTAATGATGAAGTAGCAAAATGCCCTTTCCCCGCGCCTTATCCTCAAGGGTTAAAGAAACCCAAAAATGAGGCAAAGAATCAGGAGTTCTTGGAATTATTCAAACAAGTTAAAATCAATCTCCCACTCCTTGATGCTATAAAACAAGTGCCGGCCTACGCTAAGTATCTCAAAGACTTATGTACGGTCAAAAGGAGGCAAAGTGTGAGGAAACACGCTTACGTCGCTTGCCAAGCAAGTGCAATTATCCAAAATGAATTGCCTCCTAAACTCAAAGACCCCGGCACTCTCACTGTCTCATGTCAAATTGGAAATCAAAAGATAGATAATGCACTCCTCGACCTAGGAGCTAGCGTAAACCTTCTGCCATACTCGGTTTATAAACAACTAGGGTTAGGTGAATACAAACCCACCCGAGTTGCATTGCAATTGGCAGATAGGTCTGTTAAATACCCAAGAGGAGTTTTGGAAGACGTCCTTGTTCAAATAGACTCATTTGTCTTCCCGGTCGATTTTGTCATCTTAGACACCGAACCTGTGTCCAACCCAGGCTCACAAATCCCGGTCATTTTTGGACGTCCGTTCCTAAATACAATAGATGCCATAATAAAGTGAGAAGTGGTATAATGACCATCGTATTCGGGAATATGACGTTAAATGTTAAAATTTTCTCAAATCCCCGACCTGAAGAATACGATGATGAGGAGGAAGTGAATTATATCAACACGGTCATAGAAGATGAGGCCGATTTCGGTGATTACAAAGATCCTGTGGAGGTAGTGGTGTCACAATTTGATGCTATCTATCAACCTAAAGAGTCTACCCCATTGGATGTTGCTTTAAATCACACTTGCCTCATGTTGGATACACTAGAGGAGGATAGAGCTGAATGCATGTGGGTAACACCATATGAACCACTGCCTCCTAAAACAAAGCTAGTCATGCCCTCGAACATGTAGTTTCCCGAATTGGAATTAAAGGAGCTTCCAAAAGAGCTCAAATACACTTTCCTAGGGACTGAGAAGACTTATCCTGTCATAATCTCATCTACTTTAAATTCTGAACAAGAGGATAAGTTAATCGAGGTGTTAAAACAACATAATGGAGCATTAGGATGGACTATTGCCGATCTCAAAGGCATAAGCCCATCTGTGTGCACCCATAAGATATATTTAGAGGAAGACGCTAAACCTTCGCGACAAATGCAAAGGCGTCTGAATCCCAACATGGAAGAAGTAGTCAAAAAGGAAGTGCTAAAACTACTTGATGTTGGGATCATTTATCCAATATCTGACAGCCCTTGGGTTAGTCCAACCCAAGTAGTGCCAAAGAAGGCAGGCATAACGGTCATACCGAATAAAGATGGTGAATTAGTATCAACACGCATTCCCACTGGATGGAGGATGTGTATTGATTACCGAAAATTGAACACCGTGACCCGAAAAGACCATTTTCCCTTACCCTTCATGGATCAAATGCTAGAACGAGTAGCGGGTCATAAGTACTACTGCTTCTTGGATGGATACAGTGGGTATAACCAAATTGAAATCGCTCCTGAAGATCAGGAGAAGACTACGTTCACGTGTCCATTTGGTACTTTTGCTTACCGTCGTATGCCATTTGGCTTATGTAATGCACCTGCTACCTTTCAGCGGTGCATGTTAAGCATATTCAGTGACATGGTCGAACAAATACTCGAAGTCTTTATGGACGATTTTTCTGTGTTTGGCCATAGTTTCAAAAATTGCTTAAACAATCTCGAACGTGTGCTAGCAAGATGCGAGGACAAACACCTAGTACTAAATTGGGAAAAGTGTCACTTCATGGTGACCAAGGGAATTGTCCTCGGACACATCATTTCTGATAAAGGTATCCAGGTTGATAAAGCTAAAATCGATATAATCTCGAATCTACCTGTCCCTCGTACAGTCAAGGACATTCGATCTTTTCTGGGCATGCGGGATTTTATCGTCGCTTTATCAAAAACTTTAGTGCGATCTCCCGACCATTGTGTCAACTCTTAGTCAAAGACACACCATTCGAATGGTCAAAAAACTGTCAAATATCTTTTGACGCACTTAAAGATCACCTTACCTCTGCACCGATAATCCAGGCACCCAACTGGGGTTTGCCTTTTGAACTAATGTGCGACGCTAGTGATTACGCCATTGGTGCAGTCCTAGGACAGAGGAAGGATAACAAGCCTTACGTGATTTACTATGCCAGTCGAACACTTAACGAGGCTCAAATGAACTATACAACTACTAAAAAAGAGCTCCTGGCAATAGTATTCGCTTTGGACAAGTTCAGGTCTTATCTGATAGGGTCCCCAATAGTCTGTTTTACAGACCATTCGGCCCTCAAGTACCTGCTATCTAAAAAAGATGCAAAATAAAGGCTTATCCGATGGATACTCCTACTCCAAGAATTCGATATAACGATCAAAGACAAAAAGGGAGTAGAGAATGTGGTCGCCGACCATTTATCTCGGTTAACTTTTGTTGACAACACTAAACCCACACCGATAAAAGACGAATTCCCAGACAAGCAGCTAATGACTATTGTGGGTTTGCCCTGGTATGCTGATATAGTAAATTATCTTGCCACGGGAGAAACCCCAAGTCATTGGTCCAAACCAGATAGGAAGCGGTTCCTCTCTTTCGCACGTCATTTCTTCTTCGATGACCCGTACTTATTCAAGTATTGTGCTGATCAGGTCATCAGACATTGCATCCCAAACGAGGATATAACCGTCATTTTAGCATCATGCCATTCTGAGGCATGCGGTGGCCATTTCGCATCACAAAAGACCGCACAAAAAGTTCTACATAGCGGTTTTTACTAGCCCACCTTGTTTAAAGATGCCTACGCTTTCTGCAAAATGCGCCAACGCTGTCAATAGCTTGGTACAATTTCAAAAAGGAACTCCATGCCCTTAACACCTATTATCACGATTGAAATATTCGATTGTTGGGGCATAGACTTCATGGGCCCGTTCCCTAAATCAAATAACTGTGAATACATACTCCTAGCTGTGGAGTATGTGTCAAAATGGGTGGAAGCAATACCAACAAGATGCAATGACCACAAAACAGTGATGTCCTTTCTTAAGGAACACATTCTATCGCGTTTTGGAACCCCAAAAGCCCTAATAAGTGACCAAGGCAAGCATTTCTGTAATAGGCCTTTGGAGTCACTACTTAAGAAATATGGGGTCAGCCACAAAATCGCTCTCGCCTACCATCCACAAACAAACGGGCAAGTGTGGATATCGCAGGTTTTATTCTTTCTTTTACCCACTTTTAAAACATTTTTCAAATTCAAAGAGTCGCCACTTAATTTTTTTAAAAGGAAAATTAAGAAACCATTTAAAAGGAAACTGATCTTTTGCGAAACCAAAGATAAACTGGGTCCGGGGATTATGGAATGAAAAGGGAAGGAGCCCGGCGGACTAAAACACCCCCTTTCATCCTATCTCACGATAGGCCTCTACTCGACATCCTTTTTAATCAAGTTATTAATCTAAGCATGCCCTCAATTAATATATATATAGGTATACATAACACAAGCATGTTGAAAGGGTGCAAAATTGCTAACGGTAAAATATCATTCATAAGTCACATAATTCAACTAGCAAACATCATGATATGCAATAGAGAACTAGAAAACATACCTGGGATCCGGCCGCGAATATCAAATGTGCAATGCATGCAAAAATAAACCTAAGAAAGGTCTCTAACACATATATACACATAAGGCAAAACCTAGGCTAAGGTGTCGCACATGGAGTCGAAAATCAATTCAAAATCAAAGAAATGAATTAAACTAAAGAAGAGTTGAGGAATTGTACCTCAAATGCGCTACAAAACAAAGGTTAGTACACATGCCTTAAACAAGATATAAAAAAAAGTAATTAATCCTAAGTCATGTTCAATTAGATACAATTTAGACAAGCTACAAGTCCTATTTGCGAATATGAATATGTATGAATGAATGCATGAATATAAACAAGAGTGAGATGTGAATTTATTCACTAATTTGGATCATTAAACCTCTGGATTTAAGTCAAACTATCATTACTCAAAACATAGTTTGGGTTTCAAGACATTAGGAGGCCATTTGAGTTAAGATAAATAAGATTTGACAAAAACAGTAGCAGTTTTTTATGAATTACAGAGAGCAGACCAGCCATTCAAAAATAAGAATAAAATAATTCAACGGTTAGATCTTGATAATTTTTGGATATGTTATGCCTCTGTGAGTCTAGTTTCTAACCCAAAAAGAAAATTGAGGTTTCAACGGTTAGATCTCCGGGAATATGGAAAATACTAGACTTCACTCAGGATTTTGCAACTCTCTGTCCAGAGATCTTGTATGATTTTCTAAAAATAGAAAGAAAAAAAAATGAGAAACACTTAGATCTTTTTAGGGTACCTTCCTAACACATTAAGGTACTTATAAAAAATTATTTGAGACCCCAAAAACTTAATTAGGGTTCTGATTTATTAATTTCAAAACGGACTTACTGTTCTGAAAGTATTCTAAAACTCTGGACAGATTGTAATTAGCTCACAAAAACCATGATCAAACCCTTCTAAGCACAAAATCTTACTAAAACAAAAATCACAGTGGTAAAACAATGTGTTATTGATACTTTCCCGTTGGTTTCACTTGATTTCAACGGTCGGATTTCAAACTAAAAATCCTTGATCAAAAACAGTTTATGAACCCACTGTTTTATTTTATTAGTTCAACTTTGTAGGTTGGCCTCAACTATTAAAAAACGTGAAGTTGGACTAAAACCAAACTACTTCTTCTACCATTCAATGGTCATTGAAGACTATGAGTCATACTACACTTATGGATCTTGATGAAGTATTGAAATGAACTTCACAAAATCTTCAAATAAAGAACTCAAACCTATGGACCTAAGTTTGAATTCAACTTATCACTCCTACCATTTGATGGTCATTGGAGTTAGAGACATACATGCTCATAGGTTCTAGATGAAGTATGAAAGACTTCTTAAAACCTAAGAGAAAGATTAGTCCAAGCCATGGGAATAGATTTGAACTAACACATTTTCTCCTACCATTTGATGGTCATTGGAGTCTAAATATAGTTAACATCTACTCAAAACCTCATTGGAATATAGTAAGGATTCCATAAGATTCCTTAATGAAGAGATTCAAGTTATGGATTGAAACTTGAATCTCACTAATTATATATAGATTAAAATTATGGTTCATTCTAACCTCTATGTAGATCATGAGATCTTAGAAGTTGAAGAATCAAACTCAAAGAGGTTCAATGAGATATGGAAGATCTCATGAGCCTTTTGAGTGAAATAGAAGTAGGGAAAATCAAAGATTACTTAGAGAAGCTAAGATCACTCCTACCATTTGATGGTCATTGGAGTCTAAATGAAGTTAAAATCTAATGAAACCTTATTGGAATATAGTAGGGATTCCATAAGATTCCTTAATGAAGAGGTTCAAGTTATGGATTGAAACTTGAATCTCACTAATTATATATAGATTAAAATTATGATTAATCCTAACCTCCATGTAGATCATGAGATCTTAGAAGTTGAAGAATCAAACTCAAAGAGGTTCAATGAGATATGGAAGATCTCATGAGCCTTACAAGAAATGGTAGAAATAAGAAATCAAAGTTTGCTTTGAGAAACCAAGAACACAAATTCTTCAAAATTGAATTTATTTTAAACCCAAGGCATCAATTAGACCCAAATCAATGAAATAATATGAGATTCAATCACAAGTTCTAAGTGGTGTGTGATGAAATGAGGTAAGAAGAGAGGTTTTGAAAATGTGTAAAGTTCCTAGAACTATGGACTTGTGATTGAATGGCCTAATTCTATCAAATGATTGAGAGGTTACCTCTAAAACCTCAAGGGATTCTTCAACTTCTTGTGAAGATCTTCACAAGAATTCAAGATTTTCTTCAAAGTTCTTCAAATTCTTCAAGCTTCTTCAAGAAATTCTTCTTCTATATAATTTTGTAGCTCTCTCTCTCTCTAAATTCAAGTATATGTGTTGATTCAAGTATCTTCCAAGTATCTCAAAAATGAAGATGAAAGTTTGTTTATATAGACCAATATCTCAAGGATAAATGGGTAAATTCGGGTGGAGACCCATGTGCAAAGATTTCTTCTAGAACATGTGAGAAAAGCAGTCTGTTACAGCCAGCGGCAAACGACGGCATCCGGCGGCACTCGCTGAGTGCCGGGCGGCACTCGCTGAATGCCAGGCGGCACTCGCTGAGTGCCGGGCGGCACTCACTGAATGCCAGGCGGCATTCGCTGAATGCCAGGAGGCACTCAGTGAGTGCCGCCGGGTTTTTCGGGTGCCGGGGCTAACTGAATTTTGCCCTACTTTTAATTTTCAAAAGATATGTTGGTGTAAACCAAAATTTTTTTATTCCATGTATATATATATTTGCATTAAGATCCCCCATGTGCATGGTATCATACATGTGCATGGTATATATCTAAATATACTACTCTCTCTTTTTTTATTTTCTCCTTTTTCAAGATTTTTATTTTTTTATTTTGTCCTCCTATTTCTTTCAAAAGAACTCTTTTTTTTTATTTTATCCTCTTACAAATTGGTTCCTAGACTGGGTTTCTCACACGTTCTTCGTCGTTCGGGTTTCCCCCGAATACTCAAATTCTCTCTCTTCTTTCTCCTTTTTATTTTTTCTATTTTTAATTTTGAAATTTGTCTTGAAGAATCAATTGAATATTTTGAATTTCCTGGAAAATCTTCGAATGTAACCGGCCGTTGTCATCATCGGTCTTTTGAGAGGTAACCAATCCCTAGATTTGACGTTTGGTCAAAATTGGGGTGTCTACAGTTTGCCCCTCTTTGACAGAGCTTATGAAGCAACGCGTATCACAAGTGAATGTCAAAGCCTGTGTGAAAGACAAGCCTTTGACCAAACAGTCGAATCTAGGTAAAAACAAAAAGTGCGTTGCAAAATCGGGTGCGCAGATAGCCAAATGTTGGTCGTGCTCAACGGTGAGCTGCCTACGTATCCCATCAGGAATCAGACCAAGACGTAGTTCGAGCAAGGGACAACAAAACACAAACGCAGGTAGTCACACAGATGAATGCACCTATCCTATTGTGATGTACGTGCTCAAGCAAATTTATGCTCTATGTTTTCAGGTTCAATGACTTAGGACAAGGCTACTCTTTAGAGTTAGCCAAAACGTACCCTTTTGTCTTGAAATCCTTCCATGCTGATGACGTCCTATCTTTGGAAAGTTGCGACTGCCATTTTTATGAGAATACTGATTGAGATGCGCTTTGCGTCTTATACTCCGATGCAAAATCAGGAAGTGTGCTGAAAGACTGAGATGCGCTTTGCGTCTTATACTCCGGTGTCTCGAGGATCATATGATTGGCTGAGATGCGCTTTGCGTCTTAGACTCTGGTGCCGAATCAGGAAATGTGATGAAAGATTGAGATGCGCTTTGCGTCTTATACTCCGGTGTTTTGAGGATCATCTGATTGGCTGAGATGCGCTTTGCGTCTTAGACTCCGGTGCCGAATCAGGAAATGTGCTGAAAGACTGAGATGCGCTTTGCGTCTTATACTCCGGTGTCTTGAAGATCATCTAATTGGCTGAGATGCGCTTTGCGTCTTAGACTCCGGTGCCGAATTAGGAAATGTGATGAAAGACTGAGATGCGCTTTGCGTCTTATACTCCGGTGTCTTGAAGATCATCTGATTGGCTAAGATGCGCTTTGCGTCTTAGACTCCGGTGCCGAATCAGGAAATGTGATGAAAGACTGAGATGCGCTTTGCGTCTTATACTCCGGTGTCTTGAGGATCATCTGATTGGCTGAGCTGCGCTTTGCGTCTTAGACTCCGGTGCCGAATCAGGAAATGTGATGAAAGACTGAGATGCGCTTTGCGTCTTATACTCCGGTGTCGTGAGGATCATCTGATTGGCTGAGATGCGCTTTGCGTCTTAGACTCCGGTGCCGAATCAGGAAATGTGCTGAAAGACTGAGATGCGCTTTGCGTCTTATACTCCGGTGTCTTGAAGATCATCTAATTGGCTGAGATGCGCTTTGCGTCTTAGACTCCGGTGCCGAATTAGGAAATGTTATGAAAGACTGAGATGCGCTTTGCGTCTTATACTCCGGTGTCTTGAAGATCATCTGATTGGCTGAGATGCGCTTTGCGTCTTAGACTCCGATGCCGAATCAGGAAATGTGATGAAAGACTGAGATGCGCTTTGCGTCTTATACTCCGGTGTCTTGAGGATCATCTGATTGGCTGAGCTGCGCTTTGCGTCTTAGACTCCGGTGCCGAATCAGGAAATGTGCTGAAAGACTGAGATGCGCTTTGCGTCTTATACTCCGGTGTCTTGAGGATCATCTGATTGGCTGAGATGCGCTTTGCGTCTTAGACCCCGGTGCCGAATCAGGAAATGTGCTGAAAGACTGAGATGCGCTTTGCGTCTTATACTCCGGTGTCTTCCAAGAAATGAGATGTTTTTTGCAGAAAAGTCAGAATCGCTCCAGATTCCATGACCCCAGGTAGCAGAAAAGTCAGAATCGCTCCAGATTCAATGACCTCAAAGATCGCTCGGTATAGTAAAATTTTTTATTTTTCTTTTCCTTTTCAGAACAGTCATGCGGACTTAAACAAATCATTTTTTATCGGGAGTCGCGCAGACTCGAAAATTCATTTCTACTTTTCAAAGATTGGGAGTCGCACGGACTTGACAACTTGTTTTCGGCATTTCTAAATTTGGTTTTATCCACTCCCTTTTTGTTTTGATCGGTAACCCCAGGCTGCAGTAGATGACTTATGCCAAGATTGAAGATTTGATCGGTGACTAATAGGATGCGATAGACGACTTATACCAAGACCGAGGATTTGATCGGTAACTTATAGGATGCGATAGACGACTTATACCAAGACCGAAGATTTTGATTGGTGACTTATAGGATGCGATAGACGACTTATACCAAGACCGAGGATTTTGATTGGTGACTTATAGGATGCGATAGACGACTTATACCAAGACCGAGAATTTTGATCAGTGACTTATAAGATGCGATAGACGACTTATACCAAGACCGAGGATTTGATGAGCGGAGCTGGTCTAACTCAAGGAGATTTTCCTTGGGGCTATTCTAGCTGAAGAGACGTTTATGTGCTTCTTATTCTAGATTCATCATTTTCTTTTCTTGACAGATTGTTTGCTATGGACAGCAGTTTCAGGTGATTCGGGCAAGAAGAGGAAGAAGCATGAGCCAATTCTCCACAACAACCCCACTTTTCTATTTACTGATTTCCTTTTTGATCATAGACAAATCCAAAGGCTTTCTGGTTCATCCGATGATTAGCTTGTACGGCTTGGAGCCTGATCTGCTGAGGGTATTCACTTGATTTTGCTCTTTCTGAAGATATTACTCGACCTCTATTCGATTTCCTTAGCAGATCAGAATCTGACTCCCTGACCTCCCTGCTATTATCCTTCTTTTGGAATGTTCAATTCTTGTTGATCCCTCTGCGGAATATATCTTTTGGATTTCAAGAAGGTAGACTCAAACTGAGTTGAAATACACACATTTTTCAAATTTGTGACCAATTCTGCTTTCTTTTCTTTGCGCTTCTTTGATCATCTTTAGAAAAAGTTGTTATCCCATAATATCCTTTCATTGTATCTTCCTTTACGATTGACTTTTTGATAATGAAGAGTTCTTCTTTTCATGTTTCCTTCCATCTTAAATCAATTTTAGATTTATGCATGAAAACTTCAACTTCACTTCAAGAATTCTCAGGATGCCTAAGCTTGGTCCTTGAAGGCCAGTAAACACAGAGATATTTTATTTGGCAAACGACAGTTTGCCCCTAGTTTGACAGGGGCTTGGGAATGCTGGGCAAACGAAGTTTGCCCCTGGTTTGAGGGAGTTGACGCGGCCTCTGGGCAAACGATAGTTTGCCCCTAGTTTTCAAGGTAATTTCATGAACTGGTTGGGTTTCTTCTTTGGACCGAGGGCCTTGGGAGACCCGCCTACTTATCCCCGAATGGGCATCAGGTCCTATAGTAGTTCGGTCGAGGCCTGAAAGAAGTGTAATGATTGACTCTGTATGCGATTGTGACCGAACCTTGCAGGCTGCCTACGTATCCCCGAATGGGAATCAGGTCAAAACGTAGTTCATCTACTCTAGAGGTCTTGAAAGAATAAGGCTTCAAGAATTGGTGGGCTTTTCGAGCCATGTTTTCATTTGGGTTCAATGAGCGCCCTTTTCTTGGGTAGATTTTCTGAGACAGATTCCTTGTGGCAGCTTTCGAACAAGATGATGAACTACTACTTTTTTTTTTTTTTTTTTTTTTTTTTTTTTTGTGGCGGTTGATTCTTTTCACCTTATCACTAGCCAGTCAATCTTTACAACTCTCATAACACATCGTGTTTTAATCATATTCTATCATATTCATAAAGTAATATTAGCCCTCCAAATCACTCTTTATCTTTCTCAGAGATATTCCTGCATTATTTTAGGCCCACTTATCACTTATCCATTGAGTTTCTCACAAAAATTTTATTGATACATTCAAATCTTTCTTTTCATTTCCAATTTATTTTCTTGGGATAATTCATGTACTTTGAAGTACTCAAGAATTCTCAATCTGCTTTTTCTCTTCTTTTTTTTTCTTTTTTTTTCTTTTTTTTTTTTTTTGTCATTACCTCTTATTCTGTTCATGATTTTGACTGACTAGAATTCGGATTTTGAAATCAACACGCATCTCATTTTGCTCTAACTTTTGCCTAGGTGCCCTTTCGGGTTTTCATCCTAGCGAGCTTTTTTTTTTTTTTTTTTTTTTTAAGAAGAAGAAGTTCATTTAAGATATCTAGCTACCATTAAGGAACAAGTTCATGGCTTTGGACTGTGAGCTCACCTTTTAGGTTTGGTATAAAGGGGGTGATGTGGGATAATTTCTGAATTCATTCTGGCACATCATCATAGGATCATGCAAAGCATCCTTGTATTCTTTTAGCAATGAGATCAATTTTATGCTTTAATCTTTATTGAGTGAAATATGGAAAGAATCACTTTGAGAATCTTCTTCATTTTCTAAGTCAAATGCCAAGGTTTCCTCAATGATTTTGCATGCAGGTTCATTTGCTCTTTTTTTTTTTTTTTTTTTTTTTTTACAGTTATTAGAAAAAATCATTTAGCGGAATCAAGTAAGCAGAATCAGTCACTTTCATTGATAACAGAAAATTCAAAAGGTTTGGCTCATACTTGCCACTACAGACTTCCGGGGTAGGGGAATCCTATCACTAGACTCAAGGACATTTTGGCAAATTCCCTGATTCTATCTCTCCTCCATTCACCGGCTTTTCCTTCCTTACTTTATTTCCCTTGACCTCTTCCTTCAGTATTTCTCCCATCTGTTCTTTCCCAATCTTTACTTCTATGATCTTCTTTGGACCACTCTCCTTGGTCTTACTGCTTTCTTCATTAAAGAGATTCCTCATGGCCAGGCCATCCAGTGCATAAAT
Organism: Hydrangea macrophylla; assembly: GCA_033977485.1. Lineage (NCBI taxonomy): Eukaryota > Viridiplantae > Streptophyta > Magnoliopsida > Cornales > Hydrangeaceae > Hydrangea > Hydrangea macrophylla. The sequence goes on along the minus strand of CM066988.1, from coordinate 248,545 downwards.
CCAATCTTGGACGGACATAGGTTCTGTGAGCGCTTGCAGGTATGGATCTTCATAGTCAACGAACTCATGTAAGAAAGAGATCTCAGACCTTTGCTCCAAGTACTTATCTGTGCAGTCTACCCATGGCTCTGGAAAGCCATAGTAGGGAAAATCTCCTCCTTTCTTGATGGAGTATTCATGCGATGCCTGACCTTCTTCTTTTTCTTCAAGATCCTTACCTTTCTCCTTTTCTGGATCGTTCTCCTTAGCATGATTGATCACTTCCTCATCATTTCCTTCTTCTCCCTCAGACCACAGACCATCCGTGTCACTGTACACCTCCTCCCAGATGGAGTTATCAGTAGGATTGTTTGGATCCCACCAATTGATTTGGAGGATTTCATTGTCCATATCTTCCTCAAATGCTTGCTCCTCTTCTCCTCCTATCAACCAATCCTCTTCCTCTACTACTATAAGGCATATCCTCTGATCTTTTGGGAATTCATAAGCTTTGGTAGCTTGTCCTACCGGTACGATCAACACAGACGGATCGAAGACTTCCTCCTCAATATCTAAGAGATTGATGTTCGGTGGTGGTGGTACAGCATGATGATTAGGGAGCGGGTTTCGGGTCACATGCGGCCGATCTGTAGGCGGAGGGGAAATAGTCTTGTTATCAATCAGATTTTGTACTTCATGTCTCAACCTCTTGCATCGGTCAGTTGCGTGGCCGCGAGTTTGATGAAACTCACAATAGAGGTTTGTATTGAAGCCTGGCGGGAGTGGATCAGGCATTGGCTTTGGATCCAGCGGCTTTAGATATCCTTTTTCCTTTAATCGCTTGAGAATGGTAGTCAATGAGATCCCTAAATCAGTGAACTGACGAGGTTGTCCCCCCAATCTCGGTCTTGATGCAGCCTCCTTGCTCAAAACATTGACATCGGTCGCTACCTGGTTTCCCGTGTTCCCTCCGTAAAATGGTCTTCTAGAGCGGTTCCCCTGAGATTCCTCCTTCTTAATCCTTCCATCCTTGATTGCGTCCTCGATCCTGGATCCAATTTCAAACAACTCAGCAAAGGTATGAATGCACTGGTACATGAGTTTCTCCTGATAGATGTTCTGGAGGTTTTTTATTATAATCCGGATCTGTTCCTTCTCTGATGGTCGTTGGGTCATTTTTGCAGCTTTCCCTCTCCATCGCGCCAAGAATTCAGAAAATGACTCTCTATTCTCTTGCATGGTTGTTTCCAGATCCCTCACAGTTACATCGAGTTCTTGGTTGTATTCATACTGGGTGACAAAAGCCTTCACCAGTTCCTCCCATATGCGACTCTTGCTTGGCTCTAATGTGAAATACCAAGATAAAGCTGCCCCAGTTAAAGTTTGCTGAAACAACATGGCCATCATGGCAGGACTCAGACCACTTGGCTGAAAGGCCCCGATGCACATCCTCACGTGATTTCTGGGGTTGCCAGAACCATCAAACTTATCGATCTCAGGCATTTTGAAACCGGCTGGCAATTTTTCTTGAGTTCCTTCAAACAAACCCTCTAACTCTAACAGGTAGCTATCAACCCCATTAGACTTGCGGACAACTTTCTCTAGCTTTTCCACCTTCTCCTTCATCTCGATACGCTCTTTCTCAGCTTTCTCAATCTTCTCTCTCTCTGCCCTAGGTACGTCAACTCTTGGTGGTTCCGGATCCTCAAACCATTCATCTTCCTGAAGCGGAGGCGGGTCGGCTATCGGTGGATCATTTACTGTCCTTTGGCGGGTCAGTGCTTCCATCATGGTCATCATTTGGTCCATTCTCTCTTTCAATTGTGCTATTTCTGCAGCATGTTGTTCATGATCCATTTCTCCTTCTGTCTCTGGCTCTCTTCGTACTAGCCTTGCACTCGAATCCCTGACCCAAACTGTCCCGGCGTTCAATGCTATCTTGCCTACAACCATTTTTATTTTTAATCAATTCTCAAACAACTTTATTTTTTTGAAAAAAAACGCTTGGTAAAAATTCTTTATGAATGGCTTATATGTCACACGGATGTGATGCATGTGTGTGTGTGTGCCTATTCTATATGCTAATTAGAAAAGAAAATCCTGATTCTAACATATAAGCACATAAGCACATAAAATCCGCATCCATGTTAAGTGCGCTGATTTCTCCTTTCATTGTGATCCTCATTACCCTTTTTAAGTATTAAAATTTTGAAATTTATTTGGACAGTATTTCTTAGGTGATGAAATCTTTTGAAAACAACTCTTGGGAGTTCTTTTGAAAATGAGGGTGTTAACCATTGCTCAACGAAGATGATTGGATCAAAATTTTGCTTTGAAACTCATTTGAGAAGCATTTCTCCCAATAATTCTCAAGATTTTTGGATTTTTTTTTTTTCTTTTGAAAGTGAGGGCGTGAAAATATTTTTCAATAAAAGATGAATGGGTTTTACTTGATTAAAGAAAATGAACCTTGGATCTTTTCTTTGAAAGGGTGATTTTTCAAAACAATTTTCGAATAAAGATGATGATTAATCAAAAGTTTCGTCATAAACAATGAAACTTGGATTCTTGGGTAGGAGTATCACACGATTAGATAATCATCGCACTTTTCATGAATTCGGATGCATACAAGGTCAATGATGCTTAGCTAAACATGATACAAGAGGTGTAATCTTATAATCAAGATTCGGCTTATTCTCAAATGTCATAGGACATGAAGAGGAATTGCTCAAAAGTGATTAAGAGGTTACACATCTTTTATCAAGTAAGCATCGTCATCATCTCAAGTAATCCCTTTCGGGCATACAAAACTCCCTAGCATATAACCCTAATCAAGAATTGATTCCCTAATTTTGAAAGATTCTATAGAAGCTATTATGCAAAGGCCGGGTTTTGGTCAAATAAGGGACCCTTGACACACACCCGATAGGATGCTTCATATACCAAATCATGGTACGAGATCAAGGGTGATCACACGGCCCCATGATGGCTTGACCGACCGGGTTGCCCCGAGCCTCCAAGGTCATAGTTCCGTGCAATCGACTGGCGAGACATGCAAGTGCAATGCAACAGGCATACAAAAATTAATTAACTCGATTAAAAGGATGCTTTCAAGTCTAATCCTCGAGTGAACCCAAAATCAGAAATTCTGGTCTGCGAAACCAGAGATTCTGGGTTCGATCCCCAGCAGAGTCGCCAGATTGTGGATATCGCAGGTTTTATTCTTTCTTTTACCCACTTTTAAAACATTTTTCAAATTCAAAGAGTCGCCACTTAATTTTTTTAAAAGGAAAATTAAGAAACCATTTAAAAGGAAACTGATCTTTTGCGAAACCAAAGATAAACTGGGTCCGGGGATTATGGAATGAAAAGGGAAGGAGCCCGGCGGACTAAAACACCCCCTTTCATCCTATCTCACGATAGGCCTCTACTCGACATCCTTTTTAATCAAGTTATTAATCTAAGCATGCCCTCAATTAATATATATATATATAGGTATACATAACACAAGCATGTTGAAAGGGTGCAAAATTGCTAACGGTAAAATATCATTCATAAGTCACATAATTCAACTAGCAAACATCATGATATGCAATAGAGAACTAGAAAACATACCTGGGATCCGGCCGTGAATATCAAATGTGCAATGCATGCAAAAATAAACCTAAGAAAGGTCTCTAACACATATATACACATAAGGCAAAACCTAGGCTAAGGTGTCGCACATGGAGTCGAAAATCAATTCAAAATCAAAGAAATGAATTAAACTAAAGAAGAGTTGAGGAATTGTACCTCAAATGCGCTACAAAACAAAGGTTAGTACACATGCCTTAAACAAGATATAAAAAAAAGTAATTAATCCTAAGTCATGTTCAATTAGATACAATTTAGACAAGCTACAAGTCCTATTTGCGAATATGAATATGTATGAATGAATGCATGAATATAAACAAGAGTGAGATGTGAATTTATTCACTAATTTGGATCATTAAACCTCTGGATTTAAGTCAAACTATCATTACTCAAAACATGGTTTGGGTTTCAAGACATTAGTAGGCCATTTGAGTTAAGATAAATAAGATTTGACAAAAACAGTAGCAGTTTTTTATGAATTACAGAGAGCAGACCAGCCATTCAAAAATAAGAATAAACTAATTCAACGGTTAGATCTTGATGATTTTTGGATATGTTATGCCTCTATGAGTCTAGTTTCTAACCCAAAAAGAAAATTGAGGTTTCAACGGTTAGATCTCCGGGAATATGGAAAATACTAGACTTCACTCAGGATTTTGCAACTCTCTGTCCAGAGATCTTGTATGATTTTCTAAAAATAGAAAAAAAATGAGAAACACTTAGATCTTTTTAGTGTACCTTCCTAACACATTAAGGTACTTATAAAAAATTATTTGAGACCCCAAAAACTTAATTAGGGTTCTGATTTATTAATTTCAAAACGGACTTACTGTTCTGAAAGTATTCTAAAACTCTGGACAAATTGTAATTAGCTCACAAAAACCATGATCAAACCCTTCTAAGCACAAAATCTTACTAAAACAAAAATCACAGTGGTAAAACATTGTGTTATTGATACTTTCCCGTTGGTTTCACTTGATTTCAACGGTCGGATTTCAAACTAAAAATCCTTGATCAAAAACAGTTTATGAACCCACTGTTTTATTTTATTAGTTCAACTTTGTAGGTTGGCCTCAACTATTAAAAAACGTGAAGTTGGACTAAAACCAAACTACTTCTTCTACCATTCAATGGTCATTGAAGACTATGAGGCATACTACACTTATGGATCTTGATGAAGTATTGAAATGAATTTCACAAAATCTTCAAATAAAGAACTCAAACCTATGGACCTAAGTTTGAATTCAACTTATCACTCCTACCATTTGATGGTCATTGGAGTTAGAGACATACATGCTCATAGGTTCTAGATGAAGTATGAAAGACTTCTTAAAACCTAAGAGAAAGATTAGTCCAAGCCATGGGAATAGATTTGAACTAACACATTTTCTCCTACCATTTGATGGTCATTGGAGTCTAAATATAGTTAACATCTACTCAAAACCTCATTGGAATATAGTAAGGATTCCATAAGATTCCTTAATGAAGAGATTCAAGTTATGGATTGAAACTTGAATCTCACTAATTATATATAGATTAAAATTATGGTTCATTCTAACCTCTATGTAGATCATGAGATCTTAGAAGTTGAAGAATCAAACTCAAAGAGGTTCAATGAGATATGGAAGATCTCATGAGCCTTTTGAGTGAAATAGAAGTAGGGAAAATCAAAGATTACTTAGAGAAGCTAAGATCACTCCTACCATTTGATGGTCATTGGAGTCTAAATGAAGTTAAAATCTAATGAAACCTTATTGGAATATAGTAGGGATTCCATAAGATTCCTTAATGAAGAGGTTCAAGTTATGGATTGAAACTTGAATCTCACTAATTATATATAGATTAAAATTATGATTCATCCTAACCTCCATGTAGATCATGAGATCTTAGAAGTTGAAGAATCAAACTCAAAGAGGTTCAATGAGATATGGAAGATCTCATGAGCCTTACAAGAAATGGTAGAAATAAGAAATCAAAGTTTGCTTTGAGAAACCAAGAACACAAATTCTTCAAAATTGAATTTATTTTAAACCCAAGGCATCAATTAGACCCAAATCAATGAAATAATATGAGATTCAATCACAAGTTCTAAGTGGTGTGTGATGAAATGAGGTAAGAAGAGAGGTTTTGAAAATGTGTAAAGTTCCTAGAACTATGGACTTGTGATTGAATGGCCTAATTCTATCAAATGATTGAGAGGTTACCTCTAAAACCTCAAGGGATTCTTCAACTTCTTGTGAAGATCTTCACAAGAATTCAAGATTTTCTTCAAAGTTCTTCAAATTCTTCAAGCTTCTTCAAGAAATTCTTCTTCTATATAATTTTGTAGCTCTCTCTCTCTCTAAATTCAAGTATATGTGTTGATTCAAGTATCTTCCAAGTATCTCAAAAATGAAGATGAAAGTTTGTTTATATAGACCAATATCTCAAGGATAAATGGGTAAATTCGGGTGGAGACCCATGTGCAAAGATTTCTTCTATAACATGTGAGAAAAGCAGTCTGTTACAGCCAGCGGCAAACGACGGCATCCAGCGGCACTCGCTTAGTGCCGGGCGGCACTCGCTGAATGCCAGGCGGCATTCGCTGAATGCCAGGAGGCACTCAGTGAGTGCCGCCGGGTTTTCCGGGTGCCGGGGCTAACTGAATTTTGCCCTACTTTTAATTTTCAAAAGATATGTTGGTGTAAACCAAAATTTTTTTATTCCATGTATATATATATATTTGCATTAAGATCCCCCATGTGCATGGTATCATACATGTGCATGGTATATATCTAAATATACTACTCTCTCTTTTTGTATTTTCTCCTTTTTCAAGATTTTTATTTTTTTATTTTGTCCTCCTATCTCTTTCAAAAGAACTCTTTTTTTTTATTTTATCCTCTTACAAATTGGTTCCTAGACTGGGTTTCTCACACGTTCTTCGTCGTTCGGGTTTCCCCCGAATACTCAAATTCTCTCTCTTCTTTCTCCTTTTTATTTTTTCTATTTTTAATTTTGAAATTTGTCTTGAAGAATCAATTGAAGATTTTGAATTTCCTGGAAAATCTTCGAATGTAACCGGCCATTGTCATCATCGGTCTTTTGAGAGGTAACCAATCCCTAGATTTGACGTTTGGTCAAAATTAGGGTGTCTACAACAAGCAGAGTTAGCTAACCGAGAAATCAAGCATATTCTCGAAAAGACGGTTAGTTTCAACAGGAAGGATTGGGCTTACAAACTGACTGATGCATTATGGGCTTACCGCACGGCTTTCAAAACGAATCTGGGGATGTCTCCGTATAGGCTAGTTTACGGAAAAGCATGTCACCTCCCTGTCGAAATCGAACACAAAGCTTATTGGGCAACACGCTCATTGAACTTTGATATTAAAGAGGTAGGGCATCTTCGAAAACTCCAATTGGCTGAATTGGAGGAAATGCGTCGAGATGCATACGACAATGCTCGATTACATAAGGAAAGATTGAAGGCTCACCACGATCGAACAACTTGTTGTAAATCATTCAAGCCGGGGCAGAAAGTCTTGCTGTACGACTCTCGCCTCCACCTCTTCCCAGGCAAACTCCGATCTCGGTGGACAGGACCATTCATAGTCAAATCTGTCTTTCCACATGGGGCGGTCGAGCTGATAAACCCCAAGAATGATGCAGTTTTCAAGGTCAATGGCCAAAGGCTAAAACCGTTCTTGGAGAATTTCCAAACAGAGGCTGAGTTCATCCAACTGGATGAACCCAACTACTCTTGATCTCAAACGTTAAGCGTTTCTTCACGTTGTTGTTGTATTTCTTTACTTTTGATGTTTTTCAATTTTTTTAATTCTTTCTATCTTTCTCTACAAGTGATTTCGATTCTAATCTGCTGGTTCATATTATCTCTCCTATGCAGGTTTTTCAATATGAGAGATGATGACGTTCATTCTATAGGGTCATGGGCTGATTCTGAATACCAGAACCCACCTTGGACTGCTGACGAGATAGCATTCTGCTTATCTCCTTACCAAGGACCAGGGGCAGATGATGTGCTGGACCTGACCTATGGATACATCCCTTATGATCCTACTTTCCTCTAAATTAACCCCTTCGAGCACATGGACCTCTCTGGAGAGGAAGGAGAGCCTGAAGGGTACGCTGTTGGGGAAGTGGATGACGCACTGTTGGAGTAATGGGAAAATGATTCCATGTGGGAGCCATGGGAAGAAGAGGACCTCCAAGATGTGGTGCCCGAACGCCATAATGCTGTTTTCACCTGTGTTGATGACTTCCTTGTCATCGCAGTGGTTCCTTACATTTATGTGAACATAAGTTATTTGCTATTCCGGCTCTAGTGCCTGTTACCTGCTAGTGCACATGGGTGTCTCATGCCAATAGTGAGGTTAATTCGTTGTCACTTGTCTTTCTCTTGTTTTCTTTATTTAGTTATTTCTTTCTGTTGTCGTTTCTTTTAGTTCTTATTTAATTCTTCTTCTTCTGTTATTTTCATTTGGTTTTTCCTTTGTCAGGATTGTCACTATGCATCCACTGGTACCACCGTTCTTCCTGCCACATCAACTTTTTCATGGCTTTGGACCATACATAAGGTCCCCAAACACTCCGCCGCAAGAGGAAAGTCCGTTGCACAGTTCCACTCCGTTATCCTTGTCTCCAACAGGATCACCTCTTGCATGGGCTTTCAATTCCTTTAGGACTTCAGACTTGCTCGATGATGTCCTGACTGCTTTCCGACTGTTCTGGGAAAGGGAATCATCCTGTTTGGACTCCACATGCGAAGATTTAGCGGGGAATAAAGCAATGGTGGAAGAAGGAATTTTCTTGTTAGATGATTAATGTCCCACTTCAATTGTGTTTTGTTTTTTCATCATTATTTTAACAATTGAAGTGTAACCCTAGACAAATAATATTATTAGTTCTAGTTTTATTTTCGTTTTCTTTAATTAAATAAGGCCTTAAATACCAGTTGGGGGCAATAAGGTTGCAATATGGATGCTTTTATAAAGTCATATTTAAATAAAAATTGCAATTTTCTATTATGAGGATGAGTTTTTGGCTTACATGTCCTGTCAATGCATTGTTTTTATCATTTCCTGTATGTCCAAAATAACTTGGGTTAGTTGGGGGTACGTTGGGTTTAAATTCTGTAAAGTTTTGGAATTCTTTCAAGCGATCTATCGATACATTCTCGATCGATCGACAGAATCACTGTCTCGAGCGCTTGAAATTCTTTCAAGCGATCTAACATTCGATCGCTCGAAACGTTCTCGATCGATCGAGACTTGTATTTAAACGAGGCGCCCAGCGTACACTTCATCAGTTCTCTTCACCTCCCTCACTTTCGAGCGCTCAAGAACAGAGGCGACGGGGGCGATTTTTGTTCCTCTTGCCACACATGCAAAGTCGAGGAGCCCCTCATCCCCAAATCATCATCTTCATCACCCTCATCCTCCCCCTCTGCACATATCCCGAGGTAAGGCCCGGGCCACTTCCTTTTTCTTTTTGATTCGAATCTTGATGGGGGTGCCCCTATTGGTCATACGACCGGTTTTATTTAGTTTATGGTCCCCTTACCTTGTTTCTTTGTATTCCTTTCTTTTACGTTCATGTTCTTGTCATTGCCGCATCTCTGTGCTCGATCGATCGAGAGGGTTCGAGCGATCGAAATTGTGCCTTGTTCGATCGATCGAGCAAAGTTAGATCGCTCGAACTCTGGCAGTGACAGTTTTTCTATTTTCTTTTTCTGTTTCTATTTTTAATGATCTTTTCTTTTCCTCTTTCATTTCAGGACCTTCGCAATGAACCCTGTTACAGGGTATCACAGGGAGAAGCCCTTTGACCTTGCCATTCCTGACCCGGTCCCACATCACGGCTTCCGCAACACCCCCGACCGCCAGTGTTTCACGCGCTATTTCCAGTCCAGGAAGGTCATGATTGAGCGACCACTGGAAACGGCATGGCTCACTACTCCTTGGTATCTCGCCCGCCTCCGAGCCATGCCTCACTGGTACGATTTTCTCTCTTAGGCAAAGAGAGTGAATCTTCTGTGGATCTGAGCGGCGTGTGCGACGATGATCCGAGATCCCGATGCCGCATTCACACTACGATCATTCTTTCACGATCGAGAGATAGTGTTCAGTCCAGCCACCGTCTCAGCTGCTCTAGGGGTCCCGGAGGTGCCCGACTGTGTATGCCGGCACCGTGCTGACACGCTAGTTCTCTCACCGACTACTGTCATCCGAGAGCTTACCGGGGGTGCATTACCGAGCTGGGATGGTACAGCCCTTATTGCCAACGTTTATCTAACCGATAATTATCACATGCTCCACCTTGCCCTCAGCAACTGTCTTTTGGTGACCTCCTACCGGGAGAAGATTGCAGCCTGGTATGCCGATGTTTTATATGCCATAGGGACGGGGTTGCCAGTCTGTTTGCCTCGCCTGTACATTGACTTCATGAGGCACCCCACTCGCTACATTGCTGCCAAGAAGCACCTGAAAGGTGCTTGGTCCATTCACCGGGTGATCGAGCAGGCTGGCTTCCTTCCCTTACCTGATGATGCGACCTCTCAGTCTCGCAGTCGGTTTGGCGAGACAGCTTCTCGCCGATCGAATGCGCAGAAGAGGAAAAGGAAGGGTAAGGGGAAAGCAGAAGTTGGAGAGAAGAGGAGGAGAGCTGATGGCACGGATACAGAGGGTGCAGCTTCAGGGACGCCGACAGAGGTTGAGGAGCTTGATTCTGATGATGAGGTTGATCCTCTGGTGGAGGTTGCACAGTTTGAGCTGAGACAGCGATCTCAGGCTCAAACTCAGGCTCAGGGAGAGTCTTCGTCATCCGTGCCTCTCCCGACTGTTCATGAGTTATTACTGGAGGAGAGGGAGGCTCGGATCAGACTCGAGGGTCGAGTGGACCACATGACGACATTGCTCGAGGCCATTCTGATTCAGTTGGGGGTTGACCAGTCATTACGTACTCCCCCACCTACCACTACTCCCCCTACTGCACATACTACTGTCAATCCATCCACAGCTGATCCCCCACCGCCACCTGCTGATCCTGCTACACCATCGTCCTCCGCAACACCACCTTCTGCGGAGCCCCCACTTCCACCACCTCCAGTCATGACTGAGGGTGACCCGGCGACGGCTAGTACTATTGCTGAGTGTGGAGTTGAGGATACCCCCGCTGCACCGTTAGAGATATTATCAGATGTCGCGGATGATGTTTAGATCTTGATGTTGGGAGTGTTTGGAGAGTTTCATGGTATTTTCTTTTTCTTATTTCTATCTCTCTGCTCTCCTCTTATGTCTTTTGGATTTTAGTTCTGTGGTGCTATATGTGGATATTTGGTTTTGTTGCTTGGGTTGGTTTGTTTACATTTTATTATCACTGCTCTATCATTTTCATTGTCTTATCTTTCCAGTGATGTTTTTGTTATTATTTATAGATCATATGCTTGTTTAATCCATTTTCTATCTTTTTGATCTTTGCTGCTTGGGTGCGTATGCCTTCTGTACAGGTTGTTACTGTTACGATTCTTCTGATGCTATTTCAGGTGCTATCTCTCTATCTATTTTTGAAAATCACTTACTGAGGTCATTGCAATTTTCAGTTGGGGGTGGGATATAGATAGATAAACACCTGTGCATACTTTCTACTTAGCAATCTGGATCGCTCTTCTTTCTGTTGCAAAACATCGCAAACATCATACAATCTCCATTTTTATTAAAAAATATATATATATATTTTGAACTTAAATTGGTAGAATAATTATGAATGTTCACTTCTATTTACCTATTATCAAGCGATGATACATTCATGTTAATCTCATCCTTTTATGAATTACATTCACGCGTTTTTCTGGCACTTAGACGAATGCATATGTTGACCATTCTAGTATCCAACATCCATTTGCACGCGTTAATAGCTATGCTGAAAACTTAAATAAGAGTTAATACGACTGTTATGCTTTAAGGAATAAATAGTGGAAACTAATGACCCCTAGTGAGCTTTTGAGCCCAAACTTCAATTCTGAGAGACTTATCACAATAAATTCGAATTATTTCCTTGAATATATTTTTTTTTTAATTCGTTGAGTAGTCTCTAATTCTTCATTTAGGCTGTTTATTAGAGGAGAACGTTTAGGATTTACTAACTAAACTCAATAAACACTGAAGTACTAAAACTAAGAAGTTAAGAAAAATGATTTAAGCCATCGTTATTCATTCTTTACCTTTTTCATATATCTGTATCAACATCCAAGAACCCCTTAACCCCACACCAATTAAATATTGCCAACATGAAAGCTTAAAACCCTTCATCTGATACTTTAACCTCTATAAACTCGATTGCACATCTAATGTGATCAAAATTATTGAAGTAGGTGACGAAAAGGGAGTAGTTGTGGGATGGAAGTTATAAAAAGAAAATATGCAAGGAGATGTTGGATATATATATTAAAAAAAAAAAAAGAAAAGGAAGGAAGGAGGAGTAAAAAGAAATAAACGTATATGAGAATAGAGGATGGTGGGAATAATGAAGAAATAAACTAGTCACTATCACATGCTAAGGATGTGCAATTCTTGCCCCTCTTATCTTCACCCTACTAAATAAAAGCCGACAAGTCAAAGTCTTAATGATTTTTAACAACTTAGTTTGAATATGAACGTGTGATTTGAGTATCCACGGTATTTCGCTCCTCTAGTAAGTAGTATTCTTTTCATGAGACTATACACTCTAAATGTTCGTCCTTTATCGAGTTAAGTGTGAAACACTAGTAGCCAGAACATCACTCTTATTAAAGTTTCACACCATGAGCGGTCATTTCTAAACAAGTTTCTGTGAGAGGTTCATTTTTGAGTGCAAACCCATGTGAGAATTGAGTTGAAACTACAAGTTCCAAGGGTATGATAGTCTAAACAACTCTAAACTAAGTTGAATGCATAGCTGTTGATTTCACACACACACGGATACATGAATGGACTACATGTGTATATTTATCTCGGTGACGTGAGGAACCTGTGAATTTCTTCATGGTTTGTATGAGCATGATATGTGTTGTAGAGCTAAGCTGATAGCCAAGCAGGAAGAAACATGTATAAGTTTTTTTATCTCTTGTTGATCTTAAAAATTGAGAATTTTGTGGGTTTATTCACTGCAAACCCTCACGAGACAACACTCGTCCACTAGGGGAACCTAGAGGTTTAACGGCTTGTTGCATTTGCTAAATGCAGCCGCGATTCCTGCGAAAGTGAGTTAGGTAGTATCTCTTTCTAATTAGATTAGTTTGCTTTAGTTTTATTTTTGTTTATTCTAGTCGTTGTAGTAGTAGTTAGCTTGTTTTATTTTCGCTGTATTGCTAGGGACTAGCAATTCGCTAGTTGGGGGTTGTGACAAGCGGGGGTATTTGTAAAATAAAACCGCGCTAAAAGAAGAAAATACATTAATTTAGTTCACAATTCTCTCACTTATCTGCGATTTGAGTTATAACATCAGTTTCTACACATTATGATTAATCTATGATAAGTTGTGTGCTTTAGCTGTGATTTTTGCAGATTAGTGTCGCTGTGTGAATAATTAAAGAAGCGGGATAAAAAGGAAGTGCTTGGCTCCAATGAAGACAATTCAAAGTTGAAAACTGAAGATACATAATTATATATATATATATATCATTTCAACACAACTTAGGGAGGAATAATTACTAGCTTTATTAACTCCCACAATTTCTAACATCAAAACACAAATTATGTCTAGACATGGTTTTCATAGTATAGCAAGAGAATAAATCCTACCTTGGTGTTCTTGAAAAAGAAACACCCAAATTGTAGCCCCAATAGAGAAAAGAAAGTCCAAATGTGGATGGATGCTCAAATAAAGAGCACAACTAGAAAGCCATTAATGAGGTGATCACTCTTGCCCTTGATAGCTAGCTCCGAAAATGGCTCTAGGGTCTTTAAAATGAAGCTTCAATGCACGGCTTCCATGGGGTTTTTTTTTTTGCTCCTTCAAGGCCATAGAGAGAGAAGAAGAGAGATATAGAAAGAGAAAAGAAAAGAAAAAAAGAAAAAGAAATGAGGGAGAGAGAGAGAGAGAGAAATGACTTTGACAACTTTTTGAAGTTGGATTGAGCAAACTCTGGGCAGAATATATTTTGCAGAAAGTTGGACTGAGCAAACTCCGGTTGGATTGAACCAACTCTGGGCAGAATATGTTTTGCAGAAAGTTGGACTGAGCAAACTCCAGTTGGATTGAGCAAACTCTGGGCAGAATATGTTTTGCAGAAAGTTGGACTGAGCAAACTCTGGTTGGATTGAGCAAACTCTGGGTAGAAAGTTTGTATTCATGCGCCGTTTTCAACGTTGAGTTCCTTATTTGAAAAGTTACCTTTTGAGATGGAAACTCGACAAAATTTTTAAAATGACCATTTTACCCTTATAAACTTTTCTAGGTTTCTACAATCTACCCCCCTTAAAAGAATTCCGTCCCGGAATTCGAAAAGTAACAAACAGGAAACAATCAAAGAATGGTCCACGACCACACCAAAATGTCGTAGTGTCACAAACAACGTGAACACTAGCACAATGTGAGAAAACGAAACATCTCACACATTGATTCCAGAATGGAATGGAAAGCTCAGTACAACGGTCAGTGAAGGGTGATGAGGAACAAACGTAAGGGACATATGAGGTTCAACATTAAAAGAAGGAGTTGACTCCAAAGATCGACAATAATAATGGACATGAACCTCCAAACCATCGGATCAACCAAAAATGTACTTGAATGAAAAACAAGGTACAACCGGATGTCTCAAATTCATCGAATCAAAACAAAAGTGATCCCTTCAAAAGGAATACGTGATCACAATAACACAACAACTTATGTATACCCATAATTTGTCTCGAAAACGAATAAGCAACAAGTATACAAAGGATGTGTATACCAACAAAAGATATGATCTAATTATCAATCGAAAACCCAATCCAAGGAACAGAGAGTAACCCGTAGAATAAAAATAACATTATACAACCACACTCATAGTGAAAACATTCGCAAGACCAAGGAATAAATAGGATAAGCTCCAATTGATATATAAAATAATCGAAGGAAGATATTACATATGTGTGAATATCACACAGAGATCAATTTATAATTAAACACAAGATTTTCAAAGCAAATCGATGATATACTATCAAAGAATTGTCACACGAGGCAAAAGTATGATGTTTCAAGACATGAGTTCCAAAATGAACCGAAAACCTGGGTCAACCCCCAAGGAATGATCCAAACACTTAAGAATGAAACCAAAGAAAACTTCACAAAGCAAATGATGTAATCGGTACTAAAGATTGTAACGACTCAAAGCCATGTCCTAACCACCTAAGAGGCACGAGTCACAAAGACTTACTCGTAGTTCATCGCTCCTCATGAGAAGACCATGATCAATATAGACACAAAAGTCTACAACAATATCAACAGGAAGTCGATAGAAGAAATGATTATCACATCCCAAAATATAACGTCGCTATAGGCAATTATAACGATTCCACTAATAGATGGATCTATTGAGAGATCCCATCTTAAAACAATATGGCAAAAGAGATGCCACTGCCAAAAGTTAAAGGGCCTCCCAAAGGAAGTGTCTAAGAAGACACAATGATGCCACCAACTAGACAACAATAACACAAACAGGGGAACAAATAGATATAAACCAACAAGTTCACCAACTTTCGTTGTCGTACGCGATAGCCAAAAATATTTCAAAGAATTACGCCTTGACCCAAAACAAGAAACATATGGTCATAACGATATCAAGCTCTCAAAACTTCAACTATTGAAAGCCCGATTCCTATCAAAACAAACTAGAAGTCCCCAAATTGGGTGACCTTGAAGTGTCACACGAAAGACGGAAGCAAACTAGGAGATATGCCTAAAACAAGAGTTATAACAAATTTAGGTCACAAAAGGACCACAGATAACGAAAGTGTTTAAGGAAACACGGTCGAAGTTTCTCAACAGAAAGAAGACAACTCTATAGAAGTTGGCCACATTAGCCGAACATGATCTCAAAACAAACGATCACCAAGAATCCTCCTCTGCTCGAAGCAAGGATAAAATTGAAAGGTCGCAACGATCTCAAACAAAGCATAATCATAATAACCGCACGACAGGGTAAGGAAAAATGGAATCACTGATCACAATAAACAAGGTATGCACCAAATGCATGAATCAAACTTGTCAACAATGACATCAACAGCAATTTATCAAGATGATATAAAAGTAAACACTAGGGGTTCGTCCAGCTATTGAAAGCCCGTAACCCAAACATAATCAACCCAGGAGGTCTTAAATCACCAACATAGAATCTCACAAGATCCACTTCTAAACACAAAGTAATCTAGATTACTAACAAGAGAATATACGTTAGGCATACTCCTAATACCATTACAGAAATAAGGTGGATGGCGTCAAACAGATACTCTCATTAAAAAAACAGAGTGAGAGATAAATCAACGGAATCGAATGATGAAACAAAATATAATCTGATGGATAACTCATAGAATCAACTAAAAATTCCTCCTACGGATCAATCATATGGTCAAAGAAATAACAATGGTTCACATCGATAGGCCACCTCAACAGGCCACGAAATTAGGCAATTGCCAATAAGTCCAAATAATATAGAAATTCAAGTTATGAAATACCATTAGCGTTCCTCGACAAGGACAAGGTATGCTCAAGTTCAACATGAAACGGAATCGGAGAACTCACAAATGACTACTAAGTCCAAATGGGTCCATGGTCAAAACCACCAACACCCAAGAAAAGAAAGATTCAATCGATAAGGAAAACAATTCTTATCGTCACAACAAAAGATACATCTAATACAGATTTACACAAAAATCTTGCACAATCCAGCAATAAGGTACTATGCGAACGACCACAGTATTCAGGGTATAAAAGATCACACGATTGTGAAACAACAAGCCCAAAGGCATACAATGAAACGCAATCGAATATAAGCCTTAGCGAACAATAAACAATAAATTAAGGCTGCCAACAACAGAGATCTACAACACGTAAGAGATCATACCCCTAAAAACCGGTATGATCTTGAATTCACGGAGATAACAAAATCAAGGACCTCAACAATAAATCATCTAACAAAATCTATCCCTCAAGAAGTAGGGAAAGATCCGAGTGTTCAACAACTCAAGTTCGAATTTCACGAAATAAGTCCCAAGAATTTAATAAGGTAAAACTACCAGAAAAAGATCGATTCAAAGTCAACGAGTCCAAAGAAAAGGACATCACAGCACTTACAGTGCGACATACTCAAGTTCAAAATTTAAGGGTGAACTAATCAAAATCAATATGCTATAGCCATGAGAATCGAATCAATAAGGAGCAAACGTTCTTTCAAGGAAAGACTTGGAATAATGGAACGACAACGCTCTGTAAAGAGCTCAAAGATCGTAAGGGTCAAGAATTAAACGCACTTCTAAGAAGTATTATGAAAACAAGAATCTATACGTACTCACAGGCAAAGAAACACTAGAAAAATTTGTGTTTCAAGGCCCAACGTCAAAGCGTTAACCACATTATGTTAACAACAAATTTTTAATGAAAATCATAACAAAAATCGATAATGATCGATAAACACTCATAGAAAAGATTTCACCAACGTACCAACAGGATATGCAGTCTCAAAAGAAGAGATGATCCTCAGAGTCGCAAAATTCACTCAAATGTGAAAATCACCGAATAAAGGAACTAATAGACTTGGAACAACACCAATCTATTCCCCATAAAGGCTAGAATCCTCACAACAATTCATACGATAGGATTTCATCATATGCAATGATCACATAGTGAAACGACAATTTGAATGTGAAGATTTAAGCAATCACCAAAAATTTGGGTCAATCAACCAACCACAAGATAGAAAACTCGAATCTAATCAGAAGAGTAATTACAATGTCAAACTGGCATCCAAATAATGAAAGTTTCACAAGACAAAGGGTACGACAATCCTATAAGAAGAAAGAACTATTCCAACGATAAACAACAAGTATTCTTAGCCATGGGAAAGATCAGCATAGCCTTTAGAGAGGCTTTGCATCACGTGCGGAATAAAACCCATGCCACCCGAAGGTAAGCATCTCAAGAATGTAAACGAAAACGTAGGAATATTCGAGTCCGGAGACACAACCTATATAAGCCGTCTAATAATACATAACGCCGCGTTATTAGAACCAATAAGTTATTCGTCAGTTTAGAAATTATCCTTTAAGTACCTTAAAAGTACATATGTATACAGGTTTTAAAATATGCACAACATAATAATATGTTGATTTTTCATAAGTTTAAAACTTGTCTTCCAAATTTATTTTTTTTTACCCAAGAAATCTTATTATGACCCGCCGATCAAAGTATCTATGAGTAGGCGTATGAGCTACTCTAAAACACGTAAAACATGAAATTTTATCTCAACATGCTATCGTTGTCATGCTTAACAATTCCTTGATATAGAAACAAGTAGTCACGTAAGCACATATGCACATTACCATGTTATTACATAATCCCGAAGGCAAGTAAGCATACTTTTTATCCTTTTCATTTATAACATATAAAATCTATCGCGTAATGTGCTAACCAATACATCGTGTTACAATAGCATAAACATATAAAACATATGTACGAAAGCATATAAACATACTATTCCGTAACAGGTACCATTTAGACATGTTCTCCTGAAAAGCTTTCAACTCGAAATCAACAAGGAAAATTTCATGGGCATGAAAATCTTTAAACATTCTGGCTCAGTAACTTCCAATTTAAATAAAATTGATGACAATTTCAACATATATGCATGCAACATTTAATATGTTTCCTCAACAACTAAAATGCAAACACTAGTGATATGAGGTCATTAATAATAATTAAGATCTTTTAATAATACAACTTGATGTATAGCACTATTCAATACCTAACTATCAACCCTACAAGGCGTAGTACGTCGAGCGAATAATCCAAACAAGGAAACCCTCATGTATATACCTTTTAACCTTGCACGGTCAATGATTAAACATCAACAGATAGTCACACCAAGATGTATTACAAAACCAGTTCTAATGAGTATAGCATTAAAGTGACATGAAAAAAAAAAACCAACTCATGTTCACAAATCACATAGTCAAGATATGTTGGCATGTAATCACAGAAACACATAAGCACTTAAGCATGTTAACAGGTAATCCCGTGGGCAAGTAAACATGCTATCATAATCAACTCATCATATAAATGAAACAAAAAGATTCATTTAACTTTGAATGATTGAAATCAAAAGAGGTGCAACGGCCACACATGGACCCAATTAACTCCTAGAGTGCCAAGGTATTCAAACCCGGAACGCTTTGATACCATTCTGTAACGCCCCAAAAACCAAGCCATGTGGGCAAGGTCCACTAGTCAAACAATACAACATAAAGCACGGAAGCATAGGAGAATCCTACGTGGATTCCAAAGAAAAGTCAAAAAGTCAATAATTGACCCATGAGGACCAAACGGGTCAAATAGGATCAATCAACATTACTCGATTTTCAAAGAAGTTAAAAAAAATGACAGAAATAAGAAGTATCGAGAGTGGGAGAAAAGAAGACGAGGTTTGATTGAAAGTTTATATGAAATCAAGGTTTGAGAATTTCCAACCAAACGGTCCCTTAGAAATCAAAAGTAGTATTTTTTTTTCCATAGACTATCCACAGGCTAAGTATAACCAAATTAGATTTCGAAAGTTTAGATGTTTTTTTTTCTAGAAATTTTCCAAGTATAGAACCTGTCTAGCTATACCATAAACTTGCCAAAACGACTCAAAGGAACAGCGGAACATCCAAATCAATATGAACACGATTTAAAAAGGATCTAAGTTAAAAGACTAACAAGTGTCCGAATTAACATGAATAAATATTTAATGTTAACATGCACCCATAGGCGACTCAAAGTCCCAATTACAAGTCTGATTACATTAAGTCAAAAATTCTAATATTTTCTAAGGGCTAAACATGTGCCCAAATCAAGTATTAAGAAATTAAACTACAAGATTCAAATTTATTACAATATCTTTTTAAACAAAACTAGAAGTTTGAAACATTTAAATATATATATATATTTATTTATATATTCTTCTCAGAGAAATCTTCAAAGTGTGACGTCACGCGTTGAGTAACTCTTGGGCTTTGCCCCAACTTGATAAAACCTGAAAAATGGTTTGTTGTTTTTATGAGAACGACGGCTCATAGGAAGTATTATCGTGGTATACTACAATTTCCATAACTAAAGATAAAATATGGTGCTATGAATGCCATCGTGGCAAATGCAAGTGAAGAAAGCCCATAGGCCATGCATGCTATGATCGCTTGCCTCGTTACCGGACTGTGAGCCACCCCCCACTGGGAATGTAGCATACCAACCTTCCGATAGCTAGTCGGCCATAAGTTGGAGTTTGGCACATTCTTAGGTACGTCCACCCTGTCTCACCTCACAACTCACATCCGGATTTTTTTTTTGACAATTGTCCCCTCTTTGGGATCTATCCCCACGTGGGATTTCTCATGCACATGTCATGCCGTGCTATGACTTTTGCCTATTTGGCCACAATGTTTTGAATCCCTTGATTCCACATGCCAAATGCCCACACACATGAATGTCATTAACATTTCTAAATCAAGATTCAGTATCAACGGGTATTTATCAACAATAATGAAATAATTGATTCCTAATACTTCAATGTAGTTTCTAAACTATTAAAGAAACACTAACACATAGTTCTAGAATTTCAGGGGCACTCAAGTTAACACTTTAACATACTCTTAACTTTAACTAAAATAGATACATAATCATTTGAGCATCTAAATCTTCAAATCAACAAATAAGCATTTTTAACATATTCTAACCCAATGATTTAAGCACATAAGCATTTAACCATTAAACAGGCTTTTCACTTCAAGTCAACATTTACATAAGCACTTGAGCAAATAATTTCCCAACTCAACATGTGTATTTATTTCTAATATGCTTTTTCCCCCAAATTGATAAACAAGTAGCAATTAAACATTTAGGGCAAATGAATGTAATTAATCAAACTTGACATATATAATTATATATATATATATCATTTCAACACAACTTAGGGAGGAATAATTACTAGCTTTATTAACTCCCACAATTTCTAACATCAAAACACAAATTATGTCTAGACATGGTTTTCATAGTATAGCAAGAGAATAAATCCTACCTTGGTGTTCTTGAAAAAGAAACACCCAAATTGTAGCCCCAATAGAGAAAAGAAAGTCCAAATGTGGATGGATGCTCAAATAAAGAGCACAACTAGAAAGCCATTGATGAGGTGATCACTCTTGCCCTTGATAGCTAGCTCCGAAAATGGCTCTAGGGTCTTTAAAATGAAGCTTCAATGCATGACTTCCTTGGGGTTTTTTTTTTCTCCTTCAAGGCCATAGAGAGAGAAGAAGAGAGATATAGAAAGAGAAAAGAAAAGAAAAAGAAAAGAAAAAGAAAAAGAAATGAGGGAGAGAGAGAGAGAGAAATGACTTTGACAACTTTTTGAAGTTGGATTGAGCAAACTCCGATTGGATTGAGCAAACTCTGGGCAGAATATATTTTGCAGAAAGTTGGACTGAGCAAACTCCGGTTGGATTGAGCCAACTCTAGGCAGAATATATTTTGCAGAAAGTTGGACTAAGCAAACTCCGGTTGGATTGAGCAAACTCTGGGCAGAATATGTTTTGCAGAAAGTTGGAGTGAGCAAACTCCGGTTGGATTGAGCAAACTATGGGCAGAATATGTTTTGCAGAAAGTTGGACTGAGCAAACTCCGGTTGGATTGAGCAAACTCTGGGCAGATTATATTTTGCATAAAGTTGGACTGAGCAAACTCTGGGTTGAAAGTTTGTATTTATGCGCAGTTTTCAACGTTGAGTTCCTTATTTGAAAAGCTACCTTTTGAGATGGAAACTCGACAAAAATTTTAAAATGACCATTTTACCCTTATTAAATTTTCTAGGTTTCTACATTTTTCACGCTTACGTTTTTCATCATTGGCATGTGCGTGGCTTTAGTATCCATTTCCATTACTCTTTTTGCCCGCATACCCCGAGTGTATTACCCATTCTGAGTGATTCATTTTTAGAGTGTAATACCGGTGAGAATTGAGTTGAAGCGCGTTTTAAACAAAATTCGAATTATGAAAGCATTGCAATCTTCTTGATAGTTGTAGTTATGCACTTCACATAACACACGCATCCAAGACTCATCTTAATGAAGTTTATCTAATAATCTTGATAGTTTGAGAACTTTTTAGATTTACGTGTCATGTGCTAAAATCTTTCAAAAATTTTTGGAACTGTGTTGAGTATCAGCGTTAGATAGCGGGCAACTATCATGAGGAAACAAAATGTTTGTGGGTATCATTCCAAGAACCCTCCGGAGATAACACTCTGCCTCTACGGGTAACCTAGAGGTTTAACGGCTTGTTGCATACACTCAATGCAATCGTGTTCCCCACGAAAATGGTTTATCTTTCATTTTAAATAAATTGTTGTGCAAGGTTATTCTTAAATCTCTTGGTATTTAGCTTTATTGCTAAAAGACTAGCAACATGCTAGTTGGGGGGTGTGATTCGTGTCCAATATTGCATTCTTAACTTCATGATTTTACCCTTATTGGACACAAATTATCACTTATATTGGGAGATTTAATGGATAAATTGTACTTTTGTTATTCTTGTTGTTGTTCACTTATTGCTAATAAAAATCTCTTTCTTGTAGTGCTTGGGAACTTGTTCAAAGTGAGAACCAACTCCGTTTGGTTCTTATATCATAAAAAGGGAAAGGAAAGAACTTCAGCAAAGGCGGATCAATCCGGCCCTATGATCGGATTGATCCGTGTGTTTTAAAGGAGCCTAATATCAGTTTCAAAAGACGCGAATCGATCTGGCCTTTTGAGCGAATCGATCAGCGATTTCGAAGGAGCATTCTGCCAAAAAATCCCAAGATGGATCGATCCGCGGCTTTTCAAGGAGATATCAACTACCCAGATGAAAGGCGGATCGATCCGGCCCAAAGAAGGGATCGATCCACGGCTGTAGTTTTCCCCCCTTTTTATTTACAAGTTTGATATTCTTATGGATTTGTATAAATAGAAAGAGTTGTTATTTTTATCAGGGTTAGATTTTGCATAGTGAATTTTTAGGGTTCTTTGCTCTCATTTTGGAACCCACTTGGGTTCCCTTCCATTTCTTTTCAATTTGTGTAAACTTGAAGCAATCAATTGAAGTTTTAATGGCTAGGTGCGTCTTCTATCTCTTTTCCTTTGATGACATTGATATGTTTTTTCATTACTGGTTAGATTTACTTAGGTTGTGGATCATGCTTGGATTTATTATTGTAGCATTTCTAGGGTTCATTTGTGTAAAATTCAAAACTAGGGGCTTCATCTTATTTGTGTTGTATTTTTTATTGTCATAACTTAGACTTTGAATCCTACCCTATGTATTTTATATGGAATATTATGTAACCTTGTGTTTTACACTCCATGTGTTTGATAAATGTTGTGTGTGGGATTTATAACTTGGGGTCTTCATCTTTGATGTCAAGCATCTTTGATTGTTCAAACTCTTGGGTTTTAAATACTATCTTTTGAAGGCTTCATAGGTGATTTGTCCACCAAGTAGATTAGTTAGTGTAGAGTGGACAAATCATTCGAATTAGAAGCCATAGAGGCTTTATCTTGTATATCATGCATCCTTGATAGTCAAACATTATCTTATAATCCGTTTCTATGGAAATCTCAAAGCTCATTTTATCTTTCATATAGATGCACTCCTTGTGCTTGATAATATACCACAATGAGATGTTACCTTAGAGTGTGCTTAAAACATTAGTCCATTTCATCTTGTTGTGACCCAAGATGGGGGGGAATGATCCCAACCTATTGCTTTTTCGATTAGTATTTATTTGCACTTCTCTTCTCCAAAAACCAAACAAAAAGCCGCAAGACGCTAAGTCATTTTTCTCCTTTTCTTTATCATCTTTTCTTATTTCTTTCTTTTGAGCATTATAATTAGTTACTAAACTTCCTAAATGTTGTTCTTGTATCAATCCCTATGGACTCGATACCCTACTTCCAACATACTACGTTTTTAATAGGGTTAAATAAGAACTTAAGGATAGTCCCCGTTTATGTGCTTATATGTTAGAGACATCTTGTCTAGGATTGTTGCATGATTGTATTGCACGTTTCCTTTCTTTTGCTTTTTGCGACTCCGCTTGAGTCAACCCAATGTAAGTCTTCTTGTTCCCTTTTGCATATCATGACACGTTTCCTTTATTTGCATCGGTCCCGGGCAGGACTAGCCACTGTGAGTAAACCTTTTTCTTGTATTGCATGTGCATCCGATTGCTATTTTATTTAATCTCTTGAAATGATTTTCATTAGATGTTCTTTTTGCCATGTATATATTGTCTAGTATGTTTGAGGAAGCAATACCAATTATGAATTAAGAACAAGGATATTTGAATCAAGGCCTAACATTCGGTAGGGGCGAGGAGGGGGTGCTTTAGTCCTGCTCGGGCTCCTTCTCCTCTTGTACCAAGACTCCCAAACCTTGTTTCTGGTGATGAAGGGCGAGTAACCTTATTCAAATTTGGGCAAGTCAAATTTGGTTTCCTAATTCCCAATAAAAATTAGGTGGCGACTCTTTGTCTCTAGGATCGCATGAGGAAGTTCTAGTCCCTTGAAGTGTGCTCCTTGGTTCCGTCCCGAGACACTGTCAAGGAGATGACAGAACCGCTCCTCGCGCGCGTGGTCCACAATCTGGCGACTCTGTTGGGGATTTGAACGTGAACCCGTTGGTTTCTTGTTCTTCGAGGGTTTGATTTGAGCCAATAAATATCCTTGTTATTAATTCGATAATCATGTTGTTTATGCTTACATTTGCACTTGCATTGTTCTTTCACCGCAACTGCTTGAGACCATTGCCTTGAGGGTGGAGGGCCCCCTTTCCTCCATTTGTCAAGAGATTTTGGTAGCATGTAGTCACCATTAGTCTTCTACTGTGTGTGGTATATAGACCCCATCTGTGAACAGCACACCCTCAGGGAAGCGGTCACCCATACCGCTGAGCTTGCTAATGGACCCTTTATGAGACTAAAACCCAGCCTTTGCATATAGTTTCTATAGAACCCTTCAATTAGGATCTTGATTATCATGTTTGACTAGGATGATATGATGACTTATTTGCATTTGCCCGTAAGGGGTTATGTGGATGATGAGGACATGTATGCAAAGGCATCATCAAACCTTGTATGGTAGATTCCTAGAGAGTAGTATGGTCTTTATCCAAACATCCAATCATTATTCAAGGATGATTTTTGAAAAAATTAAAAATGTAAGCACTTTTTTGAAAAACCCAAGTCTTTTGAAAATTCCGGGAATATCCCTTTTGAAAATTTGCTTTGAAATTCACTTTCACAAAATCCTTCCAAAAAAAAAAATTTCTCCCTAGATTTTAGAGAATTTCAAAATTTCTACCTTGGTTTACAAGAATCGTGATTTCACGCTTTGATGATTCAATTTCAAAATTCTCCCCCCAGATTTTAGAAATTCAAATTTCCTACCTCAATTTTTAAGAATCGTGATTTCACACCTCAGCCATTAATGGTTCAAAAATACTTTTGAAAAATACAAATCTTCCCATTTCTTTCAAGATTTTCGTGAAAAAGATTCAATTTTGTAAACATGAGCCATCAAGAATTTCAAAGCTAAAAATACTTGGATAATGATTGGATTAGTAAGGTGATTAGCATACTCAAGGAATCTTAGGTGTTTATGTGCTGATATGCTAAGTCTAAGCTGGATTAAGGTACATTGCATTTAGATTAGAATGCAATTCATTTGCATTGCATACACTACACGAGCATTGCATATACGATTCAGGAGTGTGACACCTCTAATATACTTTCGAAAAGATTTGTTTTCCTCAGAATTTTGAAACTTGAATTGACTTTTATTTTAGAAAGATTTCTTTGGTTTCAGAAAGTATTTTTGAAAAAAAAGGAAAAGATTTTCCATCTTTATAAATCCACTTTTGTAAATATCATTCTTTTAAAGTTCTTTTGTAATAAAGATACTTGATTATTTGAAAATCCCTAAATAAACCAGAGAAGAGGAGATAGGACCAAAAAGTTGTACTCCCTCCTGGGTCAGAGCTCTGAATAGTCATTTGATCATATCAGGGTGTATAGAAGGAACAGCCGAGTTGACTAGGGTTAAGGATATGATGTAAAAAGCTGATATGGAAGCCAAGTTGGATGTGATGCAAACTGCATTGGATCAGAGCAGAGAGTAGAATCGGGAACAACTTGCCACTATGATGAGAATGATTGAGCAGCTAATCAATCTGTCACCACCACCCCCTCCGGTGCATCATGAAGAGAAAGACCTTGGGGAGATAGTTCAACCAAAGGTTCAGCTAAATCAGGAGACTCAAGACAAGTTGGCTAAGATCGACAAGCTAAAGAGTGTAATCAGGAAGAGCAAAGGGGTTGATGAATATATGATCAATATAGAAGGTCTGTGTGAAGATCCAAAAGAAAAACTCCCAAAGAAGTTTAAGATGCCACATATTGAATTCTTCGATGGAACCGAAAACCCAAAGAGCCATCTGAGGCTTTATGTGGGAGTCTTTATAGCCCATGGGCATTGGGTCTGACTATTTCACCGTGTTGTTTCAAAGAACATTGAGTGGGGCAGCACTATTATGGTATCTGACCTTAGTATTAACTGTGGCCAAAGATTGGGAAGCCCTGGCTAGAGCATTTATGGCTCAATACTTATACAATCAGTCATTTGATGTTACTACAAAAGATCTGGAAACCACTAGGCAAGAGTGCGAGGAATCCTTCGCATGGTTCCTTACTCATTGGATGGCAAAGGCTACTCAGATAAAGAGCAGACCTACTGAGAAAGAGCAAGTCTGAATGATCATCATTAACATGCAGCCTATGTATCTTGAAAAGCTCCGATTGCAGTCTATCATGACATTTGAACAACTGTTTGACATAGGTACACTCGTCGAAGATGCAATCAGTGATGGGACAATCAAGAAAGAGAACACAAACAATCAGTACAGAAAAATGGAGAGGCCAGTCTATCATTAGTTTGCTAACATCAATGCATTATCTCCTCAGCCTTTTCAGAAAGAAAGTCGAAATACTAATACGGCAAGAGGAAGTCAGAACCAGGGATAGTCAAGAGAGAAAAGGGAATTTTCTGAATTGGGAATGTCCTGGAGCACTGCACTTGAGAGGATGCTAGAAAAAGGATACTTGGATAAATTGGAACCCAAGCCAGAGCCAGATCCACTTCTGCCAAAATTCAGAATCCATTCGTACTGCGATTTTTACCAAGAACGTTGGCATAGCATAGATAGATGTTGGAGGCTCAAGCATGAAATTCAAAACCTTATTGAAAATGGTGTCATCATTCCCCAACCACCACAGAATATTAATTCTCTTGAGATAAGGTCTACACACTTGTCCCGACAATTTACATCTCACCATTAGGGCAGCCAGTGTCCCATGTAATTTTGCCTGGTCTTGAGGAGATGATGCAATCTGCCAAAGAAGAGGATGGGTGACTTGGAAACAATGTGTCACACCCCAACCCGCCCCAATAGGCTAGGACACGTGTAACAAAGAATTACCCAAACAAAATGCCTCTTAGTAATAGTAAAACAAAAATTAAACATAAAAAATGACTTTATTGGATTAAACCAGCCCAAGGGTAAAACAACCATTAAGAAAATATATTCAAATTTTATATCAAAAGATAGCCCTTCGAGTTTCGATTCCAACTCAAAAACGACGCGCGAATCTGAATTTTATAGAAAGAGTTATGTCTGTTTTCGTAAAAGTCGACAGGCCAAAAATAGACCTACGGATTCTGCAGATCAAATTTCTACACTAACTCCCAACCCAAATGAGTACACCCATAAACAACGTATTAACATATACAACAAAAGAAACAGACTCTCAAGTTGTCCAGAACCCGTGGTTCAACGCTTCTCACTGTGATGTTCATCTGAACCTGCGTGGTCATTAGCCACAAAATCGAATAAGCTTTCGCTCAGTAA
This sequence comes from Hydrangea macrophylla, assembly GCA_033977485.1. NCBI lineage: Eukaryota > Viridiplantae > Streptophyta > Magnoliopsida > Cornales > Hydrangeaceae > Hydrangea > Hydrangea macrophylla. Next base: position 220,738 of record CM066988.1, on the reverse strand, counting down.
GTATGTGGTACTAATCATGCAATTGGAGTATTTAATGATTCATAACACCAATTAAACATTCACAACAATAAATGGTCGCAGGCGTGTCAAGTAATCAATCACCATCGTTCTGGACCTCTGATTCCAGGTCATTCTCAGTTTGTCGTCGCTTTAAAAGCGATATCACACACTCTCATATGACTGAAGTCAATTCGTTGTGGTCGTCACCACCGTCCCCTTTTCTCTGAGGACTTCATCATCATCCCCCTTTTCTCTGAGGAATGGGCGTCCCTTATATATGGGCTAAATAATGGTGATTATAACTTGAGACCCTTTGAACCAAATAAGCACATAAATAGCTCAACATGTCAACATGGCAATTTCAACATTTTAGACACGTTAAATACAAACTAGTCACATGCTTTTCTACTTAATCAATAATAAGCATTTAATAATAAATAAGTAACATTAAACATCCAATTTTGGGATTAGGACACTCACCTCACAAATAGGTCCAAAAATAAGCCCAGAATTCCCAAATTCCTTCGCAAAACTAGCTCCTAATGATTCCAATGATATCCCTACATATATTGATCACATATATGAATCACCCCTTAAAATGGGTCGCAGAAAAACGTTACCAAAACTGAAAAAGAAAGACATAGAAATAATCCTCTTACCTCCACAAGCTCGAATATGGCTTCTGTCACGCCCCGACGTAGCATAAATAAGGAAGGCGTTTAATTTCCTTTATGGACTCGTAGGTCGTGAAAGTTTGAAGGATCGATTCCGTCCCAAGCGTCAATAACAAAAACATAATAATTAGAGTAGAGCAATCAAGGCTTACAAAATTTTTATAACTTAATAGTTATTACAGCACGGGGTCTCTAGAGGCACAAACCGCCTTAAATCAAAATAATAACTTAACATCTATTACAGTCATCCTTATTACAAAATAGTTCATAAACTAAAGCATAGGATATTGATAACAGTTTTATCTTCCAAAAGCAGCCATTCTCAGTTAGCATAGTCATAATGTTCCGCTTGATCAAAACCTGAAAAGTCTGAACACGAATGTCCAGGGCGCATCAACGTCGTCAACTTCAAGAAGCTGGTGAGTGTTAAAAACATAACTTTGAATGTAATACATGCTCATTTACCATTTTCAAATTCCCATTTAATTCAACAAGTTTACATTAGAGTAAAGAGTTCATTTTAGAAAACAACCATAATATCATTTGAAAGCTATGATTCACATATATGTGACCGTGTATGAAAACAATGCACCATCTCATCTTACCAACTCTTTTCTCTAGACAAACACAACAACCCACCATCTCTCACCAGTATTTTTGAAATACTCAGATAGCCACACTTTAGCACAAGGGTGCCAGGGAATGTCCAGTTTGCCTCACACTTTAGCACAGGGTGCTAGGGAATGTCCAATGCCGCACACTTTAGTACCTAATCCACCTCGCAAATACATCACACAGTATCCAGACTCGGGTACCAGGGAGTGTCTGTAGCCACACTTTAGCACTACCATGGGTGCCAAGGAATGTCCAAGTTCGACGTCACACACTTTGACACTACCATGGTGGTCAGGGAGTGTCCAGTTTTGCCACCGTCGCATTTCAAAGACACTCTAACCGCAATCTCAACCACAACACATTTTGGTACTCACTTACCAGGGAGTGTCCACAACACAATCTCAACCACACACTCTATACCACACTGACCAACATTCACACTCACCATGCATGTACAACTGACTTCACATATATGTCATGAAACTTTAAACATAAAGTAAATCACTGAAATATAGAAACAGCGTTCGTACGGGGATTGATAAGTCGTAGTACATCGTTCTAATCGTCCAAATATAACCAAATAGGATTCTTTTTTAGTAAATTTTCCAAATAGAGCTTTAAAAGTTCATAAAACATCACCCAATAGTTCCTTAACACAAGACAAGCAAAAACTAGAAATTGTCGAAAGTCGCTCGCGCGAACGGCCGCTCGCGCGATATGCCCACTTTTTATTTTCTTTTGAAATCTTTTCTGTTTGCCTGAAACCAGCCACCTGGCTCATGCGGGCCGCTCGCGCGATATGCCCAATTTTCATTTTCTTTTAAAAACATTTCTTTCTGCCAGAAAACACACATCTCGCGCGCGCAGGCCGCTCGTGCGATAGGTCGCTCGCACGGGCTGCTCGTGTGACCCTCGCTCGCGCGATCGCGCGCGCAAGTTTTTGTAGTAGCTTTGTCTTCTTCGCTGAAACTTCCCCTGTTTTCAGATTTTAAACCCATTTTGAAAACTGAACGAAATCAATCCTTATTATATATGAATCTCTTCATTTTTCAACGAGGATAAAGAATCTATAATCAATTTTACATGAATTGATCTATAACTCTTGGATTTTATGAAAAACTAAGAGTTGACGAAAACTTCGTTTTAATCATACGTCGCCATACGAACGAATTAAGCTCTAATTTTACAATCGTATACTCTACATACTATAATCTTTCATATTTCATTCAGAAAATGAATTTTGATTTAGTTTGCAAAATCCATGTTTTTGAGCTATGGAGTTCATGAAGAAATTAACCATGGTGATCAGCATATACATACATACAAACAGTAATTGAGCACAAATTACATTTGGAGTGAGTTTAAAATACTGACTGAGATAAGAGGTTGAAGTGATTCTTGAGACAGAAATACAAGATCAAGAATTAAGAATCTCCAATTCAAGATTTGGCTATGGAGGTGAGCTTTCTCTCCCTATAATTTCAATAAACAACTCTCTGTACTCTCTCTCTCTCTCTCTCTCTCTCTCTCTCTCTCTCTCTCTCTCTCTCTCTCTCTTTATAAGTTTTGAAAACCCAGAAGTGTGTGATATGTGAGGGTGTATGAGAGTATCTATAGAATTTCCCAACTTGGAGCCCAAGTTGTTTAAGCTTCACTCAACAAAAAGATTTGTTCTCAATTAACTAAATAACCTCCAATACACAGATACAAACATGCGTATATATACAGTTGTGGTAACTCCACAGTTACCCAAGAGCCAAATATAGGTGTATAGGGGGTAGATTGAGGTGTTTGGGAAATTAAGCTTATGGCATAAGAATACATGCACACACACAAAGCATTCCCAAACAAGCCCAACCCAATCACACACAAAGCATTCCCAAACAAGCCCAACCCAATGATTACTTTCCATAATTGAAAATAAAGTAAATGTCCAATTACACTTTACGTCACTTCCAAAATCCGTGGAAGTTCATCGTGGCACGGACAGTTTTGAACAGAAACTGGTATTTTCGGGGCGCGGTGGTTACCACAAAAATACAGAAAATTCATTTTAACGTAAGAAATGGTTTTCTGATTTTATAAAAATACTGATTGAGGCAAAAGCAAACATTTCCACCGTTTTGAAATACAGTTTTAAAATCCAACACAGGTATTGCTAAATTTACAAAATTGCAATTTTGACCCCAAAAGAATTTCAATATGAATTAATACAAGTAACAAGGTTCTAAAACATGAAGATTATAAATTAAAATGAAATCAGCAATACAGATTAAATATGGGAATACAAAGTGAATTTAAATACGGCAAATGCAAATTAAAATTAAATGAAATGCAGGTTGTTGCAACTTCGGTTCGCGAAATAGAGGTCGAACGGCGAGACCGCGTCGCAAAACCCACTTTCTCTTTTTCTCTTCCTAGCCGACCTCCCCTCTCTGTCTATTTTTTTTTCTTTTGTTTTTTTTCCTTCTTTGGTCAAATGATGACCCAGTCGATATACATGTACGTATAAATGACAAAGCTTCCAAAAGAAGCTTGTACCATCAATAATCTCGTTTACCTCCCATTTAGTTTCTAATATTTATTATGAAATCCTCTAATAATTGTATTAACTACCCAAATATTTAAGTGGGTATGTGTCTATGTCACGTATGGGTCCCAAAAGTGGTCTCAAATATTTTATGAAGTTGCTAATTAGCCTACTAATTATGAACCATGTTCCTATTCGCTCTCACTAAGGTACCCAAACTGGTACCATGAAAGGCCACAACAAACAATAAAATATTAAAAACAATTTAACAAATATTCATATAATCATATAAATGCAACTAAATGCAATTTATCCAGTCTAGACCTCCCGTGGGTCCCACGTCTTCAAATTGTGCTCTTTATCAAGCACTTTATCACATCGGGGTGATTGAAACTCACCCAAATCATCACATGCAATTAATCAACTAATTAATGCATGAGAAATAAATATTACTACCTTTTTTTCTGGGTACGGGTATTACACAATGAGTACGGGCCTGAAGAATTAGCCAAAGAATTTGAGCCTCTGTTGAGGAATGAAGAACTTCAAAAAGTTTAAAAGGAGGTGGTGATGTGATGGTGTTTGGAACAGTTGCTATTAAAGCCGATACAGATGCTCTTTAAAACAAAGTAATAATAAGTGAGTCACTGTGACGTTCCACTTGAGATCAAGTCAAGTCCAGTTGAGTCAGTTTTGAGTCTTGTTATCAAGTCTATCTGTTATCAAGTTCTTTTGAGTCTATGTCAAGTACTGTAATCCTTCTCTTTCAAAGTAATAAAATAAAATATTGATTTGCTTGATTAAATGCACCTAGTCATGAATAAATGAATCACTAAGCTGAAAAGTGTCATTTCTCTGAGTATTCAGAAAAATACACTGTTGATAATTTTTTTTGTGCATTGAAAAGAATCCTGAAAGGATCAAAGTTGATTTTGCGCTAACAGTGAAGAAAGCTAAGAATTGATTAGTCTTACTTTAAGAATCTTGAGATGCTTTTGCTTAAATCTTGAAAAGATATGCTTGATATTAACTCGGGACTAGCTTAATTCCCTAATCTTCCCATTTCAAAATCTTGAGCCTAGAAAAATAAGCCATTCAAACCTGTCTAAACTACAAGCCATGTACACTTTGTCCTTGATGGTAGCCAAACATTTCAAATGAACTACTTCTCTCAAAAAGAAAAACAGGAAGCTCGCTAGGATGAAAACCCGAAAGGGCGCCTAGGCAAAAGTTAGAGCATGAAAAAAAAAAGAAAAATTTGCGTGTTATTTTCAAGAACCTGATCCTTGCCAGTCAAAACTTTAGAGAGAAAAGAAAATAAAGAAGAGAAGAAGAGGAAAAAGAATGAAGAAGATCGAGAAATCACGAACATGAATTATCCCAAAGCTTTGATTTGTAATTTCTTTAGGTAAGTGCAAAGATTTGAAGGGCTAATCTTGCTCCGAAAACATGTATGATGTATGATGAGAAATGTAAAATTGGCTGGCCAGTGAAAAAGTGAAAAGAATCAACCGTCAAAGACAAAAAAAAAGGAATAAAGAGAAAAGAAAATAAAAAGGAGAGGTAGTTTAGTTCTTTCAACGCAACCACAAGTGACCTGCTTCAAAAAATCCATCTGATGACATGGCTTGAAAAGCCCCCCAATCCTTGAATTCTTACTCTTTCAAAACCTATAGCCTTTGAGGAATTACGCTTGACCTGGTTTCCTACTTGGGGATACGTAGCCAACCTACTCGGTTCGGTCACTACTCCTAAAACACTTAGCCACATCTCAAATACCTTCTTTCAAGACTTGGCAAAACTACTTTGGACCTGATTCCTACTTGGGTATAAGTAGACGAGCTTCCCTGGCTCTCGGTCCCTAACCCTTGCAAACTAGGGGCAAATTTTCAGTTTACCCGGAACCTCAAAGATATCATTGCCATACTAGGGGCAAACTACGTTTGCCAAGCTTTCATTTATCCCCGTCAACTAGGGGCAAACATCGTTTGCCTGTACCCCCTTCTACATTATAAGTGAATCCTGATCCAACAAGTATATCTTTGAAAACATTTGAATGAACCATCTCTTATTCTATAAGCTAAGGCACTAATTCAAAGCACATTTTTGGTGAAAGAAAAGGATTGATTGAGATCCATATAGGGTATTTTCAAAGCATTACTGTATCAGCTAAGTATTATCAAACTAAGATGAGAAGTGCACATAAAAAGCAAAGAGATGCGTCAAACATGACAAACGCGCATTAAGTTAAGGAAAATTAAGTTTTCTCCTCCAAACTTTTACTTTAAGAATGTCATCTTCCTATGTCAATGTCTGTCAATCTCTATCGGGGTCTAGTCTGTCATCGTCTAGTCTATCATGATCTTGAGCGTGTGGGTCCAAAGTGATCTAAAATTGTAAAACTCTAAGAGCATCTAAAGGTGGATACAAGCAGAAGTTCTAAACACTGTTATTGCATCAATTAATCCTAGTCAAGATGAAGTGTCGAGTGGTTGGTGAGAAACAGAATTGATTTAGAAGGGCAAATCAGAAGACTTGATCTTCAAACTGGGGTTAAGATATTCAGAAAAGGTTGGAATGAACCCAACGTGCATGAGCTGGTCAAAGCACCAATATGAGTCTAAGATCTTGAATCAGCAGAGCTTCCACAATATGAGCCCATGTCTCTCTTACATCATAATATACTCAAAATTTGCTTTGTCTGAGGGTTTGTTATGTTCTCGCATATTAGAATTCTAGAAAACTCCCTAGCAAAGAACTATCATTCAAGAATTACCTCAAGAAAGAAGGGTATATCTCAAGAATCCATGAATCAGAATGAGTATCTGCTAATTAGTTGTTTTGCCAAAAATCGGTGCTTATCAACCTTCAGAGATGGATCATAATCTGTGAACATTTTTTAATTAGAATCGGTTGTACCTTTATTAAGAAGGAATGTAGGGTCAATTGAGCTAGCAGAAGCATCTACTTCACAAAGTCATCGTAAGGAGACACCCTCTACTTCACAAAGTCATCATAAGGAGATGCCCTCTACATCAGAAAGTTATCATAAGGAGACGCCCTTTACTTCAGAAAGTTGTCATAAGGAGATGCCCTCTACTTCAAAAAGTCATCATAAGGAGATGCCCTCTACTTTAGAAAGTCATCGTAAGGAGATGCCCTCTACTTCACAAAGGCATCGTAAGGAGATGCCCTCTACTTCAGAAAGTCATTATATGGAGATATCTTCTACTTCAAAAAGTCGTCATAAGGAGACGCCCTCTACCTCACAAAGTCATCGTAAGTAGATGCCCTCTATTTAAGAAAGTCATCGTAAGGAGATGCCCTCTACTTCAGAAAGCCGTCGTATAGAGATGCCCTCTACTTTTGAAAGTCGTCGTAAGGAGACACCCTCTACATCAGAAAGTCGTCGTAAGGAGACACCCTATACATCAGAAAGTCATCATAAAGAGATTCCCTCTACCTTTGAAAGATGTCCTTTGGAGACACCCTCAACATTTGAAAACCATCATATGGATACACTTTCTACATTTGAAAGTCGTCATTTGGAGATGCCCTCCACTTCTGAATGTCATATAACGATACACCCTCTACTTTTGAAAGTCGTCATTGGGAAACGCCCTCATCATTTGAAGTCATCAAAAGGAGATGACCTCTATATTTTAGAATCGTACCAAAAATCACCAAAGAAAATCCTTTAGTCTCAGCCTCTACTTGTCGTCAAAGACGAATCCTTCAGTCTCAGATTCTACTTATCGTCAAAGATAATCATGCAGTCTTTGTAGATTATCCAAAGAATATAGACACCTTCTACTTCATCTAAAAATCATGAAAGTTTCCATATATGAGATAGAGTCGTCGCATTCTTTGCATTAGATTTTGCATCTAGGGAACCCTTGAGGACGATTCCTCTAGCACGTGTACATTCATGTTTTCATATTGCATTAGCATCCTAGGACAGGAGCATTTCACCTATATTATTTGTGTGTGTTCTCTACCTTTTTATACGCTTGAACTATGGCCTGGTCTGATTCCTGGAAAGAATACGTAGGCAGCTCCAGTGGAGCACGACCAGTAGCAACTTTGACCTAGCAGCCTCTACCCAGCATTGCATTGCATTCTTGTATTTGTAATTTCTTAATTGTCTCAAATTTTGGATTTCTTGATTTTTACGGATTTCTCTTGTTTTTCCTAAACCTCTCAGTATGATTATTGGGTGCCTTCTAGCTTTGGTACTCACTTGCAGTGCACGTTGTTCACAACAAGCTCTGCCAAAGAGGGGAAAACTGTAGACACCCAATTTTGACCACACTGATAGGATTTAGGATGGACAACGTCTTAGAGGATTTGATGATGAAAAGTACCCATGGAAGGTACTGGATTCCACATAATAGAAAGATCGAACTTCAGAAAGTGACTTCAAGCTCAGAAAAGCCCTTTTTCATGCATAAAATCCTAGTTTTGTCAAAACCGTTCTCAGAATTCATATTCACTCAGGTTTTTATGGACATGAAGTGTTCTAAACACAATATTCTAGGTATCCAGAGATTCAACTTCAAAGAAAAATCCAAAATCGGTACACATTGAAAATCAATTTTGGAAAAGAAGTCGTTTGATTTAAAAAGACGACAATTGAACTTCAATTTTCATTTCAAATCCTCTTGGAATATTTTTATACCAAAATTCAACTCAACAACTTTCTAACAGTACGTAAACGAACAATTTTAGATACCAAAAAGTATTTTTACAAAAAATCTGGAAAAGCAGTGCACGTAATAATTGAAATAGTGACATAAGGGCAACCAGAGGGTAAGGAATAGTAGGTGACAGGTCCCATAAGTGGGGTTGTGGTCCCACCTAAGATGCCACCTACATGTGGCACCCTCCATCAAGCTTTTTGAGTTCCAGCTCCTTTCAGAGGCTTACCACTACGACGAAATTGCACAGAAACTGCGTTTAGGCACTGAAATGGCCATTTTAACCCTTTTTTGATCTCTAAAATTCATGTTTTAACCTTGAAACATAAGAGTTAAGTTTTCCAAACTCTATATATAGATCCCATGTATCTTATATGAGATCATGTTGAATCACTTCAGAAGATCCTTATGCATACCTTGAATATACTTGAAGATACAATCACATACACTTTGAATTCAAGAGATTTCTAGAGAGAGAATAGTGAATCATGAATTGATTTCTTCTAAAATGAATTTTAAGAGAATTAGATAAGATAATTGAAGAGAGTTTTGACATCAATTTCCTCCATTAACTTCCACCATGGATGAGTGCTTGAAGAACTTGAAGAACACTTGAAGAAGAAGATCCTTCAAATCAACTTTGATTGCATAATTAAGAATCCTCCAAGAGATTGACATCACAATTCATCTCTAATTCTTACTTTTATGTATAGATTTATAAGATTTGGATCTAGCTTAACTTTTGTTTTCTTTGTTAGAACACTCATCCTCTTCCTCTCTTAATCTTCACACACTCACATAGCTAGATCCAAATCCTCTTTGATTTTGTTGATAATTCATAATTAGAGATTGATTTTCACTTTGATTTCAATTTTGATTTCATTCTTCTATTTAGTTTAGATCCATGCATATATGATTATATATATATATATGTATCTATTCTTGAATTCTATGATGGTTTGGAAGTATGATCTATGTGAAGGATGATTCCTATATTCATACCTTTGCTCTTGATTATTCCAATTACCTAGAATTCCTATTGAAATTCATCTCAAATAGGATATTTGTAAGTCCCTTTGATCCGTGATCTAAAGTTCTTCATAGAACTTGAGGACTAAATTGATTGGGAATCAAGATAATCAAGTTGATCAATGAGTTTGATCTCTCTAATAAGCTTCAACCATCACCTATGATGTTTTTCTTACACTTTAAAATGAACTAGTCAAAATTTAGCAAAATAGATTGGTATTGTCCATAAGATTTGGTCCATCAAAACCCATAGTTTGATGGATTTCAAATTTTATGGGTAAATTTTGATGAATTAGCTTTCATTCGATCCGTTATGAGAATCATTCGGATCCATATGCTATTTTTAGAAATTGTTGAGAAAACGGTTGACAGATTTGAACATAGTCTCTATGTGCTTGAATTGCAGAAAATCTATGATAGTTATTGATGATCCGCTTTTTGGGGATGATTCCTAACTCATGTATCTATATGCCGATGTAAAATTGTGAGCATACAATCGAGTTATGATCGTTTTCTAAGTGTTAGAAGTTGATACAACTATTCTTGAATTTTCTAAGTTTAACTACAATCATGATTATGTATACAAAATGGTCATACCTTCATCACTCAGCAACAATTGATGAATAAAACTTGGTTTAGAAATCATCTAGGGTAAATGGATAAGAGATCAAAAGTTTAGATTAACTTGATTAACATGATTCATGAATTTCTATTATGTCTTGCATTCCTTTGTCAAATGATACCAAATTTCCAGAATAATAGAGTTTGGTTAAAACAATTTTTACGGGATTATTTGTGTCATAAACTAAAATGAAATAGCTTTCTTTTGACACAAAATAAAGCTTCATGTGTTTTTTGTAGAATTAATTATGATTTTTACAAAAATAGTGGACAATCCTGATCCACTGTTCCCAAAATTCTTATTTCTCGAACTTAAAAAATGCTAATGAGGTCCTACTTTTTGGAAAAGTTCCCTAAGACATCTATCTAACTTTTTGTAAAAGGGTTTTAACGCAGCTCATGTTTAAGATCATTTTTGATAGGATTCATTAGAGGTTGCTGAATCTGGAAATTTGATTGATGACATCTTCTTCATGTTTTTCATGCATATCATTTGTTTGCTTATATTTTTGCAATGCTTGGGTATTCCTTGGTGTCTTAGTGCAGAGAATTGAATGTCACGGATTTGGACTTCGATTTGTGGGCTTGCCTCATCTACATGTGGCTTAGTGCCCATGTATCGCATACTATCTCTATCCTTTCTCTTAGGATTTTTCTAGGTTTACAACTTTGTTTTCAATGACACAATTCCTTTAGGATAGTTCCCGTTTATGTGCTTATATGTTAGAGACATCTTATCTAGGAGTGTTGCATGATTGCATTGCACGTTTCTTTTCTTTTACTTTTTGCGACTCCGCTTGAGTCAACCCAATGTAAATCTTCTTGTTCCCTTTTTCATATTATAGCACGTTTCCTTTATTTGCATCGGTCTCAGGCGGGACTAGCCACTGTGAGTATACCTCTCTCTTGTATTACATGTACATCCGATTGCTATTTGATTTAATCTCTTGAAATGATTTTCATTAGATGTTCTTTTTGCCATGTATATATTATCTAGTATGTTTGAGGAAACAGCACCAATTATGAATTAAGAACAAGGATATTTGAATCAAGGCCTACTGTTCGGTAGGGCAAGGAGGGGGTGCTTTAGTCCTGCTCGGGCTCCTTCCCCTCTAGTACCAAGACCCCCGAACCTTGTTTCAAGTGATGAAGGGCGAGTAACCTTATTCAAATTTGGGCGAGTCAAATTTGGCTTCCTAATTCTCGATAAAAATTATGTGGCAACTCTTTGTCTCTAGGATTCGCGTGAGGAAGTTCTAGTCCCTTGAAGTGTGCTCCTTGGATCCGTCTTGGGACACTGTCAAGGAGACAACAGGACTCCCCCCCCCCCCCCCCCCCCCACCCCTGTGCGCGTGGTTCGCAACCACTAACTATGCATCGGGGATCTATACTTCCTACTTTAAGTTCTATGATTGGATAGTTAAGATCTATCGTGGCTACAAGCCCAATGGTATCAACAAGAAGATATCACTAGTTTAACCTAAGCATAACTCATCTTCGATTGGCATGAATTGTCTACCTATAACTAGGGTGTAGAACAACCCATCTTTCCTAAGCATAAATCATAAAAGATATAAATATCGCAATCAAATAAGCACTATTTAATGTAAATATTCTCATAAATCACAAAAATCAAGGAATATTGGGTTCAATAAGCACAAGGAAGAATCTAAGACAAGAATAAATCCAAGATACCATTGATTATTAATCATTCAAAATTTGATTATATATTTAGAATCCTCAAACATATAATCACTATCCAAAACATAAAATCCTAAAGAAAGAAAGCAAAGAATCCCCCTTTACATAGCTAGGGTTTCATTGAAACCCTAATTTAGTTGCACATAATCGATGAAAACATGGAGATGAAGTTTATTGTAGCCATCATAAACCTTCAAAACTAGATCTTCTTCTTCTCTTGCCTCTAAAGTTGTATGTTGCGATGTATGTATTGATGTGTAACTCTATAATTGATTTAGAATGATTTATATATTGTTGTAGAGGGATTAGAAAGCTTTTGTAAACCTAATCCGTCTGAAACTGCTACATTTCACTTTTTCTGGACGTAATTAGGCAATTCCGTTCAGGTAGGGGTCTTCAGCATTTAAAAATACACAACATTGGTTTTTTCAATAGGTTGCGCTAGTGGGTCGCGCAAGCGCGATTCCGAAACTTCGCCCGAGCAGGCTGCACGCGTGATATGCCTTTTTCTGCTTGTTCTGCTCTATTCTCACACCCTTTTTAGCCTGGAACTCTTGCTTTCTTCTAAAATCTGACAGAAAACGGAAAACGAAGTAAAAGTACACAAAAACAGGATAAAAAGTGCTAACAAATGTGAATTAAGGCGTGAAATTAGGACTTGTTCACTCCCGATCACACCTCCAAACCTACATTTTGCTAGTCCTCGAGCAAAAAGAATAGAATAAAACTACTAATAAAAATCCTACTCCATTGTCGCATGGATCGCGATTGCACTTAGCATGTGCAACAAGCCTTTTAAACCTCTAGGTGTCCCTAGTCGGACGAGTAAAGTCTCGTGAGGATTCTCGTCTATAAGTCACCCATAATCATCTTTATTAACTTGTAAAAAGAAAATTTTTATTCAAAATTTCAACATTCTCATCAATCTTGCCAAACTGAATCTCAAATAGAACCTTAAATTAGTGAGAGTAACACAATCATACATCCACCCAAAGCATGAAAATATTTCAAACATATATATCGAAGAATCAATAGAACATATCAAGAACTCACATGTGTGAGTGGTAATAAAGTGGATACGCGTGGATCATGAACTTAGAATATAACTCGGATAACTATTTAGCGATGCTTTGACTACAAATCTCACGTTGTTAATCACACTCTAAAATGAAACATTCCGAAATAGGTGTAATCACTTAAGTATATGCGAGGGAGATTATTATTTATAAAACAAATAAAGCTCTCAGATAACACAAAACAATGTATGACATGAAAGAAAAATAATCTCACGAACACATATTGATCGTCAAATAAATATCATCACTACCATATTTCATTCCCTTCTTCTATCGTTTCCATATTCAACTCATGTTTCCCTAAGATGAAATAGGACTTTAAAAAGGGTTATAATGTCGGTCAAGGGTTATAGCTAGAAAAGAAAGGTAAAGAGATTCAAAAAGTCCTCAAAGTCGATATGAATGACCGTAATGTGTAATATAAGAGCTTTTACTCCGACTATTTATTTCTCATTTACTAACTCATATTCTTTTTTCTTCTTTCTGTTTATTTTTTCAATCTCTTTTTCTTTTTCTTTTTATGATCTTTTTTTGATATATACTTTTCTTTTATATCACTTCTCTTTTAATACTACTCACTACTCTACTTTCTACAAGTTGCTATTAGCTCGACTTCTTTATGGACGACCATTTTCAATCACTTTTGGACATGGGTTAGGTAATTAAATATATATATATATCGGCAAAATCTATATCAGAGTATGGGTGAACAAAGAAAACGGCTTATTTAAAGACTCAAGGGGCTAACAAAGGATATAAAATTATTGTAATGGGTAGGTCAGAGGCCAAAAAGGATTTAGATAGACAGATGGCCTAGTATCATCTCCTAAGGTCACATGATCCTTCAATGTTACTGTTTGCACCTAAAAATACATTTTTTAAATTAAATATTGGTAGAGGCCGATTGAGATATTTTAATTGGACTGAGAGACTGATTGCAAAATCAAAGGTATGTGACTGGTCCAAATGTGATTTCAATCGGACTAATCATCAGTTTAATCTGGCTGCCTTTACAATTACTCGGGCTGACCATTGTGGGTTCGGAGCTTCATTTTGTTGGCAAAATGGGTGATTGCTTGATTGGTGGACCACCATTATAATAATTAGGCCATGTTTTAGTGTTTTGGTCCACGTGGGAAAAGGAAACAGTCCAAATGTTTGGTTCCATCAGGCTGCCACTTGACAATTTGGCAATATGCTAATATAAAGCATATGGTGGGCCACAACTATTTTGACTTTTCTGATTTCATCCATCGGGCTGTGTCTTCATCTGGCAGCTACTCCATCAGGCTGCATATCTACCAATCGGGCTATCATTTGGTCAGCCACGGTCTGATCGGGCATGATGATGCAGCCATCGGGCATGTGTGTGAATGGCAGCGTGTGGTTTATTTGTGCCATTTAATTGATGATGAAAAGTAAGTGGTAGGCCATGCTTCAACAATTGCCATCCATCTTAATTGGCAATTCTAAGTCAGCCAAACATAATTGATTGGTCTAGGCAGCCATTACATTAGTTCGGCATGTAGTATAATTGGGCTACATGTCATCGGGCTGGTTAACATTGGCTCTAATTCAATCACTTTGAAAAGCTGATAGGATTTGGTCACTTTATGGGAGGTATTATCCCTACAAATTCTCCATGTGATAATATTTATATTATCATGGAAACATTATCATAATAGGGAAGATAATATTTCAAGATATTATCTGATTTGGGAAGATAATACATAATATATATATATATACATCTTACTTGCTAGCTAAGTCAGTCGAACCAAACCACAAGATGGACCAGATTCAAGCTGCATATATATACATGTATATATATTTTCGAAAATATGGAAGACTTTTATCATATATGGAAATAAACTGGTAAATTTTACCAGATTATTATTCATCAGATTTCCTACCTTATCTAGAAGACTTCCATGGCCGGTATAAATCAGCAGGCTTGCCAAAGCTTCAAATCACCCCGCGTCACTTCGACAAAAGCATCCCAATGCATTCTTAGCATTCTTTTTATTTTCTTAGGCTTTCTTAGCTTTTTATATTCCATCCATTGTAATTCCTTCTTATTTTTAATTAAATAAAAATCCTACTTTTCATTTAATTTCTTTTCTTCATCACTTGCTAGACTTGTGTGCTTCAACACTATCTAGGGACCTAGAATAACGGTACTTTCCTACTTATTCGCACAATCGCCTATTAGAAGTTAGATTCATGAAACCTTGTGTATCACTCACACAAGTGCTTTTAGGAAATTTTGTCTTTATTAGTTTGGGTCTACCTAACAAGGCTCTGGCACGCCCGAATAAATAAAAATAGCAAAAAGTTACGATATCAAGGGAAATATTTTATATTTCATTAAACATAGTAATTGTAATACTAACTCGACTTTCAATCAAAATAAAGAAATAATGAGACTAATCAATAAGATAATGCGCTTTGCCAATGAGATTCGATAATGTAATTTTATAACCCTCAAACAAGGATGAAAGGCACTAAAGCTCACCGGTTTAGTCTCCACAATGTTGCTTTCTAGAAATCCAAGCCATATTATAATTCAATATCAACATGCATCCACCTGACTACGTGCCATGCATAAGTAATTATGCAAGTTCAAGATATAAAACAACGATTCTAACAATATATAACTTTCAAGACATACCTTCATAACTTTAGTAGACATTGGATTATGTACTCTCTTAACCTCGAGTTCTCAATGAAATCTAGTCAATCAAGAACAAAATGGAATGTTGAACATATTAAAATCGTACTTTATTTATGTATTGCTATTACTATTTTTTTTACAACGAATAAAGGAAATGACAGCTTAAAATGAAATTGAACAAGAAAAATTCTTAACTACTAAAACTATTGACAATTGAAAATAAACTAAACAAAATAAAACTACTACTCCTAAAATAAACAACTACTCCTACTTAAACAAAAATCCATAAATACTCCCCCAAACCTAGTCACCGCATGTCCCTATGCCGGTGGGAACATAACAATGACATGGATGTACTCTATGGTGAATATAACCAACACGTCCATGCCCCTGAAAGCATCTAATGCAGGTGGTGGGTCATCGTGTATATAAGAGTCCATCAATGCCAAGTCTGGATGCTCCGCGGGATCAAAAGGCGGTTCTATCTCCTCCTCCTCATCCTCAGTGATCTCTAGAGCCAAGTCTACCTCATCCTCCTCTAGACCGTCATACGGTGCAAAAATGGAGGCTATATCCTTCGGGGACCAATCCAGGTGTCCCGCATGCTGCCTGACAACGTCTAGCAAATCTCGATAAGGATACATGACCTCGGCTAAAGTGACAGTGGTCTCGATAGGGTCAACAGAATGGATATCACCTAGACTCTATACAACTCCCTCGTCATCCTCGTCCTCGGTCGAATATGAAGAAGAGGAAGACTCAGAGGAAGTTGGTGGAGCACCATAGGGATCATCTATATATGTGGGGTCATCGCCGAATAGGCTGTCCTCGCCATTCGAAGAATCGGAACAAACAGGTATGGGGATGCAAGGACGACGACGGTACTAGGAATAGGGGTCGCAACTGGGACTACTGATTGAACCATGGGATTTGGATTTAGGTGCTGTGATCTAGGAGGGGTATCGTTGGAAGATGAACTAGAGTCGGAATGACGACTCGACTCACTAGAGCTCCTATCAGGTGAAGATGGATGAGATATAGGGTGGTCCATAGTAGTTTGAAAATATGAATAGAGGATAGAGGTAAGATGTATGGATTGTTGAAATTATAAACCTAAAACACAAATGAACCACAAACTACAATTGAATTAGTTTTTTTTTTTATTTTTTGTTTAACAAATCAAAAGGCAAAAATTGACGTTTATTGGTTATTGAGAATGCACATCAAGAATTAGCAAAATGTTTCAACTAATGCGACATAATTCTAGTATTAATGAAATTTTGGGTAGCACCTCCCCCAAACCTGAACCTAATATATTCCTGTATTGTACAATGGGGAACGAGATGTGCCCGTGAGTAATTATTATTATGAATGTCGCAAAAGTTTATAATTCAAACATTACTTAATTATTCATGGATATGGGTGCGCAATCGTCAAGTAATAACGTCAAATGTGTAGTTTGACTAAAAAAAACTACCAGAAATATAAATAAACCATAAAGCAACTTAAAGAAAAGAATGGGCAACAAAATAATAAATGCAGACCCAAAGAGAAAAATGAAAAGAAAAACGAAAAATGAACTACACCGGTCGAAGTCGGGTACATTAGAATCCTAAAAACAAAAAGAAAATGCAAAAAGAAGAGTAACAGTAATGAAAGAATATACATGCCAAGTGTCTGAAATATCCAATATCCACCCATCAAATACAAATAAAAAGTGAAAAAGATATCTCTTACCCAACCCTAGTCATCATCACCCTCAACCAGAACCAACTTGAACTCAGAACCCCCTGGCCATCACCATCACCATCACCATTACCATCACTCCTACCCCCGTCATCACCTCCCTCGTCACTGGCCTCAGCAGCCTGCTGTGTAAATTGTGGAAATGTGAACTGATGAGTGGCCCTCCTTGGGCTAAGATATCCTCCAGGTGATCAGGATGAGCCAGTTGGAAGTATGAGCGCATGTACGACTGCAGCCGAAGGTCTCACCTCTAAAGGCACAAACGTCGCCGTAGGTCCAAGCATTTGGTGTATCCTTTGGCAGAGGTGGACACTATACCTCTCTCTCAAGATGTGTCAGGGCCTAATCCCTAGCCCTCAAGAAAGGCTTTGGATCAGAGGATCGCGGTGATCGTTCGGGAATATGGCAAGAAGAGTTTGGAGTCGGTGGCGTAGTTGATAATGTGGCCAGCTATATGCATGCCCTCCATGATAATCAAACCAGGGTGAAACCAATCATCGTGATAGACGGAGTAGAGCGCATGGTGAATCTCTTTTGTTCTCTCCTATTCGTGGCCTAAAGGGTAAAGGTTTCTTTTAATGACATGGTCGATAAACCACATTTAGTGGGGGCATGTATGATCTATGTATGGTCTACCCTGAGCCAGTGTCGCCACCGCACATGTCCTGGGTGATATGGGTAAAATGGTGTAATCTAGACAGGATATTCAGTTTTGGGACCTCGTAGGAGTGAGAGGGGAGTTGTAGGGTATTGGCGATGTTATCGGGGTTGATTATGATGGTATGGCCATCTATGGTGGTGCTAAGGTAGGCATGTTGGCTCAGTGATTCTTTATGGTAGTGAAGGTTTTGGTAGAGCAGGCTGACGAGGCGAGGATAGTTGATTAGGTCTGGGTTTTGGAAAAAGAGCGGTGGAGCTAGTTTTCGAGCTTGTGGCCCCACCTAGTGTCAACATCAGACGCGAAGAAATCAGCATCGATGGCGATCTCATAATTGAGACCTCGATTGGCGTATTTTGGCGATAAGTCGTTTGGGTTAAGGTCAGTCTGTTTTTCTTTCCCTTTGGATTTTTTCTGAGGCGGTTGGGAATTGGACGTGAATTTGATTCATCATTTGGTTATGGTTTATGGATGGGCGTGAGGAAAAAAATATTGAAAAAAAAATTGAAAATGCCTGATTTAAAATTGTCGATTAGCCCAGAAAAAGAAAAAGGAAAGAGGGGAAGAGAGAAAGGGAGGGGTCATCTGCACACAAAAAGAAATCCCGACAAGGGATACAATCAATTAATTATATTGCAAATAAAATAAAATAGGGTCCGCAGGGTGACACCTACCAGCTGTGAGAAGGGACTGCCCCCTTCCTACTCATCATCCCGATAAGGGCACACACATTGCGGCAAGTCACGGGGTACTTGCTGCGTGTTCAATGAACAAATGAAACTGAATATTTGAAAGTTTCTTATGCATTGGTAAGAATAACTTATTGTGTTAGCAAGTTGAGTACCTGTTTAAAGAACTTTGAGACTTGAAATCCATTTATGAGTATTAAAACTTAAAAATTCCGGATTAAAATTCAATTGAAGCTCGATTACACGAGGATTAGTATAATTTGTATTATAAATTTTGAGGGTTCATTGGTCATATGTTGCTTGGAATTTCAAAATTCAAATTTTGAAAGTAAAATATGAACTAAACCCTCAGTCGAAAATGCGTTCGTAGAACTACATTAATTTCAAGTTAATTCTGAGAATGTGTAGTAGCTTAAATATATTCAAGGGGTATTTATGAATCTATGTAACGAATTATATTCTCTATAATAGCGCTGCTGCAATTCTAATTACAGATTAATCCTAAATTAAATTGGTTTGAATGCGAGTTCACCAAATCAATATGCCTGTACACGAGATTATCCTCTTGGAGGGATCAAAAACTAGGTCTAGGGTCAAAATTTCATGAGTAATTCTGTGTGTGTGTTCAAGCCTATGGTTGGACATTTTTATATTGTCTAATCTGAAAAGCTAGGGTGTGGAAAACTTAATATATACATACATATATATGTACATGTCTATGTATCTAAATTCATATCTGTATGTGTATATATATACCTACACATGCATATACATATGTAAATATACAAAAGCCCCAAATCACAACACTAAAAATTCATCAGTGTGTGGGGTTAGGTTTGGGGGTATGATTGTTTATGTCAGAGATAGGGTGGTTTGGTGTGGTTTTGAGTGAGTGTTTGTATGTTAGTGCGTATATATAGATATATATATATATATGGATATGGAGATCCATAAATCCCCAATTCATAAACCCTAAACATGTATATGTGTGTAAGTACGAATCCATGTGAGCACAACTGTGATAAGTGGCGTGTATGGGATGTATGTTAATCCTATTCTCATATATGTATGTGTCTATATATATCGATTCTTATCTATATATGTATATATATATATGTATATATACCTCTAGGAAGAGGAAACGAGAACGCAGAGAAAGAAATTTGGTCTCGATTCGCGGTGCTATTGCGACGGTGGTGTTGAGGCGGTCTAGCTCTGGTGGTGGTGTGCTGGAAACAGCGGTGGTGATTGTGTTATGGTGGTGGTTAATGGAGGGGACAAAGATTCGAGGGAGAGAGAGAGAGAGACTGAGAATCGCGAGAGGGAGAGAAGAGAAAAAGAAATCCGAAAAAATTAGGCTGGACAGCCCTATTTATAGGCGGATAGGGGGGTCGCGTGAGCGACCTTCGGGCACACGAGTCCCTCCGCGAGGTAAAACTGAGGGTTGTTTTAAAGGTTAGAAAAAAGGAAAAGAAATTTTCTAAGGTAAACGATCACGCGAGCCTCGCGCATGCAATTTGAAGCGCGACTAGAATCTGAGGCATCTATAATAAAATTTTATAAAAATTTCATAAGGCAAAAACTCGCGTGAGTGGGCCGCACGTGCCCTATGCCATTTTTTTCTCTTTTCTCACTTGTTTTCTTGTTTAGGGATTTACATAATCAAATTTTCCTCTGATGGATAATAAAAAAAATCAGACATTGGCTGAAAAACTCCTAAACAATGTACAAAATTAAAGAACACTCTATCATATGCTTGGGTTGCCTCCCAAGAAGTGCTAGGTTTTACGTCGCCAGCTCGACGAATGAAAGTGCTTAGCCGAAATAGATCGAATCTACCAGATCTATGGATTCAATCTCTCTTTCATCTGTCTCCTCAGTCCGGTACGGCTTAAGCCATTGGCCATTTACATTAAAAGTTGTACCACCGTTTGTATCTTGTATTTCTATTGCTCCATGTGGAAACACCTGCGTCACTATGAATGGCCCATCCCATCGGGAACGTAACTTACCTGAGAATAGCCTCAATTTTGAATTAAATAGCCATACATGTTGCCCGACCTTGAAGTTTTTATGCTTGATCATTTTATTGTGAAATGCTTTCAATCGTTCTTTATAGATTCTCGCATTCTCATAGGCTTCGTTTCTTAATTCTTCAAGTTCTTGTAGTTGAAGCTTTTGATGACATCTTGCCGATTTTATATCTTTATTAAAGGCTTTAATGGCCCAATACAATTTGTGCGCTAATTCAACGGGTAAGTAGCACGCTTTCCGAACACTAATCGATATGGGGACATCCCGATAGGAGTTTTGTACGCAGTGCGGTAAGTTGTGACCAATCTTTGCGATCAAGACGTACCATTTTTTCTAGTATACCTTTTACCTCTCTTTTAGAGACTTCAACTTGCCCTTGGGTTTAAGGATGATACGTAGTTCCTACCTTATGACTGACGGAATATTTTTGAACGAAGGCTTCAAAGTGAGGATTACAGAAGTGTATGCCACCGTCACTTGTAATAGCTCGCGGTGTTCCAAAACGACAAAAGATAATATCTTTTATAAATTGTACTGCTATTTTATGGTCCTTTGTTTTTGTTGCTACTACCTCCACCCACTTGGAAACGTAGTCGACTGAACTAAAATATATTCAAAACCAAAAGACAACAGAAACGATCCCATAAAATCAATGCCCCATACGTCAAATCTTTCAATTATCATAATAGGTGTGAGAGGCATTGCATCACGATGTGACATATTGCCGGTTTGTTGGCAATACACACACTTTTGACAAAATTCATGCGCATCCTTGAAAAGAGACAGCCAATATAGCCCACTTTGAAGTACTTTAGTGACCGTATGACGGCCACCAAAGTGACCCCCACATTCTAAAGAGTGACAGAAGTTTAAAATGGAATTAAACTCACTCTTGGGAACACAGCATCGTATGATTTGGTCGGAACAATGTTTAAACAGAAGTGGGTCATCCCAATAGTAATGTTTAACTTGCGAGAAGAATCGATCTTTATCTTGTCTAGACCATGTAGGAGGGACATATGCAGCATCTAAGTAATTTACAATCTCGCTAAACTACATGATTCACATTAGATAACGCAAATAGCTGTTCGTCCAGAAATGAATCTTGAAGTGGAATAATGTCAGTAGAATCAACTAAGATTCGCGACAGGTGGTCGACGACGACATTTATAGATCCCTTTTTATCTCGTATTTCGTAATCGAACTCTTGAAGGAGTAAGATCCAACGGATTAAATGAGGTTTAGTTTCCTTTTTATTTAAGAGATGACGCAATGCAGCGTAGTCAGTATAGACAATAACTTTAGACCTTAATAGATATGAACGAAATTTATTGAGGGCAAACACGACCACTAGCAATTCTTTTTCAGTAGTAGTGTAATTTAATTATGAGTCATTAAGGGTCTTACTAGCATACTAAATAATACGAGGGACTTCACTGACTTTCTGACCTAAAACAGCTCCAACGGCGTAATCAGATGCATCCAAAATTAGTTCAAACAGAAGAGTCCAATCAGGGGATTGGATTACCGGAGTTGTGGAAAGTAAAGTTCTTAATGTTTCAAACACTTTAAGGCATTCATTATCAAAGATAAATGGGGCATCCTTGGCAAGCAGGTTGCATAAGGGTCTAGAAATCTTGCTAAAGTCTTTGATAAGCCGACGATAAAATCCTGCATGATCGAGAAACGAACGAATTTAATGGATGGAAGACGGTGGCGGAAGTTTATCTATCAATTCAATTTTTGCTTTATCGACTTCTATGCCCTGTTTAGATACGACCTGACCCAAGACTATAAAATGATTCTTGTCCCAACTTAAAACCAAATTTGCTCCCTCACAATGGGCAAGGATTTTCGTAAGGTTTTGGAGACATTCTTCAAACGTAGGACCAAAAACTGAAAAGTCATCCATGAATACTTCCAAAATATTTTCAACCATATCCAAAAAGATTGCCATCATACACCGTTGGAAAGTGGTTGGTGCATTGCACAAACCAAACGGCATGTGGCGATACGCAAAGGTGCCAAAGGGACATGTGAACATTGTTTTTTCTTGGTCATCAGGATAGACAAGTACTTGGTTATAACTAGAGTATCCATCTAGAACATAATAGAAACTTTGACCACATAGACGTTCTAAGATTTGATTAATGAATGGAAGAAGGAAATAATCTTTACGGGTCATGGTGTTAAGTTTGCGATAGTCAATACATACCTGCCAACCAGTAGTTTGGAGGGTGGGGACAAGTTCTCCTTTCGCATTCGGCACGACCGTGATGCCTGATTTCTTTAGGACAACCTAAGTGGGGCTGACCCAATTACTATCGGAGATTGGATAAATAATGTCGGCATCTAAGAGTTTAATAACTTCATTAATGACTGCCTCTTTCATATTAAGGTTAAGACATCTTTGCATTTATTGAGAAGGTTTAGCGTTTTCTTCTAAGTTTTTTCTATGCATGCAAACTGACAGGTTAATTCCTTTTAAGTCTGCAACCGTCCAACCAATCGCTTTCTTAAGATCTCCTAGGACTTTTAATAGTTGAATCTTGTGGTCCATAGATAAATTCGATGCGATTATGACCAGGAGTGTCGTATTGGGTCCTAAAAATGCATATTTAAGAGAGTTTGGTAACGGTTTTAGTTAAAGCGTTGATGGACACTCGGTGGACGGCAGTGCAGGTTCATGTGCAAGAGGAGGAAGAGCCTCTATCTTGGGCATCCATGGGAGTACGCTAGTCGTGTTTTCTAATTCCAATTGGTTATTCAATTCTTTAATAGATTCATCAATATCAAAATCGTTAAAGTTAAAATGTGATAAACACGCTTCTAAGGCTTCTTTGGTTAGTATAAAAGGGACGACCTCTTCTATTAACTCATCAATTAAGTCTATTGCCTAACAATTTGCCTCGCCGTCGTCTCCATGAGGTTGATTTGATACGT
Organism: Hydrangea macrophylla; assembly: GCA_033977485.1. NCBI lineage: Eukaryota > Viridiplantae > Streptophyta > Magnoliopsida > Cornales > Hydrangeaceae > Hydrangea > Hydrangea macrophylla. The sequence continues at coordinate 197,051 of CM066988.1, read as the reverse complement.
TGAATACATTAAGATGAACGGTCATATTTCCAAACGTGATATCCATAACTCCAGTCCTACAATTTATAATTGAATTTGCGGTAGCTAAGAAAGGCCGTCCTAGGATAACCATGAGGTGTTTATTAGCGTCAAGGACTGGTTCTGTATACAATGAAGTCTACCAGATAATAACACCTATCTACCTTTACCAAAACGTCTTCTATCACGCCACATGGAACTTTAATGGAGCGATCTATAGCGGCAATGGTTTTAGTTCTACTTAGCCAAGATGTTCATAAACAGAGTATGGGAGTAAGTTTACACTTGCTCCAAGATCGAGAAGGGCCCGGTGGATATATTTGTCACCTATACGGCATGCTATTGTTGGTGTACCCGGATTCTTATATTTAAGCGTATTATGTTGGAAGATAGAACTAACCTTCTCCGTTAAAAAGACATTTTTAGATAGATGATTTCGAGACTTCCTCTTTTGAGTACACAAGTCTTTCAGAAATTTAGCATTAGGAGGTATTTGCTTAATGGCATCCAAAAGCAGAATATTGATTTTTACTTCCTTAAAGGTCTACAAAATATCTTCGGGTCTTGTTCATTTCTTTGAAAAGTGAGATGGGGCATCTCCGCATGGGGGAAACGACATCCTAGGCAAGTACTTCAATGGGTTTGTTGCGTTAGATGTTTTAGGTACCGAAGGATTAGAGCCCTTCGTGACTTTATTATTATTCCCATCCATCTTTTTCTTTGTTGATTTCTTTTCCTTTATCTTTTCTAGGTTCTGGACGAGGTGTGACCTCCTCAAGACGCTTAGTTGTTCTCGTTGGAACTGCATTTACTTAGTCACTTGTTGTACCTACTTAATATTATCTTGAGTCATATTGCATTGGCCAATGAGATACTTGCGTGAACATTGGTATACCATATTTTGGGTATGCAAAAATATTTTCTTAATTATAGTTTTATCCTGTCTCTCTCATATGGTACACCACTGCATTGCATTGTTTAATCATGAGTCTCTCTGTATTGGTTAATGGGATGCTTGCATTGGCTAATAGGATACTTGGGTGAGCATTGATATACTTTTTTAGGGGGAGAAAAATGCTCTCTATAATTAAACCCAAAAAAATAAAGTAAAATGGAGTAGGTGCATGTTGGAGTTCGACTCACGCCCGCGGATCACTGCCAGAGTAAAATATACATCCAGGCAAAGGGCGTTGGTAAATGCCGACTGTGTCCAAATACGCCGCATAACGATACGACGACGACGACGACTACGTTGCGTGGCTGCCAGTGCCGGCTACAAAATCCCTATTTTCGTCTTTAGATTGATATACATGAATTGATGATGGAAGTCCCCATTCCCAACCGAGTCCAAGCCCTTGCGCAAAGCGGTATATCGCAGGTACCACCCCAGTATATACAACCTTCGGATATCCGACCAAGTCCCAACTCAGACGCCGACAGAAAAAGAGTCCCGTTGATCGACCTCAGAGGAGGTGTCGGTGAGGTTCGGGAGGAACTGGGTCGAGCCTGCAGAGAATGGGGTGCATTTCACGTGACCAATCACGGTGTCCCGGTCCGACTGCTAGACGACATGAGGAGCGTGGGGCGGTCATTCTTCGAAGACTGTTCCATGTCCCAGAAGCTCAGCTATTCATGCCCCCCAAATTCACCCCCTGCTTCCGAGGGATATGGAAGCCGGATGCTAGTAGCTTCCAACGACACTGACACTACTACTGCTGTCTTGGACTGGAGAGACTACTTCGATCATCACACCTTCCCCCTTTCTCGCCGCAACCCCTCTCGCTGGCCTCAATCCCCTCCCACTTACAGGTAGGTAGCTCTCTCTGTCTCTCTCATATGTTCTTTAATTTGTTTCATGGGAATGGATGATTAATTAATTAACAATGAATGAAAATTCCCCTCCCCCCCCCAAAAAAAAAAAAAAAAAAAACCAGAGAGATTGTGGCAGAGTACAGTGATCACATGAAGACCCTGGCTCAGAAGCTGTTGGGCTTAGTCTCTGAGAGTCTGGACCTGCCATCCTCGTGCATTGAAGAGGCTGTTGGGGAATTCTACCAGAATATTACTGTCAGTTACTACCCACCTTGCCCACAGCCCGACCTCACTCTTGGTCTCCAACCCCACTCTGACTTTGGTGCCCTCACGCTTCTCATCCAAGACCAAGTCGGTGGTCTTCAAATTCTGAAGGATGGTGATTGGATCAACGTACCTCCTCTGTCTCATGCCATTGTTGTCATTTTGGCTGACCAAACTGAGGTATTATTGTTTCCTTTCATTCTCTTGGGAATTTTAATCTCTCTCTCATTTTCTGTATGTGTTTCTACAACATCTTGTGCAGCAACTTAAGATTAAGAGATGTTTTGGTGTTTGGAATCTTTTCTACCTTTTCTGTGACAACTAAGTGCTTTATTAATTTGCTCGAGTGGTTTATTCTATATCTTTTCTTTGTAATTCACTGTTGGGAGACACACCACAACCCTCCGTCTCTTGATCAAATTATTGATATGGTTAAAACTGTTGATGCCAGAGGATGGTTTTCTGCGAACTTTTTTCTTCATAGTTGGGGGGTGGGTCTAGCCAAACTTAACTACTCTCTTTTCCTATTTAACACGCCGTCGTATTAGAAAGTAAATCCATTGTTTTGCACTAAATCTCCAAAAAAGTAATTTTGGATACAAAATTTATTATTTTTCAATTTGCAATTTTTTTTTGTAACTTCTGTTTTAAGTTATAAAAATTGAGTATTCACTTCTAAGATATTTCATCATTGATCAGCTCAAAAGAGGACATAAGTGTTGCTTTTCACACTTCATTTTGAACACTTCATCTCTCTGCAGGGGCGGAGCAAGGAATTTTGGTCAGGGGGCCTAGTGTAGTATTTTTACAAATATCCGGGGTGGAGTTTCATATCCTGAAAACATTTGATTACCGCAAGGGGCAGAGTCAGGATTTGATCTAAGTGGGGCCACATGAATATCTATAACTACTTAAATACTTGATGCTAATTGAGTAAATAAGATGTTTAATTGGGTAAAAATTAGAAAATTTTAAGGGCTGAAGGGAGATATCTGTCTTTAGAAGCGGTAAATTGATAATCTTAAAGGGCAAAAACACATACAATACAGAAAATGTAAGGTTAAAAATTAAATTCAAAATCTGTAATGCCTAAAAATGTCTTAAGATAATAATTTTAGGAGGCATAAACGCACACAATATAAAATATGTAAGGTTAAAAAATAAATTCTAATTATGTTATATTTAAAAATGTCATGTAAAATTTTAATTTTCAAAAGTTTAAGGGTGGCCTGGGCCCACCCTGGACTCATGTTGCCTCAGCCCCTCTCTCTGCACTAGAACTTTGACCGTACCTCCTCTAATCGACCCAAAAGACACATCAAACTTTCTAGAATAGGATAATGAGGCACACCTCTCAACCGCACCTCTCTCAACCGCACCTTCTTTACAAGTCTTCCAACAAATAGTCTTCCAACAAATCTGAACTGTGTATCTGTGCAATTTGTGTGGTTAAAGTATGGCAGATATAAGTTCGTGAGTTATTGAAATAGACGGCCATCCTTGTAATTGCAAGAAACAGATAAATCCTCTTGACAGGGACGTACATATAACAAAGTCTTCAGGCTGGAGTTGGCTCCTGGCACAACAGGGTGGTGCCTTAGCATACAACCAGCGAACATGCATAGTGTTTGTGGTGTGCCTCATGTAGACGCCTCACAAGTTCTGTTAGGATTTTGTTAGGACACTTACCTATTTGGAAGCCAAAAACTAAGACTTATTGCGCCCACACCATCATGCTAAAGTGTTTTAAGACTATTTGGGCCTATTTAAAGATTGGGGAGTGTATGTTGTCAAGTTTGGTGGATGTTTAGCTGAGAAGTCTCCAATTCTTATTACTGTTCCTAATATGCTCAAACTTCCGATTTCCAAAAGTTATATATCAAGCTTTTACTAGTTTGAAGCCATTTTTGGAACCCTTTTGTAGATAAAATTATGTTTTTGCTTTTCTCAAAAAGTACAACGGTTCTTTCTTATTGCTTATAAACTTACTTTTGGCTCCCAACGCCTCTCGAGGAGGTCATCAAAAAGAGAACTTCTGCTCAAGGATGGTACAAATTACTACAATATTCAACTAAGGATTTGTGCGATGTGGACATGAATCAAGGGTCTAAGTAATCATCATTGAGTAGTGATTCTGTTTAGATGACAGTGATTATGGAGACAATGTGTAAGGTGAAAAGCTATGTAGCACGGATATGGACACGTGACACGGACACGATACGATACCGAGACGGCGAAACGGCAAATCCCAAAAATATAGGATACGGCTAGGATACTTCGAATAAAAAAAATCTTTTTTTGAATATAATTTAATTTTAAGTGAAAAAGAAATAAAAAATTAGAAGGGAGGATTAAACATCAACATTATATTACATATCCATCCAAAACAAAAAAAACCCCTAAACTCAAAACCCTTTTGACTCATGTAATAACTAACAAAAAAGAGTATAGACGAAACAAGATTTAAAAAGAAAGAGTCGAATAGGCTAGAGCTTATCTGATATTATGATATAAGTACTTATATATCATTTTATTTTTCAATATTTTGTTTGTACCCCCAAAGAAACACTTATTTTAAAAAGATCACCATTCCCCAAATCCAAAATAATCATAATAATAAAATAGGACCACTAGGCCAAAAGTATACCAGGAGTGCCCCCCCAAGAAACACTTATTTTAAGAAGATCATCATTCCTCAAACACCCCCCCCCCCCCCCCCCCCCCCCCCCCCCCCCCCCCCAACAAAAAAAAAAAGAGGAAAAAAAAGGACCACCACAAGGCCAAATTTGTCCCAGGAGTGTCCCAGAAGTAACCTGACATGTCTTGCCGTGTCCCAGAAGTGTCCGTCAATATGAGTTAATTAAAATTAATCCAGCCACTTCCAAAGCCGTGTCCCGTGCATGTCCTAGCCGTGTCCGTGTCCGCGGAGTGTCGAAAACGCAAACGGCACCCCAAATGAAGTGTCCGTGCTACATAGGTGAAAAGTGTGCAAATTTAGTGATGATTGAGAAATGAGAAGATGTACTGTGAAAAGTCACTAAAATTGGGGCAGATAAGCAGCTCAAGGATGCACATGGCAATGCACATGGACTTTTATATGGAAGAGCAACGATAATGATTGACACCACTTGTCTTAGAAGATTTAGAAGAATACTCTTTGTAGGCGGACTATGATATACCACTATGTAGCATGGATACGGACACGTGAGACGGACACGATACGACACGAAGACGGCGAAACCGCCGAAACGGCAAATCCCAAAAATATAGGATACGGAGACGGCGAGGATACTTCGAATAAAAAAATATTTTTTGAATATAATTTAATTTGAAGTAAAATAAACAATTAGAAGGGAGGATTAAACATCAACATTACATTACATATCCATCCAAAAAAAAATTTTCAATTTGTAACCTACTTAAAAAAACCCTAAACTCCAAACTCTTGTTGACTCATGTAATAACTAATAAAGAAAGAGTACAGACGAAACAAGATTTAAAAAGAAAGAGTCTAAGAGGCTAGGGCTTATATTATATTATGATATACGTACTAATATATCATTTTATTTTCTCAATATTTTGTTTGTACCCCCTCCCAAGAAACACTTATTTTAAAAAGATCACCATTCCTCAAAACCAAAAAAAAAAATTAAAAATAATATAGGATCACTAGGCCAAAAGTATCTCAGGAGTGTCCCCCAAGAAACACTTATTTTAAAAAGATCACCATTCCTTAAAAAAAAAAAAAAAAATATATATATTTGAACCACCAGGCCAAAAGTGTCCCAAGAGTGTCTCAGAAGTGTCCTGACGTGTCTTGCCGTGTCCCAGAAGTGTCCGACAATGTGATTCAATTTAAATTAATCCAGACACTTCCGTAGCCGTGTCTCGTACGTGTCTCCACGTGTCCCAGCCGTGTCCGTGTACGCGGAGTGTCGGAAACGCAAACAGCACCCCAAATGAAATGTCCGTGCTACATATACCACATCAGTAAGACCAGCCAAACCTTCGTGAACTCTCCTATTCATCCACCTAGTCACACGAATCTAAGAATATTTGTTATAAAAAAAAAACCAAAACATGGCATGGGAGCGATACTGTGATTGCGTAGTGAAGTAGCTCACGGGGGCCTTTTGTTAGAGTTATTTTCTTATTTGTTATGTTTCGTATTTTGTTGTAACTCCAAGGACCTACTTGTAATATTTGTTTTCTTCTTCTTTATGATCAATATAAAAGGTTCTAACCAAGGTTAGAAACCTAAGCTTTTCACTATCATTTTATCTTACAATTGACATGGTATCAGAGCCTAGCTCAAAACCCTAACCCTAATCAAACCAACCACCACTCCACCACCACCACAAGCTGCACCGGAACCTACCCCACCACCACAAGCTTCGCCGCAACTCAGACCACCACCACAGGCTGCGCCGCAGCTCACACCACCATCTCAAGCTGCGCCACAGCCCAGCACACCTCCATAGGCTGCGCCGAAGCTTGAGTGACCTTCCATAACCTGTACCGAAACACTCTGGCCTAATTTCCTAACCCTAAAACCTTTTTTCTCTGTCTTAATCCAGTCCCACAGGGGCTATTTTTTTTTTTTTTTCTTTCAAGACACCATTCCAAGGCTATTTTTTTATTGGTGATACTTGATTGGTGTAGTGTTGGTCCCTTAATGGACCCTTGAAGCAATTTTGTTGATCTTTTTGTACCCATCTCCTTCGTCTTCCTTCATATTGTGTGGGTTTTCCATTCGGGACACAAAAACATGACGGACCTTGACAAACCAACGGCAACCACTACTGTTCAGACTGTGGTTACCCCTTTGAATCCCAATCTAAAAATCACTACCGTTCCATTCAATGGCCAAAATTACTTGAAATGGTCACAAGCGGTAGAACTTTATCTGAAGGCACGCGGGAAGATGGGACATCTTGACGGGCGTATCACCGGCCCTTCTACTACTGATCCGGGATATGACAAGTGGGAGATTGAGAACTCCATTATCATGTCTTGGCTCATCAATTCCATGGTCCCTGAGATTGGTGAGAGTTTTTATCGCATGAAGACGGCTAGGGCTATTTGGGACACCGTTGCTTCCACTTTCTCTCGAAGGGGGAATTATGCTCAAGAGTTTGAGCTTATCCGCTCCATTGACCGATCCGAGCAGGGTGAAATGACAGTCACCCAATATTATACCTTCCTTACTACTAGTTGGGACAGAGTTGATCATCTGCAGTCCTTTCAGCCTGTCTGCGCCACTGATGCAGAGGAGTACCGGAAGGTTCTTGAGAAGCAAAGAGTCTTCAAATTCCTTCAAGGGCTTCATTCCGATTACGATGCTGTTCGTAGTCGGGTTCTTGGGATGGATGCTCTCCCTCCCCTTCAGGAGGCCTTCGCTTACGTACAGAACGAGGAGAGTCGTCGTTCTGTTATGCTTTCGCCTGCATCCACTGAGCGTTCTGCCCTTGTCTCTGTCCCGCCTAGAGAAGGGACCCAGCAGCAGACGGTTCCCTCTGATCGACGTGTGGTGATTTGTGATTATTGTCATCGGCCCTATCATACCCGGGCCAATTGCTGGACTCTTCATGGCCGTCCCCCTAATAGTTGGGGAGGTCGTGGAGGAGGTCGAGGAGGTCGTGGGGGTCGTTCTGCTGGCCGTGGAGGGGCTGCCCGTGCACATCATTCTGCTGCTACCGAGACTTCTGACTCTACTCCCGGTGATACTGCTCCTGCCTCTGAGCTGAGCCCTCTGTCCTCTACTGAGCTTGATTCTCTCAGGAACTTGCTAGCACGGTTCACTTCCTCGTCCGCTACTAGTACCTCATCGTCTTTTGCACAGTCAGGTAATGTAGTTGCGCCAGCAAGAGTTTTTCTTTCCCACTCTTCCTCTCCTTGGATTATTGATTCAGGAGCCTCTGACCATATGTCTCGTTCTTCTAATCTTTTTTATGATTATAAGCCATGTTCAGGTCAGGACAAAGTTAGAATTGCCGATGGTACCTTCTCCTCCGTCTTGGGGAAAGGTCTTATTCGTGTCACTCCTTCCTTACCCCTGACTTCAGTTTTGCATGTTCCTCGCTTCTCTCATAATCTTTTATCCTTGAGTCGTATTACTCGAGATTTAAATTGTTGTGTAACATTTTTTCCCTCTCATTGTGTTTTTCAGGATCTTATCACGAAGAGGGTGATTGGCAGTGGTAGAGAGACGCAGGGGCTTTATTTTTTGGATGAGAAGGATGAGGGGGAGAAGCTTGCTAATGATACCATCATTTTGAAGAATTCTATTGAAGATTTAATGCTTTGGCATAGGCGTTTAGGACACCCATCCTTTTCTTTACTAAAATTTATGTTTCCATCTCTTGTTGCTAATTATGGAACTTCAAATTCCAATTTTTTTTGTGATACATGTGAACTTGGGAAACATTTTAGAGCAACTTATGTTCCCTGTAATACTAGAAGTTCAGTTCCTTTTGCATTAATACATTCTGATGTTTGGGGTCCTTCACGTACTGCATCTCTGAAAGGTCATAGGTGGTTTGTGTCCTTTATTGATGATTGTTCTCGTACTACATGGTTGTATATGATGAAAGAAAAGCGAGAGGTCTTCTCTATTTTTCAAAATTTCCATCAAATGGTGTGTACCCAGTTCGGGGCAGTTGTGAAAGTTTTAAGGTCCGATAATGGAGGTGAGTACATAGATTCGGGTCTAAGCAAGTTTTTCTGTGCCCATGGGATTGTCCATCAGACTTCTTGCACCGACACTCCACAACAAAATGGAGTTGCCGAGCGTAAGAATCGTCACCTTAGATGTTGCCCGGTCTTTACTTCTTCAGGTTCAGGCTCCTCGGTCTTATTGGGGTGAGGCGGTTTTAACCGCAGCTTATCTTATTAACCGTCTTCCTACCCAGGTGTTAGATAAGAAAACCCCCCTTGAGGTTCTTTCCCACTCCTCTCTCTCCTCTTCCATCCCTTCCCGTGTCTTTGGTTGTGTATGCTTTGTTCATAATCACAGTCCAAACCGTGGAAAGTTAGATCCTCGGGCTATTAAGTGTGTGTTTGTTGGTTACTCTCCCACTCAGAAAGGTTATAAATGTTACCATCCACCTTCCAGGAAATGGTCCGTCACTATGGATGTCACATTTCGTGAGTCCCATTCCTACTTTATTGACTCTACGGTACCCCTTTAGGGGGATGTGAAGGGCTACCTGTTTCCCCTATGATGATTGAATTGGAGACGGGGAGAGTTGAGGGAGAGAAACCCGAAATGGAGAAAGTAGAGCCTGTTGAAAGAGAGAGGGGTGAACCTGAAGAAGGAGAAGGGGTTGTTGAGGAGCCGAGGGAGAATGAGTTGAGAGTTTATTCTAGGGGGACATGGAGCAAACAAAGAGTCAGAGAGAGTCCAGAAAGTAGTACTGGTCCTATTTCTCCTCTACCATTGCCATTCCCTCTAAGTGATGGAGATTCAGGTAATTCCTCTGATTCACCCTCTCTCGACTTAGATAATTTAGATGTTCCTATCGCTGTTAGAAAGGGTGTTAGATCATGCACTCAACACCCTATATCTAACTTTGTGTCTTATTCTCATCTATCTCCTTCCTATAAAGCCTTCCTTTCCAGAATTTCCTCTGTTAGTATTCCTAACCATGTACAGGAAGCTCTTGCTGATTGCAAGTGGAAACACGCCATGATTGAGGAGATGAAAGCTCTTCGAAAGACTGGCACTTGGGAATTGACCAAGTTACCTAAAGGAAAGAAGACTGTGGGGTGCAAGTGGGTGTACACAGTGAAGCATCGGGCTGATGGTTCTATTGAGAGGTACAAAGCTCGATTGGTAGCAAAAGGGTTCACTCAGACTTACGGGGTGGACTATGGGGAGACATTTGCCCCAGTTGCCAAAATGAATTCAATCAGAATTCTTCTTTCTCTCGTGGCAAATCGGGATTGGCCTCTTCGCCAGTTTGATGTGAAGAATGCCTTCTTGCATGGTGATTTAGAAGAAGAGGTTTACATGGATATCCCTCCAGGATTCGAGGACTCTAAGACAGATGGGAAGGTTTGTAGGCTTAAAAAATCCTCAAACAGTCTCCTAGAGCTTGGTTCGAGAGGTTTACATAGCCTATGCTTCTGTTTGGGTACAGACAGAGTCATGCAAATCACACATTGTTCATCAAACACTCATCAAAGGGTAAGACTACTGCTCTTATTGTCTATGTTGATGACATTGTGCTAATAGGGGATGACTTGGAAGAAATGGAAAGGGTGAAGAAGCAATTAGCCTCTGAGTTTGAGATTAAGGACTTGGGGGTCTTGAAGTTCTTTCTTGGGATCAAACTTGCTCGGTCCAAACATGGGATTTTTATTTCCCAAAGGAAGTATGTCCTTGACTTGTTAAAGGAAACAGGGATGCTTGGCAGCAAAGCCTGTGATACTCCTATGGAGCAAAATCAGAAGCTTGGCGATGATAGCAGTGGGGAATTAGTGGACAGGGGGAGTTATCAGAGACTAGTTGGTAAACTTATTTATTTGTCTCACACTCGTCCAGATATTGCTTTCGCCGTTAGTGTTGTCAGTCAGTTCATGCATTCTCCACGAGAGTCACATCAAGAGGCTGTTTTTCGAATTCTTCGGTATTTAAAGTCTGCTCCCGGAAAAGGCTTGCACTTTATGAGAGATGACCACCTAATGATGGAAGCGTACACTGATGCTGATTGGGCCGGTTCTATTATAGATAGGAGGTCCACTTCAGGGTACTGCACGTTCGTAGGAGGTAATCTTGTTACCTGGAGAAGCAAGAAACAGAATGTAGTGGCTAGGTCCAGTGCAGAAGCCGAATTCAGGGCTATGGCCCAAGGTATTTATGAGTTGTTGTGGATCAAGTCTTTTCTGAAGGACTTGAAGATTGAACTGACAGATTCTATGAAGCTATATTGTGACAATAAAGCGGCCATCAGTATAGCTCATAATCCTGTTCAACATGATAGAACAAAGCACGTGGAAATTGATCGACACTTCATCAAAGAAAATATTAATAGTGGTACTATTTGTGTTCCCTTTGTGAAGACATGTGATCAAGTTGTTGATGTTCTTACTAAAGCCGTTGGGAGTCGTCCATTTCATACTATTCTGGACAAGCTGGGAATGAGAGATATATTTGTACCAGCTTGAGAGGGAGTGTTAGAGTTATTTTCTTATTTGTTATGTTTCGTATTTTGTTGCAACTCCAAGGACCTACTTGTAATATTTGTTTTCTTCTTCTTTATGATCAATATAAAAGGTTCTAACCAAGGTTAGAAACCTAAGCTTTTCACTATCATTTTATCTTACAATTGACACCTTTCCCCAACTCAAGTTTATCGCTTAATATTCGGGTAAACATGCCAGGTAGATATTAAAGAATAAATAAGAGGGGGGACAAGCTCAACTCAACTAGAGGAAAACTCGAGGAATATACTATTGAATTTGGGGAACATGGTCAACACAATTCTCGCAGTATTACGAGGCATGTAGCATTCCTCCAGGAATGTTTAGGCTACGCGGGGAAGGTAAAGATAAAGTTCTTTTGTTGTAGTGGGGCTTTTAAGGGTGCCAATCTTCGAATGCAATGTAGTAAAAAACTATCACGGTAAACAACATACTCACTTTACCCCTTGGATGTATGTCCACAATTGTGAGCACTTGCATGTACATAATCTCATAAAATCATGAATCACTTTTGCATAATGTGGTCATGAGGAGATGTTAATCATGACATAATTGTTTTAGCAGAAAACAAATGTTGCATGAAAACAGGAACCGGGCTGCCTCCACTTTGTCACATCACGTTGATTAGCTATTTCCAATTTGTTCTATAAAAGTAGGAGTGCGTTGCATCCTATTTTTTTCGATGACAAAGAATCCTTCCAACCACAAGCCGCTTGGACTCGTGGCTAGAAGCCAAACTGTGGATGTAAGTACATACCCCATAGCCCACGTCTGCCTCCTATTCTTAATTTCACTTTGTTGATGGAGAATCTTTCACGAGTGCTTACTTGTTATGCGATATTCTTGAGTAATTTGCAAGATCACATATTCTATATTTGTTATCATAAAAAGTATGCTATTATTTTTAGAATTCAGTTAACAGATTTTTTTTTTTTTGGATTCATTCTGTTTTTGCGTAAGCCCTCTTGTTTGAGCTCCTCAAGTCCCATCTAGCTCTGGTAGTGTTGGCCTTCTTTAGGAGGATAGGAGGCTTCCTAAAAACTCTTTAGAAGAAGGATGGAGAAAGGTTGGGTACATCATGATTATTTTGGCTGAGAGTAGAGAATTTCAGGAAAGATGTGAAGGCTTAAAAGAATCCCTTCTCCAATTTCATGAGGTTAACGTACAACAGGGATAATCTATCCCCACAATTAGTTTGCTGTTAGATATAGACTGACCAATTACTCTTTTCCATTATTGATTTTAAGTCTTGCTTTGGCCTCTCTCCGGGTTAAGACTAGTGTGCAGACAATATACTTACTGATGGGCGCTCTGAACAGATTTTGGAGCAAGCTCATATATTGGATGGCACCATCATCATATGTAGAGAATTAAGTATTAGGAAATATGTGCTTGTTGGCCTCGCAGTGGACTACACATACTCACACCTTTCTTACCTCTTTTTGAAGGATGTAATGGTTCTGATGGATTTGCCTCTATTTGGAAGGGATGACCTTATGTCTTATGATGGTGATCACAAAGATAAATGTGAGAAGTAATAACGAATTCTTGGAATCCACCAAGACCCTTGCTATCAAAAGCAAATATCCATTCTATTTCATCATCAAAAGTGTCTTGAATAATGGCTAGCCACCTTATTTATATACAGAGGAAAAGAACTAAAACCCTAAAAGAAATAAAGAGATAAAATCCATCAACTTGGGCCATAGCCTAGCCCAACATAACATCTAGCCACAAAGTAACTGGGTGGGCTGTCTTCTTGCGGTGTCGGCTGTAAAACTTTGGAAATGTGGCTCTTGTGTCCGCACCACCTTAGGTCATTGATTGTTGAATGCATGGTAGCAGGTTGCCTCGTGATGTAAGCAGTGTTCTGTTGATGGCCCTAGAGCAAAAGCCCAAAGCTATTGGATGTCCATATTTTGAGTTGGCTCCTGTGAACATATTCACCATGCCCATAGTCATGCCCCCAACCCACACTATGGGTGGATTAGGACACACGACATGTTGCCAAGGCTAATCTCGCAGACTTACTATGACATTAGGTGTCAATTGGATGCATAACGGATACGAAATAATCTTTTAAAACATTCCTATGAACAATTAAAAACAATTTTTTGAAATCCACTTTTCTTCTCATTTCAGTCGACTGATATTATGGTTCGGTCTACTGGTTTTCAAAAACTTTAGGCAGACTGTTTCCTTATCAGCTGGAATTCTGCAAAATTTTCAACTAAAAAATATACTTTGCACACAAGGATATTCTTGAACCTACACAATTGATCATCAACACACTTTATACATTGATGACATAATATCTTATGCATCAACTTGTACATGTCTTCACTACCATAATATAATTTACAAGGTTTCTAGTCCTAAAAACACATGTTACAAAATAAACCAACTATGCACAATAGAGACATTGTGAGAATTCTTATTTTGTTTTTAAGTGAGGGCCATATTGTAATTGTACAAATATTAGTTGCATTACATAAAGAATTTGTGGTGTGTTGGAAACTCTGACACACTATCAACTTTAACTCCTACCTCTCTCTCTCTCGAACCGAAAGTATTCAACTTCAAAAATTAACTTGGTATTAGAGCAATTGCATCACAATATCATAGTTATAACTAAAAAGACAAAAGAACAAGAAGCAGATTCGAAGATTATGTCATCCTGCCGTGATGATGTCAGCATTTGTCGGCTACATCCGGCAACGGGAATGGCACTAGTAGTCTCATTTTTCAATGCTGAGTTTTATGGTGGTGAGTTTGTGCTGTTTTGAAGTCGTTTGAGTGGATTTTTCATTTTTTGAGTATTTTCGGGAAAAGGGCCTTTTTTCCGATGTGCTTTTCTACCCTCCTTAGAGCCCAATTTTGCATCTAATGCCCTATGTGGGATGCGTCTAGGCCTGTGTATGGTCCCCATACAGTTTGTTGATGCTCAGTTCGATTTGTGGTGTTTCTATGAGAAGTTTTGCAATCTGCCCATCTCTTTTTTGGTCATAAATCGCGACCAATATTTAGTCTTGGTTGTGTTGTGTTTTTTGAGTTGGCAAATACTCATTGACTAGTTTTGTTTGGTATATTTGCTTACCTCTTGCTTTCCTATGGCTTCCGAGGATAAAGGTTCATCTACGGATAGATCAAATTCGTGCTATTACCTCAGTCAAATTGAATGGAATCAATCAATTTTTTTTTTGCGTGGAAAGAAAAAATCAAATATCTTAGTGATAATCTGCCTTCGCCTGATGCCAAAAATTCTAGGATTGGTGGAGTGAAAATTCTTTATTAGTGACCTAGTTATAACTTAGCTTGGAGCCACATGTTTTATCATATGTACAACTTTTAGATACTGCCAAAAAGATATGGGCATCCCTTGAAGAGATGTATTCATAGGAGCATAATTTGTCCTGAGTTTATGGTATTTTTGAGCGTATGTTCGACACTCGGCAAGGTGATAAGCCTCTTATAGAGTATTATGGTGCTTTGAAAGGTTTATGGGAGAAAATTATGCTATTTTAGCCGATGAGTACATATTTGGAAGTTCCACGCCGTCAGTGAGAAGAGTTTCAAGTTGCTTTATTTTTGTCTAGCCTCAATTCTGAGTATAGTCTATTCAAGTATCAAATTTTGGCTATCGAAAAGCTTCCTGCAGTTGCAATACCTATTCTCATCTTCAACGGGCTTCTCTGAATCGTAGTTCTTCTTCCTCATTGAAGGAGTCATCTGCCTTAGTCTTTGGTGATGGTAGTCGCGGTGGCTTTTGTGGAGGTAGTCGTTTCGGTGGTCATCGTCCCAACCAAGGTGGTAGTCGTGGTGGTCATAGTTCTAATCATAGTGGACAAGGTGGCCGCACAGGGCGTGGTAGAATGGAAGTGTACTTGTTGTAATGGTAATGACATACTGGAGATTACTATTGGGATAAGTGCAGGAAACCAACCCATGCCAATCAAACTTTTGGCGATCGTTCTGCCACTACATTGCCAATTTGCCACAGACATCTATAGATGGTCCCGATGCATCGACCTTTGGTTCTCTTGATGACATTACTTCTTAGCTTAGCCAGATCCTCCAGAAGCTGTCTTCTTTATCCCCTCTTGTGCCCACCTCCACTGCTGCTTTTGCCAACTAAGGTGATTCTGTGGTTGGCAAACCTCGAGTCCCTTGGATTGTTGATTCTAGAGAATGTCTGGTATTTCTTATTTGTTCTCTAACTTTCGTCCTTTTGTAGATACATGTATACACATTCGCCATGTAGCAATGAGCTACGACACCTCATCACCACGTGTCTCCACGAGAACTCCTAGTCACACGTCCATCGTGGACACAACCCAGGGTGGCACGAGCAACGTGCTCTCCCCCTGAAGAGGGAAGTAACGAGCAACGTGCTCTCCCCTAGTGGTGATCCAAGCAACGCGCTTGTCACCTCCCAGGGCTCCTCTCACCTTGTGAGACTCCCTCACCGCCTCAGATAACATCACCTCCAACACTCCACATACCATGGTGGCAACACCACTAAGGAGTAGTCACCTCTATATGCGAACACCTCCAAGCTACATTGACTCTAAGGGATTAAAGTTCCATGCCTCTTAACACTTCCACACACAAGTACCCTTTGTTATGAGTAGGACTAAAAAGTACCACGCACTTGGGATCTCGAGAGTTCATGGCTTGGAGGCTAGAGTCAAGGGCATCTCCTTAGCTAGACGCCCCACGGGCAAGGCTAGGGTTGGTTCCAAGGAAAGAGAGAGACACGTGCATCCTCACGTGCTTTCCCCATCCCATCCACCCGAGTCACTTACATCACCATTCTAACTCACCCTTCACCTCACCTACCTCCCAGATCACTTAGAGCCTCTGGTGTGTAGCACCGCACCATTTATGGGAATATCCTATGTTAGCCAGACTCGGGTACAGTGTCGGGTTCGCTTAGTTTTCAAAGATTTTACACTATTTTGAAGGGTCAAAGAGAGAAGTACCCTTATTCAGGTGTCGTGTCGTGTCGGGCATGGGTACTTGTGCATTATGAAGGGTTCGGGTAACATAGGGAATATCTATTGACATTGTTCCCTCAGCCGTAAAAACATCACCTCACCATTCCTCTGCCGAAGTAATCATCTCATTACCATTTCTCCGCCCGCAACAAACGTCTCATCGTGGAAGCACGCCTACATCCCCTTCTCTTGATACCAGATAAAGCTTATGACACCCCCTTATATCTCGTCGACACATCCTATAGCCGAAATCATCATTCCTTCCTCTCTTGTCCACCAACCTAGAAGCCTCTCTCAGGAAGCCACCTAAGTGCCATGTTAGTCATGCTTAAGTGACCTATACTCCTTCCCTCAGCTATAAGTACTACACCCTTATTCAATACAACATCCATCAACGAATACCTCAAGAATCTTTTACAAGTTCTATAGCATTGACTCTCCATAGCCTAGTCTTTTCTCACCATTACTGCTCCAAAAGAAATTAGGGAAAAGGATAATTTTATTATACTAATCCCATATGTATATATACAAAGCTATAAAGCCAGAAAAGGAAAAGAAATATTGCCTAATAAATGAGAAATAAAGACTGGTCAACATGACCTAAAATAACGAGAATAAAATCAGCAATACTAAAATATTTCCTAATTCCAACACTCTCCCTCAAGCTGGGGCGAATATATCGACTAGTCCTAGCTTACGAAAAGATGACTGAAGAAGACCAGAACCAACAGACTTAGTTAACATATTCGGTGTTTGTTTACATGAGGTGACAAAACTTGGTGAGATAACTCCTGATTGAACTTTTTCACGAGTGAAATGAATATCAACTTCTATGTGCTTTGTTCTTTTATGAAGGACGGAGTCGGATGATAACATGATAGCCGACTTATTATCACAAAACAAAGTAGATGAGTCCTTCACAGGGAACCCCAACTCATCAAGAATAGAACGAAGCCTAAGCAGCTCACATGGCCCTTGGGCCATGGCACGATACTCAGCAGAAGAACGGGAGACTCTGTTTCTTGCTTTTCCACGATATTAGGTGATCACCACGAAAAGTACACAAACCAGAAGTAGAACGTCTATCACCTTTCGAGCCTGTATAATCAGCTTCAGTAAAATAGGAAAGACCTGACTCTATTCCTGTCTTAAAGAACAGACCATGACCAGGACTGGTCTTAAGATATTGGAGAATATGATACACAACATCCAAATGAGAGGTATGAGGTGAGTGCATAAACTGACTTAGAACACTAACAACAAATGTCAGATTCGGTCTTGTGCTCGTCAAATAGATGAGACGACCCACAAGATGCTGATATACCGAAGGATCGGGTAATAACTCCCCCAACTAAGTAGATAACTTTAGGTTTGGATCCATAGGAGAAGAGGCCGGTCTACACCCAAGCATACCGATATCCTGAAGGAGATCCAAAGCATACTTTCGCTGGGATAAAGAGATACCTTGGCATGAGCGAGCTACCTCAATACCAAGGAAATGACACCTCGAGATCATGCTTTACTTGAACAATATCTGATTCATCGTCACCCGTAATAATAATATCATCGACATAAACTGAGATAATTATACACTTCCCTTAGGAGTTGCAACGAAGAAAACAAATGTGTTCTGATTGGCATTAAGTAAAACCCACAGTAAGTACCATCTCACTGAAACGGCTAAACCAAGCACGAGGAGACTGTTTCAGGCTGTAAAAGTGGAGAAATAATATATTTGATTGATTAAAAAATGATTACAAGAGCCTAATATATATAGGCTTAGCTACAAGCTACACTTTTACAATCTAACCGATGTGGGACGCTATAACATTACACTTTTTACAATATTATCCTCTAACACTCTCCCTCAAGCTGGAGCATACATATCATATGCACCAAGCTTGTCACATATAAATTTAACCCGAGTCCCAACTAATGCTTTTGTGAACAAATCGGCTAACTGATCCGCGGATTTCACGTGAATGGTATTGATTACTTTCTCTAGAAGCTTTTCCCGAACAAAATGACAATCAACTCGATGTGTTTTGTCCTTTTATGAAATACTAGATTGGAGGCTATATGAACGACAGCTTGATTGTCACAAAGTAAATTCATAGAACAAGACTGAGTAAACCCAACCTCTTCTAGTAGATGCTTCATCCACACTAATTCACACGTAGTATGTGCCATAGCCCTGTATTCAGACTCAGCACTCGACCTAGCAACTACTGTCTGCTTCTTGCTCTTCCAGGACACAAGATTACCACCAATCAAAACACAGTATCCTGTTGTGGATCTCCTATCACCAGGAGATCCTGCCCAATCAGCATCACTGGAGCTCTTTTGAGATACTTCAAACTTCAAAATACGCATCACTGCCTCCCAATATGTGGTACGAGGAGAACTCATGAACTGGCTAATGACACTCACTGAAAAGGCAATGTCGGGTCTAGTAACAGTAAGATAATTAAGCTTACCAACCAGATGTATGTACTGCTCAGGATCCTCCAATAACTCCCCATGATCTGACAGTAACTTGGTGTTAGGATCCATAGGAGACTCCACAGGTTTGGATCCTAACATCCCTGATTCTGATAGGAGATCAAGTACATACTTCCTTTGAGATAAGCAAATCCCTTCACTTGACCTAGCAACCTCAATACCCAAGAAATATCTAAGCTGCCCGAGGTCTTTGGTTTGAAATTTATTTTGCAGAAATAGCTTTAACTCCAAAATACCCTTGGAATCATCTCCGGTAATAACAATGTCATCAACATACACAAGCAAGAAGATTTTACCTGCTTCAGTATGTCGATAGAAGACTGAATGATCAACACCACATCTCTGGAGTCCAAATTCAGCAACTACATCACTGAACCTACCAAACCAAGCACGAGGAGAATGTTTCAGGCCATACAAAGATCTTCTTAATCTACATACCATAATCGACTCCCCTCTGAGCAACAACATAGGTGGTTGCTCCATATATACCTCTTCCAACAAAGTGCCATTAAGGAAGGCATTCTTGACATCAAGCTGATGTAAGGACCAGTGAAATATGGCTGCAAGAGAAATGAGGAGACGAACAGAGGTGATCTTAGTCACAGGAGAGAATGTCTCGGAATAGTCAAGGCCATAAACCTACGTATAGCCCTTGGCAACAAGGCAGGCTTTCAGGCGATCTATCGTGCCGTCAGGGTGCACTTTAATGGTATAAACCCAACAGCATCCCACTACTGTCTTGCCCGGAGGAAGAGGAACTAAGTCCTAAGTACTAGTATCTCGTAAGGCAGACATCTCATCTTCCATTGCCCGTCTCCATCGGGAGTGGGTAAGAGCCTCTGCAACAGTGTTAGGAATCGACATAAAAGACAAAGAGGTAACAAACGAAGAAAAAACAGTAGATAGACGATTATAAGGGATAAAGTTGGAAATAGGATGAGAAGTACAAGAGCGCTTACCCTTACGAAGAGCAATGGGAATGTCAGATTCTGATGGAGGTGGATCTGAAGACGCGGAGGCGGTTGGCGGAGTAGCAGAATCCGGAACAGTCCGATGACGACGAGTGTATGTCTGCAAGTGTGGGCGATCCAGGCGGGAGGAAACCTCCGGGGTAGGAAGGACGGGATGCAGGAGGTAATGCAAGAGGTAAGGGAAGTATGAAATCAGAATCACTCATAGAATGGGACTCTGAATAGTGTGGAGTGGACTCAAAAAAGGTAACGTCCGCTGACACAAAGAAACGACGCAGGGTAGGGCTATAACAACAATAGCCTTTCTGAACGTGAGAATATCCTAAGAAAACACACTTAATAGCACGTGGGTCTAACTTGTCAGTGACCGGGGTAAACTGATGGACAA
The DNA here is from genome assembly GCA_033977485.1 of Hydrangea macrophylla. Lineage (NCBI taxonomy): Eukaryota > Viridiplantae > Streptophyta > Magnoliopsida > Cornales > Hydrangeaceae > Hydrangea > Hydrangea macrophylla. The sequence continues at coordinate 176,895 of CM066988.1, read as the reverse complement.
AACAAACACATCCAAAAATACGTGGACTAACTGAAAACAGAGACTCGGACAGAAATAATGTAGCATGAGGAGTGCACCCATCTAGAACAGAAGAGGGCATACGATTAATTAAATGACAGGCAGTAAGAACTGCATCCCCCCAGTAACATTTTGGAACCCTCATTTCAAATAACAAAGTGCGGGTGACTTCTAACAAGTGACGATTTTTTCTTTTAGCAATACCATTTTGTTGAGGTGCGTGCACACACGATGATTGGTGGAGCATTCCACATTTGCTCATGTAGGTGGTGAAAGGATGAGAGAAATATTCCTGTGCATTATCACTACGAAGAATCTGTATAGGAACATTAAATTGAGTTTTAACTTCATTACAAAATGCACAAAATATTGAAAATAACTCGAAACGATCTTTCATTAAATAAATCCACGTTATTCGGAGAAATCATCAACAAAGCTAACAAAGTATCGATACCCCTTAATAGAGGTTATACGGTGTGGGCCCCAAACATCTGAATGTACTAATTGAAATGGACAAGACACTCTTTTATTGACTCGGGGAGCAAATTGGACACGGTGATGCTTCCCCAACTGACATGACTCACACTCTAAAACAGACAAATGACTCAAAACTAGGTATTAGCAGCTTCAAGTTGGCTAAGGAAGGATGTCCAAGGCGGCAATGAATCTGGTGAGGAGACACTGTAGCAGGACAAGCAGTGGCAGAAGTGGGTGTTGGAGATGAACCATCAAAATAGTAGAGACCATTGGATTCATGCTCTACGCTAATCGTCTTCTGAGTCGTCAAATCCTGAATAAGAACAGAATCAGGAAAAAAAGAGACACAAGTATTAAGATTCTTTGTCAATTTGCTAATAGAAATTAAATTAAAAGGAGACCGGGGTATGTAAAGAACAGAAGATAAGGACAAGGATGAAGACAATGAGACAGTCCCTATTCCTTCAACAGGAATAGAAGAACCATCAGCTAATGTAACTGGGGGCAATGAGGATGATTTTTCAAGAGATGAAAACAGGGTCGATATACCTGTGAGATGATCAGTAGCTCCAGAATCAATTACCCAAGGAGCAGAACGAGAAGTGAGACAAGCAGTGGATGTACCTTTCTGAACAAGAGAGGTACTAGGAGAAGATGCCTGCTGAGATGCCTGGAACAGTAGGAACTAAGTATACTCGTCCCGAGAAACCGAAAAGTGATCAGCCACAACTGGAACAGGAGGATGAGTATCACTAGGAGTAGTAACAGCAGCATTGGCAAACCGTGCAGGACGGTCGATAAGTTCCCAGCAAGTCTCCCGAGTATGACCATCTTTGTTACAATTATCACAATGACGTATGGGGCCACGACCACGGCCTCCTCATCCACCACGATAACCCCCTGCACAACGAGGAGGACCACCACCCCGACTAATAGGATGCTGTGAAGCCTAAGTAACAAGGGCTGAATGATCGGTATCGGGAGGAGCAAGGGTAGTAGAATCCCGAGAAGTGCTGCGAAGAACACGCTGATAGGTCTCGGCAAGGGAAGGAAGGGAGGCACCACCAAACAGTGTTCTAAAAATCGGCCTAGGCGGCACCAAGGCGCTAGGCGGTGCCTGGCCGCCGAGATTTTCCCTAGGCGTTTGTGAAAATCGGCCAATGGATTAGTCGGCCTCTAGGCAGGGCCTAGGCGGGGCCTAAACGGGCTAGGTGGTGCTAGGCGGGCTAGGGTGAGAATGCTAGATTGTCTTATTTGGGTCTGACTCTTTGGAAAAAGGAGAGTTAGTGCGTTAGGTAGCTCGACAGCCAGCACGTAAAAAAACCGTCGGATCCTTATGATATGAATCCAAATATGAATACTCGTGTAAATACTAGGGCGTTCCCTTTAAGTGACGCGTTGCGCCTGCCTTCGGGTGTTTCGAAAAATATGCAAGGGGCGCCGCATCGACGCCCGGGTGCGGTGTTAAATAAGCAAGGGTTCCCGCGCTCATCTGGGCCACCGCGGGTAAAGAAGCTAGTCCAGAACTATAGGCTTAGGTTAGCACCTTGGAATATAGGAACCTTAACAGGTAAAGCTATGGAACTAGTAGACACTATGATTAGAAGGAAGGTTAATGTAGTATGTTTACAAGAAACAAAGTGGGTTGGAGAGAAAGCTAAGGAGGTAGAAAAGACTGGGTATAAGATATTCTATACAGGGAAAGATAGGCATAGAAATGGTGTCGGAATCGTGGTTGACAAGAACCTCAAGGATAAAGTTGTGACAGTCACGAGGAAAGGAGACAGAATATTGCTTATCAAACTGGTAGTTGGAGTGGATATAATTAATGTGATTAGTGCATACGCGCCCCAAGTAGGATTGGATGATCACACTAAAAGATAATTATGGGATGAGTTGGACGCTTTAATGCAAGAAATACCGGGAGGAGAGAAGATAATTGTAGGTGGAGATTTTAATGGCCATGTAGGCAAAGATTGAACTAGATATGAGAGGGTGCATGGGGGGTATGGTTTTGGAGATCAGAATGAGGCAGGGGTGAGTATTTTAGATTTTGCCGTAGCATATGATCTTGTAGTAGCAAACACCTTTTTCAAAAAGAGGGAAGAACACTTGATAACTTTTAAAAGTGGATCTAATAGAAGCCAGATCGATTTGTTCCTTGTGATAAAGGCAGACCGCTTAGCATGTAAAGACTATAAGGTCATCCCAGGAGAGAGTTTAACATCTCAACATAGACTTACTATTTTAGATATCCATATAAAAGGACAATGTCATACTAGAAAAGACCTTATAAACCCGCGAAGTTGGTGGTGGAACCTTAAAAGCGAGAAACTAGCAATATTCCAAGAGAGAATGTATACAGAAGCACCTTGGAATTTGGAAGATGGAAGCAATACTATGTGGGATAGAATGGCAGGGTGCATCACGAGAATATCGAAGGAGGTTCTCAGAGAGTCGAAGGGAAGAGGGTTAGCTTCTAAAGATACTTGGTGGTGGAATGAAGAGGTACAAGCTGCAGTAAAAACCAAAAAGGATTGCTTTAAGAAGTGGCAAAATGATAGAAGTGAGGAACACTTCAAAAGCTATAAATGTGCAAATAAGGAGGTTAAAAGGACAGTTAGAGTTGCTAAAATGGAAGCCTATGACGCCTTCTATACCAAACTAGACACTGGAGAGGGAGAAAAATGTATTTATAAGCTTGCTAAGTTGAGAGAAAGGAAAACAAGAGACATTAATCAGGTTAAGTGTATAAAAAGCGATGACTCTAGGGTATTAGTGAACGACGAAGAGATTAAGGAAAGGTGGAAGAGCTATTTTGAGAAGTTGCTGAATGAAAAACATATGGATAACACAATGGAAGAAGAAACTGGAAGTTATGATGAAACTAGAGAATACAGATTCTATCGGAGAATAAGGAAGTTTGAGGTGGAATTTGCTTTGAAGAAGATGAAACCCAACAAGGCCTTAGGACCAGATGGGATCCCCATTGAGGTTTGAAAATGCTTGGGAGATGTGGGGGCATCTTGGCTTATAAAAATTTTTAATAGGATTTTAATGACTAGAAAAATGCCTGATGAGTGGAGGAAGAGCATCCTAGTGCCTATATATAAGAGTAAAGGAGATGTACAACAATGCAACAACTATAGAGGTATTAAGTTGATGAGCCATACTATGAAGCTATGGGAGAGAGTGATGGAGCATCGCTTAAGAGGCGCAACATCAGTGTCAGAAAATCAGTTTGGATTTATGCCTGGGAGATCAACTATGGAAGCAATTTATTTACTTAGAAGACTAATGGAAAAGTATAGAGAGAAGAAAAAAGATCTACATATGTTTTTTATTGATTTAGAGAAAGCTTATGATAGAGTGCCTAGAGATTTAATTTGGTGGGTGCTAGAAAAGAAAGGAGTGACCAAGGGTTTTATTGACGTGGTGAAGGATATGTATGATGAAGCGGTTACTACAATTAGATCACTAACCGGAGAAACAAGCGAATTCCCAATTACCGTAGGCCTGCACCAGGGGTCGGCCTTGAGCCCTTATTTGTTCGCCCTAATTATGGATGAATTGACTAGACACATTCAAGGTGAGGTCCCATGGTGTATGTTGTTCGCAGATGATATTGTCTTGGTTGATGAGACTAAAAGGGGACTCAACACTTAACTAGAAGCTTGGAGAGAAGCACTGGAGACTAAGGGGCTAAAGATAAGTAGGACAAAAACAGAATACATGGAATGTACTTTTAGCACCAGTGGAAGTAGAGACAACGAAGCAGTGAAAATCGAAGATCAGGAGATCCCAAAGAGGGAACACTTTCGCTATCTAGGTTCAATGATCAGTAGAGACGGAGAGATTGGTGATGACGTGACCCATAGAATTAAAGTGGGCTGGCTTAAGTGGAGGAGTGCTTCTGGAGTATTATGTGACCGGAGAATACCAGCAAAATTGAAAGGAAAATTTTATAGGACAACTATTAGGCCAGCTATGCTCTACGGGACAGAGTGTTGGGCAACTAAGAAACAACACATTAGCAAAGTGAGTGTAGCAGGGATGAGGATGCTAAGATGGATGTGTGGTAAGACTAGGAAAGATAGAATTAGAAATGAGTACATCCGAGAAACTGTAGGAGTGACACATATTGAGGATAAGTTGAGAGAGAATAGACTTAGATGGTTCGGCCATGTGCAACGAAGGCCTATAGATGCACCTGTGCGAAAGAGTGATAAGATCATAGTGTCTGGAATAGTTAGAGGGAGAGGCATACCTAGACTGACTTGGGAATATGTAGTGCAACAAGATATGAATATATATAATTTAATAGCTCTTGATCGTGGAGAATGGAGAAAAAGGATTCATACAGCCGACCCCAATTGATTGGGACACAAGGCTTGGTTTGGTTTAGTTATTAGTATATATATACACTTAAGGTTTAAGTTAATTATGGAGAGATCCCTAATAGTTTTTTAAATATTAAATCCTTCTAATATTCTTTACTTATTTCCAAAAAACACCACATAACCTTTATATACACATTTATATACACATATATATATATATTATATGAACCACAAATCTATAATTATTTTTAATTAACACCATATAACTCGTATATATATATATCTATTATATAATTAATTTTATTTATAAAAAATCCGCCTAGGCCCCGCCTAGCCGTCCGCCTAGGCCCCTAGGCGCTATGCCCCCCTCCGTCGCCCGACTAGCGCCAATCGATTTTTAGAACATTGCCACCAAGAATCTGAGATCGAACTGGCTCAAACTCAAGACTTCAGATCGGCAAGAAATTTCATCACTACCATTTGCTCCCGCTGTTCCTGTTTCTTTGCATCAGTAGTAATAGGAATAACACCGTTCAATTCTTCAACTAACCGTTTGAAGGAGGCAAAATACTCAATAACTGAGAGATCACTTTGCTGCAACTGAAAATACTGAGAGGAAAGATCATACATCTGAGTGAGATCACTGGAGAATAAGAGATGAGCATAATCCCAAATATCCTTACAGGTGCCCAAGTGACCACACATATCCGTAACGTGTGGTTCCATAGAGTTCCAAAGGAGGGCAACGATTTGGGCATCCATTTGTTTCCATGTCTTGATGGCTTTGTCGTCGGTGGTGGGAGAAGACTCGGTAAGGTGAGCATCGAAACCCAAGCCAGTAAGGGCAATGGTGACAGCCCTAGACCATAGAAAGTTGGAACCATTCAACTTTCGGGTAGTGAGTTGTGGGAGAGCCTTAGACTCCATAAAGAATGAGAGAAAAGAGAAAAATCAGATTTTGAACAAAAACATATTGAGAAAGGACCAAATCGGAACAGATCTGGACAAACTAAAGGCTGCCAATGAATAGTAACTTTTGCGATGAACAGTAACTTTCGATGAACAGTACCCTCGGATGAACAATACTTTGCGATGAACAGTAACTTTCGGATGAACAGTACTTGCGATGAACAGTGCCTTCGTATGAACAGTAACTTTCAGATGAACAGTACTTGAGGGGCAGCAGCTAGGGTTTGAGGGGCTGCTGGTCTTCTCAGATCTTGGAGAAAGATCCAGCAATTGATAAAACACTCTCGATCAACTCTGATCGGCAACAAGAGGAGCGAACCCTAAGATTGGGTGCTCTGATACCATGTAAAAGTGGAGAAATAATATATTTGATTGATTAAAAATGATTACAAGAGCCTAATATATATAGGCTTAGCTACAAGCTACACTTTTACAATCTAACCGATGTGGGGACACTATAACATTACACTTTTTACAATATTATCCTCTAATATAGGCCATAGAGAGATTTTTGAAGGCGACGCACTTTCCCCGAATACTCCCCCTAAGCTCGAAAACCAGGTGGAGGATCCATATAAATAGTGTTGGAATGTCCCACATCGCCCATTTATGGCCCCTCGGTGCGATTTATAAGGCTTTAGTTCCCCTCTCCTTAACACCTGGATTTTAAGGAGTTGAATGGGCTGGGCCTTACAAGTGGTATTAGAGCTTGGTTGGGCTTGTCTTCCGGCGTACTGAGTGTCCTGCTGCTGTGGTCCAGGGTATGTCGAGTGTCCGGCTCCTGTGGTTCAGGGGGTGTGTTGAATGTCCCACATCGCCCATTTATGGCTCCTCTGTGCGGTTTATAAGGCTCTAGTTCCCCTCTCTTTAACACCTGGATTTTAAGGAGTTGAATGGGCTGGGCCTTATAAGTAATAGTTTTAGAGAGATCACCATTACGGAAGGCATTTTTGACATCAAGTGGATGAAGTGGCCAAGAGTGGGATGCTGCAAGAGAAACTAGAAGTCGGATCATCGTAGTTAGCTTAGCTGTTAGAGCAAACGTAGCACCAAAGTCCTTACCAAGAACCTGAGTAAAGCCCTTGGCCACCAAACGAGCTTTATACCGATCAATATTGCCATCAGCCAATAAATTAATACTGAAAATCCATTTACAGCCAACTATACGCTCACTAGGAGGGAGAGTAACAAGATCCCAAGTCTTTTGTCCTGATGAGCACCCATTTCCACTTTCATAGCAACCACCCATTTAGGATTCTGGAGAGCCTCATGAACCGAGCGAGGAATAGAGACAGAATCAACTGCACTAACAAATGAGTGAAAAGGTTTGAACAGTCCCTAATAAGACACAAACTTGGAAATGGGATGGTTAGTACTACTTAAGAGAATTAAGCGAGAAGGAGGGCGACGAATGCGCAAGTAGGGTAACAAGGTGGAGCAATATCAACTTCAGAAACTACGGGAGGGGGCAACATACCTAATTCCAATGTTCTAAAACTCGCTAGGCGCTAGTGGTGCAGTGGAGGGGGGACCTAGTGCCTAGGGGCCTAGTCGGGCGCCTAGGCGGAAAAATTATTTTAAAGCAAAATTAATAATTTAGAGACAATTCTACAAGTTTAATTTATAAACAAATTCTGAATAAATAAAAAGCCATTAAAAATAAAATTAACACATTATACATACACAGCCACTGGTACACATACACATACACTGATATAAACAAGTTCTGAAAAAAGAAAAAAAAAATTAACACACATTATACACACATGTACACTGATATAAACAAGTTTTGAAATAAGAAAATAAATAAAAATTAACACACATTTAATTTATAAACAAGTTCTGCACAGACACTACGCAGCCACATTTAATTTATACACACACACACTACGCAGACACTCTACACACACAGACACATTTAATTTTTTATACATGAAAATTAGCTTAGCCACCTAGGACCCCGCCTAGTAAATTAGGCGATTTTACAAACGCCTAGGAGAAACTCCGGGCGGTGGGAGGCCACCTAGCCCGAGTTTTAGAACACTACCTGATTCTTAAGAAGAAGTCGGTGCGGGCGGGCGGGGGGGGGAGGTGGTCAGGAGAGTGTGGACAGCGAGTGTAAACCTGTGAGGGATCAGTGGAGACAACCGGAGGCAAGGATACGCCAGATGGCTCAAGAATAGGAACAGGATGGGGAAGTATAGAAATATCCTCCACAGTAGCTGCTGGTGGAGAAGGAGTAAGGCCTGTAAAAAATGGAACAGTTTCCAAGAAGGTGACATCCAAAGAATGATAAAAGCTACAAGAAACAGGATCATAACATCTATATCCTTTTGACATGGATGAGTACTCTAAGAAAACACACCGAATAGCCTTAGCATCAAGTTTAGTTCGAGTGGGACTCCTATCTTGAACAAACCAGGTACATCCAAATACACAGGGAACAATAGAGAAGAGGGTGCAGTCAGATTTAAGAACATGAAGAGGAGCTTTGCCATGCAGAACACGACTGGGAGTACGATTGATAAGATAGGTAGCAGTTAGAACAACCATGTGCCAGAGGTACTTAGGGACACTCATACCATATAGAAGATATCTAACCAAAGACATAATGTGACGATTTTTATGTAGAGCTACACCATTCTGCTCAAGGGTGTAGGGACAAGTTAGCTATTGGAGAATCCCATTTTCATAAGTTCTGACCTAAATTCATTTGTGATATACTTTCTGCCATTATCAGGCCGAATATTACATACAGCTGTACGGAATTGAGTTTTAACCATTTGAAGAAAATTACGAGAATGAGTAAAAACTTTTGATTTTTTCTTCATTAGGTAAACCCAAGTACAATGGGTATAGTCATCAATAAACGTAACATAATAACGGTGGTGAGATAAGGCAGTGACGGGTGAGGGACCCAAACATCAGAATGATTAAGATCAAAGGCATAGGGTGCCCTATGCATACGAGGAACCTAAGAAGTGCGGGTGTGCTTGGATTATTGACAAACCATATATTCAAAATTAAAATCCTTGCAAGCGTTATTTAATGAAGGAAATAGCCAACATAAATATTGAAAGTTTGCATATCCTAAACGGCATGCCACAAATCCAATGTTTGACGAGAAAAAACATATTTATTAGAATTAGGTAAGGCTGAATTGTTAGAAATAGGTAAAGTAGATGCTTGCAGGCTGGACAAGGACTCCCGTGGAGACGATGGATCAACAAAGTAATAGAGGCCATAACGGTCATATCCCCTGCCAAAAATCTTCCTCGAAGTCAAGTCCTGCAAATAACACGAGTCAGGTAAGAACATGACAGCACAATTATGATCTTTTACAATACGATTGACAGAAAGGAGATTATAGGCAAAATTGGGAACAAAGTAGATAGAAGTGAGGGTAATGTCGGGAGATAATTGAGCATCTCCTTGACTCCGGATGGGAATGAAAAACCCATCGGCAATACGAACAGATTGGTGAATATGGGTAAAGGAAGATGTAAAAATAGGCGACTCACCAGTCATGTGATTGTTTACATCAGAATCCAAAATCCAAGTGGGATGATCTGACTTACCATGAAGAGCAGTAGGGGTACCTGTAGCAAGAGCAGTTGTAGGACCAAACGATGAGACGGAAGTACCCAATCCCAAGTGTGATTGGAGTTGAGCAATCTGAGACTGAAGCTGACCATAATCAGGTGGAGGAAAAAGAGCGTGTTATTAAATTTATTTAGTTATTAGTTTGTATTTTGTTATAAGTTCAAGGGCCTATTTGTAATATTTCTTTTCTTCTCCTTTGTGGTTAATATAAAAGGATCCAACTTAGGTTAGAAACCTAAGCTTTCACAATATTCATATTCTCTTATATTTGAACATGGTATCAGAGCCAAATACCCTAACCCTAGCCTGAACCACCAACCTAACACCACAAACCACTGCGCCGCCACTCTCCTGACCTGCACTGACCAGCAGCCCACTAACCTGGCATGCGCCGACCAGTAACCCACCACCCTGGCCTGCGCCGACCTCCCCTCCTACCCCCTGGCCTGCGCCTGAAACCCAAACACCACCCTAGCCTCAGCCGTAACTCTCCCTCGCCCTCTAGCCCAGTTCGCAACCCCTCAAACAGCCCTGGGTTGATTTTTTTGTTTCGACTCATCACTCTAGGGCTAATTTGAACCCTAAAATCAGCATAGGTTTGCTGTTTTGATTGTTTTTTGCTTTTCCCAGCTTTTGTTGGTCCCTTAATGGACTCTTAAATCAATTGTATTGATTCTTTTGTACCCATCTTCCTTCGTCTTCCTTCCCTTGTTGTTTCCATTGGTAATCCCGCACTATGACGGACCTTGATAAACCATCGGCGACAAGTCCTACCACTGTTCAGATCATGGTTACACCCTTGGATCCCAATCTCAAAATTACTATTGTCCTTTTCAATGGCCAAAATTACTTGAAATGGTCACAAGCGGTAGACCTTGTTTGAAGGCATGTGGGAAGATGGGACATCTTGATGGGCGTGTTACAGCCCCTTCTATTACCGATCCAGGATATGACAAGTGGGAGATTGAGAACTCTATTATCATGTCTTGACTCATCAATTCTATGGTCTCTGAGATTGGTGAGAGTTTTTACCGTATGAAGACTGCTAGAGCTATTTGGGACACCGTTGCCTCCACATTCTCTCGACGGGGGAACTATGCTCAGGAGTTTGAGTTGGTCCGCTCCCTTGAGCGTTCGGAGCAGGGTGATATGACCGTCACGGTGTCACCCAATACTACACCTCACTTATTACTAGTTGGGATCAACGTTACCTGGAACGCGGTTTACCCCGGTACGTGGTACGGGTTCGGGTGCGTGGTACGACACTTAGCTCGGATCGCGGTACGGAGGTGTAGACTTAATCGGTACGTTTTTTTGGTTCGCGTTTCGCTTCAGTTCAAACTTTTGGTTCGACTAGCACTTGTGTAAAATATAATTTTGTACTATATGGATATGTAGTACAAAATTTTTCCATGACTTTACATAATTTTTCTCCAGTTGCGTAACAAGTGCGTTGCACGTGGATGATGTAATTTTTTATTTTATATTTACAGGTTGCGCACCAAGTAATTTGTTAACTCAACGCATGAAAATGTAATATAATTCAATGTGTTTTTTTTTTTTTTTTTTTTGGGATAGGTATTCTTATAAAAATGTTGTTTTGCAAATATGTGATGTTCTGGGTGAAGAATTTAAAAACCTTGTACTCCCTCCGTCCCATTTTATGTGTCCCCCTTTCCTTTTTGGGATGTCCCAAAATTATTGTCCACTTTCCTAGATTAGTATGCAAATTTTACTTATTTTCTCAAACTACCCTTCCTTATAATCTAGACAAAAGCAAAACAAAAAGAAGAGTGCAATGATTAGGGGCATTTGTGGAAAGTAAGTTCATGTTCTTTTTGTCCCCTTAAATAGTTGGATTCCCCAAAAGGGACACATAAAATGGGATGGAGGAGTATGAATTAAGTCAAGTTGAAAAATTAGTTAACCCAAAAAAGGAAAAAAAAAATAAAAAAAAAAGAATAGTTGAATATTAGTTGCACTTAGTACTTTCTTATGATAACAATCTTTTGAGATGTTCGACAAAGTGTTAAAACTAAAAATGACGATTCTTTATGTCAATATTCCTCCTGATGAAGTTCAGAAAACGAAGATATTTTGGTATTCGTTTTATATTGTTTACTCTCACTTTATAATTTTTCGTTTCAAATAATAATTAATAGATAAATACTACTATTAATTATGTATTTTAAGTTAATGTAAAATGTCGGAGATATAAAATAATGTAATCAAATTAAATTAATTTAAAGATAAGTTGGTAGTGTTCATTTTATTTCTCTCCCAATTCCCATTAGATCCCATTTTTGTAGCCTCACATTTAGATTTATGAAAAGCAAAATTAGCATAGTTTCATGTTTGTTTCAATCTCTCATTGGGTCTCACAATATTAGGCTTCTTGTTATCTACTTATTGTTTTTCTTTCCTTGTTTAACCTAATGTGATCTCTTCAATTTTATGGCCACTTTTATCAACAACAGTATAGTCTTAATTTTTATGTTTATCCTCCTCATCAATAAAGTCCCACTTTGTTTTAATCCCTTGCACTACTATTTATTCTAAATAAATTGAGTTCTATGTTGTATTACTCATCCAAATTACTTTTAATTTGATCTTAATTACTGTTCATTGTCTCAGCATATTGCTAGTTTTTCCAATTTATGTCCCATGTAAAATTTCTTTGTTATGTTGTTCATTATTGTTGGTTGTGTTTGCACCTTTGGCATATAACATTATGGAAAAAAAGAATGTTCGTAAATTTTTTACTAAACTACAAAAAGATGGAATAGTACTGTTAGCGCTAGAGAATCGAATATATTCACCATCTACTTTTACAACCCCGTATAATAATTATTAACTACATAACTTGATAATAGAAAGGATTACTTGTTAATTTGCATTTCTTTTGGAAAAACATTTATTTTAATTTTTTTTTAAGTTTTTTTTAGTAGATTTTACCAGTAATGGTTGGATAAGGTATATCATTGCCCAAAAATCTAGCGTAGCCTTTGATTAAAATGCTCATCTATGTCATCAATTTAAGCTTTTCTTATTTTTTTTCTAGATTATTACTTTTTTTCCCCCAAATTAACATATCGAAAGAACTTTATATATATATATATATATATATAAACAATTAGCATTAAAGACCAAATAAGAATAAACTATAATAGATGATATACTATAGTTATTAACATATGGTTACAGGACAATTGGAAATTAAACATGTATCAAATATCAAGTAGAATAAAAGATTAGTTTTCGTAACAAAACCTTCTCATTTCATTTTTCTAATCATAATCTGTTCTAACTTCAAGCTACCTCCTCTTAAAATTTTAATTCGAATTGCACTTTATTTGATTGTAAATCAAACAACTCTACAATAATTACTCATTAAGAAAATAAATATAGTTTTAAAACGACACCTTTATATGGTTGTACATTTTACATGAAAATATTAGTTCATCTCAAATTGAAAATTGAGATTTTAAGATCTTAGGGTTAGAAACTGATAGAGATCTTAAGATCCTTGTTAATTTATTTTTTGTAAGGTACATGTATTATAATATTTTGTATAAGTAATATAAAAGCATTAGATATTATGGTCAAACAAAGAATAATATGATTCACTTTCATGAACTTTTTATTTTTTTGTAATCACTAAAGTCTACAAAAGAAAATTATCGATAAAAGAGAAACATAATTTTTAAAGTAATATTTTGTTATCCAATTGAATAATAGTTGATGATTAAAATATATAAAAGAAATTCAATCTAATCACAGACAGTAGTATCAAATAGCTTAGTACCAAAATATTATTCAAATATCGCTCAATTGTACTATTATATGCCTATTTAACAATCTTATTAAATAGGCAGCTAATTTTATTATAATTTTAACAGTATAACTTAAAACAATGAATATTCAAGTTTGGGGGTTTGAAAATATGATACTAATTCAATTAGGTGATGTTTGACAATTGCCCTTGGCGAATGAGAGAAGAGAACAACATTTACGGTAATATTGAGAGTAATATGCGTGAGTGGTGTAAAATTGCGATGATTAAGTATGGTACTTTGAACCTATGCGATGATAATGCTCCATAATATACTTGAAGGATTTTCAAGGCCAGTGCATTTCTAGATGCTCAAGTTCTACGTTCTGTATGGATTGAAAAATGTTAAAATCTTTGAAAGAGTCTCTATATATTAATGTCAATATTTATTGAAGATTCTTATGATTGGTAATTTGGTATATGTAACTTACTGGATTGACCAAATGAATTTATGAAGCCAATGGAGCCACAGATTAAGACAGTTAAAATAATCAAGGGTTAATATTACATACCACCCCTGAGGTTTGACCCTTTACCCCCTTAGGTTTGAAGAACAACATTTTCCCCCTAAGCTATTTTTAGTCAAAACAAATCTTCTCTTCTGTTTATTAAATACTATTTGGTTCATCAAAATATACTTAAACTAACCTTACCTAGTTTTTAGAATATTGAAATGACCTTGGAGCTAGCATAAAGACCCATCTCTTTCTCTTTTAGCTAAAAATTACATCAATTTGAAACTATTTATACCATAAGACACGAAAAAAATCATAATTTTGGAAGCAAAACAAAACGTGGATATGTTTCAAGGAATCGTCAAAATGTTGAAAACAGATTCCACAATGGTGATAAATTGTGAAAATTTTAGAAATTTTTGAAGAACTATGAAAATTGTTCAAATAGATTTAAAAAAAAAAATTTGGTTTTGTAAAATCGTGAAATTTGTAGATACCTAGCAGATAGGCTCTTTAGACATTTTGTAAGGCTCTTTAGACATTTTGTAAATACTTTCAATTAATTGCTTCGTTAATTTTGAGGGTTAGATTGTAATTTTATCAAATCAGGAGAGAAGTGTTATTTTTCAAACGTGTGGGGAGTAACCTCTAGTCAAACCTCAGGGGTGATAGGTGATATTAACCCTATAATCAACATGACAAAGTGAGTATAGCTTGTTTGGCGCCAAGCTAGGTCTTAGACTCCTCCATTCTATAGATCCAGTGTTCGATCTCCATCCTTTTTACCCTTGTACCAAAAAAAAAAAGAATACTCAACACGTGCTTATTATCTATCTTTCACCTATAAATATGTACATGTAAAGAAATATGTTTTAGAATTGACTAAAAAATATGTAGCATTTTGGGTTCTTTGAGTTGTGGCTATAGGCCTAGGTGGCCGAACCACATTACATTCTTGTGCTTTTGTTCGCTCATTTCTCTTATTATTTCTCATTTTTTAAAATTTATTTAATTTTATTTCTATTATATTTTATCAAAATTTATCTGAAAGAAATCATAGTAAAAACGAATACTTACCTTGAAAAATATTGAATCAACAAAAAGCAAAATTGGTGAAGAAATGGCAAATAAGAATGATTGGAACACCCTTGCATTAAAAAATTTACATAATAAAAGTAACATATAACTCTAACTTAATTAAAATATGAGGTATGAATAAATAACAAATATAGTTAGAGTCCTAATTATAGAATCCATCAATTAAATAAATAAAAAGAATTAAAACGAATCTTAGTTTTAGTTTTTATAGTGTCCTATATAATAGGAATGAATATTAAATACATTGCCAAAGAAATTGTAACAAAAAAAGAAAAAGAAAAAAAGAGACATGCAAAATAAGAAAAAGAAATGTGAGCCTAACAAGAAGCCTATGAACGTTATTATGACTTTAGCAAAGAGTCTTAGTCCAAAAAGAAGAAAAAGGAAAAAAAAAGTAAAGGCACATTACTAAGGTACAGAATAAAAAATAATAAAAAATAAAAGAAAAGAAAATCAAATGAGAGACCTGTCCATTGAAGAAAAAATAAAAACCAAACTAATGTCCAACAAATAGCAGTTAGTCCAAAAAAGTAAAATAAAATTCAAGCTTAACTATTGTTAAGGATCGATCAACACAAAAGGAAAAACTATTGTTAAGGAGAATGGGTCATGTTGAAAAGTATAAAACACTTAAAGGAGTGGTAAACTTATTAATATGTTGGTTTCTAAACACTTTGTCAATTGTAGCACAATAGTGATCGATATGACAAAGCATTTGGGAACCAATTTGGGATTTAAATTTCGGAAGTATAGCATTATTCTTAAGAGAGAAAAAAAAAAAACATAGTGTCATCCGGCCATTGTGATACATGTGTGTGTACATCAACACATACATGTATAGAGTTGATTTTTAAGTGAAAACATGAGAGAATTCTATTATACGACCAGCGGTACTGTTGGTCATACGATCAAAATCGGGTACATCAATAAAAATCATCACAAAAATTGTGCCGATGATTAAAAAAAATCATTGTAAACATTGTACCCAATTAGTTTTGTAGTGGTTTTGCTAAAGTAACAAAACTAAAACACTTAATCATATCATAAAATTTTCCAAAAATAGATAGCTGAAGTAGCAAATTATGAAGATTTCATTCGATCAAGATTACAAAATATTCAGATTATATTCAGTTTTCGGAGTTTTAAGCACCACAAATAAATTCATCTTTCTTAATATTTTCGGCAATCATGTGTTATAAGTTTGAAATCATGGCAGCTTTCAGATCCAGATAAGAATTAACAAATAGGGTAGGCAAGTTGAAAACTAACCTTGTGAGAATTGGAATGTGGGATCGCTATTAATTAAATTTTTTTTTCCTTGTTTTTGATAGAAGACATGCTTGTGATTGATTACACATACTATCCAAATATATCAACTAAGAGTCGGCTTTTTTTTTATAAGGAAACTAAAAGTCTACTTCTCAATGTACTTTATTAACAATAGAATTCTTAAAATTGATAATATTAGCTGAACGTGGGAGTCCTATCAATGGATATTAGCTAATTTACAAACGTATTGATGATATCTAACATATAACCGTGAAATCTAAAATTTAAGAAAGGTAAGACTCTTATGGACGGACTAAAAAAAAGTGATAATTAAACTCTAAGAAAAATACTTTAAGTAAAAGTGCACCGATTGATAAAAGTGTAGAACACTTATGGACATTGGTACATTTATATATAGTATAGATATATATATATATATTATTGGAATGATAAAAATCAGATTTTGGGAAATTAAAGCTAATGAATCTCAATCTTTCCCATAATTGCTCAGCCGATATATTTCCATAACCACCAGACTGATATTTCTATAATAAACTTGGTGTTTTTTTAAAATATAAGGAAACTTGGGGCTAAACTCAAAATACGTAAGAAAGAAAAGGATTTAAAAAAAAAGTGATTCATGTTTATACTTTATACGTCTCCTCTAAGGCATCAAAGAGACCCATTTCATTTCACATTACTGAAGAGAGAGAGAGAGAGAGAGAGAGAGAGAGAGAGGGAAACAGAGAGATACAAAGAGACAAAATCACAGAGAAGAAGAAGAAGAAGAAGAAGAAGATAAGACTCGCGATCGAGAGATGAAATCGCAGAGAGGAGGAGGAGGAAGAAGAAGAAGAAGAAGAAGAAGAAGAAGGAGAAGAAGAAGACTCGAGATCGAGAGAGAGACGAAATGGCAGAGAAGAAGAAGAAGAGAGGACGCACCTGTCGCGATCGAGGTATTTCTTTTTCTTCTGCCTTTCTTCCTCCTTTTTTTTGGATCGCAACTTTTGGGATCCGGATCACTAACGAGCCGTGATCTAGAACACACGAACTGGATCCCGGTTCCATAGGGTACTGGGTACCCCACGTTCCTGGTAACCCTGGTTGGGATTGTCTTGATCACCTCCACTCTTTCCAGCCAGCTTGTACTACTGATGTAGAGGAGTACTGGAAATTTCAGGAGAGGCAACATGTCTTTAACCTTCTTCAGGGGCTTCATTCCGATTATGATGTTGTTCGTAGTCGGGTTCTTGGAATGGACTCTCTTTCCCCTCTTCAAGAGGCCTTTGCTTATGTTCAGAATGAAGAGAGTCGCCGTTCTGTTATGCTTCCACATGCTTCCACTGAGCGCTCTGCACTTGTTTTTTTCCCACCTAGAGAGGAGACCCAGTAGTCTCTCCCTCAGACCGACCTGTTGTGATTTGCGATTATTGTCATCAGCCCCATCATTCTTGGGCCAATTGTGGGAGCCTTCATGGTCGTCCCCCTGGTGCTCGGGGAGGTCGTGGAGGTGGTCGTGGGGACGGTCGTGGGGGCGGTCGTGGAGGTCATTCGGATGGCCGAGGAGGTGGTACTCTTGCTCCTCAACTACCACTGCATGTCTCGCTAAGAGATAAAGTTTCAGGTAATCCCTCTGATACACCCTCTCTTGAATTAGATGAGTTAGATGTTCCTATTGCTGTTCGTAAGGGTGTTCGATCCTGTACTCAACATCCTATGTCTAACTTTATGTCTTATTCTCATCTCTCTCCTTCCTATAAAGCCTTCCTTTCAAAAAATTCCTCTGTTAGTATTCCTAACCATGTACAGGAAGCTCTTGTTGATTCTAAGTGGAACATGCCATGATCGAGGAGATGAAAACTCTTCGAAAGACTGGTACTTGGGAGTTGACCATGTTACCTAAAGGAAAGAGGACTATGGAGTGCAAGTGGATGTACATTGTGAAGCCTCGAGCGGATGGTTCTATTAAGAGGTATAAAACTCGGTTGGTGGCATAAGGGTTCACTCAGACCTACGGGGTTGATTAAAGAGACCTTTGCTCCTGTCGCAAAGATGAACTCAATTAGAATTCTTCTTTCCTTAGCAGCTAACGAGGATTGGCCTCTTTACCGGTTGGATGTGAAGAATGCATTCTTGCATGGTGATTTAGAAGAAGAGGTTTACATGGATATTCCTTCAGGGTTCGAGGACTCCAAGGCAGATGGGAAGGTTTGTAGGCTTAGAAAATCTCTATATGGCCTCAAACAGTCCCTTAGAGCCTGGTTTGAGAGATTCACACAAGATATGCTTCGATTTGGATACAGACAGTCATGCGGATCACATATTGTTCATCAAACACTCATCGTAGGGTAAGACTACTGCTCTTATTGTCTATGTTGATGATATGTGTGCTGATAAGAGATGACCTGGAGGAAATGAAGAGGTTAAAGGAGCAGTTAGCCACTGAGTTCGAGATTAAGGACTTGGAAGCCTTGAAGTTCTTTCTTGGAATCGAACTTGCTCAGTCCAAACATGGGATTTTTATTTCCCAAAGGAAGTATGTCCTGGACTTGTTGAAGGAAACGGGGATGCTTGGCAGTAAAACTTGTGATACTCCTATGGTACAAAATTAGAAACTTGGCGATGATAGTAGTGGGGAATTAGTGGACAAGGGGAGTTATCATAGATTTGTTGGAAAGCTCATTTATCTGTCTCATACTCGTCAAGATATTGCTTTTGCAGTTAGTGTTGTCAATCAATTCATGCATTTCCCACGAGAGTCGCATCAAGAGGCTGCGTTTCGGATTCTGCGATATTTGAAGTCTACTCCCGGAAAAAGGCTTGCACATTGCGAGACATGACCACCTAAGGGTGAAAAGGTACACTGATGCAGATTGGGCTGGTTCTATTACTAATAGGAGGTCCACTTCAGGGTACTGCAGTTCGTAGGAGATACTCTTGTTACCTGGAGGAGTAAGAAGCAGAATGTAGTAGCCAAGTCTAGTGCGGAAGCTGAATTTAGGCTATGACCCAAGGGATTTGTGAGTTATTGTGGATCAAGTCTTTGCTGAAGAACTTGAAGATTGAGCTGATAGATTCTATGAAGCTATATTGTGACAAAAAAGCGGCCATCAGTATAGCTCATAACCCTGTTCAACATGAAAGAACAAACCACGTGGAGATTGATCGCCACTTCGTCAACGAAATATTAGTAATGGTATTATTTGTGTTCCCTTTGTGAAGTTTTGCGATCAAGTTGCTGATGTTTTCACTAAAGCCGTTGGAAGTCGTCCGTTTTATACTATCCTGGACAAGTTGGGAAGGAGAGATATTTTTGTACCAGCTTGAGGGGGAGTGTTAGAGTTATTTAGTTATTAGTTTGTATTTTGTTATAAGTTCAAGGACCTATTTGTAATATTTCTTTTCTTCTCCTTTGTGGTTAATATAAAAGGTTCTAACTTAGGTTAGAAACCTAAGCTTTCACAATATTCATGTTCTCTCATATTTGAACACGTGTTTGTATCGCAGACGCTCCCGACACTGATACAAGGGCTGAAAAAGAGTGTCGGTGCTTTATAGTATTCAACCATTGTCCACACAAGCCAGAGCAGAGATAGAGAACGAGAGGGAAAAAAAAACAAGAAAATAATGCAACCCACTGCAACTGGATCTTTTTTTTGTATGCCACCACAACCCTCGCAGTCGACCCTCCACAACCATCAGGCAAACCAATCGTGATGCCTCACTTCTTCACCATTGGAAAGAGAGAATCTCCTGAATCATCCAATGGTTCAAAACCCAATTGGTATGTTTTTCGCTTTAACATTGCAGGAGATGTGAAAAAAAAATGAGGAACAAGCGGGGTCGAATCGAAGGAAGAATTTAATAGTAGCTTGTGGTGGTGCTTGAGGAGGCATGTGGTGGTGTTGAGTAGGCACTTTGTGCCAATGGTGGACAAGGGAGAAAAAATTCAGGTAAAAGGAGAGCAAAGAAGGGGAGGTTCGGTGGATGGGTGATGCAGAACAATGATTGTGTATGTATTGCAGTCTTGTAACTACATGTTTGCATGTGTGTGTGTGTGTGTGTATATGGATAGCTGCTCCGCCCTTCTATTGCTAGAAGGGCAATTTTGGAATCTTAAGATAAAATTAAATGACATCACTACAGTTCTGTCAATTTACTAACACGGATTTAACGTGAGGGGAGATTGTTTCTAACGTTCAACCACCGAGGAAGGGAGGTCAGAGTAAAAGTTTTCAGGACTCAGGTTAGAAACCACAAGGGAGGTCAATGGAATTTACCCTTTTTTTTTTAATTGTCCAGATATTGACGCTTGTAGAATTAGGGTAGATGTTTTTCTTTATTGTTATGTTGACACCTTAATAACATTTTAATATTTTTGTGATTTCTTTCTTTTGGCCATTTTTTTTTAAAAGCCGGGATCGACTCTACCATCCGAGCCCATTTATGACTCGTGGTTGAATCGTAAGCTTGGAGCCCCCCACATGGCGAACTTGGGACCTCACGAAACCTTTGTAAAGCCCCAACGAATTTATCTACACCTTGGAGTTATGTTTTGTTATATGTGTCCTTTAAGGAATTGTGAGTCGTATTCGTGTCCTGTGTCCAACGGTAAGAGTTGGAGCCTTGGCGCAACGGTAAGAGTTGCCGCCGTGTGACCAAAAGGCCACGGGTTTGAGTCATGGAAACACCCTATTGCAAAAAAGCAGGGTAAGGCTGCGTACAATTGACCCAATGTGGTCCGATCCTTCCCCTGACCCTGCACTACGGGAGCTTCGTGCACCGGGCTGCCCTTTTATTCGTGTCCTGTGTCCTTGCTCTCTCTCTCTCTATACATATTTATATATATGTGTGTGTGTGTGTGTGTGTGTGTGGTTGTCCAAGATATAACAATATGGAGGTTTTATTCTCTGTTACTACTTGAGCTATAAAGTTTTTTGATATCTGGTAATTTGTACAAAGTGCACTTAAATAATTGTAGGTCACAACCTTCCATAATTTTCTCTGTTAGTATAGTGACATTTTTTCGTCATTCTGCTCTAATAATATATTGTGGTCCTAAAACCAGTGGAAATTGGTAAAACTATTCAACTTGTATCTATATATATGTGGCTAAGTGCATTCTTGCTTACTTTTTACGGTATAATTTACTTGGAGGAGTGTCTTTTCTGCAATGTTATTGTAGTTGGTGTTGTCCATACTTGAACTAATCAAATTTTCTTTCCTCAACTGTATTTTGCAAAATTGGAGTTGGTTGAAGAGTGATCTCTAGGAAGTCAGTTGTTTTAGCTTTTATGTTCAGTTTATGACACGAGAAGGAAGGTTGAAGCAGTGATCTATAGGTACCTTTTTTTGTTTGTGATAGAAAGGTAACATTTTACGAGGAGGTAAAAGGTTTCTAGAGCGAAAATCTTCTATTGTTCTTCCTCTTTTTTGCCCCCAAGTTTACCGTAAAGACAGACTAAAACTCTACTAAGTTGAAATTTCTATCAACACGATTTTTAATCATCTCAAAAAGTATTAGCCATAATGAGTTTCTGTTTGGATAAATGGAATTACTGAAGTGCGTGCAATCTGACAGGGGTTCTTTGCCTGCAGATAATCACCAACGGTGGCTATAGAAGTGCTCAACATCGGGCCATAACTAATGTAAACAAGGCAAGACTCTCAGTTGCTACATTTCATGATCCTGCAAAGACAACGGTAATATCTCCTGCTTTTCAGCTTGTCACCAAGTCTTCCCCTCTCAGTTATCGTCCAGTTACCTATGGCGAGTATGTTTCATCGTGGTATACTAAGGGGCCCGAAGGGAAAAAAAATATCGATGCCCTCTTACTTTGAGAGTTGCAATGACACATGTATTCTTCTTTTAGTTAGTTTGACTAAACGAATTCATTAGGTGCATCATGTAATACCATTTTTTGTGGTTATGTTAATCTCCATATTTACGGTTTTCATCGTTGGGCATTGGTTTCTGCGCTTGATAGTGGGACCACTTAAGAACAACTTCCAATGAAGTTTTGGGTGGTCCAACTGTTACCTGGAAAGCTAATTTGGTAAGACTGAAACATGTGATCGTATATATTAACAATTGATTCCATTGCTTGCCAGATGTTCAGCCATACTTTTCTATTTCTAGATTTCGGTGAAATGAGGACTATGTGATGCTTCTCTTCTAGTACTTGTACTATCTCTGGATTTTGTTGCTTTTATATCCACTAAAAATCTGCTTCTCCTGTAGGGTTCCGTTCCATCCTCAACCAATCAATGGTTGGTTACTGATTGATGCTCCTTTTATTCTTGGACCTGGACAAAATCCATTCTTACATTAACAAGTAGAGTCGAGCTCTTTTGCTTTTGTAGTTGAACTATTGAGAATAAAAGCACGGATTTTGGGATTTAGGGCTTAGGATATAATAATCCAGGTGTTGACATGAGCTTTATAGTTGGCACATCATTCCAGTTTAATGAATTTATTTCCAAACAAGCCCAATTCTCATATAGAGTGGCTCCACTCTCTCGTTCATATAGGTAAAATTTGTCTCAGTGCTTCAGTGATTTGGACATCCCAATCATTATAGATTATCATTAAAAGTTAGAGTAAATGGTGTATTGGGTTAGTTGGTTGAATTAAATAGTGGGTCTCATGCCCTCCCATAGTTGTCACATCAGGTTGTGGGGAGTGAAGTTGTGAAAATAGTTGTGCCTGAAGTTTTACTCTAAAAGTTAATAACAATATCCACATATTACCGGATAAATGCACCATACTGATAACCCTTTCAAATAAAAGATACTTTATTTCTTACAACCACCATATGATACCTTTTTTTCAAATAAATCCAGATCTTATGATTTTTGGTCACCAGATTGGCTGTCTAGATAACTTTTGAATTTATGGACTTTAACCCCAGAACCACCCATTCCCCCCACCCCCATCAGAAGGTTTAATATAATTAACATTAATGGTGCCACCACTCAAATAGGATCTCATAGTACTGTTAATAAAAGAATAACGAACAGTGATTACTTCGAACAGATAGCTTGAATGTTATCTATGTAATGATAAATCAAGTTTAGATTGATCGACACACATTATTAGAAGAGCATTGATTCGTGACTATTAAATTAAGGAAAAAGCCTCTAAAATTACGAATAACATGGAAAATGCAAGCATCTATTTCTCCCGCGATTTGGATAGAATTTGAATGATTTTTAGAAGTAGTTTAATATAATAAGTTTTCTAATCCGAAAATAATTAAAAGCATGAACTTGGCAAACTTCAAACAAAAAGGAAACAAATCTTAAATCCCAATAGAACCGTTAGATTTAGTATATCAGTCCAATAGGAACGTGCGAGTATATATATATATATACACACACATTCTAGAGTCTTATGGTTACAAGATGTACTGTAAATCCATATCCATATTATATATATATATATATATATAGATATTCAGTAGAAACAATAATGCTATGTTTCCCAACTTTGAATCCTATATTTAGACCAAATGGATGAATAGTTATACCACATGTGACAGCGATAGGTGGTTCCACATGCCATTACATGATGAACAACTAACAAACCACTTGAGAACCAATTTTGAGAATCATAGCACCACTTTAATACGATTGACAATTTTAGTATATTTTAGAGCCCTATTTTTATTAGGGAATAGCAATTCCCTTTTCATTATAATAAAAAAAGTAATGCTTATGTGTAACACCCGTACTCGGGGAACGGGTAAATTATTGTGTTAATATGCATTAATGAATATAATTAAGTGTATAAAATAGATTAAGAGGAGGCTTGGACTCGCCCATGCAAAAAGTGTTCAGAGAGGGACACTAGTTGAAAAAGTCCCCAGTGAGGTGGGACAGATATTGAAATGGAACCCAGCGAAGGGTAAATTGGTAATTTGTATTTTAAATGATTAAATGCATTTTAAATGCTTACATGGATATTGTTAAGTTGCTTTCATAATATCATATTAATATGTGTTAGCATTAGCTTGGACACCCATATCAGGGTATAAATGAAAAAGATTTAAAATTTGTAAGTGCGATAGCAATTTCACAAAATTTGTGGGACCCATATGGAACTTAGACAAACACTCATTAGACAATTGGGAAGTTAACAGAATGTTTGGAGATTTCATAATAGGAACATAAGAAAAATCGGGGGTGTAAACGAAAATAGGAAAAAAGAAGTGACACATCACATGCATGTGATGTGTGTGTGTCAATATGAGAGCTTAGACTCTCATTTCACAGCAAATTAACAAGCAAAACAAGATAGAGCTCGGGAGAGAAGACGGAGACGAGACGCCGACACCGTTTTTACGCCGTTCCGTCGCCGCCGTTCGTCGGATTCGCGAACCGAAGCCGTTTTCGGACTCGTAGAGATGAGAAGAACGTTTCTATATCTTTAATTTACGTTCATATTGTCGGATTTTGGTAGCTCACACTAATCGATGAGACGCCGTCTACCGAATTCTTGTAGGATTCTTGTGGGAGTAGAAATTGAGCTTCAATTTGGGGAAATTCTGCATAATTTGGCTTAATTTGGGTAAAATCTGTGGGAGGTGAGTTTTCTAGCCTAAAGAATGGTTGTGTTTAACTATGTTCAAGGCATCAATAATGTAGAGATGTAGAGAATGATCTTAGTGTGTTGATTATTCATGTTTAAAAAGCATGTAGTTACTAAATTGTGAATTGCATGTTAGCTTTATGAAGATTATATGTGCCTACATGTTTATGTGCTTATATGTTTATGTGGTATTCAATGAGCACCGGAAAAATGATTCATTAGTTGGGAGTAATAAGGGTGGTGAAGAGGAAGAATCCGAGAAATACGGAAGTCCAAGGAATAGAAGTGGCCACGGGACCAAGGGAGGTCCCGGGTCTGAATGAATCATTGAACCGGTGACTCGGCGATTACAAAGATATGATTTATGTGCTTATTGTTGCATTGCACATGTTAAACATTCAGCCATGTTTAGATTACTCACTAAGCGTAATGCTTAAGAAAACCGTTTTCTGTTTCTGTTGTGGTAAATAACAACCACCGCAGGTACGGAGCAATATCCGGAGAGAAAATAGCGTGCTCGGGAGTGGGGAAGAGATGTGGGGCTTGTAATTAAGTTTATAACTTGTAATATAATGTAACTTGTGGGTTAGTATCCTTGACTTGTGGATTTAAGACTTGACTCGTGGTTGTATCCATGGAGTTAGTTTTGGAGTCCCATGACTCATATGGTGAATGTAAATTTGTAGAAACTTGTGTTATTCTCTATATTGATAGTTTGAGAAAGAATGTGGAGGATTTGAAGTTTGCCTTGTAAATTCTACGTATGTTCTTAAGTTTCAACTATAACTATGGGTGAGATGGTTTTGGAAATGTTATTTGGAAAGTTTTATGCTTATGGTTGTTCTTGGAGAGAGTTTAGATTTGATTCACTTGTTCGATTCAAAGGAGGATACATTCATGGATTGAATGCTTGGAATTGGTTTTGATATGGTTTCTTAATGTTCTATGTGGTTGGTTGTAGCTTTAAGTTCATTTCCAACAAGGTCTTATGAGATACAAATTCTTGACATAAGTTGAACTTCAAAGCTTATTTTGATTCAAAAAGAGTTGAGTTCATGAATGATTTTGATCAAATTTTGGTTATGGACATGTGATACATGCTTGGGTAATGCTTAAACATGTTTATGAATGTGTTTGAAATATTTTCGTAATGTCCCAAGAAGTTTGGTTTGGTTTGGGTATGAGTTGGATAGGTTTTGATAGTGTTTTTAGAAGCAAAGACAAGTTCTGGGAAGCCCGGATCGATCCGGGTTAATGAAGGGATCGATCCGGCCTTTTCGTGGATCGATCCGCATGCAATTTCACAGCACGTCCGCTTTTACGGAAACGGGCATAACTCACTCTAGAAAACTCAGATTCGTGCGCCGTTTTTTGCGTTGGAATCGGGACTCACGGACCTATCTTTTGGTATAAAATTTACTATACCTTACTAATTACCATTTTACCCTTGGGGGCTATTTTGTAACAATGGAGTTGTTTAATGTTGCTAAACACGTGCGATTCTTAGTAATTCGAATGTTTCTTTGCAAATTAATGTAAGTGGACTCTTGTAGCTTTGTTGCATGTGTCCTAATCCGCACGAGGCGGATTGGGGTGTGACATTATGTGTATGCATGAGTCCAAAAATAAAACAAATATTAGAAACAATAGAAAGGAGACACTGGGAACGTGAGACAAAGGAGGAAAATCAAGTCCATCAAGAAGCAAAAAAAAAAAAAGCAAAATAAGTAGAAAATGCCTCAAAGTGACTCAGTTTAGGGTCCAAAAGATTTCTTAGTTGGTTAAAAAGTTCCTCTAGTTGAAACTTATATTTGGTAAACATCCCTAGCCTAAATATTTTCTCTCTCTCTCTCTCTCTCTCTCTCTCTCTCTCTCTCTCTCTCTCTCTCTTTGAGATTTGGGTCTGCCTCCACTATGATCGTATAACACCCGTGTACGTGTTTATAGTAGTTCATTACATTTGTCATACATGATAATGTGACATGATGTGCATTTGTGGCACATGTGTGAGTGAGTTGTGACTCATGAGTTGAATTGCGAGTCTGTGTAAGAGAACCATTTGAGATTGTGTGAAATGGATGTTTTGATGTTGTGAAGTCTCTCCGAGAGTGAGACATTCATTGTGGAATACCCTAAATGTTTATATGAAAATAAATGTTTATCTGTATTATTATCTAGTTTAGAATATGTTTCTGGCATTAATTTTAATATCCTTGTGAGGACGAATTAACATGCTACATGATTAGTAGGCTAATTAGTAATTTCGTAAAATCATGTGGAACCGACTTTTAGCAAACGGAACTCAGACGAAAACTTTTAAAATTTATAATTTTCACTCGTGAAGCAATGAATTAGACGTATAAGACTTTTCAGAGAATAATTAGAAGTTTTGAGAAATTGTGAGGAGGTAAACGTAATTTTCAAGAGTCGTGGCTAGATATAGAAATAGGTGAGATATTTTCATTTACAAAAGTTTTCTAACCTAAATCTAGAAAGGCCAAAAGGGAGATTTAGAAACTTTGAGCTTTACGATGCCAAACGACGACCATTCGTCTGTTGGTTTTCAACGAAAATTATATATTTGAACTCCTAGAGGTAAGAGCTTCGTTTTGATATCCACTAGGACTTGTTTGGCTAAGTTTTTCGGAAACTTGTTTTCTAGGATTTTTGTAAAAAGTCGTTAATCGGACTTTTGATCCATAGGAATTGTACTAGATGGACTTTTGTACGATCTTTGTGCTCGGGTTTTCTTTGGAGCGAATTTTAGGAGCGTTAATCGGAGGTGAGTGATTCAACTATGTAATTTGGAATAATTTTTTTACATGTATTCATGTTTTGTATGGGAAGCCTGTTCTAATTCATGGCTATATATTGTGTAGTTCATATTGGCCGATTATATTGATAAGTAGGCCCAATAGCATAATGAAATGTTTTGATTATGTCGAAAGTATGGTGAAATATGTTTAAGCATGTTTAGTTGCTATTTGGGTCAAAGGAGAACATAGTACCAAGCCATTGTTGTGGAGCCGTTAAAGGCATAAGGTCGCACGTTTGAAGAAAAGAAGTGTGGGCCTTACCTGGTCACATAGACTTATTGGCGAGGAGTCACAGACTAGGAGTGTAGACAGTACACGTGAGACCCCAGAGACTAGTATGAAATGTAGATAATGTGAATGCGAGAATGTTTATCATTCATGTGCATCGTTGTTTTATTCACTAAGCGTTAGCTTAAACGAATCGAAAAGTGTGTGGTTATTTAAATAAACATTACAAGTGTGAATGCTAGTGAGGAATCGGGAAGTGATCGTTGGGTATTGTGAGTTCAATTAGAAGGCGACTCAGCAGATTTACCTTGTAGTTTTTTAAATAGAAATGTTGTAATAAGGATTTTATGACTTTTAAACTATGTTCAACTTGGAACCTTAGAACGAATTCGTGATGTGTAAATAGATAGTAATCTTTGTAATTATGTTTTGGTGATGTTATGATTCGGTTAGGCTCACTTTGGAATGAGCTTGGAGTGTGTAATTAGTCTTTAGATGAACTCAAAAAACCTTTGGGAAATTCTGCAGAATTCTGCTGCAGAATAAACCAGTCGACCGGACCAAGTGCCAGTCGACTGGATTCAATGGTTAAATGCGACACTGCCTCAATTTTGTAAAAGCGGTCGACTGGGTCTCCCGACACAGTCGACTGGTTTGTGTTTCAGAATGAGATCTTCTACTTTGACTGAATTTCAGTCGACCGGATAGAACCAGTCGAATGGACATTGGAAGCAGTCAACCGGACTAGCTGTTGAGATTTTGAGCTCTCTGTATCTTGCATTCCAGTCGATCGGACCTCTGATCAGTCGACTGGATTGCTAGTTCCAAAAGGGGTGTTTCTTTAAGTGTTTTCAAATGTGCAAAACTTTTTATAACTCTAAATTTCATGGATTTTACTTATGTTTTCTGCAGCTATTTACTTTAATTGAATTGAGCGAGCCTCGGTGGCGTGGCAGGGGCTTCGGTTCGCTATTGTGGGACCGAGCTGTGACATTTAGTGGTATTAGAGCAATAGGTTTAGAACCTTGGAAACGAGTAACGATGTATGCTGAGTGACATCGAGTGGAGTCTATGATTGTGACAATAACATTGTTATCATTGTAGAAATGCTTCACATATTTGCATTTGTTGATTGTGATGATGATCTGTGCGCATATATATATATATATATATTATGACATGGCATCCATAGTCTTTATGCTTTGTACTCATCAGGGCAAATATGTGATACATCATGACTGAGCCGATAAGAGAATTGTCACTGCATTCACGTATGGATCAGATAGTAAATAAGGGGAATTATGTTCAAGCCATAAGTGAATGAGACCAGATGAACGTCCAGGCTCCACCAGTTGAGGTTCGATAAATTAATACACCACCAGTACCACGACCTCAATGCACAACCACAGAACAGTTCCACAAACGAAAATCGACTTTGTACCATGGAAACCTAACATAGACTTAGCTGATCATTAGATGATGGACATGGAAAGACATTTTCGTACAGTGATATGCACTGACGAAGAGAAAAGTCTTTGTGCATCCAATACATTGATGGGAGAAGCATTAGATTGGTAGAACAACGTGCTCGAACAAGGAAAGCCAACTGTGTGGGAGGCATTTAAAGATGAATTTAATAAGCGTTTCTTTCCGCGATCGACTCATACTCAGAAACATCAAGAGTTTGCGAGTTTAGTTTAGGGAGATATGACCGAGGGTGAGTATGTCTCTCGTTATAATGCTTTATTGCGCTTTGCAAAATCTACAGTTTCGATTGATGAAGATAAGGCTCATAAATTCGAGGAAGGGCTTAAGGAGAATATTCGTAGCCATGTTGACACTTTGCAGCACCCGACCGTTTCTCTAGTTGGGGAAGCCGACCGTATTGCTAAGAAAAGTGTCGAAAGATATTGACAGGGATAACAAGAGAAGAGAGCCAATGACAATAGGAGAAAGGGCCAACGGAATGCCAAGAAACCATTCACGCAAAGTTCGGGATCATATATGGGTAGTCAAGGAGGGATTACATTCATCAAAGACTTGAGACCGTTATACCCAAGATGTAATACGTGACACAAAGGGACTTGCTATCTATTGAGTACATGTTATCTTTGTAAGCAACTAGGGCGCATATCCCGAAATTGTCCTCTAAACATGAATATGACTATACTAAACGCAACCTCGAACACCAAGAGCTACAACCTGGAGTGAGAGGGAAATGTTTTGAGTGTCGCTAACAGGCACATGTAGCGAATAATTGTCTGAGTAAAAGACAACCGGGGGTGAGTACCATGGCATCGAGTATGCCAAGCGGATCAAGGATAGAACCACAAGTGGATAAAGGGAAAGGAGTCACGCAACAATAAGAGCGATATTTTCAGCTCAGGCCGGGGAATACAGATGATACGGTTGTATCAGGTATTCTTCTTATTTGTTCATACCCCACTCGCATTCTCATGGATTCTGGTTCAACGCATTCTTTTGTGTCACATGATTTTATTAAGCATCTAACTGTTGAGTCCGAACCGTTAGGATATCACTTATGCATATAATTGCCTATTAGTGAACCGTTAGTACCTTCTTCGGTATTCAAGGCGTGTGAGATCAAGATAGGTGATAAGGTTTTGAGCAATGATTTGATTCCGTTGACAGTGAATTACTTTGATGTTATCTTGGGTGTAGATTGGTTGTTAGTCAATCAAGCTAATATTAATTGTGAATGGAAACAAGTTAGGTTCTATCCGTCAGGTCAAGAAGGGTTTACTTTTTAGGGTAGTGGTGCGACCGTACCGCCATACTTGATATCGACGATTCAAGCGAGTAAGATATTGAAGAAAGGTTGCTCGGGTTTCTTATGTTCGATTGTTGATGCACAAGTTCTTGGATCACTAGTGGAAGATATTCTAGTAGTTTGAGAATTTTCCGATGTTTTTCCTGATGTATTGATTAAGAGAGAGCTTGAGTTCACGATAGAAGTAGTACCAGGGTCACAATCGGTATCCAAAGCACCGCATCTAATGGCCAATAGAATTGAAAGAATTGAAAGTTCAATTACAAGATGTGCTTGCGAAGGGTTTTATCCGACCTAGCGTTTTGCCTTGGGGAACTCCAGTCTTGTTTGTGAAGAAGAAAGATGGGACAATGCGTATGTGCATCGACTATCGGGAGTTGAATAAGTTGATCGTCAAAAACAAATAACTGTTACCGTGAATAGATGACTTGTTTGATCAGTTGCAAGGAGCTCAGGTATCTTCGAAGATTGACTTGAGATCCAGTTATCACTAGTTGAAGGTTAAGGAGGAAGATGTTGAGAATATATCTTTCAGGACTCGATATGGTCACTTTAAATTTCTGGTTATGCCATTTGGAGTGACTAATGCGCCAGCAACCTTCATGGACTTGATGAATCGTGTTTTCAAAGAATATTTAGATGAGTTTGTTATTGTGTTCATAGATGAAATCCTAATATATTCCAAAAGTTTTAAAGATCACGAACACCATCTGTGATTAGCCTTACACTGATTACGTGAGAAGATATTGTTTGAAAAATTGAAGAAGTGTAAATTTTGGTTGACGGAAATTGCTTTTCTTGGACATATAGTATCGGCGAAAGGAATTTTTGTAGATCCTCAGAAGATAGAAGCCGTTACCAATTGGTTGAGACTGACGAATGTGATAGAAATTCAAAGTTTTCTGAGATTAGCTGGTTATTATCAAAGGTTTGTAAAGGACTTTTCACGTATAGCAATGTCGATGATACAGCTGATGAGGAAAGATGTTGCTTTTAAATGGAGCCCAAAATACGAGGAAAGTTTTCAATTGAAGAACCGACTAGTGAAGACACCAATCTTAGCTGTTCCGATAGGGATTGAAGGGTTTATCATTTAAAGTAATGCTTGATATATAGGTTTATGTTACGTTCTTATACAACGTGACAAGGTTATTGCATATGTGTCGAGACAAGTTAGACTGTACCAGAAGAACGATCCGAC
This sequence comes from Hydrangea macrophylla, assembly GCA_033977485.1. Taxonomy (NCBI): domain Eukaryota; kingdom Viridiplantae; phylum Streptophyta; class Magnoliopsida; order Cornales; family Hydrangeaceae; genus Hydrangea; species Hydrangea macrophylla. The sequence continues at coordinate 145,208 of CM066988.1, read as the reverse complement.
ACATGACTTAGAATTGGCCACTGTGATTTTTGCATTGAAGATTTAGAGTCATTTACCTGTACTGGGAGAAATGTGAGATATGTACGGATCATAAGAGTTTAAAGTACTTGTTCACGCAACGAGTTTGAACATGAGGCAAAGGAAATGATTAGAATTGATGAAAGATTATGGTCTGTTGATTCACTATCATCCGGGCAAAGCGATTGTAGTCGCTGTTGCTCTTAGTCATAAAGCACCAACCAACGTGGAATTAGATTTGACTTCTCAGAGAGAATTGATTCAAGATATGGAGAATATGGAACTCGAGGTGATTTCGAGGATTGAAAGTGGATTGGTGTTGACAATCGTGGCACAACCACTCTTGATTCACGAGATCACGGAGAAACAACTTCAAGACGTGACTTTGAAGAAGATTTGTGATGAGATTCTGATGGGCAAACAATCGGGATTCACTTTTGAGAACGATGTTTTGAGATTGAGGGGTAAAATTTGTGTACCTAACGAGAAAGAATTAAAATGGAACGTCCTAGAGGAACCGCACAATACGAAGTTCACCATCCATCCGAGGAGTATCATGATGTATAGAGATTTAAGACATGTTTATTGGTGACCGGGAATGAAGAGAGAAATAGCACGCTATGTTTCCCGATGTACGAGTTGTCAATAAGTGAAGGCCGAAATCCAAGTACCTTTGGGATTGTTACAACCGTTATCGGTAGCTGACTGAAAATGTGAACATATTACAATGGACTTTATTAGTGGGTTTCTAAGGTCTAAGAAATCGAATACTATTATTTAGGTGATCGTTGAATGGTTGACGAAGTCGTCGCACTTCCTACCACTTCAAACAACTAAGCCTAAGACTTTAGCTAAGTTGTACATCCATGAGATTGTGAGACTACATGGTATTCTAGTTTCTATTGTTTCAGATAGAGATAGTAGTTTTACATTGAAGTTTTGGAGGGCCTTACAAGAAGCAATGAGCACCAAATTGCATTTCAGTACTACTTTTCATCCTCGGACCGATGGTCAATCGGAAAGAATGATCCAAATTTTGGAAGACATGCTTCGTTTATGTGTACTTGATTTTCAGGGTGATTAGGAAGACCATTTGCCGTTAATTGAGTTCGCGTATAACAACAGTTTCCAATCGAGTATTGGGATGGCTCCTTATGAAGCTTTGTATGGTCCTTGTAGCAACTTGTATTTTCGCGCCCCTAATATTAAATAAGAGATGTCGATTTTTATTTATTTACTACTCCCTCCGTCCCATAATAAGTGTCAACTTCCATTTTGCACATTGTTTAAGAAAACTGTATTATATTAGTTTTTTGGGTTCATTAAATGGCCACTTTCCAATTTTACCCTTAGATGTGATAGGTGTTTGACCACAAATAAATGCTACTTTGTCTTTATTATAAGGGTAGTTTTGGAAAATAAATAAAAGCTATATGCCAATTTAGGAAGTGGACACTTATTGTGGGACATCCAAAAAAGGAAATGTGGGCACTTATTATGGGACAGAGGGAGTATATGTTAATTGTAGGGGTGGTATTATTTAAATAAATATTTAAGCTCGTGCTGTTAATTATTAAATGTAATGCCCTTTTATTTTACTACTATGTATTATTGTTAGTAGTAACATTATTTTCACAAATAACGAATAGTTGTGTTGATTAATTCTAATTATGTGACATTAATTTTGTGACCCCTTTTGTAATTTTTATTTGTATTAATTATGCTTAAGACTGCGCCCCTAAGTTACCCTATAATTTGGGATTAAAATCATTAATAAAATATTAATCACGTCATTTACATTTTTGGTCCTTAGTAATTATTTGGAGTATTTTCCTAGACTACCCAGACCAACTTAACTAACCTAACTGATCTAACCGAACCAAACTGGTTAAACGTACTAACTAGATTATCTGATTTGATCGCAATCAATTAGTAAATCTTATCTACAGACTGTGAAATATTCTTATGATCATTACGTATCAATTATTTACAGCTGCAACTTGCACACTGATTGACTTCATATACTGTGTTCACAATTTGCTAAACACATTCTCACACAGATATTGCAAGCCTAAGCATTACTCTCAGTATATTCATTTCCACACAAAATTTACAAACCAAACTCGCAGTGAGTTCAAAGCTCCTCTTCATTTGATCACCATAGCCTCTCACTTTCAACTATAAGCACACACAAGCACATTTGGAAGCCAAAACTTTCAAAAGCTCTTCCTCTCTTTCTCGGATCATATATACATACCCACATATACCTCTCAAGCTCCATTGATCTATTGCTTCCTCTCTCTCAAAATACAAGCACACAGTTACTTATTCATTTTGGAAACTAGACGAAAAGAAAGGAAAACAGAAATAGAATCCTCTCAGTAGGCTCTCAAAACTTCAAAGAGGCCATAGCCTATATTACGTAATTTCCGTCTTTCTTTGGCAAGTCTCATAGCTCTATCTAACACTCGGTGAGTCTCTCAAACTCATTTATAATGTAATATTAGACATTGCGTACAAGCATGGGGCATCAATTTATAGATATACATATATTTGCATATATATAGCTTTGAAGGTACAAAAATGGTGGTCTCACCAAACTCAACCAAAATGATTTCTGTAAATTGGGAATGGAAGATTACAACCCCAGTAAGCTCTGTTTCAAATATTAGAACTTACTATGTAATGGTTGCGACGTACGGTCAAAATGAAGTTTTGACGGCTCTCGGTTTTTCATCAATAAGTAGAGTTACATTACGAATTGGCAAACAAAACTTATATATTCATAATCTATGCGGAAAAACAAAGAGAATGGTATATTATACCTGCTATATCGTTTAGATTGTTAAAACTCGTATATGCTCTGCAACTAACTGTCCTGAAGAAGAAGACAACCCAGGACCGGTCGCAAAACATACCCAGGACCGGTCCCGACCATGACCGGTCCCGCATAAGTATCAGGACTGGTCACAACCATGACCGGTCCCGTTAAAAGACCAGGACCGGTCCCGCCCTTCTGTGACAAAATTATTTGTTTCACTTGGCAGTTTTTCCAGTTTCACTGAATAGTGCTCTCTCTGCATGTTAATTTCATTCATGACATTTAAGTAAATCATTTCTCCCTTCCATTTATTACTTAAGTTAGTAATGTAATTAACGAAATACCCCCCCCCCCCCCCCCCCCCCCCATTTGGATTCAATAAAATACTTTTAAAAATCAATTCCTTAGAGATAAAAAAAAAGTCAACTTTTCCCCCGAAGGCAAAATTACTAAATTTTGCACAGTTTATGATATTAGGGCATTATTTTTACTAAATTCCCTTCCTTTCAAAAATTCTTAAAAATCATATTTCATATATGGGGATATAGATGAACTATTCACGGGACTTTTAAACTCTTGAATCGAAAATCTTATTTTGACCATGCTTAGCCGTTTTTTCCATTCTGGGTCAACAGTTGACTTTTCTGGACTAAGTTATTTAATTCGTAATGATCACGTTTTTAATTAGGTCTGATACTATTATATGAGAATAGGAATCCATCGATCTGAATACCAGTTGTAGTAATCAAAATAGATCTGATACCGTATTAAAGAAAAGTAGTAATCGCTCTGATACCTTCTATAAAGAAAATGTGAAAAGAAACATTTAAGTCATATCGCTTCGATACCTTTATAAGAATATATAAAGAGAGAACAAGTCATATGTTCGCTCTAATACCCTTATGTAAACAAGAAAGAGAATAATTTACTCATTTGCATAGTCGAGATGGCATGTATGGAAATGGGTCGTTGGTCAGCATATATGTTGTGAGAATGGGTAAAGAGAGAATATCTCAGGACGAGTAACCTTAATTATCCCAGGCCACTTAAGATATAGTAGGTTAATTAAGAAGGATTGAGCCCAGGCTACTTTTGATACGGTAGGCCAATCAGAGTCTTATGATAGCCTTAATTATTCCCGGCCACTGCAGATATGGTAGATTAATTAAGAGGACTCAACTTAGGCCGCTTTTGATACAGTAGGTCAGTCTTGGGATAGCTTTAAATTATTCCAGGCCGCTTCAGATACGGTAGATTAATTAAAGTATTCCATAAGTTATTGTAACCTTGAATGTCTAGGTACGTCTAAGCCTCCCTAAATATGGTAGACATATCGACAGACCTTCTAAACTAATGGCATTATGCCTTATGGTTCTAGGTGAACCGAATGAGTCTAAAGATTGTGATTGAGATAAAAGAGTTAGTGAGATGAGGTGGTTTAATTGTTCATGTGCGGTCTTAATTATTCATTACTCAAACTGGTATTAATTGTTATCATGTGATGATTGGAATAATGGATTAATTGTACTCTAAGGTACTAAATATTAATAATAATTGTTAATGTATTTTTATATACATTTCTTGTATGTTCGTTATACTCACTCGACTTTCATTAGCTGATGACTTTATTTTGTCCTGGAAATCCAAACTGTTCAAGAAATGGTTATACAAGGCAATATGATTATACCAGCTAGAAGAGCCTGTAGGGTTACTTTGATAATTTAATAATATTGTAATAAGGATATGGATAATTTTTTTAATTTGAATAAGGCGGTTGTGCCTTAAGAATATTTTATTTAAAGACAATGTAATATTATTTTAAGTTGTAAATGTTTAATATTATCTTCCTTGCTGCTTTATATACTCTATTTTTTGGTACATGTTAAGCTAAGTACAAGACAAGCGATCCATCACCTGTCATGACCTACGGGTCCAAAACAGAAATGAAATTTTTTTCCTTATATTGCTACGATGGGGCGTGACAGTCGTGTATGCTGTTCACTAGTTTGTTGGATGGAAGGCGGGAAAAGAATGATTGAGGGGCCAAAGATTGTGCAAGAGATGAGAGACAAAATAAAGGTAATTCGAGAACGATTACTAACAGCTCAGAGTAGGTATAAGAGTTATGCCGACAAGCGTAGGCGACCGTTGGAATTTGATGTGAAAGATTCGGTTTATTTGAAAGTGTCACCTTCAAAGGGGATTACTAGATTTGGGAGATACGGGAAACTCAATCCGAGGTATGTAGGACCTTTTGGAATTATTAGGAGAGTTAGACCCATACCATATCAATTGGATTTACCAAGTGAGTATGCTGAAGTTCATAACGTGTTCTATGTATCATTGCTACAAAAACGTTTGGTGGAAGATAGAGATCAAGTGATGACTCCGAACCCACATGAGATTCAGAGTGATTTGACGTATGTTGCCTACCCTGTAGAGATCTTGGATCGGAATGATTAATTTTAAGAAATAAGGTGATATCGAAGGTGAAAGTGTTATGGCGTAGCCAAATGACGAAAGAGATGACACGAGAAATAGATTATGAGATGCGTACTCAGTATCTGCACCTATTCGATACATGAGGTACAAGTTTGGGGACAAACTTCTTTTAAGGGGAAAAGTATTATAACACCCATGTGCGTATTTATAGTAGTTCATTACATTTGTCATGCATGATAATGTGATGTGATGTGCATTTATGACACATGTGTGAGTGAGTTATGACTCACGAGTTGAATTGGGTGTCTGTGTAAGAGCACCCTCTAAGACTGTGTGAAATGGATGTTTTGATGTTGTGAAGTCTCTCTGAAAGTGAGTTCATTGTGGAATACCCTAATGTTTAACTGAAAATAAATGTTTATCTGTATATTTCATTATCTATATTATTATCTAGTTTAGAATATGTTTCTGGCGTTAATTTTAGTATCCTTGTGAGGGCGAATTAACACGCTACATAATTGGTAGGCTAATTAGTAATTTCATAAAATCATGTGGAATCACATTTTATCAACCAAACGGAGCTTAGACGATAACTTTTATAATTTATAGTTTTCACTTGTGAAGCAATGAATTAGACGTGTATGATATTTCGGAGAATAATTGGAAGTTTTGAGAACTTGTAGGGAGGTAAACACAATTTTTTAGATTCGTGGCTATATATAGAAAGAGGTGAGATATTTTCATTTACAAAAGTTTTCTAACCTAAATCTAGAGAGGTCAAAAGGGAGATTTGAAAGTTTTGATCTTTACGACGCCAAACGACGACCGTTCGTCCGTTGGTTTTCAACCAAAATCATATTTTTGAACTCCTAGAGGTAAGAGCTTCGTTTTGATATCCACTAGGACTTGTTTGACTAAGTTTTCTGAAAACTTGTTTTCTAAATTTTTCCTAAAAAATTGTGGATCAGACTTTTGATCCATAGGAATTGTACTAGATGGACTTTTGCATGATCTTTGTGCTCGAGTTTTCTTTGGAGCGAATTTTAGGAGCGTCAATCAGATATGGGTGATTCAACTATGTGTCTTGGAATGATTTCTTGACATGTATTCAAGTTTTGTATGAGAAGCATGTTCTAATTAATGGCTATATATTGTGCAACTCATATTGGGAGATTATATTGATAAGTAAGCCCAATAGCACAGTGAAGTATTTTGATTATGTCGAAAGCATGGTGAAATGTGTTTGAGCATGTTTAGTTGCTATTTGGGTCAAAGGAGCAAGTGGTACCAAGCCATTGTTATGGAGCCGTTATAGGTATAAGGTTGCACTTTTGAAGAAAAGAAATGTAGGTCTTACTTGGTCGCGTGGACTTATTGGCTAGGAGTCACGGACTAGGAGTGTGGACCGTACACGTGAGACTTCGGAGACTGGTATAAGATGCAGAGAATGTGAATGCGAGCATGTTAATTATTCATTTGCATCATTGTTTTATTCACTAAGCATTAGCTTAAACAAATCAAAGTATGTGTGGTTATTTAAATAACCATATGAATGCTAGTGAGGAATCGGGAAAGTGATCGCGGGGTATTGGGAGTTCAATTAGAAGGCGACTCAGCATGTTTACCTCATAGTTTTTTAAATAGAATGTTGTAATAAGGATTTTATGACTTTTAAACTAAGTTTAACTTAGAACCTTAGAACGAATTCGTGATGTTGTAATAGATAGCAATCTTTGTAATTATGTTTTGGTGATGTTATAATTCAGTTAGGCTCACTTTGGAATGAGTTTAGAGTGTGTTACTAGCCTTTGGATGAACTTAAAAAACCTTTAACTTGGGAAATTCTACAGAATGTTCTGCTACAGGATAAACTAGTCGACCAGACCAAGTGCCAGTCGACTGGATTCAATGGTTAAATAAGACACTGCCTCAGTTTTGTAAAAGAGGTCGACTGGGTCCCCCGACACAGTCGATTGGTATGTGTTTCAGAATCAGATCTTCTAGTTTGATTGGATTTCAGTCGACTGGACAGAACCAGTCAACTAGGAATTTGATGCCCTATTCGACTTGACATGGGAAGCAGTCAACTAGGCCGGCTACTGAGATTTTGAGCTCTCTGTATCTTACATTTCCAAATGACCAGAACTCTGATCAGTCGATTGGATTGTTGGTTCCAAAAGGGTGTTTCTTTAAGTGTTTTCAAATGCGCAAAACTTTTTATAACTCTGAATTTCATGGATTTTACCTATGCTTTCCATTGCTATTTACTTTAATTGAATTCGGCGAGCCTCAGTGGCGTGCCACGAGCTTCAGCTCCACTATTGTGGGACCGGGGTTTGACATTTAGTGGTATTAGAGTAATAGGTTTAGAACCTTGGGAACGAGTGATGATGAATGTTGAGTGATGTCGAGTGGACTGTGTGATTGTGATGTTAATATTGTTATCATTGAAGAAATGCTTCACATGTTTACATTTGTTGATTGTGATGATGATCTGTGCACATATATATATATATATATATATTTTATGGCAAGGCATGCATAGTCTTTATGCATTATACTCATCAGGGCGAATACGTGAAACATCATGATTGTGCCAATAAGAGAATTGTCACCACATTCGCGTATGGATCAGATAGTAAATATGGTGGGGAATTTTGTCCAAGCCATAAGTGAATGAGACCAGATGAAGGTTCAGGCTCCACCAGTTGAGGTTCGATATATTAACACACCACCAGTACCACGACTTCAACACACAATCACAGAATAGCTCCACAAACAAAAATTGACTTTGTACCATGGACAAACTGACATGGACTTAGCTGATCATTGGATGATGGACATGGAAAGACATTTTCATATACTGATATGCATTGATGAAGAGAAAATTCTTTGCGCATCCAATGCATTGATGGGAGAAGCATTAGATTGGTGGAACAACGTGCTTGAACAAGTAAAGCCAACTACGCGGGAGGCATTTAAAGATGAATTCAACAATCATTTCTTTCCGCGATCTGCTCATAATAAGAAACTTTAAGAGTTTGCGAGTTTAGTTCAGGGTGATATGACTATGGGTGAGTATGCCTCTCGTTATAATGCTTTGTTGCACTTTACGAAATCTACAGTTTTAACTGATGAAGATAAGGCTCGTAAATTCAAGGAAGGGCTTAGGGAGAATTTCCATAGCCGTGTTGACACTTTGCAACACCCGACCATTTCTCTAGTTGAGGAAGCCACCTGTATCGCTGAGAAAAGTGTCGAAAGATATCGATAGAGAGAGAGAGCCAATGACAATAGGAGCAAGGGCCAAGGGAATGCCAAGAAACCATTTGCGCAAAGTTCAGGATCATATGTAGGTAGTCAAGGAGGGAGTACGTTCGTCGGAGACTCGAGACCGTTATGCCCAACATGTAATACGCGACACAAAGGGACTTGCTATCTATTGAGTGCTTGTTATCTTTGCAAGCAACTAGGCCACATGTCCCGAAATTGTCCTCTAAACACGAATTTGACTACACCAAACATAACCTCGAGCACCAAAAGCTATGACCCAGAGATGAGAGAGAAATGTTTTGAGTATGGCAAACCAGGGCATATAGAGAAGAATTGTCCGAGTAAGAGACAACTGAGCCCTTGGATGAACTCAGTTAGGCTCACTTTGGAATGAGTTTAGAGTGTGTAATTAGTCTCTGGATGAACTCAGAAAACCTTTAACTTGGGAATTTTTGCAGAATGTTCTTCTGCAGTGTAAACCAGTCTACCGGACCAATTGCCACTTTGCTGGATTCATTCGTTAAATGAGACACTACCTTAGTTTTTTAAAAGCGGTAAACCAGGTCCTCCGACACAGTGTACTGGAAATTTTATGCCCCAGTCGAATGGACCGGCTGCTGAGATTTTGAGCTCTCTGTATCTTGCATTTTCAGTCGACCAGAGCTCTATTCAGTCGACTGGATTGCTGGTTCCAAAAGGGGTGTTTCTTTAAGTATTTTCATTGAATTTCATGGATTTTACTTATGCTTTCCGCTGCTATTTACTTTAATTGAATTGGGCGAGCCTCGATGGCGTATCACAGGCTTCGATTCTGTTATTGTGGGATCGGGCTATGACAAATCGATCTGCTATCGTTACCATAGAGCCACCGTCCTCTACCACCACCACCACCATGATCGCGAGCCATCATCAACCACCACTACTATCCCCAACTGTCACGCCCCGGAGAAGCAAAATAGAGAAAACAAGTTCCTTTTTGGTCCCGTAGGTTCGTGACTGGTGAATAACCGCATTATCATCTACTCAAACCAATAAATACAATGATAGGGAGGATGCTATACATAGAACATATCTTATGAACATAATCAGAGGCTATAGTAGAAATATGAAAGGTTTGGAAGCAACAAATGCCCAAGTACCAATTGTAAAAGTCTACTAAAACTATTACAACAACTGTCTTCGAGTCTGAAGTCTATAATAATAATAACAACGGTACAACAGATATACAGACTAACTATACAAGGCAGCAAGCCTTTATCTTCAAGCCTTCAGCTCCAAGTCTGGCGGAACATCAGTCTCAATCCTCAAGACCTGTCAAGCTCTAGACATTGGAATGTCCAGGGCACAAACGCCATCAGCTTTGAATACAAAGCTGAGTAAGTACACTAAACAACACTCCTCACCGTTATTGTTCAGCATCTTAAAATGCGGTTAATCTCTTAACAATGACGTCACTCACGAACATAGTAGAGGTCTGATTAAACAACACATGGATTCAATGATAGTAGGAAACATATTAAATGAAATCAATAATAAAGATCATGGTATAAATATCTCATCATGTATTCACCAAATCCATGCATGTAACCCATGCAACCACCCATGCATCTACCTTTACGTCGGGACGCTAAATCCACGACTGAACATTTATCTCATCATATCTGTTCTCATATTCATATCTCTATCCATCTCTGTTATCCATACGTCGATACCATAATACCAATCGGAATCACCTGACTAGGCAGTAGGTCCCATAATCCCTTGATAGGGTTACCGGTCGTCTACACGGTACCACCTATCTGTAAACGATAGAACGGCACATCGGACTTCTTTAACGATGTGTATACCCTCACTGATCGTCTACACAGCTGAGAATACATTAGAGCACTAGCCGGATGCACTAGCCGGATGTCTTCAACGGTACACTGGACGTCTTCAACGGTACACTGGACGTCTTCAACAGCGAGAGGCGCACTAGGAACTCTAACCATCCCATGACCACCTGACTCGTCAGCCATTGATCCCACGGATCCCAAGTACATATATCTCATATTCTCCAAAGTACACATATCTTATCCCACCTAAATCACAGTTCCCATTTCTCATCATAATCTCCCATCTCTTCACATCACTATCCCATGCATGCTGACCACATGTTGTGTAATGCTTATGCTCTAGAGTAGGATTATCATATATTCTGTATTCATCACATCTACTCATTAACTGGTTATTAGCATGCAGTCATGTTCTGTTCTACTATTCAGTTCAGCAATAATAACATATGACAGTTAAACAATTCACCTTATAATATGAACATCAACATCATATAATTCTAATTCTGACATACCTCGTACTGATCATTATTATATCCAGATATCACTATTATACATGGTACAACTACCCATTAATAACAACTCAGGTATATCACAACTACCTCATAACATATAACAACATATAAACAACATTATGCTCTTATCCAATCGATTGAACAAAATGTCAATCGATTGGGATAGCAATCGATTGGAACCCATGGCAATCGGTTGGAAACAATGCCAATCGATTGGGCAAAATATCAATCGATTGACATACCAATTGATTGGAAACTATGTCGATCGATTGGGAAACTATCCAATCAATTGGATCCAATGGCAATCGATTGGACTCTGTCTTCTTCATCAAAAACTATTAGTTTTATATAAAAACGTTGGGGGTTCTTTCTCTCTTCTATGCACATTATTTAACACATACAAATACCTCAAAAATCATCCCTGAGTGAGTTAATGAAACTCACCTCTCTTTGGCGTTCCGGTGATGGCATCCTGAGCTCCGCGGCAACGGCTATGGTGAGTCTTCTCTCTCCTCTCCATCTCTGTTTCTCTTCTTCTCTCTGTCCTCCTCTTCTCTTTCTTCTTCTTCTTCTTCTTCTTCTCTTCTTCTTCTTCTTCTCCTTCCTCTCTAACCCGAGAGTATGTTTGTGTATATATACAATATATATATATATGAGAGTATATAGCTCGCACTCCCTCTCAAACACACACACACACAACAAACATATATATATATATATATATGTGTGTGAGGAAGGGGGCATATATAGGGAGAGGAAAACAATCACAACCACTCAAAACAAACGATGTGGCCAATTCCAGCTACTCCCAATCGATTGGTACCAGGTGCCAATCGATTGGTACCAGGTGCCAATCGATTGGTGTTAGGTCGGCAACAAGGCAATCAAAATATCTAATCGATTGGAATAGCAATCGATTGGGATCAGGTCAATCGATTGGGCTCTCAAAAGTGGCAATCGATTAGTAAATGATGCCAATCGATTCTGATGTAAATAACCCCAAAGGCTAGGAAAAGTACTAGGGATATATATATATATACCTGAAAATACGGGGTATTACATCATCCACCACTCATCAAAAGATTTCGCCCTCGAAATCTGAAGCAGCGGTCCTACAACAAAAGAAAACATCTAGCAGCATATACTCTAAAATGCTCAAGTTCTCATTTTACATAAATGATCACATCATCGGCCAACGAGTATCAATTGTCGAACCAAACATAGTATAAGATGATTGTTTGGATGCTAATTGAGGTTGTCGAGAGACGGGGCAAGTTGAGGGTGTTTTAGTCGTAACAAAGGCTCCTTCCTCTCTCGTACCAAAACCCCGAGCCAAGTTCTTTGGTTATGAAGGGTCGGTACCCTTTATCCATTTGGGTGAGTCAAAATTAGGTTTCTTGGTTCCTTAAAGACTAAGTGGCGACTCTGTATCTATTTTCAACAAACCTTTCTTTTCATTTCTTCAATCAATTTCAAAGTAAAAGGAAAATCAATTTCGAAACCCCATCCAAAACAAAAACGGAACGGGGGTGGACTCCCGGATTCCGCATGTCCACAATCTGGCGATTCTGCTGGGGAGATTTTTTTTTTCAAAACAAAATAATCCAGAGGTTTGACTCATAAGAAGCATCCTTAAAATTATCTTTTTACTGTATCTGGTTCACCGCATTGCACTCCTGTATTTTTCCCTCCGACTGTGTCTGAAACGCGACGCTGACATTGTTCAATTCTTGCTGTGCCAGGGCACAAGTCACCGTTGATACTGTATCTTCCAAGGTATATCAAAAAGAGTAAAAACTTTCGTACTGTCTCTTTGACTGTATATTGGAACTCTCGTCAACAGACCCTCTTTGACTAAACCCGACCTTTGCATATAGATTTCTGTAGAACCTTTCATAGGACTGTTGATTTATCTTTTTAGATAGGACAATGTGATATAACTGTTGTATTCCCTGACAGGATTAGCTGTGCGGTGCAGACGCTTATGTGGCATGAGGCAGAACCTCTTTCCTATGATTCCCAAGGCAATCACTCATATGTGATTACATTGAGTTGACCTGCCTAGGCACCATGATAAGAATGTCTGCTCCATGTTCACAAAGATATACACCGCAAACCTTGTTTGTTGGTCCTAAGACATAGGAGTATGAAAACTTTCTAGACGATATGATCACCGTCATATTTACCAGTTTCTCCCAGAAACTCTATCTAAATCTCCCTCTCCCAGAAACTCTGTCTAAATCACCCAGATTTCCCAGATATACCAGTTTCTCCCAGAAACTCTGTCCAAATCTCCCAGATTACCCAGAAATCTCAGTTTCTCCCAGAAACCCCGATATACTTGTTTCTCCCAGAAACTCTGTCCAAATCCCTCAGATTATCCAGAAATCTCAGTTTATCCCAGAAACTACGATATACATGTTTCTCCTAGAAACTCTTACCCAAATATACCGGTTTCCCCAGTAGCTCTGTCTAAATCTCCCATATTTCCAAAAAATCTCAGCAACTCCGTCCAAACTTCCCAGAAATGCCTAGATGTACCAATTTCTCCCAAAAATTCTGATTTCCCAGTTTCTCCCAAAAGCTCTATCCAATCGGCCAAGATTTTCCATAAATCCCTGTTTATCCTAAAAACCTTGGAATCCCAACTATTCCCATAAAACTTTCCCAATTTACCTTGTTTCTCCCAGAAACTCTGATTTTCCAGTTCCTCCCAGAAACTCTGTCCAACTCACCCAAAAATACTTGTTTCTTTCAGAAACTTCGTCCAAATCACCTAAATTTCCCAAAGATCCCTGTTTCCTAGAAACACTGCCAAAATCCCAGATTTCCCAAAAATCTCTACTTATAAAATTTCTCAGATTATCATTCCTCAAAGAGCAAACCTGTCTTGCTCACTCTCCCCATGATGGCGATCATCCTGGAAAGAAAAGTTAGCACACTCTGTATGGTTAGGACCTTACTTCCTTAACTGTTATATGTCAGAAGTAGGAGCATCATATAGATTAGGGATTGCATCCGCATGCTTGTCTCATATGCATACATAATTCATGTCAGTTCGCTTGCATGCACATCTTGTCAGTCTCACATGTGTTAGTCTCTACACATCTAGCGCATACATGCCATCATCCTCACCCATCTATATCGTTGTATAGAATTCTTATACATACTACAACCGTCATCGGTTCACATCAATAAATTCTTCAAAATTCCGATCATCTCTCCCCACTAGGAGTCCATAAGAAGTATTTTGTGCCTTTGCCAACTTGGGCATTTACTTCTATCTTAGTCCCAAATAAGGACACTTTTGTAACTCCCCGGATTCATTGTCTTGTTCGCGGACTAGCCCAGACCACCATAAACCCACCAAGGCCCAAGCCATGACGTCGACAGCAGCATACGCCTTCACCATGATATCCATGACCTCATAGGTTAAAAAATCATCGAGCCATCACCCATCCAACCCTATGTCAACTAGAAATCCCCCTTGCTTCATCGAACCTAAAGCCCCTGGCGCATCTGTTCAAGTGATCCCTTTCATTGGGGCCCATGAATATTGAACCTATACAAGTGAAGTGGTAGTGTTTGGGACTTTTGGCTAGCAAAGCAAATGAGGATGCTCTTTCAAAAAAAAAAAAAAAAGAATAAGCGAGTCACCAAGACACTCCATTTGAGACCAGAATGAGTATGTTCTATGTTTTGAGTTTAGTCTTGTGGTCAAGTCTGTCTGTCATCGAGTTGTTATGAGTCTGTGTCATGGAATGAATTCTTATTTTGCTTAACCTGATGTGTCTAGTTATAAATGCATGAATCACCTAACCGAAAGTGTCACTTTTCAAAATACCATGGATATTACTTTGTTAATAAATTTTTGCCAAAAAATAAAACAAAACAAATTTCCTAAAAAGTCGAAGTCGATTTCGCACTAACACCGAAGAAGAGTCGAGAATTGATTAGTTTTACTTTAAGAATTTCAAAGATGCTTTTGCTCAAATCTCGAAAAGACATACTTGAAACTGACTTGGGACTTGCCCAATACCCTTTTTCTGCCATTTCAAAGCCTTGAGCCCAATCCAGTTGGTAGCCCCGTGAATCTGTGCTGACTTGGTCCTTGATGGTAGCCAAATATTTCAGTGAGTTTCATCTCCAGTTTAAAAAAAAAAAAGAAAGAAAATGAAAAGCTCACTAGGTTGAAAACCCGAAAGGGCACCTAGGAAAAAGTTAGAGCTAAAAGGTATTGATTTCCAAGATCTGACCCTAGGCAGTCAAAATGATGGAGCAAATGAAAGAAAGAAAATTTTGGTGATACAGAGAATTGTGCACTTCAAGGTACATCATGAAAACGTGCCTAGATCATATTTCAAAAGGCTCGGAACGACCACAAACAAATTCTAGGAGCTGACATGCACATTCTGGAATTCTGATCAGAAGATCTCACACGAACATGAAAAGCAAAATTGACTGGCTAGGTGAAAGTAAAAAAGGATCAATCCTCAAAACACACAAAAAAAAAAAAAAGAAAAAAAAAAGGAAGATCGAAACCAAATTCTCTTAGTTACCACAAGTGTCTCAAGTTTGAACTTCTTTGACGATTGGTTTGAAAAACCCCTCAAACCCCTTCTTTCAAAGCCTACACTCGACCTGATTCCCACTCAGGGATACATAGGCAACCGCATCGATTTGGCCGACACCATCATAATCAACCCCCCTTCTTTCAAAGCTTTTGCCTGAACTACGCTCGACCTGATTCCCACTCGAGAATACGTAGGCAACTCATCGGTTCGGTCGTTCTATCCGCAAAAATAGCCCTTTTCTGTCAAGCCTTTAACCTCAACTACGCTTGACCTGATTCCCACTCGGGGATATGTAGGCAACCGCATCAGTTCAGTCGTTCTACCCGCAAAAATAGCCCATTTCTTTCAAGCCTTGCCTTAAACTATGCTTGACCTGATTCCCAGTCGAGGATATGTAGGCAACCGCATCGATTCGGTTGACACCATCATAATCAACCCCTTTTTCTTTTAAGCCTTTGGCCCAAACTATGTTGGACCTGATCCCCGCTTGGGGGTACGTAGGCATACTTTCAAAAAGAAAAGAAGGATGGCTTGCTAGGTTGAAAATCCAAAAGGACGCCTAGGCAAAAATTAGAGCCAAATCCAAGGTGAGTATTAACAAAAAGAGAGAAAATAGCTCGCTAGGTCACTTCACTAGTGCCTTGGCAAAAGTTATGAGCATATGAGAGATAAAAGTCATGGTCCTTGCCCCAAGCCAGAATCACCTTCCACACTAGGGGCAAACTTCCGCCTCGTTTGCCTAAATTTTACTCGGGGCAAACTTCCACCTCGTTTGCCTAAATTTTACTATCTACCCTTCATATAAGGGGAAAACTTCAGTCACCTACCTCGTTTGTCCAAAACCTCCAACAAACCATCATCTAAACTAGGGGAAAACTTCGGTCACCTACCTTATTTGCCTATGAATTCTACTACCTACACCTCAAACTAGGGGCAAACTTCGTTTGCCTAACACGATCCCTTCACACCAAGGGCGAGATTTCAAGTCACCAAGTTGTTTTAAAAAATTTTAAAATGGAGTATCATTTATTCTATAAGCTAAGGCACCAATTCAAAGCACATCCTGGGAAAAGTAGAGAATTGACTAGATCAATAGGGAGGAATTTTCAAAAATCAGATTTATCAGCAAAGTGCTACCATGTTAAGATGAGGAGTGAAATGGTATCATATCTGACAAATGCGAATCAAATCTTGGCAAGTCGAGCTTCTTCTAATTTGGTGTCAAATGTGTCACCCTCATACGCGCGTTGATGTCTATCAGTTTTTGAGTCTGTCGTAGTCTCAAATGTGTAAGTCAACAGTGACTAATAATGACTTTTTCAAATCAAGTTATAAAATTTTTAAGAGCATTCCAAGGACAATGCAAGCAAGAGAACCAAACACTATTGCTGCCCCAATCAAGGCGTCAACATAAGAAGTGTCCAAATTTGGGGTAAATTTCATCTCTTTCTAAGCCGCCGAAAGTTAACCACCATCTCCTAGCAACATAAGTCTATGAGTGGTTGTTGATCTTCCTTCATCCTAGCAACATAAGTCCATGAGTGACTGTTGATCTTCCTTCATCCATACAACATGAGTCCATGAGTGGTTGTTGATTATCTTTCCTCATCCATGCAACATAAGTCCATGAGTACATGTTGATCATCGTCCTCCATCAATGTCAAATACATAGCCGCCACAAATCATCTACGAATAGAATCATGCCTTTACTCCCATCAGTGGGCGTATTTTCTTCTTCCCTAGCAGATTACATCTTATCTATTCCTCCCCAATAGAGTCACTTCATTCCCAGAGAACTCCCTCCCCCCCTCCCTCCCCCCCATTCCCAGCAGACAAATAGGCTCTCGAAGGCCTAACCGGCTTTTTTGGATTGAGCCTTGAAATAATTTGATCAACTGTGAGAGATTCAGAGATGGGTCCTGGTTCTAGGTCCGCAAAGTTTGATCAACCGTGAGAGATTCAGAGGGTCCTGGTTCTCGGTCAAAAGGTTCGATCAACTGTGAGAGATTCAGAGATAAAATCCTAGTTCTAGGTCAGTAGAATTTGATCAACCATGAGAGGTTTAGAGAAGAATCCTGGTTTTAGGTCAAGATTTGAAGAGAGATCCTCATAGATTCAAAGAACTATCCCCATTGAACAAATACAGACAGAAATCGGCTCCCAAAGGCTCTAACCAGCTCTTTTGGATTGGGCATTGCAAGAAGTTGATCAACAGTGAGAGATTCAAAAAGGAATCCTGGTTCTAGGTCAGGAATTGAAGAAAATAGTTAAGAGAGATTCTCAAGGATTCTAAGAATCATCCCCAGCGGACAAATACAGGCAAAATTAGCTCCCGAAGGCCCTAACCGGCTCTATGGGATTGAGCACTACCAGATTTGATCAACCGTGAGAGATTCAGAGATGGGTCCTGATTTTAGGTCAGCAGAATTTGATCAACTATGAGAGATTCACAGATGGGTCCTGGTTATAGGTCAGTAGGATTTGATCAACCGTGAGAGATTCAGAGATGGGTTCTGGTTCTAGGTCAGCAGAATTTAAAACGGTTAAGAGAGATTCTCAAAGAATCCAATACCATCCCCAGCAGAAGAAAATAGAGAAAATCAACTCCTGGAAACCCGAACCGGCTTTCCGGATTAATCACCACAAGACTCGGCCAATGATTGAAAAACACCGCCAACAGTCAAAAGACCCCAACTCCTAGGGCAAGCAATGTCTATTCACAATCCAAGGCTCCGTGTCCGTTAGTTATTGTGAGCCTCCTCACTTATTGTGAATTTTCTCACCTGTTGCTTATCGTGAGCTTCCTCGCTCCTTTGTCCAAAATCATGAGCTTCTTCACTTATCGTGAGCTTCCTCACTCCTTTATCCAAAATCGTGAGCTTTCTCACTTATCATGAGCTTGTTCACTCCTTTGTCCAAAATTGTAGGCCCCCTCACTTACCCATTAGTTATCGTGAGCTTCCTCGCCTGTCGCTTATCGTGAGCTTCCTCGCTTATCGTGAGCTTCCTTACTCCTTTGTCCAAAATTGTGAGCCCCCTCACCTACCCATCGGTTATCAAGAGCTTCTTCGCCTGTCGCTTATCGTGAGCTTCTCCACTTCTCGTGAGCTTCCTCACTCCTTTGTACAAAATTGTGAGCCCCCTCACCTACCCGTTTGTTATCGTGAGCCTCCTCGCTTATTGTGAATTTTCTCACCTATCACTTATCGTGAGCTTTCTCGCTTATCGTGAGCTTTCTCGCTATCGTGAGCATCCTCACTCCTTTGTCCAAAATTGTGAGCTTCTACATTTATTATGAGCTTTCTCACTCCTTTGTCCAAAATTGTGAGCTTTCTCACTTATCGTGAGCTTCCTCACTCCTTTGTCCAAAATCATAAGCTTCCTCACCAAACAGTTATCATGAGCTTCCTCACTTATCGTGAGATTCCTCACTCATTTATCCAAAATCGTGAGCCCCTCACCTATTGCTTATCATGAGCTTCTTCACCTATCGTTTATCGTGAACTTTTTTGCTTATCGTGAGCTTCCTCACTCCTTTATCCAAAAATATGAGTTTCTCACCAAACAATTATCGTGAGCTTCCTTAAGCTTTCTCACTCATTTGTCCAAAATCGTGAGCCCCCTCATCTACCTATCGATTATCATGAGCTTCCTCGAAAAAATCATGAGCTTCCTCACTTATCAGCTATCGTGAGCTTTCTTGCTTGTCGGTTATTGCGAAATCCCTCTCCTGTTGGCTAACTTGATCTTCTTCATCCATCGCTTGGTATCCAGGACTTCCGTGTCCGTCAGTTATCTTTAATTATCGTCCTCAAGGACCCCACATCCGATTCTATTCACTCGCGAAGCACACTTCTCGTAATTCGATAAGTTTGCCCCGAAACCCAGAGTCTTTTCAGACCATGGTCAGTCACTATATCGTAGTCAAAAGCACTAGCACAACACAAGCCCACTCAGAGTGGCATACCCCACAACACTAGCTCATGCTAGGATCATCAGCACCATAAAAAGTATGCATAAAACCCATTAAGGCTAGCAAATACACCATAATCATAATAGAATCACAACAGGACTCGGAACTCAGTACACAGTTGTGTACACGTAGAATTGGTTTTCCACTTTTAGTTTTGAAATTGATTTGAAGAAATGAAAAGAAAAGGTCTGTTGAAAACAAATTCAGAGTTACAACTTGGCCTTTAAGGAACCAAGAAAACTAATTTTGACTCACCCAAATGGATAAAGGAACGGCCCTTCATAACCTAAGAACTTGGCTCGGGGTTTTGGTATGAGAGAGGAAGGAGCCTTTGCCACGACTAATACACCCTCAACTCGCCTTGTCTTTCGACGAACCTCAAATAGCATCCAAATAATCATCTTTTACTATGCTTGGTTCAACAATTAATACTATGATAGTATATTACATCACATAAGATCAATCTTGAAATAGAAGATCAAAAGATAAGATATCATTCATAAGATCTAAATCAAATATCACACAATGCAAAAAGTGAAAGATCACACAAACAAACCTAGAAAAAATTATCTAATCACATATCAAGTAATGAAGTTCTCCTAGTCTAAAGGGGGACATAGATTGTTCTTGAAACCAATAATCAAGGAAAACAAAAATATACTTAGCAAGCTAGAATGATGCATGTTAATTTTGAGAAAAGAAGACCTCTCAATCCCCGGGACGGATGAGGAAGGATGAATAGATCAAAAGGGGAAGCATGAACGTATGATCAAGTTCATTCCTTATAATCTCCTTAGATTAGGAGTCAGAAAAACTCCAAACCTTGCATGGATGCAATGTATGTTCCTAGAATGTGCAAATGTTGTAGTGTGTTTGTGTATATAGACTTTCTAAAGTGACTTAGAAGTCTAGAGTATGCATGAATGGATGAATAAAATTATTATAGAATGTATACAAATGTAGTATGAACTACTTCCTAAGATATGAGCTATTTTGGAGTGCATGTAAGCATCAAATAAAAAAAAAGAACTCAAAACATGCTTGGTGTGAATAGTGGACAGAACAGTGAGTTGATTTTGTAAATATGGAAAGGTGGGGTTAGGAATGTTTCTAGTTCATGATTTTTAATGTAGATCATCCTTATTGTGTCTAGAACACATATTAAAAAGCCAAACTACAATAACTATTACAGATTGAAAAAAATCATATAAACAAGAGAGGTTATTCAGAAACAAAGTTTGTACTCTTGACTGAAATGTTGAAAAACCATAGAAAATGAAAACAAAACATCTAGAGGCCCATATTATACAGAAAGTTCCCCAAGACACAGAAGTTCAAGGGAAAAATGAGTTAGGACCACTTCTTTTGGAAAGGTTTTCTAGAAAACAAGTTGAAAGTCAACCAATCTGCTGTGACAGTAACAATAGAATGTCTGGAATGAATGTTTGGGCCAAAATGGAGCCCTTTCAAGTGTTTCCAAGTCAAACCAAAAATCTTGGGTGTTCTCTAATGAGTTAGGAAGACTTTTCAAGTGGTCTTGCATCCATACATTGAGTATTGAACTCAGAATAATATTTTAAAGTTGAAAAACTCACTATTTTGAAGACTTCTTGAGAAAGTAAGGTTTATTTCTTGGAATCCAGATATTGGGGATTTTAGAGGGATTTTGAAATAGGGGTTTTGAGAGCACATTTCCAGCACTAAAAGGGGATTAAAATCACTTGGAAAACCAACATCAAACTCATCATCAAGAACTCCCAATATTGTTGGGAGAGTATTGTTTATTTTGAACATAACTTCAAGAATACATAGGAATGTATTGAAGTTAGAATCATCATCTATCAAACATGTTTTTGAGGTCAAGAGCTACTATCCATAAGGATTCACTCACCTCAAACACCATGTCATTATCTAGATGATTATGAACTAGCAAGTAATCAAAGAAAAATAAAAAAGAAATGGGGTAAGAAGAGATGAAGAAATGACAAAGAAATCAAAATAGAAATGAGATGGGGGATAGATTATGCAAATGAAAATGAACCAAAATAGAAATGGGGGGTTGAGAAGAGATTATGCTAGGATGTAAAGAAATCAAAATAGAAATAGGGTTTAGAAGGGAAAATGCAAGTATGATAAAGAAAAATAAAAAAGAAATGGGATTAAGAAAAAAAAAAGTAAGCATATAATCAATAGCTTATCAATGGTGGAACCACAAGCATTCAATCTCTCATACATGTGTATATATGTGTATGTGTGTGTGTGTGTGTGTGTGTGTGTGTTCATCTCTCTAACTCATTGAAAACTCAAAGAATGTAAATAAAATGATTGAAAGCTTGAAAACATAAGTTTAGTTTTGAGAAAACTAATTGAAACTCATATTTGGATTGGATTTTGAAGAAGAAAATCTCTATTCCTCTTTCTATTTCTCCCTAACTCTCTATATCTCTCTCTAATGGCTTCCAAGTTCTTCCCCAAATGGAAGCAAATGGGTCTCCTTTATAGGCCAATTTGGGGAGGTAATTGGGATTAGAAAAAGTCTCTCATTGGTCCACAAAGTTCATAATATCAAAACCATGTCGTTTTATTTGTTCGAAATTTGAATTAAAACCCAAAACTTAACTAAAAATTATGAAAAAAAAATTGAAAAACACTCAGAGTGCCCCTGTAGCACTTGGCCATGCCGCCGCAGTAGTGGGCCAGTGCCTCTGTGGAAGTCAACCCCCCGGTTGACCAAATTTTGTGTTTAGGCCCCCAGAACTCTCAAAAATCGCAAAATGACTCTATTTCGTCCGAAATTCACAAAAAATTCATACAAAATCCAAATTGAGATTGTGATATACTGTTGGAAAGGTATTGAGGTCTTATTTCCATAAAAAAAATAGTTTGAAGTTGTGTCACTTTGGAAAGTTTTGCGGTATTCGCGATAAAAGCCGAATTAATCCCATTTTTCACCTTCAGAAATTCATAACAAACTCGTTTTAGATCCAAAAATTATGTGCGATATACCATTGGAAATCTATTGACCTCTAGTATTTGATAAAAATATTTCAACATCAAAAATGGTATTTTGACTTTTGGTCAAACTTGCAGTCAAATCGGTTAAACAGTGCACTTCTAGGAAATTCTGGGAAGTTCTGGGAGCCTCCAGAGCCTGACGTTTCCGTCCGATTTCCTTTTAAAATATTTTTTTACGAATTTTTACATGATTTAAGATGATCTCAGAACTTTTGGATGAATTTGAATAATTTTGGTCAAACTTGGTCAAACATTGGTCAAACCGATCAACGGGGACTTTCCGGGAACTTTCGGGACTTCTGGGGGTCTCTGGGAGCTGACGTTTTTAATTGTTTATCTTTAAAATACTTTTTTTTTTATTTTGAACGACATCGAATGATTTCTGAGATTCTGGGCCAATTTAGAGAGTTTTGGGCTTTCAGGGGCATTTTGGTCATTTCTTTTGACTTCTTGAGAGTTAGAGGCAATCTCTGAAAATTTGATCTTTCTAATTATCAAGGTTTGACATACTTGTGGTCTCCTAAATCTGCTAGCCAACAAAATGGGGTGTCTACAACAGTTCATATCATATCTATGCATTGCATATCATCCTCACAGCATAGCATCCACCAGTCTTGTTGTGCATGTGTGATTTATTCCTTTGTGCCCCAAACTACCTCCTGGTCTAATTCCCCCGGGATACGTAGGCAGCTCACGTAGAGCGCGACCAGCACTAGCCGTAACATCATGTTTTATCTTTGCATCTTTGCAACGCTTTTTATCCTAAATCTATAGCATCCAAAAGACTTGTCTCTTCAAAGCTTTGGCACACGCTTGCGACATGCGTTGCCTTGCAAATTCATGCCAAAGAGAGGCAAATTGTAGACACCCCATTTTGTTAGCTATTAGATTTAAGAGACCCATAGCTTGGTGGTTCACAATGATCGGAAAAAAAAAGACTCAAAAATGACTCCTGAAAGTTAGTTCTATCTCTCAAAATCCTCAAAATGACCAAAATAATCCTTAAAGGTCAAAGAACTCCCAATTTGGACTGAAAGTTCTGGAAACATGCAACATCATAATAAAAGTGGTAAAATGAGTTTTGAAGTAAAATTAGATAAAATCGTCAGCTCTCAAAGACCCCCGGAAGTCCTGAAAGTTCCCGGAAAGTCCCTATTGACCGGTTTGACCTAAGTTTGACCAAATTTGACCAGGATTTGACCGAAATCATCCAAATTCACCAAAAGTTCAAAGATCATTCCAGATCATATGAAAAGTACTAAAACAAGTTTTAAAAGAAAATCGGACAAAAACGTTAGCTCTTGGGATCTCCCAGAGGTTCCAGAACTTCCTGGAGATCCTAGGTTTGACAGATTTGACCTAATAAGATGACTTCGAAATTGGTGCATTGTATCATTTTTAAATATTTTTCATGGATACTAGAGATCAATAGCTTTTCGATGGTATATCTGTAGACACCCCATTTTGTCGGATATCAGATTTAGGAGACCCATAGCTTGGTGGTTCACAATGATCGAGAAAGACTCAAAAAGGACTCCTAGAAGTTAGTCCTATCTCTCAAAATGCCCAGAATGACCAAAATATCCCTGAAAGCCCAAAAACTCCCATATTTGGACCGAAAGTTCTAGAAATATGCTACGTCATAAAAAGTACTAAAAATGAGTTTTGAAGTAAAATCAGATGAAATCGTCAGCTCCTAGAGACCCCCGGAAGTCCCGAAAGTTCCCCGAAAGTCCCCGTTGATCGGTTTGACCAGGTTTAACCAAAATCATTCAAATTCTCCAGAAAGTTCTAAGATCATTCTAGATCATGTGAAAAGCACTAAAATGAGTCTTAAAATAAAATTGGACGAAAACGTCATCTCTCGGGGCCTCCAAGAGGTTCCCTGAACTTCTTGTAAATCATAGGTTTGACCGATTTGACCTAAAAGTGGACTTTGAAACCAGAGTTTTGTATCATTTTTCAAACATTTTTCATGGATACTAGAGGTCAATAGCTTTCCAATGGTATATCGCACATAATTTCTGGATTTAAAATGAATTTATTATGAATTTCTGAAGGTGAAAAAGACGATCAAATTGACTTTTATCGCAAATACCGCAAAACTTTTAAAAGAGACCTATCTCTAAATTATTGTTTATGGAAAATAGACTCCATTACCTTTCCAACGGTATATTACAAGCTCAATTTAGAGTTCGTACGCATTTTCTGTGAATTTCGGACGAAATAAGGCCTTTTCGCGAATACCGGAACCTCTGGGGCTTAAGTACAAATTTTTGGGCATCTGAGGAGCAGTGCCGCAGCGACACTGGGCCACTACCATAGCGGAACATGGATAGTGCCGTGGAAGCACTCAACCCCCACATAATCCATTTTTGTAATTTATTTTGGTGTCCAAATTGAATAATTAAAAGCCAAAACGACGTAGTTTCTTGTTCACAAATGTTTGGGACCAATGGGAGCACTTTCTGAATCCCAAAACCACCCCAAATTGGCCTATATAAATCCCCTTTGCTCTTCATTTTAGAGGGCCAAGTACAAAGTTTGAGAAAGTTGTAGAGAGAAAGAGAGATAGAGATATGTTTAGAAGACAGAAAGGGAGCTTCTCCCACTAATTTTCTCTAAGAAAGTGAGTTCTAATCTTGTTTTCTTCCATTATCTCTCGTATACTTCACATTCAAATACACCCCCTCCCCCTCCAATCACCATTTTTGAGCATATTGTAGATAGGAAGCTACTTCCATGTCCAAATGTCAATATCTATAAGTGAAACACCAAGCTACAAGTCCAATATCACATTGATTATCATCTATTGATTGCTATTTACTTGCTTGTTTATATATATATATATATGTTCATCTCTTCTTCCCCCATTTCTTCTTGATTTTTCTTTGATTACATACTAGTTCATCATCATCTAAGTGATGACATGAAGTTTGAGGTGAGTGAATCCTTATGGATAGTAGCTCTTAACCTCAAAAACATGTTTAATAGATGATAATTAAAAGTTCAATACTTCCAAAGTATTCTTGAAATTATGCTCAAATGAAAACAAATCTCTCCAACAATCTTGGAAGTTCTTGATATGAGTTCAATGTTGATATCTCAAGTGGTCATAACCTCCATTTAAATTCTGAAAATACACTCTCAAAACCTCTACTTCAAAACCCCTCTTTAACCCCTCTTTTTGATTTCAAGAATAAAACCCTATCCTTCTCAAAAATCAATAAAACAGTGAGTGACATGAGTTCAAAGATTTCTTTAGAACCCAATACTCAAAGAATTAACATAATACCACTTGGAAAGTCTTCCTAATCCATTAGAGAACACCCACGATTTTTGGAACACTTGGACGGGTTCCATTTTGACCTAAACATTCCTTCCATACAACCTGCTTTTGTTGTCAGAGCAGCTAGGTTGACTTTGAACTTCTTTTTCAGAAAACTTTTACAAAATAAGTGGTCCCAACTAATTTTTCCCTTGAACTTCCGTGTCTTAGGGAACTTTCTGTATGATATGGGAATCTAGATGTTTTGTTTTCATTTTCTAAGATTTTTCAACATTTTAGTCGACAGTACGGACTCTGTTTCTAAGTAACCTCTATTGTTTATATGATTTCTCTCAATCTATAATAGTTATTGAAGATTGGATTTTTAACATGTGTTCTAGACACAATAAGGATGATCTCCATCAAAAATCATGCATTAAAAATATTTCTAACCTCACTTTTCCAATTTCACAAGATCAACTCATTGTTCTGTCCACTATTCACACCAAGCATGCTTTGACTTTCATTCTTTGATTTAATGTTTACATTTGCATATATCCTATGATGATTTCCTTCATAAATTTATACATATTTTAGACTTCTAAGTCACTTTAGAAAGTCTATATACACAAACACACTACAACATTTGCACATTCTAGGACCATACATTGCATCCATGCAAGATTTGGAGTTTTTGTGACTCCTAATTTAAGGAGATTATAAGGAATGAACTTGATCATACGTTCATGCTTCCCCTCGATCTAACCTTTCTTTCTCATACGTCCCGGGGATTGAGAGGTCTTCTTTTCTCAAAGATTAACATGCATCATACTAGCTTGCTAAGCATATTTTGATTTATTTGATTATTTGTTTCAAGAACAATTCATGCCCCCTTAAATTAAGAAAACTTGATTACTTGATACATAATTAGACGATTTTTCCTAGGTTTGTTTGTGTGATCTTTCACCTGTGTATTGTGTGATACTTAGCTCAGATCTTATGAATGATATCTTATCTTTTGATCTTCCATTTCAAGATTCTTATGTGATGTAATATATTATCATATGATTATTTGGATGCTAATTGAGGCCCGTCGAAATACGGGGTGAGTTGAGGGTGTTTTAGTCATGACAAAGGCTCCTTCCTCTCCCATACCAAAACCCCGAGCCAAGTTCTTTGGTTATGAAGGGCCGGTGCCTTTTATCAATTTGGGTGAGTCAGAATTGGGTTTCTTGGTTCCCTAAAGACCAAGTGGCAACTCTGTATCTATTTTCAACAGACCCTTCCTTTTCTTCCTTTAATCCAAATCAATTTCAAACAAGCGAAGAGTGGACGACAGATTCTGTGTGTCCACAATATCTCACATAATTTCTAGATTTAAAACGAATTTATTATGAATTTCCGAAGGTGAAAAAGGCGATCAAATCGGCTTGTATTGCAAATACCACAAAACTTTTCAAAGTGACCTGACTCCAAACTATTTTTTTTTAATGAAAAGTAGACTCCATTACCTTTCCAACGGTATATCACAACCTCGATTTGGAGTTCGTATGCATTTTTTGTGAATTTCGGACGAAATAGGGCCTTTTCTCGAACACTAGAACCTGTGGGGACATAAACAACATTATTTGGACGTCAGAGGAGCAGTGCCACCACAACACTGGCCCACTACTACTACGGCACTCTCCCCCAGAACATTCCATTTTTATAATTTATTTTGGGGGTCCAAATTGAATAATTGAAAGCCAAAATGACGTAGTTTCTTGATCATATATGTTTGGGACCAATGAGAGCACTTTCTAAGTCCCTAAACCACCCCAAATTGGCCTATATAAACCTCCATTTGCTCTTCATTTTGGAGGGGGTCAAGTGAAAAGCTTGAAAAAGTTGTGGAGAGAATGAGAGAAATAGTTAGAGTTAGAAGTAAGAAATAGAGCTTCCTCCATTGATTTTCTATAGAAAGTGAGTTCTAAACTCAAGTTCTTCCATTATCTCTCTTGTACTTCACATTCAAATCCTCCACAACCATCATTCTTTAGCATTCATGAGATAGAAAGCTACTTCCATGTCGAAATGTCACCACATATGAGTGAAACACCAAGCTACAAGTCCAATATCTCAATGATCATCATCTATCGATTGCTATTTACTTTCTTATTTATATACTATGTTCATCTCTTCTTACCTCATTTCTTTTTATGCTTTTCTTTGTTTTACTTACTAGTTCATCATCATCTAAATTATGACATAGTGTTTGAGGTGAGTGAATCCTTATGGATAGTAGCTCTTGACCAAAAAAATGTTTGATAGATGATGATTCCAACTTTAATACTTCTTAAGTATTCTTGAAGTTATGCTCAAATGAAAACAAATCTCTCCAACAATCTTGGAAGTTCTTGACTTAAGTTTGATGTTAATATTCCAAGAGGTTATAATCTCCATTTGATGTTGAAAATAAGCTTTCAAAGCCCTATTTCAAAATCTCTAAAAGCCCAATATTTGGATTCCAAGAAACAAACCTTGTTTTTTCTCAAAAATCTTCAGAACAGTGAGTTATTCAACTTCAAAATAATATTATGAGTTCAATACTCAATGGGTGATTACAAGACCACTTGAAAAATCTTCCTAACTCATTAGAGAACACCCATGATTTTTTGGATTGATCTAAAAACACTTGAAAGGGTCCCATTTTGGTTTAAACATTCCTTCCAGACATTCTGTTTTTGCTGTCACAGCGGCTAGGTTGACTTTCAACTTATTTTTTTAGAAAACTTTTCCAAAAGGAGTGATCCCAACTCATTTTCCCTTGAACTTCAGTGTCTTAGGGAACTTTCTGTATAATATGGGCCTCTAGATGTTTTGTTTTCATTTTCTACGATTTTTCTACATTTCAATCGACAGTACGAATTCTATTTCTGAGCAACCTGTATTATTTGTTTGTTATCTCCTAATTTGTAATAGTTATTGTAGTTTGGCCTTTTGATATATGTTCTAGATACAATAAGGATGATCTCCATAAACAATCATCAACTAAAAACATTTCTAACCCCACCTTTTCATTTTTACAAAATCAACTCACAACAAGAATGTTTTGAGTTCTTTCCTTTGATTTGATGCATACATGTAATCCAAATTAGCTCATATCTTAGGAAGTAGTTCGTACTACATTTGTACATATCCTATAATGACACTCTTCATTCATTCATGCATATTTTAGACTTCTAAGTCACTTTAGAAAGTCCATGAACACAAAACACACTACAACCTTTGCACATTCTAGGATCATACATTGCATCCATGCAAGATTTGGGGTTTTTGTGACTCTTGATCATACGTTCATGCTTTCCCTCGATCTAATCTTCCTTTTCTCATCCGTTCCGGGGATTGAGAGGTCTTCTTTTATCAAAGATTAATATGCACCATTCTAGCTTGCTAAGCATCTTTGTTTTCTTTGATTTATTTGTTTCAAGAATAATTCATGTCCCCCTTTAGATTAGGAAAACTTGATTACTTGATATGTGATTAGACGATTTTTTCTAGGTTTGTTTGTGTGACCTTTCACTTTTGGCATTGTGTGATACTTGGCTTAGATCTTATGAATGATATCTTATCTTTAAATCTTCTATTTCAAGATTCTTATGTGATGTAATATACTATCATAGTATCAATTGTCAAACCAAACATAGTATAATATGATTATTTGGATGCTAATTGTAGTAACTCATATTTTTCATGTTTAAATTGACGATCTAGACTTCGTGTGCAATTTTAGAGAAAGTTGGTCACAGGGGTATTTTGGTCTTTTTAAAATTTTTGTAAGTCATGAACTGAAAATATAATTTTTGGAAAAAGTTGCGTACTGTTAAATGATTGCTATTCGTATTGAAAGTTAAGAGTTTTCGATCTCTATTTACAAGACATCTCAATTTTAATCATTTTGAGAAAATATTTGTTTTTGCATTTATACGACATTTTCTATAATTTTACTACTTTTTAATTATATTACTTAATAATATAATTACAAGAATACTAATTATAATGAAAGATAATATTTACCTAACTAGATTTCTACTATAATTAATATTATTTTGGAACCCATAGTTATACCTGTGATTCCCCAAACCATGCTTATACCCTAAGCCAACCCCCAAACAACCCCTATGAGGTGTCTTGTGTGCTTGAGTGCTTGTGAGGTGTCTTGTGTGCTTGTGAGGTGTCCTACGAGGTGTCTTGTGAGGTGTCTTGTGTGCTTGAGTGCTTGTAAGGTGTCCTATGAGGTGTCTTGTGAGGTGTTGTGTATAATATATATACATATTGGTGGCCTTCCCCTTTTCCCTATAAAAACCCCTCCCATTAGTTGTTGAAAAGGAGGAAAAAATAATAATAGAGAGTTAGCCGAGAGAGTGAAGGAGAAAGAAAAGAAAAGAAAGGAAAAGAAGAAATCCCAAACCACACCGCAACCCCGAACCTACGAGGAGCAGAAGGAGAGAAAGGAGAAGAAGAAGAAGAGAGAGGAATAGAGGAGGAAAAAAGAGGAGAGAGAGACACCTCGAGACCACCCACGACCACCCCGAGCTCACCGGCGTCACCGTCTTTACCGGTGAGTGCCTATACTCACTTAGTAGCGTAGATATGTATGTTTATATATGTTTTGGCAAGAAAGAACGGACCTCGAACGTACAGCTAAGGTCCAGTTCAATTCTGGAATATTACTACTCTCAATCGATCGAATTGTTTCGAGCGATCGAACGTAGGCCGATCTCAATCGATCGAACTTCTGTCAATCGATCGAACCTTGCTTTACCTCAATCGATAGAACTTAGTTCAATCGATCGAACTTAACAGAATGTGATTTGTTTAGTTGTTTTATATCTAATGAACTGTTAACATGTTTATTATCATACGTTGATGTTGGAGAACTGTATTAGAATAATACATACGTGGAATAATGGACTTAATGGATTGAACAATGGAACCCTTTGGTTACTGTTGAGATAATAATGAGATTGAAAAGCCGACGTGCATAGTAGTGGGTCTGTCAACCACAATGGTCGATACTATTTATGATTGGTACGTGTAAATGTGGTCACGAAGATCTTATGATATAGGGCGGTGTGGCCAGTAGTATGTGTTAGGGCGTATTGGCCGTAATGTATCGAGCGTATTGGCTGGGCGTATTGGCCGTAATGTATCGAGCGTATTAGTTGGGCGTTTTGGCCGTAATGTATAGAGCGTATTGGCTGAGGGTGTTGGTTGTAATCTATCGAGCGTATTGGCTGGGCGTGTTGGCCATAATCTATCGAGCGTATTGGCTGGGCGTGTTGGTCGTAATCTATCGAGCGTATTAGCTGGGCATGTTGGCCGTAAGGTATCGAACATATTGGCTGGCGTGTTGGCCAAGATGTATCGGGGGCGTGTTGGCCAAAGTATATCGGGGCGTTTGGCTAGATTATATGGGACTGTGTGTCTGGTTTGACAGACCATAGGTATGGGACTACGTGTCTGATTAATGTGGACCCAAGAGTCTATGTTATGTATTAGAAGACTGGGACGATATCCATTGTTAGATATTAAGTTGGTGCATACAAGCATGCGAAACGATGAGATGATCCTTTTAATGATGTTGTTTATATATGCTGCCATCTATAGATACTCTGTTAGTATTTGCATTCACTCGACTTTCGTAGCTGACGGTGTTTATGCCGCTGGATATTCGACGTCCAGCTGACCAGGGTTATGAGTATTCAGGAGATGCATACATGGATAGGGGCTACAAGGAGGGAGCCTACGATGATGGAGGCTATGCTAGAGATGACTACTACGCAAGCTGAAGACTTGGAGCTTGCTGTGGATAGTTTATGCTTATGTTTTTAGAGACCGTTGTAATAGTTAAGTTTGTAATTGGCATATGTTGCCGTAATGTTTTATTTATAGTTTTTGCAAACACTTTGATTTTGTAATAGTTAGTATTGAACTCTGATTATATATATCAACCTTAGAACTTTCCAATGAGTGGCTTGAATCATTACTCGGATGGTTTGACTTTGGTTATGGACAATATGGTGACTTTCAACTGTCATGGCCTACGGGTCCAAAAAGGAATTTATTTTTTCTCTATTTTTGCTACTACGGGGCGTGACACTAATTGAGGTCCGTCGAGAGACAGGGCGAGTTGAGGGTGTTTTAGTGGTGATAAAGGCTCCTTCATCTCTCATACCAAAACCCCGAACCAAGTTCTTTGGTTATGAAAGGTCGGTGCCCTTTATCCATTTGGGTGAGTCAAAATTAGGTTTCTTGGTTTCTTAAAGACCAAGTGGTGACTATGTATCTGTTTTCAACAGACCTTTCTTTTCATTTCTTCAATCAATTTCAAAACAAAAGGAAAATTAATTCCAAAACCCCGCCGGAAACAAAAATGGAACGAGGGTGGACTCCCGAATTCCGTGTGTCCACACCGCCCACTGCTCGTTAAGGATATAATCCATCCACCGCATGTTAAGGCATATCACGACCAGGTGTCCGCCCACGTACCATTCCCAGCACTTATCAAACCTACTTAAGTTCTGCACTAAGACCGACATATGATAGTTCCCAAGTGGCCTAACTATTCTTGGGTAAAAGGAAACGGGAATCAACCCTTTCTTGAACAACGTAGTATCTAACATATTGGTCGCTAAATAAATTTGTAGTTCAAGAGCAAACTAATCGCGACAAGTAGTACCCGGAAGTACGGGATCGATTTCCACAGGGACTAAAATGTAAAACAACGGCATTGGTGGTTTTAGGACTTAGTATCCACAAGTGCAGTAAAAAAAAAAAAAAAACAAAACAAATAAACAAAAGAAGAGAAAGAAAAATAGACCGAAGTCTTTTAGCTTGAGGAGTTCTTAACACCAACTATTACTACAATGGCTAAAAGAAGATGACTAACTTTAAATAAGAAATGAAATAAAGACTAGTGTTAACAACTATAGAAACTTTAAAGAAAGGAGAACAAATCAGGATTTGGGATGAACCAAAGAGATTTAAAAACGATGAGATTGGGAAGCTACCTCTACCTTGAACTTTTACCAAACCAACCGAAATGTATTTTGATTATCCTTTGAATAGAAATCTCATTGAGGCAAAAGATCAAACATATAGCAGTCAACTCACATGCTAGATCCTAGACTCATTGAGATTCAGGAAATTAGATGTAATTCCTTAAAAATCCTTTCATTCCTGATGCGTGACATTAACAATGAAGCATCTCCTAGAATCCAATCTAAGTTCAAGAATTCTAAGCATAATTTCAAATACAAAACTTTTATTGAAGATCAATAGTTCAAGGTTGGAGATATGGCTTCCCAACCTTGGAGATTTAGCTACACATGGTTATTAAGATAACAAACTCAATACAAGATAGAATTCATAGCCCCAACATAAAACTCAAACTGTTTTTAATTTACACTAATGGAATGGTTAAATTCCTACAAAGAGATTTCAAGTTTTTAAACTAAGAGAACAAGAGAGAGGCAGATCAAAAACCCAGAAAAAAAAAACTGCAGAAGAAGCAGCCTCCTTTCCTTTTTTCATAACCTTCCTCTTATAGCCTCCTTCTTCATCCCTCCAAGAGCCCTAATTCAAGTTCCCATGACTGCTGAAGTGAAGGGGCTTGTCAACTCACTGCCTACTACAAGTATTGAGGTTCCCCCTTTTTGAATGGCAAACTTGAAATAAACTGGAAGTCTGATTTCGCCGGATCGGATCGATCCGGTTGGGACACGGATCAATCCGGTTTTGACAGTGTGTGAATAAACTTTCTTGAACAAGAGCGGATCGATCCGCTATAAGGCCGGATCGATCCGGTTTTGACAGTGATGATTTCTCCCCCCTTTTCTTCATCAACAACCATCTCATCACTTTGTTCTCGACGCAAACCTACAAAAAGTAAAAGAAAGGCAAAGAAAACAAAGGAGAAAGAAAAGACAACAAGAGATAAAGTCATGCTTAAGATCTCCCAATTGGGGAAATATACAAACTAAAGAGTGCCTTATCACAAAGATGATAATGCAAAACTTGTGATGAATCACATATCTAACGTCATAATGTTAATCCATTATTCTCAATCGTACTTATCTTTGATATCACATTATCCCTGCTTATCCCTACAGTCGTATAATGAAAGACTACATCAGTAATCGAATGATCGAACCCTTTATATAATAAACAAAGGAAACAATCCATGTTCTGCAACTGCCAATAGATTGGGATAAAAATGACACAATCAATTGAGAAAACATGGGAATCGATTGGATCCAAAACAATGTCAATCGATTGCTAACTTTAGCAATCAATTGGGTTAGAAATAATGCCAATCGATTGGGAAACTATCCAATCGATTTGGTCCTGACTGATGGCAATCGATTGGAAAAAGTCCAATCGATTGAGACTTTATCTTCTCTAGCAAAAGCTTAGTCTAGCATAAATAAACGTCTTAAAGACGTGTTTGCTATGTCTAAACTTATATAAAACTCATAAACATTCATATAAACGAAACCAAGTGAGTTAAAACTCACTTAAGGGTGTGTTTGGCTGGTGGGGTTCCAAACTTTAAGCTTTTTCTCTCTCCTTCTCTTCTCCTCTCCTCTTGTTTTCTGTCTCAGTCTCTTCTTCTCGCTTCTCTTTCATTTCTTCTTCTTTACTTCTCTTCTCTACTGCCCAGAGCAGTGTGTGTGTGTGTGTGTATGTATATGTTTGTGTGTGTATATATAGATATGTGTGTATGGATGTGTGTATAGATATATATTCTCTCTCTCTAAACCCAAGCTGTCAAAACACTCCAAGGAAAGGAAATAAACCCATATATATATATACATAAACAAAGTGCCATGTGTCAAACCATGAATCAAAGTTAAAAACTTATCTCTGTAGATGGCAATCGATTGATATCAGATATTTGAAGGCAATCGATTAGAAAGGAAGGCAATTGATTGGGATAGTGCCAGGTAATGAATTCAGGTTGGCAGAATGGCAATCGATTGGAAAAGATGTTAATCGATTGGTATCTAAAAAGTGGCAATCGATTGGGATAATAAGCCAATCGACCGAGACACAAAATTAACCAAAGGAAAATTAAAGGTCATATAAGTATACAAGAAGTAGTATAAAGTCTTATTCCTTGATATACACTCCAAAATATAGGGTATTACAGTTTAGAGCCCGTTAATTTTACTTGTGAAGATTTATGAAAAGCATATCTGTATGTTTATGTGAGCATGCTAAGTGATAATGTGGGTTAAAGGGAAGATTTAGGACTTTCCATTGGCATCGTGGTTTAAGATTTAGGATTTGCCGATATACCGGATAAATTTGTATCTTTCTCTCTAGAGACTATTTAATGTGTTTTAATGATATTGAAGCATGAATTGCCATACATGCATTTGTTAGAATTGTATACTCATCATATAGCTAAGCAGTAGAGATTTACTCCATTTCAGATGAGAAGAAAAAAGGGAAAGAAGAAGCGAGAAGAGTGAGGCCGTGGGAACACGCGAGTCTAAACCCTTATGTACATAGTTTTTTAGTTCATCCCCATTGTAAATGAACCATGAGGAGGACTATGTTATATAATCTCGAACCACTTGTAGTATTCGATGTATTAGGTCCCTTTTAAATCTCTTATATGTTAT
The DNA here is from genome assembly GCA_033977485.1 of Hydrangea macrophylla. NCBI lineage: Eukaryota > Viridiplantae > Streptophyta > Magnoliopsida > Cornales > Hydrangeaceae > Hydrangea > Hydrangea macrophylla. Next base: position 109,806 of record CM066988.1, on the reverse strand, counting down.
GGAGACGTTGGTAATGTTTGTAATACAGTTGAGACTAATTGTGGGGGATGAGTTTGATATGTGTAGTTAGTCCTAGTTGAAAATTGGTAAAGTTTGAAACAATGTTTCTGTAGAATGTTCTGTAAATTGGAAAATAGTCGACTGGTTTGGGAAAACAGTCGACTGAATGCATTAATTGGAAAAAATAATTTCTCCCAATTTTCAAAAGCAGTCGACTAGATTGCTCCACATAGTTAATTGGAAAGTTGTTTCAAAACTAAACTTTTTGGAGGATTCAGTCAGTCGACTGGATGAATTCCAGTCGACTGGGATTGGACACAATCTCCCTAAAATACAGTCGACCGGACAAGGGTCAGTCGACTAGATTAGAGTGTGGAGATCTTCATGCTCTCGAAGGCAGTCGACTGGATGCTCGATTAGTCTAATGGATTTTAGTTTTCAAAATTGATTGTTTCTTTTAAGTGTTTAAATGGGAAAGCTTCGTTTTGCTCAAATTATACGGTTTTACCAACTCATAGTTGAATGTTTTTTTAAAATTTTTTTTTCAATTAAAGAGTTTTTTATGTTTATTACGCTGCTAAGCTATTTAATTGAATTGGATGAGCCTTGGTGGCATACTAAGTGTCCTATTTATGCCCGTAGCGGGATGGGACGTGATAAATACCATCAAACTCGAGCGCTCATACTATGAGAGAGCTGTGGGCTAGCCTGTTAAGCCAACTCGAGTGCTCGCAAGAGCCCAAGTGCTCGAATTCTACGAAAATTCAACAGTATGACAGTTTCATAACAGAATTTTAGTTTTGGTTGTTGCATGTTCTTTGAATGTTAATGGATTATCAATTATACTACAGAAAACATATTTTTAAGTAAGTATGGATACTCATTATGTATTAGATGATCCTATATGATGATGAAGTAAAGTGTGTGTGATGATTTTAAAGCAAGCCTCAATTCAAACTCCAAAGATGGTTGTTATTCTTCCTAGAGCCTTCCTCTTCCTTTAATCTTCTAATTCCTCAGCTCCATAACTACAATGCATGAAATGTGAGTGTCTAGTGTGTAGATATGTGTATGGGTTTGAATTATGGAACCATACAAGGTGAGTATGTGTGTAATGCACAAGAATTCTCTCAAGAACTCACTCTCCCTCCTTATTCTTTGTATGTACTCAAAAAGTGCATAAGTCCAAACAACACGACAGGTTTAGACTATGTGAGCAAGAGGCTGGCCTTGCATAAATGAGCTATGAGCCCCAACGACAATTTTTGAATGAAACAGTATCATTGGAATACCCAGTCATCGAACTAACCAGCCATCGGGCTGCCTTTTTTATTGGATTACCTAGTCATCGGACTAACCAGCCATCGGGCTACCTCTTTCATCGGGCTACCTCCTTCATCGGGCTGTTAAGGCTTCCTTGAGAAGCCTTGCACAGGTCCCAGCAAGCAGGCGTCTCTAAAAAGTTTGAAAGATATCTCTAGAGCAATCAGTATCATGATGAAGAAGCAAGTTCCTAGATACATAGAAGAAAAGCTTCAACCAATAAGAGATGAGGGAAGTTACCAGGTAAGTAGCATGGCTGAAGCGCATTGGACACAACTCCCCAAATTTGTTCGGCCTAACCGTTAAGGGTAAGTGCATCTCCCCTATAAATACAAGCCATGTCATCTGAAGAAAGGACCCTCGCGTCTCAAACAAAGACTAAAAAAAAGCAACCAAACACTACACTCTTTACAAAGCATTTCCTTTGTTATCTCTTTTGTATGACTTAGTTCAAATCATAGATTGTTCCCAAGTTTTTACATATTAATATTAGTTCCAAGTTTTTATCATCAGAATGTCTCCTCCTGTCAAGGTAGTCTGATCGGCCTTACACTTGTTGATTTATTTGGTGTTTTATTTACATCTTTGTGACAGAACTTGACTTGTGTGATTCAATACTGTTAAGGAAACTATAATTATGGTACTTTCCTACTAGTTTTTAACAATCCCAACATGATAGACGTCACATAGTGCATCACTCGCATAAAATATTAGAAAAAACCACGTTTACCTACACACACACATACACACACACAAACCTAGCTATAATAGCTATGGCACGCCCAAAGCAAAATAATAAGAGCGAGCACTCTTCAGTTTTAAAATGTAATAAATGCTGAGAATGTGATGGGTTTATATAGAGTTTGAAGGCCCATGGGTAGTTTAGTCATTTCACTGAAAAACAAGCTCGAGTGCTCATGGTTAACTCGAGCGCTCAGGTGCTCGAACGCTCAAACGAGCTGGAGCACTCGGGGCTCCTATTTCACCAATCCATCTAAAAGGTTCAAGGGTTAAAGGTCCAAGCAAACAAAAGTTCATAGGGTTTAAAGAACAGAGTTCAATATGTTTATATATATATATTGGAATCATCATGAACTTACATACTCGTATTCGATTATGGAAACACATTAGTAAATAGATAAATACAAGGAAATGGGCTGGTGTTACACTTTCGAAGGAGAACCACAATGGGGAGGGAGGACATACATGTATATAGAGATAATACATTTAACTATTATATAGATAGAGATGTAATATATATATATATATATTATAATCCACACTCACAAAATACATGTAACAATAAATTTCAAACCATAACAAGGAGAGAGAGAGAGAGAGCGAGAGAGAGAGAGAGAGAGAGAGAGAGAGAGAGAGAGAGAGAGGAGGGGGGACTTATGATACTAGAGTATTTTTTTCCCCTCTTTGAATTTAGAGAGAGGGAACTGAAAAACTTGTTTTGCCAAAGAATGCTTCTATTTCCTTGCCAAAAACATCATTTTAGCTAGGAACCGTTTTTCCCTTACTAAAAGTAGCTTTTAGAGAGAATACTATTTCCTTGCCAAAACATACTTTTAGCGAGGAAATGAATTGCCCTTGCTAATACATCCTTTTGGAGAGGAATTTGATATTTTGTTGCCAAATAATTCACTATAGGCGAGGGAAGTGATATTTCATTGCCAAATACTTCACTTTTAGCCAAGAAATGAGACTTTCGTCTCCAAATGTGTATGTCTTTTAGTCTTTTGGCAACAAAATACAATTTCTTTGCTAATATTATACTTTTAGCAAGAAAGTATATATTTTGTTGCCAAGATTCGTTGCTAAAACTTTTTTTTTTTTTATAAAAAAAGTCTTGCGAAGGAGACGATGCAGAAGCAGGATCAGTCGCAGTCAAGACCGGTCCTGTGTCATATTATGACCGGTCCTAATTTCCAATTTCAATTTTCTCTTTTTGAAGTAGATTCATTTTCATTTTTCTCTTTATTTTTTTTTTCCAGAATATAGAAAAACAGTAGCCGCTCACTGTTTTAGAGGAAAAATTCTTCTAGCACCTATATCAAAGATGAATTAATAGCTTTTGACACCAAAAAAGAATGTTTTTTTCTTCTTTTTTTCTTTTTAAAGAGAAACGAACTAGTTTCTTTGTTCTTCTCTTCCTACTTTAAAGAATATTTTTAAAATATCAAGACTAACCAATAATTTTGATATAAAGGAAATTAAAAAAAAAAAACACACACACACACACACATTCAACATTTTTTTTTAGCTGTGCATATTTTGAATTTTATTTTTAGTAGAAACATGTTTATTTACTTTTTTGCATGCTATGGTGAGCAACATAGATAAAATTGTAATCTTTTAAAATTTCAGTGTATTCATATTAGTATTATCAAACAATTTAATTACATTCAACATTTAAAACATGGAATGCTTCTTTACACGTGGCAACCTCTGAATGGCTGATTCGACCTTTTCTCTCCCACCACGCGCTTTATAGGATATTCCTTTGTTGAAAATGTTTCCCTACCAAGATTCTTGTGGTCTAGTAGCATTACTCGCAATCTCCCAACTGCGAGGTTTGAGGGATTTTTTCACTCATTAGCCCACAGATTCAAGTGTGTACTATAGACTCGCTTTGGCAGGTCCTAGTCTAGTTGGATTTGCATGTCTCCCATTGCAAGGAGCATTTTTGTTCTTCACTAATGCATTTTATTAGCCAATTCAGTGGGATTGGTCAGTGAAATGCTTGGGTGAAATCCTGAGTCTCACTCCATCAGTCAATGAGATGGTTAATTTTTTTGGGTGAACAAAAGTATTTTCCTAGCATAAGTCAAAAAAGAAAAAGAAAAAAAAGGAATGAAAAAAGAAAAAAGAAAAAAAAATGTAAGTTTTCTTCTCTGTGGGGTGCGGTTTGTTTACATCTATGGTTTTTTTACAGTGAAGAATCAAAAATGGCGACCAAAGCAGCATCCTCTGCGAGTCTTCCCAAGTCTGGAGCTATATCCAAAGGCTACAACTTCGCTTCTACTTGGGAACAGGTTTTTCTTCCTTTTTTTTTTTTGTGTGTGTAATCGTATTTTACAGCACTTTTTAAGTTTTGCTCAATCAACATTGAAGAAATGTATGCTTTCCAGTTCCTTTCTCTTCCTAATTTATTTTCGCTTATTTATGCTGCTTGATCCCAAATGCCATTTACTTCGATTTGATCAGATCCCAGATATTGAAGATCCACACCTACGCCCAAAGTTATAATAATCTTAATGTTTTCGAATGATTTGATCGATCTTTCTTTTTGTTATATATATATATATATATATAAGGACAGAGAGTCTTCTGTTTTGAGCGTCGGATTGTGTTCATTAAGGACATTCTGTTTTGATAGATCTCTTGATATTTTTATTTCATACTTTTCCGCGATTGGGTTTATGAAACGTTTTTGTTAATATTTCAGATAGTAGTAATGCTCATCTCATGCTCTCCATTTTTGTTTGTTTTGTTTTTGGCCGTAAAGAGTGCTCCATTGACCGAGCAACAACAAGCAGCAATAGTTGCACTCTCTCATGCAGTTGCTGAACGACCCTTTCCTGTCAATTTGGTAAAGCCTTATGCGGCACCCCTGCTCACTGTAAACCATCACACTTACAAATGCACATGCTTGTATTATGTTGTATCATTTCTATCCCAATTAACATCAAAGCCTTTGCTGCTTACAGTCTCGAGAGAACATCTCGGTACAGGACACTGGTTTGCCCATTTCTACTGAGCACAGCAATGCCGGAGAATCTGGGACCATTGAGGCAGTCTTAGTCAATACAAATCAGGTTTTCATTGGATTCCTTGTCCTCGTTCACATGCATAGTTTTCTAATTCTGTATTACATCATGTTGTCCTCAGACAAGAAGAGTAAGAAGTTTCGGGGTCTATTATAGTTACTTCTTTCACATTCCAACTCTGCCCCTAAAAGACTTTTCGAATACTGGATGCTCAAAATCTCATGTCACTATGGGGTATCTTGGTGGTCTTTATTTTGGTTTTCATTTGGCTGGCTCATCTTCATGTTCTCACCTATCTCATCCTCCTTCGTCACTATAGTTGTTTTTCTCGTTTCCAAAGAAAGATGTAAACACAGTTCAGAGTTTCAACACAACAGGATGAAAACTGTATTTTTAGTGGAGTTTTTTAAGCAAATGTTATTAATTTATGTACTTGTTTTTTTTTTTAATGTTGTTTTACAATTTTACTCATGTTATAATAAACATCTCAACGTTGTAGAAACTAACTTGCTTATTCTACTACATAGTTTGGGTGATCGTTGTAGAAATTCTTTATATGTAATCCCGGTTAAATATTTGATGTTTATAGAAGATGAGGGCTATAGAGCTGCGTCAGGGGTTGTGAAAATGAGTTAATTCCTATATGTTATCTAGGATTTTAGGGTGATGTGTTAGGTGAGAGTTGACGTGCTAGGTGAGAGTTCAACCCGAGAGTATATCATGATTAGTTTCTGAATAGCAGTTTTTATTTCCTACCTGGTCTTGGTCATTTATCCTATTTTTAAATTGGCTTCTCTAATCTGTGTTCTTTATGGTGCAGTTCTACAAATGGTTTACGGATCTTGAAGCAGCCATGAAGTCAGAGGTTTGTAGCAATTTCTTACCTTGACAAATAACTAGGAAGAACTGGTATCATGGGAACTGTAGCACCTGGTTTTCTCTTTGCTTAGACAGAAGAGAAGTATCAGCACTACGTAAACACTTTGACAGAGCGCATACAGACATGTGATAGTATACTTCATCAGGTGAAGAAAATTTTCGTTTATGTCATTGCTTGTTTAACTTTTCTATTAATTTTAGTACTTTCATATTGTTTCTCAGGCTATATTCGTTAAGGGTTCTTAAGTCAACAAAATAATCGAACCACCTTTTGTACAGGTAGACGAGACCCTTGAATTATTTAATGAATTACAGCTGCAGCATCAGGCAGTGGCAACAAAGACTAAAACTCTTCATGATGCATGTGATCGACTGGTGTGATCCTCTTTCTTTCTTCTTTTTCTTTTGCCCCCTTTCTATTTGGTTTTTCATTGCTTACAGGCATGGTCTTGGCACCAATAAATTGGTTCCTCTGGATTAAGTTTTTGTTTAGAAGTGAAAAGATAAAGAAGAATGGGAATATCTTGTATATTCAACATAACATGAATAAGAATATAGGGAACCTATTTATAGGCTTTAGACCAACCTACACTACTTAAATATAATCGATGTGGGACAGCCACATGCTCATTAAGCACTACGTTACACATATATATATATATATATATTTACCCTTTAACACTCCCCCTCAAGCTGGAGCATACATATCATTTTCCCAGCTTGTTACAAATATATTTCACACGTGTCCCACCCGATGCTTTAGTATACAAATCTACCAACTGGTCTGTAGATTTAACATGGATTGTATTAATTTAACATGGACTGTATTCATCACTTTTTGTAGGAGCTTTTTACGGTCAAATTGACAATCAACTTCAATGTGTTTTGTCCTATCATGAAACGCAGGATTAAAAGCAATATGAACCGCTGCCTGCTTATCACAAAATAGATTCATAGGCTCAGAATGAGTGAACCCAAGTTCCTTCAACAAATGCTTCATCCATACTAACTCACAAGTAGTATGCGCTATTGCCCTATGCTCTGACTCAACACTAGATCTATCAACAATAGTTTGTTTCTTGCTTTTCCAGGACACAAGATTTCCTCCAACAAGAAGGCAATACCCTGTAGTAGACCTCCTATCACTAGGAGATCAGCCCAATCTGCATCTGTGTAGCTCTCTACTCGAATGTGATCATGATCCTTATACAACAAACCACGGCCTAGATCCCCTTTGAGGTACCTCAAGATTCTATCACTGCATCCCAATGTGTAGTTAGAGGAGAGTCCATAAACTAACTAATTACACTAATTGCAAAAGCAACATCAGGTTTTGTGACCGTTAGGTAATTAAGTTTCCCAACTAAGCGTCTGTACTGTCCTAGATCGTCAAGTAGCTCCCCCTCATCTGGTAATAATTTGGAATTGGGATCCATAGGAGTATCCAAAGGTTTTGATCCCAACATTACTATCAATTAGCAAATCAAGAACATATTTTCTCTGAGATAAGCAGATCCCTTCACTAAACCTGGCCACCTCAATACCTAGGAAATACCTAAGCTGCCCCTAGTCTTTGGTCTGAAACTTGACTTGTAAAAGGATTTCAACTCCTGAATGCCCTTAGAATCATCACTAGGAATGACGATATGATCAACATAAACAATTAACAGGATCTTCCCCGCTACAGTGTGTCCATAGAAAATAGAATGGCCAACACCACATCTTTGAAGACCAAACTCAGCAATCACATCACTGAACCTGCCAAACAAGCACGAGGGGACTGCTTCAAACCATAGAGAGACTTTTTAATTTGCAAACCAGACTAGACTCTCCCTGAGCAACAAACCCAAGTGGTTGCTCCATGTAAACCTCCTCAAGAAGAGTACCATTCAGAAACGCATTCTTAACATCCAACTAATGAACGTGCCAGTGATAAGTAGTGGTAAGGGAGATAAAAAGACGAATTGATGCAATCTTGGCCTTTGGGAGCAAGTTTCTGAATAGTCAGGTCCATAGACTTGAGTGTAGCCTTTGGCAATAAGGTGGGCCTTCAACCTGTCCAAAGTGCATCAGGGTGAACCTTAACTGCATACACCCAACGACAACCAACCACAGATTTTCCTAGTGGGAGAGGGACCAAGGCCCAAGTACCAGTCTCCTTAAGAGCACACATCTCATCTTGCATAGCTTGGTTCCAACAGGAATAGACAAGTGCTTCTGCAACAGTGTTAGGAATAGAAACGGAAGACACAGAAGCAATTAAGGAAGAAAGAGCGGGTGACAAAGTATGATAGGAGACATAGTTAGAAATAGGATGCGAAGAGGTACAAGAACGCTTACTCTTCCTAGGAGCAATGAGAAGGTCTAAATCCGTGTATTCTGGAGGAGAAGACGGTGGATCCGAGGACACAGAAGGCGGAGGCTGTGCAGAGGAGTCTGGAATACGCTTTGGAGCTGGACGACGAGTACAAACCTGCAAATCAAGACGAGACAAGCGAGTGGAAGCATCGAAGACTGGAATAGGAGCATGCAGCATAAAATCTGGATCAGTGGCCGAATGAGACTCGGAATAAAAAGGTGTGGATTCAAAAAATGTTACATCAGCAGAGATAAAGTACCGACTTAGGGAGGGACTGTAACAAAGTTACCCTTTCTGAGTCCTAGAATAACCTAAGAAAACACACCGAATTACCCGTGGGTCTAATTTATCAGTACCAGGTGTCAACTGGTGGGCAAAGCAAACACTTCCATAAACACGTGGATCCACCGAGAAAATGGACTCAGTAGGAAACAAAGTAGAGTGTGGTGTGTGGCCATTAAGAACTGAAGATGGCATACGGTTAATCAAGTGACAAGCAGTTAGGACAGCACCCTCCTAAAAAATCTTTGGAACACTCATTTCAAACAAAAAGGTGCGTATAACTCTCAACAAATGTATGTTTTTCCGTTCTGTAACACCATTTTGCTGCAGTGTATGCACATAGGAAGACTGATGAATCATTCCATGTTGGGCCATATAAGTACTAAAAGGGTCAAAGAAATATTCCTGTGCATTATCACTTCGAACATAAACATCATACTAAGTTTTAATTTCAGCACAAAATAGAAAATAGCTCAGAACGATTTTTCATTAAATAAAGCCAAGTTACTCTTGAATAATTATCCACAAAGGTAACAAAATACCGATATCCCTTTTGGGAGGTTATATGGTGAGGACCCCATACATCAGAATGTACTAACTGAAAAGGACTAGACGCCCTTTTAACAAGTTGAACACTGTGATGCTTCCCCAACTGACACGACTCACACTCTAAAGACTGCAAAGAACTTAAACTAAGAACTAAGAGCTTCAAATTAGCCAATGAAGGATGACCAAGGCGGCAGTGGATTTGATGAGGTGAAACAATAGCAGGACAGACAGTTGGTGAAGGAGCAGGGACAAGATCACCATCAAAGTAATAGAGGCCATTGGACTCATGCCCGACGCCAATTATCTTTCGAGTTGTCAAATCCTGAATAAGAACAGAATCAAAAGAAAAAGAGACACAACAGTTAAGATACTTAGTTAACTGACTAACATACATTAAATTAATGGACGAACGAGGTATGTACAAAATAGAAGACAAGGATAAAAACGAAGAGGGTTGAGCTGTTCCGATTCCTTCAACAGGAGTCGAGGACCCATCCGTGACTGGGGGAAAAGACGATGACAGCCGGATAGATGTAAAAAGACTAGATTTACCTGTCCAATGATTACTAGCTCCAGAATCAATTACCCACGGGAAAGAACTTGAAGCAATGCAAGCAGTATGTGTACCTCCATGCGGAGCTAAGGAAGCAGATGAAGTGGATGCCTGGTGTGCTGCCTGATATTGAAGCAACTGAGTGTATTCCTCGCAAGGAACAGAAACGGTATCCATAGGAGCAGTAGCAGAAGAATACCTAGAATCAGAGATGGCAGCATTCGTAACCTGGGGGGGGGGGTGGCCAGCATGTGTCCTGCTATGCCCATCCCGAAAACAATAGGTGCACTGGAGATCTGGCCTCGACCACGGTAGGACGACCACCCCGAAATCCTCCTCTGCATCTTCCACGGTTAGGACCACCACCCCTACCAGGAGCTGGTGGAGTCTGAGTAATAAGAGCGAATCGATCAACAAGCGAAGGGGATGGAGTTGGGTCCCGAGGGATGCTCCGTAAAACACACTGATATGTCTTGACAAAAGTAGGAAGAGTATCACTCCTAAGGATTTTAGACTGTATAGCCTCATATTCAGGTTTGAGACCGGCAAGAAACTTCATAACCAACATTTGTTCTCGTTGTTCCTGAACACTAGTGGTAGGCAAGGATCAAAATTTCGTTTCGGTCTATTGTTTCGGTCTACCCAGAAACGGAAACATTTCGGAAACATGTGGAAACAGTGGAAAAAATTGGAAACATTGAGAAACATGGGGAAACATAACTTCAAACTTAACTATATGCGTGTATAAAGCTAATAATTGATTAATTGAACATTTGAGAGGTCTATATATGTAGAGCTGCATTAAAAATGTGTAGTTCAAATTGAAAATACATGAGGATTTAGTCGCCAATCTACTGTCAAACACTTCATAGAATCCACAAAACACTTCATAGAATGCAAAAGATACATATAAGTACATAGTAAGCTAATACGCCATCTCTAAAATAAAATGGTTGTTCATATGACAAGTACACAACCACATGATTATCTCGATGGAAACAAGTATGTTTCGTTGGAAGCAAATGAAACGATGCGGAATCATAGGTTTGTTTCGATGGAAACAATTATGTTTCGATGGAAACAAAAGAAACAAAGTTGTTTCGATGGAATCCATGGAATTTCGAGATTCTATGGTTGTTTCGTTTCCATGACCTAGGAAACGGAAACGTTTCGGCCGTTTCGATGGAAACAAAAGGAAATTTTGATCCTTGGTGGTAGGGAACATAACAGTATTCAACTTTTCATGTATCCGTTTCATAGCAGCAAAATAATTGATAACAAACAAATCATTCTACTGAGAGGACAAATCATACATCCGTGTTAAGTTACTAGAGTAAAGAAGGTGGAGATACTCCCAAAGTGCCTTAACAGAGCCCAAGTGAGTGCATAAATCGGTAACTTCCGGTTCCATGGAATTCCATAAAAGAGTCACAAGGAGCGTCCAGTTGTGTCCACGCCTTGGCTGCTTTTTCATCGGCGGTGGGTGGAGACTCAGTAAGATGTGTATCGTGGCCTAAGCTTGTAAGGGACATAGTAATAGCATTGGACCATTGTAGAAAGTTATTACCATTCAACTTACGATTAGTGAGTTGGGTGAGAGATTTGGAATTCATCGAAATAAAGCACAAGATCTGTAGAAAAACTAGGCTGATCAGAACCAAAAATGGGCAAATCTGAACCAACCGGGGTTGATCTGAACCAACAGAAGGTCACCGGAGCTACGGGAGGGTCCGGCGAGGGTTGCCAGAGGAAGAAAAGCATCGGCGAGGGTCGCTGGAGGCCTGGACTGAGTGATGGAGAGTTGCCGGAGGCTTAGGGGACTTGCTGATGTGAAAAGGAAGGTCGTCGGAGGTCGGGAGGGCAGCGGTGAGGGTCGCTGGGGTCGGGAGGGTGGCGGCGAGGGTCACCGGAGGGAGGAGGGTCGCTGGAAGGGAGGGTGGCTGCTGTAGAGGCTTCGGCTAGGGTTTAGGGTTTTTTTTTTGGATGAAAAAGAATGAAAAGAAAGAATAATCTCAAAAGAGATTATTTACCCAAACTTCTTGATCACGAAGAAGGCGGAAGAAATGAGCAATCCCAGATTCGGGAGGCTCTGATACCATGAAAAGATAAAGGAGGATGGGGATATCTTGTATATTCAACATAACAGGAATAAGAATACAGGGAGTCTATTTATAGGCTTTAGACCAACCTACACTTCTTACATATAACTGATGTGGGTTAGCCACATGCTCATTAAGCACTACGTTACACATATACATATTTACCCTTTAACAAGAAGGTCTTAGACATATTCAGCAAGTGTTAAAATCATTAGGACAATGTCCAATTGCTGTGCTGATATATGGAAAATAACCACCTTTGCATGGAATCTTATATGGTTGGCATGCTTTGTTGGTTTTCTTTGCTTGCGCTTGTGGTCGCCTAGTTGTGTTTAAGTGATTAACACTAAGACTTTTCTATCTTTTGTTAGTTGTGATTAAGTGATTAACACAGAGTTTTCTATCTTTTGTTAACATATGCATGACGGTGTTCTTTGTTTTTAGATACTTCTTTTCGGTTGACCTGGAACAAGATACTTATCTTAGGGGTTATGTAGATGTATCAGGAAATACAGACTTATACTATGTTATGTGGCAGTCATAAAATCTTGTACTATCATAGCTATAGTGGACCATTTACAGCCCGATCTCTCTCCCTCTCCTTCTCTCACTCTCTGTCTCTCTCCCTCCCTCTCGCTCTCTGTCTCTCTCTCCCTCCCTCTCCCTCTCCCTCTCACGAATCTCTCGGGAACATTTACAACCCAGTCCACAATGATGTACCTACTGTCCAAAACCATAGGTTTTTTTTTTATATTTTATTTTACCCATTTTCTCTTTTTTTGGATTCTATCCGCCTCTTTCATTGATGGGAGCCCTTAAGTTCTACTTCAACTTCTTTGGTACTTCCACCTCGATTAACCCACTCTCACATACAACTATTGATCGTGGCTTACAATAAATAGCCTCAACCTTTCCAGCCAGAAAAAAGTACTCCCTCCGTCCCTAAAGAAGTATCCAACTTTCCTTTTTTGGATGTCCCAAAATAAGTGTCCACTTTTGAAAGTGAACTACAAATTTTACATAAACTTCCTAAAGAAGTAACATTTATGTGTGGTCCAAAAATGAGTAGGAAAGTCAAACGCCCATCACATCCAAGGGTAAGAGAGGAAAGTAGTTATGTAATGGACCAAAAAAATGAATATAAATTAATAATACATCTTTCTTAAACAATGTGCAAATTTGTAGTGGACACTTATTTTGGGATGGAAGGAGTACTATTTTATTTGCGAGATATAGTTTATGTTTTCTAGCTCTCTCTCGTGCAGTTTCCTGTTTATGGGAAATGATTAAGATTTAAGATTTTGTTTTTAATTCTTAGGTTTTGTTTTTGGTACAATTTTAGGAAATTCTAAATAGGTGAGGTTCTTTTCAGAGAAAATTGTTCTTCACTACCATCTTTGAAGATACAAAATTGTAATACACAAGTATTTCATGTCCAGTTTTGAGTTAATTGTTTACAAACCGTAAAATTTCTGGTGTTAATCATGAAATGTTCAATTTCTACAGATGTTGTATAAAGTAAGTACTTAGTTGTCCACTGGTAAACTTTAATCATCTAACAATGATAAGTTCTATTTACTTGGTTTGTTTGGACACAATTTTGTTTGATAATTTCCCGTTCATTTGAAAGGTTTACAAGTATTTCAAGATTTCAAGTTTCCATTCAATTTTCAGTTCTTACAAATTCAGAGTATTCCCACATGAAATTGTTCTGGTACTCAATTTGTAGTTTCATCAAACAGCACTCTACAGAGTAACAACTTGTATGTTACATGTTACTTTTACTTTCCTTACTACATGGACAATGTCGAATAATCATTGTTTGACTTGTTTCTCTTCCAGCTAATAGAGAAGCAACGACTGATTGAGTTTGCAGAGGCACTTCGCTGTAAGCTCAACTACTTTGATGAATTGGAGAATGTAAGTTTTGAATGCTTGTTACATAGAAATTCAGGTTGCATAAAATAATCCATTCTAAGGATCGTCGATTCTATAGCTTTAGTTTTCTTTGTGCTAGACTAAAAATTGTTGGGATTTCTAACAAGAAAGGAAAAATACTGGCCTTTATATGGTTATCACCACATCATCAATTTAGAATGCAAGGTAAAGTTGTGGAAGGCTAGAGAAGTTAGAGTTACTATATCAATTTAAGTGGGGGATTCTTGTTCACTTAGACAGTGAGAGGAACAGCATGCTCCATAGCCCCCATGTGCCACCTGACAATGGTTGAGAAGATGATTTTTGTTGTCTGAATGGGCTTTTTTTTTAGGTGAAGAGATATCTTGCGTATGTAGGCACAAAAGGAGGTCCGGTCATGTATGAAGATTATATCAACATTACAACACACTAATAAAATTTATCAATGAAAGAAAACCTATAAGCAACATAAAGCCTCTACATGATACGACCCGATCAAGAGAAAAACAAAGCCTCAACTTGGCGAGTAACATCCCTAAAAACCGGGGAAAACCCATCGTGTCCATGATGCTATCAGACCAACATTTGACTATCAGGAAGAAATCAAGAGAAACTCCGGTTTGGGTAGGAGTACAAGTATCGAGAGAGCCAAGGCTCTGTTTGGTTAAAAAAACAATTTCAATTATAAATGATCAAAAACTGAGAAATAAGGTCGGAACAACCCTATTTATATTACTAAAGTGGATACCCTAATCTCACCTATTGGTCAAATACAAAGTGACAAAATCACACTTACTTTCAAGTGTACAGCATGCTTGCAGAAAATTGCAGCAAATACAAAACAGGCTGCACATATTACTTCAAAATGTCTGTTTGACTAAATCATCCACTCCACCTTGAAAAGAAAATGGTCCTCAAGTTTAAGAACCGGCTTCCTCATTTCGCTTCGGGGGTTGCTTTCCTCTAAAGATTAATCTTGGAAAACTTCGTTGTAAGTTGTAACCCAACAATTAAGTATCTCTTCAACTTGTAAAATTGGAAACAAGAAATAGATCTGCCCTTCAACTTTCCAAGTCACTTTTCTGCCAATAAGTCTTCCCATAGATTCATCATTTTCTGTTGGAAAGTTTAAACCCATTACAAAATTATTCTCATAGAGAGTTTCTTGTTTTGCGACTAAGATGGAAGGCAAATGTTGACGAACATCATACAATAATTGCCTCTCTACAAGCTGCAAACCAGAAGCTATGTCTACCAAAACTGCTCGGAAAGCTATAGAAATAGTTTCAAAAAGCTTAGGAGGTGTAAACTCAACTTCAGCAACCCAGATCCTCCAAAAATTTTAGTAGTCACTTCAACAGCCCTAAGAGTCTCTGTATTAGCTTTGGGAATAGCTAAGGTGGTTTTTTTTTTGGTTGTGAAGTCCTCAAAATCTGCTACTTCCTCTTGAAGATCCAAATACAGTTTTTTTAATGACTCAATTTTTTTGAAGCAATATCCTCCCACTTTGGAGACCAAAGAAGTTGAATGAACCTAAGCTCGTTGTCATCTTCTTTACTTAGGCCCTCCAAACCCACTTTCAAACCAATCATCAAATATTGGTTCCTCATCCACTTTCTTATCAACCTCTTCACATAGGTTTTCGTCAAACTCACTTTCGCAACAATTATCAAATAACGATTCCTCACCCAATTAATTTTCAAACCTTGGTTCATCAGCAGGTCCGACTTATAAGAATGGTGTGTCAACTTCACATTTGTAATTGGAAAGCAATTCATGTGTGAAAACTTCCCCTCTAATTTCCTCATCATTGTGTACCAAATCTTGATTTTAGGCTTCCCATTTCTCTTTATAAGGATTTTGATATGTTGCCACTTGCCACCAATCCCAACACTCTCAAACACTTCTCCACCAATTTTACGTTCTTCTCTTCAATTGCATCATAGTAATTGAATAGAGCCTCAACCTGATTCAACCAATCATCAAATTCCGATTTGTCACCAAAGAAATCTGGAATTTGGATTCTACCAAAAAGGAGGTCGCACACGTTTCACCTTATAGGTTAAGGTAGTGATTTGCTTTCTTAATTCCTCCATTTCATGTTGTTGGGCTTAGGTCCCATGACATGCGCTAAATCCTGTTGTAATTTCTGGAAGCATAGAGAGCACTAACATGTGCATCTCCTTTTTATTAATCAAGTGTAATTACAAGGAAAAGAGAATTACATTAAGGGCCCATATAAGACAACTAAAACTATAAAATTAGAATAAGGCCCATATAATAAAACAATTTCTCAACACTCCCCCTCAAGTTGGTGCAAAGATATCTCTCATGCCCAACTTGCTAAGAATGAAATGAAACGACCGTCCGGCTAAACTCTTTGTCAGAACATCTGCTAACTGTTCTCCTGATCTCACGAACGGAGTACAAATGCTTCCATTATTCAGCTTCTTCTTAATGAAGTGTCTATCAATTTCAACATGTTTTGTTCTGTCATGCTGAACAGGGTTGTGAGCAATATCAATCGCAGCTTTGTTATCACAATATAACCTCATTGAGTCCTTCGGTCCAAAACCCAAGTCAGATAACACATTCTGGATCCACAGCAACTCGCACACTCCTTGTGCCATAGCCCTAAACTCTTGCCTCTGCGCTAGATCTTGCCACTACGGACTGTTTTTTACTCCTCCATGTCACTAAGTTGCCACCAACAAATGAGCAATAGCCTGTGGTAGACCTCCTGTCAGTAATGGACCCGGCCCAATCTGCATCAGTATAGGCCTCCACTAATGTATGACCATGATTAGCAAACCATAACCCTTTTCCTGGAGCTGACTTCAAATACTTCATAAGTCGAAACACAGCATCAAGATGAAGTTGCTTAGGGTTATGCATGAATTGGCTAACCACACTGACAACAAAAGCAATGTCAGGTCTAGTGTGTGCCAAGTAAATCAGTTTGCCTACTAACCTTTGGTATCTTCCTTTGTCAACCGGTTCTCCGCTAGGATCATCACTGAGTTTGAAATTAGGATCCATGGGAGTATCCACTGCTTTACTCCCAAGCATCCCTGTCTCCTTGAGTAAATCCAAAACATATTTCCTTTGTGATATGAATATTCCTTCCTTTGATCTTGCCACTTCGATTCCCAAGAAATATTTTAAATCACCCAAATCTTTGATTTCAAATTCTTTAGCAAGATACGATTTTAGACACTTCATTTCCTCTAACATTGCCTGTTAGGACAATATCATCAACATAGACAATCAAAGCAGTCACCTTTCCCTGTGACGAGTGCTTAATAAAAAGTGTGTGATCGCCTTGACTCGGTCTAAAACCATACCTGACCATAGCTTGAGAGAACCTATCAAACCAGGCTCTAGGAGACTGTTTCAGGCCATACAAAGATTTTCTGAGACGACATACCTTCCCTCTGGTCTTGTCATCTTCAACCCGAGAGGAATGTCCATGTACACTTCTTCTTCTAAGTCCCCATGCAGGAGTGCATTTTTAACATCAAACTGATGTAATGGCCACTCCAAATTAGCTGCTAGGGATAATAAGATTCGGATGGAGTTCATCTTTGCAACGGGAGCAAATGTTTCCTGATAGTCCACTCCATATGTTTGAGTAAAGCCCTTGGCCACCAATCTGGCTTTAAATCTCTCCACTGTTCCATCCGTTTTATGTTTCACAGTGAACACCCACTTGCACCCTACTGTCTTTTTCCCACGAGGTAATTCCGCTAATTCCCAAGTTCCATTTTTCTGAAGTGCTTTCATCTCTTCAACCATGGCAAACTTCCATTTAGGATCAGAGAGAGCTTCCTGGACATTGTTAGGGACAGTAACAGAATCTAGTTTGGACACAAAAGTCCTATACGATGGAGATAAACGAGAGTAAGAAACAAAATTTGACAGCGGGTGTTTATTACATTCCCTAGTATCCTTGCGGAGAGCAATAGGGATGTCTAACTCATTATTAGTGGTAGAAGCAATAGTAGGATTCAAAGACGAGGAAGGACTAGGAATACCTGGACCATCATCCTCTGAAGACGACAATTGTAGTGGAATTGGAGAAATGACCAGATCTTCTGTTGTTCCAAAAATTCTTCTATCCTTGTTTTTGGTGTAAGTCAAGAGGTCTATCCTTCTATCTTCTCCACTTTCCTCCTCTCTTTTTTCTTCTCCACTTTCCTCTCCTCCTACAATGAATGGAACAGTTGCCACAGACTTCTCTTCACAAGACTGTTTCTCCCCCTGAAGAGATGGCTGAGAAGACTGGAAATAGGACGAAGACTCATCGAAGGTAACATCCATAGACACAAACCATTTATGAGAAGGAGGATGGTAACACTTATACCCCTTTTGTGTGGGGGAATAGCTCACAAATACACATTTAAGTGCTCGTGGATCCAACTTACGTCTGGTCTGGGAGTGGTTGTGAACAAAACAAACGCACCCAAAAACTTTGGGAGGAATAGGAAAAATAGACGGTGGATTTGTAAGAAGTTCAATAGGAGCTTTCTTACCAAGGACACGGGTAGGGAGGCGATTGATGAGATAAGCGGCGGTTAACACAGCTTCCCCCCAATAAGCCTTGGGAATCTGCATAGAAAACAACATAGATCTCGCAGACTCCAACAAATGACGATTTTTTCGCTCAGCAACTCCATTCTGTTGTGGAGTATTTGTGCATGATGTTTGGTGGATCATGCCGTGCTTAGAAAAAAATTGAGTGAGACCACCATAAATATATTCCCCCCCTTTATCAGAACGAATAATCTTAACAACTGTGCTGAATTGGGTACAAATCATCTTGTAGAATGTTTTAAAGATAGAAAACACATCACTTTTCTCTTTCATTAGGTATACCCAAGTTGTGCGAGTGTAATCATCAATAAAAGTAACAAACCATTTATAACCATTTAAAGTAGGAATATGAGAAGGACCCCAAACATCCGTATGAATAAGAGCAAATGGAGTAGTACTTTTATTGAAACTAGAATTAAATGTAGCACGGTGGTGTTTTCCAAGTTCACATGCCTCACAAGATATCTCGGAAATACATTTATTAGGGACTAAAGACGGAAATAAAAACCGAAGTAAATAGAAAGAAGGGTGGCCTAATCTCTGGTGCCATAGCCATGTCTCTCGGGGAAGAGTCTCTCTCTGTGTCGTATGAGCAACTTGAGTGTACCCTCCTTTTGATACTACACCAGGCAACAGAAAATAAAGGCCATTCTCCTCTTTACCACTGCCAATCTCCTTCTTCGTGGAGAGGTCCTGAAATACACAATGAGACGGATAGAAAGTCACACTACAGTTTAGATCACGAGTTATTCGACAAATTGAAAGAAGATTAGTCGAAAAATTAGGCACGTGAAGAACAGAGGATAAAGCAAAAGAATTCGAAATATTAATGACACCTTTACCAGAAACCGAGGAAAAATTGCCATCGGCAGTCTTAACTTTATCCTTCCCTGAACAAGGATTATAAGTGGAAAAAACAGTGGAGAGTCCAGTCATATGATCGGAAGCTCCAGAATCAATGATCCATGGCTGTCGAGAATCAACACTTAAATTATTAGAGAAATTAGCAGAATTACCTTTATGAGCAAAGGAAGTGGAGGCACTAGTGGATGTGTCCAACTGAGCCATAATGCGCCTGAGAGTCTCAATGTCTGTGCTACTAATACTCCCGGGCACTGATGAAGATGCGGAAGCTGGTGATTCCTCCTGATACATAGAATCCGAGCTAGTAGTCAAGTGAGCACGTTGAACACCACCCCGGCCACCACCACTTCCACCACGACCACCTCCCCGCCCTCTTGTCATAGGAGGGCGTCCGTGAAGTCGCCAACAAGTCTCTCGGGTATGTCTAGGCCGATTACAATGATCACACCAAAGCTTATCTTTGTCATCTCCGATCTCAGAACTAAACTCCTTACGCTGAGCAGGAAGCTTACCACCGCGTTGGCTCGAAGACACTAGAGCCGACCTATCTATAGATGATTGGGGAGGCATAACTGAGCGACGGCTTTTCTCGTTCTGAACGTAGGCAAAGGGTTCCCTGAGAGATGGTATAGGTTCTGTACCAAGTATCCGGCTCCTTACTGGGTCAAACTCTGGATTCAGGCCGGTGAGAAATTTAAAAAGTCTCTCACTTTCAATATAGGTTTTGAAGCTAGCCGCATCAGTTGGGCAAATTGGGTGATGGGTAATGAGATGATCAATCTTCTTCCAAAGGGAACCCAAAGCAGTAAAGTATTGTAAAGTTGTACGATCTCCCTGGACCTCGGCTTCAACTGATCGACGTAACTCATAATTTTGAGCAACATTGCCCTTGCGGGAATAAGTCTCAGCAAGGGTATCCCAAATATCCTGAGCGGTAGCCATACCAAAAAAACCATCAGCAATCTCCGGCTCCATAGAATGAGTGAGCCAACTCATGACCAAGAATTTATCAACCTGCCACTTTCCATAAGTGGGTTCGTCAGTACTAGGTGCCTTGATTAAGCCATTCACATAACCAAACTTAGATCTACTTTTAAGCCAGAACGTAGCAGATTGTGACCAAGACAAATAATTCTCACCATTCAATAACACAGTGGTGATCTTGGACCCAGGGTTCTCGGTAATGGCTAACCTCTCATTACCTACAGGAGAACTCGTACCGGCAGTAGTCTTCTGTGCTAAATCGTCCTTCGTCATATTGCGGTAGGACTCGTGCAATAAATTGGAGATGGAATCAAGGCGCACCTAGTAATCACAAGCACCAATGTGGTGCAATTGTCCGATTTATGGACAAATCATGGGTCCGAAAAACGGACTGGAAAGGAAAAAAGAGGGTTTGTGATCAGATTAATACAGTATAATGAGTAATAATCTGACCTAGGTTTGAAAACAAGGATGAAGGGAAGTTTTTAGGGATGGGTGTATCAGGCCAGAGTGTCGGATGATTGGAGGCGGCTTGCGGTGCAGAGAGGTGAGGGTGGGAAGTTGCGGTATGTGTTTAGGAGTCCAGGGGAGGTGCGCCGAGTGTGGAGGAAGGGGCAGGGGTTGCGGCGAGGGCTGGGATGGTGGAGGATGTGGCGGCGAGTGGCTGGGTGGGGTCCAGGGGTTGCGGCGTGAGGTTGGTGGGTGCCTGGGGTTGCGGCGAGCAGGGTAGTGGTGGTTTGGGTGGTGTGATGGTGGGGTTTGGTGGTGAGGATCAGATCCCTTGGTTTAGGGTTGCTTTGATACCATGTTGTAATTTCTGGAAGCATAGAGAGCACTAACATGTGCCTCTCCTTTTTATTAATCAAGTGTAATTACAAGGAAAAGAGAATTACATTCAGGGCCCATACAAGACAACTAAAACTATAAAATTAGAATAAGGCCCATATAATAAAACAATTTCTCAACAAATCCTACTTACCACCATCCTCAAATATACAGCGTTTCCTCGCCCTCTATCCCTTCTTTCTCTCTCTTCCTCTTTGAGTCATAGCAAATTACAACCAATTTTCTATCAAAAACAATTAATACAGAGAGCTGAATTAGGAGTCATACCTTGCTGCTGTAATCGAGACCGCAGAGCTTGAACAAAGCAACCGCACTGTAATTCTTTTCAAAATTTTCAGATGCAGTTAGATTTGCAACAGCTAAGAGGAGTCCAATCCCTTTCAATCTTGTTCCGAATGAAATCTTCACTTAGTAGATAACATGAAGCAACCTGGTCACTTCGCAACTCACTAGCTTCGATTGTAAGCCAAGTTTGTTTAAAATCCAGTCACTTCTAGCTTCAGATGCATGGTCTGATTATTTTCCGAGGCTCGAATTTCACATGCGAACTACAGAAGTGTTCAAGAAGGACCTAGACTCAAACGCTCCCTTCGGTTGGTTACCTCGGATCTGTTGCATCTTTCAATTTCAGTTGTAACTTCAGATTTTGAAGTCGCGATGATAGACGTATTGATGACGGTGCGTTGTGAAAACAAAATCGCAGCTTTGAGTCAACTTCCAAAGAGGTCTCGTGCATTCATTTCCATGAAGATTACTTCAGAGTGATGCCTTATTTAGAAGAGAGAAAGTGAAGTCTATAGTTCCAATGGGGATGCCCTATAGAGAACTTAGCTTCATCACTAGCGAACCAAGCTAAACCAGATCCAAACCCTTCACGAACTGGTTAGGGTCGATTGCAACGAGGAAACTCAAGAAGTTGTGGTCGTAAGTGTCGATTTGACAATCTGGTGTGATGAACTCAATTGCAAATGTCCAGTTGCGAAGAAATTGAAGTCGGCTATCTCGATCGTAGCATTGCCACTTAGTTCAAATTTGAAGAAATTCCAGCAATATCAAATGATGCAATCAGAATTGCATTTGAAGTTAAGATTAGGAAGAAATCAATAGAAACTAGGGTTTGGGTAGAAACTCCACTACCGAGAGAGCCAAGGCTCTATTTGGTTGAAAACCAATTGCGATTACAAATGATCAAAAGCTGAGAAATAATGTCTGAGCAACCCTATTTATACTACTAAAGTGGATACCCTAATCTCACCTATTGGGCATGCTCATCGAGCTATGGGCATGCTGGTTTTGTTCTTGGAATTGATGTTATGTTTTTATACTATGACCGGCGTGCTGTTTGTTGATGGAGCTGGTTTTTTGCTGGTGACTGTGTACATCGTCTCTGGGAGTTGTTTCAGCTGCTGCTGCTGAGGACCCCCCCCCATCTTTTGTAGTTTCTTTTACCTCGGCGGAGGTCTTTCTTAGTTTTATTTTGCTACTTTTGCTTTTACACTTTTGTTGGGTTGATTCTTGTACTCTCTTGAAGTTGTGTACCTCCTGTGTACATGGATGCACCGCACCCCGTTCGGTGCCTTTTCAATGCAATACATTATTACCTATAACAAAAAAGTGACACTAAACACATTTACTTTCAAGGGTACAACATTTTAAGCATTTTGTACAACAGAAAGTAGCAGCAAATACAAAACAAGCTGCACATACTATTACTAAATGTATATTTAACTACATCAGTGCGGGAGTATCCCGAAGTAACCGCATTCCTTAACAAGGAGAAAAAAAAAATCAAATTGTGTGTTAAAAGGATTTCGGAATCAAAGAAAACGTCTCAGTGATATTAGTTGCGCTTGGTAGACTATCTTGGGAAAATTCCCTTATCTTGTGTTAATTGGTGCTACCTCAATTTTTCATATTTTCATGTATTGCTTTTTTTATTTTTTATTTTTTTTGACATATTCTAAATACTAAAGAACTACAAAAGATCAAAAGAGTCAAAAGTTTAAAACTGATGCATGCTTGATACAGCAAACCAGTATTTTCAAGGTATGGAGGGAGGATGTGGCTAATTTTTATGTTTTGGATTACATTTACTCTTTTATGCTGGGACAAACTACATGGTTTCCGTATTCTGTTAGGAATAGTATAACAGTTAGCATACCAACTGCCCCCAAACTTAGGGTGGGTGTCTTGGCTTTCTTTATACTGTAGATATCTTTGCAGGACATATCATTAATCCCTATTACAGTTTTGTGACTTTTGTCAACTAGAAATGTTTCTTGAATTAAATTATCGCAATGAAGTAATTCTATGAGGAAGAATGGATTATGTTACCCAGACTCGGGTACTGGTGTTGGGTACAGACACGGTGTCGGGTTCACCCAGTTTTTAAAGAGTTTACACTATTTTGAAGGATCAGAGAGAAAAGTACCCTTATCTAGGTGTCGTGTCGGGCACGGGTACTCCATGCATTATGAAGGGTCCGGGTAACATGGAGAACGGATACTGTAGGAGTTGTCTACCCCAAGGGAAGAGAGAGAGAGGAGAAATTTTGAAGCAGTCCAGTGAACTTCCTTTTGGAGTTGCTAAACAAATGACGATTACATCTACGATGAGTAGAATTTGGAAAACTCTCTTAGTGCAACTTCAAGACCCTACACATAGTGAAAAAGAAACCAATACAACTCTTAAACAAAGAACATCAATAGTAAAGACATAAAATTGCATTAGTTAACAATAAATAAATCAAGTTAATTTGAAACCTTTTGTTGGTTGGACATAAAAGTGAGAGGCCTCAATTGATCGCCTTCGATAGCAATATGTAAGTGTGTCAAGAAAAAGGACCAACTGTCTCTCCCTTCACTTTCGACAACCCCAATAGCCACAGGTAAGACTCCATTGTTTCCATCTAGTGCCATTGCTGCTAATAACATACCACCAAATGGCCCTTTCAAATGGCAACCATCTAAACCCAAGAATGGTCTACAACCTTTTAGATACCCTTTCTTCATGGCATCTAACACAATAAATATTCTCTTGAACATTGGATGCCCTAACTTCTTAGCAATCCATGTTGATGTTGCTTTGTGGTCAGCCTCACACAATCATGGACTCCATTATATGACTTTATCTTAAAAGTGATCTTATCAGG
Organism: Hydrangea macrophylla; assembly: GCA_033977485.1. NCBI lineage: Eukaryota > Viridiplantae > Streptophyta > Magnoliopsida > Cornales > Hydrangeaceae > Hydrangea > Hydrangea macrophylla. Next base: position 85,631 of record CM066988.1, on the reverse strand, counting down.
AAGAAGGGAGGCATGAATCCTCCATGGACAACATTTAGCAGCACAAGTACAAGTTACTCTGCTTTTCTCATTTTTTAATCTCACAATCTTGAACTCTTGAATAGTGTAGTCTCTCAATGCATCCCTAAATTGGTGCACATTCTCAAGCAACAAACCTTGTGCCAAAACAATTTTTGAAGCTTTACATTTTTGAAATTCCTTCCCATACCTAGTTATGTTAGAAGCTCTTTTCACAACTCTTACTTGTTGATATCTTCTCCTCCCAATATTCTCTTCCCTACTAGACGAAGGAAAAACAGGTTTAAAAATTATTTTAAACGCGTAGCGGAAAGATTAAGTTAGAAAAACTTATTGGTAGCCCGGATCTACTACTCGTTAACTCTATAGATGCGTATATACAAGAGGGAGAAGAGTTTATACCTCAGGTCTTAAACCCAATTATGATTTTCTTCTTTCTTGATGGTGCAACAGCCTCCACTAGGTTGTCTTCACCCTTATGACTCCTACGGATGCTTGCCGAAAGGACTAGGGTTGGTGGGAACCCTAATAGTGAGGATAAAAAAGGTTTGGGAAGCCCTAAATAGTTTATGCAGCTTCTGGGCGTTAAAACGACGATTAGCAATATTTTGTACGCAGCTGCCCTATATATAGATTTCCAAACCCACTTTAAGCCTTCGATCGATCGAAGTGGCTTCGATCGATCGAACCTTCGATCGGTTAAAGATTTTCAATCGATCGAATTTATCTGGACTTCAATCGATCGAAACACTTTCGATCGATCGAACTTGTCTTGACAAGATCCTCAAGTGCCCTTCCAAGCATCTTAGCAGAGCTAAGAGTGGGACCTCCTAGGAATCTCAAACCAGTTGTTAATTCCCATGACCAAGCTCTTTGATTAGCAAACTAACCAGCTGGTCAGTTAACGTTTACTCCACTATAAAACGATAACTGAACTTCAACGCAAAAGAACATATTCGAAGCGATAACTAGACTTATATGGTGTACTAATGTCCCTCTACCGTCAGCATTCATAATCATAATCAGGTAGTCGGATATATGTTAATATCAACCGGAATCACGATTACTTCTTGTATTCCTTGAGTCCTATTCACCCCTTGTGATTACCAAACATGCTGATAACTACTTATCAATAAGACTGCAGTTCTCAGTAATCAACTTGGTGACATTCTCAAGGGAATGCTTACTCTATATCAGAGGGTAGATTCTATCTTGACAATATATATTCACAACCTTATGAACATGACCTACCCAAGATATCCAGGTGTTGATCTTTTATAGACCTCACTGATTGGTAAGTCAAAGCAGCCACATCCAGTCTGTGTTCATAATCGTCTCAAGATTGAGAACACGTACCTTATACAAGTTATGAGTTCCTATCGACTGTTGACAGTCTTAAGTGTCAATAGGAAAACTCAGGTCCGTCAATGCACTATAAGCACTAGCATATTAACTAAGAGTTATACTCTAGTGATTGAGATTCATCACTCCATCCCAGTGTTACCAGAAAACTATCAAACCCTAGCGATCCCCGTTTTGGTACGACCGTTCCGAAACGTGGTACACTAGCGAATTGGAACGCCATTCTGAGCGTTCCCGCTTTAAAGCACCTAATATTGTAATAGCAAATCCAAAATCTAGTGAACTTATAACACCACATAATTCACAACAATTATATTTTCTCATTTTGAACTTTACGTGACAATAAATTATTTAAAAAATCGTTTTACATTTTAATCTATTATACTACATTCCCTCCTAAGATCAGAAGAAGTATACCCCCACCGTACCACGTTTTATAGACGTGGCGATCCGCGTTCCCGACCCCGTTCCTCGTACCGAACCGATCCACGATCCAGGTAACCTTGCTCCATCCAATGGTAGTTAATTATGCTACAGTGTAAACCTGATGAGATATCCAGTCGCATCATCCACTGTGACAAAATTTAAGTATCAAAGGATAGTAATTCGTATCTCACTTGTATGTATCTCATACAACCATGAATTACTTATAATGATACTTAAGGATTAAACAATCATCTCATGAAAGAAACACACAATAAAATGTAAATCTGATATCCATATATTAAAATGTCAATGGCTCATACATAAAGCAATGGTTTGAGGGCACAAACTCAACAAACTCCCACTTGCACTCATAACCATTCAGGACTACATCTGAGACCTAGACTGTCTAGATGACGATCAAAAACCTTCTGTGACAAGGCCTTTGTAAACGGATCCGCAAGATTGTCAGAGGTGGCAATCTTGCTGATAGTCACATCTCCACGTTGAACTATATCTCGGATTAGATGATATTTCCGCTCTACGTGCTTTCCCTTTTCGTGGTTCCTTGGCTCCTTGGATTGAGCCACTGCCCCACTATTATCGCAGTAAAGCGTAATAGGTGACAGCGACGTTGGTACCACCTCGAGCTCCATAAGGAACTTCTTGAGCTAAATAGCTTCTTTTGCGGCTTTACAAACAGCCACATACTCAGCTTCTGTGGTTGAGTCTGCAATGCATTTTTGCTTAATGCTCATCTAACTAATAGCACCACCTCCCAAGGTAAAGAGATGTCTGGATGTCGACTTACTCGAATCTTTATCTGACATAAAATCCGAGTCAGTGTATCCAACTGGAATTAACTTATCACCGCCATATATAAGCATGTAATCTTTAGTCCTTCTCAAGTACTTAAGAATGTGCTTAACGGCTATCCAGTGCTCTGGACCTGGATTTGATTGATATTTGCTGACCATGCCAACGACAAAGCAGATATCTGGTCTAGTACATAACATCGCATATATGAGACTTCCCACTGCCGAGGCGTAGGGAACTCCTGCCATGCAATTCCTCTCCTCCTGTGTCTTAGGACATTGGTCCTTGGAGAACGCTAAACCATGCCTGAAAGGTAATAAACCTTTTTTCGAATTGTCCATGGAAAACCTAGTTAGCACCTTATCGATATAACCAACTTGAGATAATCCCATTATCTTTCGCTTGCGATCTCGAAAGAGCTTTATCCCAATGATATAGCTCGCCTCTCCTAGATCCTTCATATCGAAAATACTAGCTAGCCAAACCTTAACCGTTGACAACGTCGCTACATCATTCCCAATGAGTAGAATGTCGTCAACGTAAAGAACAAGAAAAGCCACCACTTTCCCTTTGTTGGGCAATTCGGAGCCTCTCATATTTGAATATTGCTTGGTGAATCATATGTTTTTTCATTTATGCTAGCTTTATCTTCACTTGTAAAGTTCTTGAACTTAATTTATTGTCATGTTATTCAAAGCTTTATCTTCACTTGTAAAGTTCTTGAACTTAATTTATTGTCATGGTATTCAAAAACAAAATATTTGGTTTTCCAAACACGCCATTTCTATCGATATCTATAGTTCCATGGATTTTCTTATTGTGCCTTGCGTCTGCAGGTTGCTACCAACTTTTCTTCTCCAAACATTAATGTTGCTAATGGAAACTTTCTCCCACTGCTCAAACGACTTGATGAGTGCATTTCGTAAGTGAATAACTTTTTAAACCTGGCATTTTCTATATCCTTTTGCATCCGACTTTTAGTCAGTTTTGGACCATGCTGGTATACTATTAATATCATGTAGTGTACGCGAGTAAATTTAGCTCCAGTCACAATGTATAACGTTCTGTACCAGATGTTACTCTTTCTCGACCATGGTGAGTTTAAAGGATCGTATACTGGATGGCTTCTTGTCAGGGGAGTTACTCCGCGAAGGAAATCTAAGTTGCCTATTTCTTTTTGTATGAATAGATGTTTACTTATTTATTTGCTAAGTTTAGGTATGTCGAAAGCAATGCACAGTACGCAGAATCCAGTGTGTACTTGGTCAAATTTCGGCAACTCCAGGTACCCAAGAGACCATATTGTTTTTGAATTACAAAGTGGATTGTGCCGAGTAGCAGTTTCATATTTTGCTATTGGATGGGACTTATATACTGTGAATAAGGTCCGTTTTTTCCATGCTTTTGACAGTCTCGAGCCCTGGGTATGATTCGTTCTCATGTACTTTCTGTTCTCAAAAGCACTTCCTCTCAGGTAAAGCCTCTTTATGTGATTGACATTTTCATTTAATTTGTAAAAATGGATAAGTCCCTCAAATGCTTCACCAGGTCCTGGCAGCAATCAAGAACAGTGGTGGCAGCAAATCCGGAGTTTCTGAGGGAATAGAGACATCTGTTATTTATGTTCGTTTCAAGGCAGCAGCAAGTGAGGTAGTAATGCTTTTTTCTTAATTTCTGTCTTTTAGCCCGAGCTATATAAGCGTGAATACACACTAGGCTGAGAGCATGAAATCAGGGTGCCTCATTTTTAGAAATGGATGTGGGGAATGAGATTATATCATTTAATTTGCTCCTTGATGAGTAGATGACAAAGATATCTAAGAATTTGCAGCTTAAGCCAGTGTTGGAGGAAATTGAAAGCAGATCACCCAGAAAAGAATATGTTCAAATAATTGCAGAATGCCACAAACTATACTGTGAACAGCGGCTCTCCTTGGTGAGCTGATGATTGGCTGCTTCCAACATTTCTATATGTTCATGTTGTCCGTCTCATTTCCCATCTTTGTTGTTTCACTACTTGGTCAAATTGCTGTAAAACAATTATCTTTTTTGTTTTATGTTCTCCAGGTGAAAGGCATCGTGCATCAGAGGATTTCGGAGTTTGCCAAGAAGGAGGCATTACCCTCACTTACCAGATCTGGATGTGCATACCTAATGCAGGTGGTTTTGAAAATTTCTTTTTTAGTATATAAATTGAAGTTTCCAGTCCCAGTGGTGAACGAAAGCTTGATTACCTTGTTGAAAATGAAACATAAACTACCTGAACCATGAGACTACTTGCTATCCTTGCTGTGTATGTCTCTATTTGCTGTTGGACACAGATTTTCAGTGGGGACTTATTGTTTGAAAAGAAAAAGACAGTTTCATATTTCTACTTGGGGTTTAAGATAATATTAGTTCATTTAATTTGTTGTGATCTCCAATGCTGATTCAATGACCAAAGTTCGAAACCAGAAACTGGACAATAGTATTCTAAGGCAGTGGACAATGTTCTGTGACACTGCAACATTAATGTAAAACTGACTTGTACTAGCTAGACAATACAGAAATACAATGATATTGCATATAGAGACTGATTCATTTCGCAGAAAGAAAAGAAAAACCTTGCTTCCTTCATTCATTTTTCATACCTGTGCACATGCGTTTGGAAGTAACCTGTATACCCGAGGAAAAGTTGCATTTACCTTTGCCATCTCTTACAAAAGATCACATGATATACCCAGTCATATTCCAAAGAGGGTAAAGAGCGTGACAAACTTAGTCTGCAAAAAAGTTGTATTATCAGCTTCTTCCCGGATACCATGTTAAGTGCATATTCGGTTTTATAGACGATTAAGCATTGAATTGAACATGGTTCCACTGATAACTCCAATCAGATTTCTCAAGTAATGACACCTGAAAGGCAATGAGATTTGTTGAATTAGTAAGGAACGACCATAATGTTAATGTAGTTACCAGACAAAAGCACGCCTTTAGATTTTAACATATTAATACGTTTAACGAGCTCAATATGTGCATTATTATCAAATATGGTCTCCTTATTCACCATATTATTTCCTCCCCCCCCCCCCCCCCGTAATTGGGGAAGGGGAGTCAAAGACTCAAATCTAGATAACACTTGTATATGACCTAATCAACTATGCGTATACAATGTTAAACTGCATATTTGGTTTTATGTACGATTAAGCATTGAATTGAGCAGGGTCCATTTCATATCCCCAATTAGATTTTTCATGTAATGACACCTGAGAGCATGGATCAAATTTTCCTTTCATGTCCATCGAAACAGCTGAAACGTTTCCGTTTCATGGGTCATGGGAACAAAACTGCTATGGAACTCGAAATTCCATGGATTTGATTGAAACTTCTTCGTTTCCTTTGTTTCCACCGAAACATGGTTGTTTCCATCAAAACAGGTTTATGATTCCGCCAAAACAATTCAGTTCTTCTTCTGCTAGGGTTTCCTCTTCTTTTCTCATTGCTGCTCTCTTTTCTCTCTTCGTTGCCTATCTAGTCTCTTTTCGTCTCTACTTTCTGGTGAGGGGCTTAGAGATTTTGATATATATATATATATATATGTATATATTTATTAAGTTAAGTCAAGTTTCTCAGTACATATATATAGAGGTATAACCCATGCCAAAGGCACTATGGAACAATTCTAGCCATGCCTACCTTCTGTCAATAACTAACTCCATGTGCTTTCGGCGCTTGATAACATTTTCGATTATAATTATGAAAAAAAACGTTTTTGTACAATTCCAAAGCAAAAAGCTTAAAAGAAAAAAGCCCTTAAGCCAAAAGCCAAAGGCTTAAGCCAAAATCCAAAGCCTTAAGCCAAACAACCCTTAAGCCGAACAACCCTTAGTCCAAAATCCAAGCAACGACTAAGCCAAATAGCCCTTGAGCCAAAAGCCCTAAAGCTAAAGCCATTAGGCCAAACAACCCTTAAGCCTAAATAAGTTTTTCCAAATTATTTAAAAAAAAATTATTTAGGGTCTGTTTGGCTTGGGTTAGGAATTAGTGGATGTCTGGGTTAGGGTTAGGTGTTTGGCTATAGTTGGGGTTTGCAGCTATTTGGTGAAACACAAATTAAGCCCTTAAAAATATTCCAAAAATAAGCTTTCCAAATGCAAATTTTCAGAATGGAAGTTGCTTAAAAAAGTGTGCCAAATTGTGAGGGGAGATTTCCGGATTAGGGGAAAATCTATGGAAAATTTGGTGCATTAAATAATCACACTAAAATTGGGAACAAAATAAAGGAGAAATTAATTAAAAAATCCTAATCATTAGAAACTAAAATCTTTATATTAATTATGTAAAGTTTACATATATGTGTGTGCGTATATATATATATAAAATAATGTATATATACTAATAGGGCCAACCCTAAATTTTTGGGGCCCAAGCGAACTCCTCAAACGGGGCCACTATACATATCCGAATAATTTTTCTCCCTCAAGTATTTACAATTCTTTTTTGTTAGAACCTACATTAAAATTATCAAATTAACTACTGACTTTTGCTCACATAGATTAAGAAAAAGAAATCATTACATAAACGCATAAAGAGAATATCTCGTCATGTTGCTTCTTAATTCAAAAAAATTCAATTACATAAACGCATAAAGAGAATATCTCTTCTTGTTGCTTCTTATTAATTCAACAAAATTCGATGTACAACAAGAAAATAAAATACTAAACAAAAGGAAAAAAAACAAAAAACAAAGAAAAAGACGCCAAACTCTAGAATTCCAATTCTAATGTTATTGTGGTTTTTTTTTTTCCTTCTTCCAAACGTTGGCGGATTTTTTGGGCAAAGCTTATGTTTTTTACTATGACTCGGGCACTTTGTTTTGTTTTTTTTTGTTTTTTTTTTGTATTTTTTTAATATATATAAATATATATATATACTGGGCCTATAAATATATGGACACATGGAAATAAAGGTTGGACTTGAAAAGGGGCCCTCAAATTACCTAGGAAATTTGGAGGCCCAAAGCGGTTGCTTTGCTATGCCAAGGGCTTGCCCCGTGTATATATAACACTTGTTGTGTGTGGGGCGGTGGTTGTCAAGGACTCAAAGTTAGATAACACTTGTATTTAACCTTATCAACCTTGTGGAAAAGCCATAGGTAGATAACACTTGTATTTGACCTTATCAACCATACAGAACAACCATGTTTGACGTTGATCCTATGAACTCCAGAAGTAAGATTGAGACATAGTTGGTTACGCTCAAGCTTGGATCTTATTTCACCCTTGCATCCTTGATTATGTATTTATGCCTGCTTTCATGCCTATTTTTCTTTATCCCCTCCCCAACCCACCCCCTTTTTTATTTTTTATTTTTTATTTTTTTATTTTTACGTTTAACTTGTGCCAAGAGAACCTATGCAATGACGATAAATTGATAATAATAATACATGCGAAATATCTTGTGCCCTATGAGCACGAGTGCTTCGAAAATGGTGGCGTATGCGCACTTAGTGCAGCGGGAGGGCAGGAGTGCGGGAGTGCATCGGGAGTGCATCGAGAGTGCTTGTGGATACATTTTGAGTTCTTGGCAATGTTTGAGTGCGGTGGGACACGCCGAGACTGCTATTGACAGCAATTTAAAAAAAAATATATAAAAAAAGTTACGGGGGTTACTCATAATATTTGGAAAACTTGTGGGTTCAGAACACAAATAAAAAAAAAGAGCAAATGTAGGGTTCCATCTTTGTTATTTCTATTTCTATTGATTTGTTCTATGTTTTTTGGGTAAGGAATAGGAATGTTCCGTAGACACTATTATTTGTGTAATTGTTTCTTAATTCATAGTTTATGTGTATTGTGTCTTAACTAGAAAAAAATAGTTTGTATATAGCACTCTTGATTTTGAGAAAATTGCCGAACTCCCTGCACTCGCGTGCCTACATCTGCACGGGTGCTTCCTAGCTTGTGCCATTTTGATTTAATATTTGAAATTGCAGGTGTGTCAGCTTGAGCACCAACTCTTTGAGCATTTTTTTCCATCATCTTCACAGGATATTTCAAGTTTGGCTCCTCTGATAGATCCTTTGTGAGTCCTCTAAACTGTATTCCCCATCTTGTTATGCTAATCTTTTTGGTTCCTTGCAAATGCTTGGTTTGTAAAAGCTGACAGCATTGAAAACTATTTGATTTCTTTGGAAATCTAAGAGTCTGTATAGTGTTCAAGTCAACCATGAAGATAATCCTTAGATTCTTGGAATCAGTCTCTAGCTTATTCCTACCATTTTCTTTGTTTTGTTAGACATTTAAGGCGGAGTCATCAAAGAAGTGGGGGTGGGGAGGAAGGATGGTGTAGGATTTAGGTCTAGGTGGTCTTGGTTTGCATTAGGTAATTTGAAGCGGGGCGAGTTGCGTACAAGTCCTTGGTGCTAAAATGGTCATGAATGGAGAGATGCATATGTATTTGGTTTGACACCAGTGCCGGCATCATCTCCCTTGTATTTTTGTTTATCTATTTTTTTTAATAAAGTAGAAGATATTTATTGGTCTGTGGATTGCTGGCATCCCTGCCCTTTATAATAGGATGGGTTAAAAAAATATGTTTTTACTTTCTTCCTATTGGAAGACCTCTCTCTTTCTGTCCCTCATGTGTAAAATTATTATGTAAAATGTATTTCCGTTAAAATGTGGGTTTGTGGATAATACATCTAGAGGAACTACAGGTATAGTAGTTTTGGAGAGTAGTTGTCCTAACATTATTGGACTATATAGGGTGATCGAATGGGAGGACCTTTGATGGTGCTTCAAGATCTCTCAACTTTATTCAGAGTTTTGACGACCTTCAAGGATGTAGTTTGTGTGAGTTCTTTTGTATGATGTGTGAGAGAGTATAACACGTAAGCATGTTATTGCAGTAAATATAATGTAAATAAATGCAAGTAATGTAGAGAGATGGGTCTGAGGGAGTACTGGTTTGAGTGAGAGCTAAGGTAATCCCAAGTGTGTGTGTGTGTGTGAGAGAGAGAGAGAGAGAGAGAGAGAGAGAGAGAGAGAGAGAGAGAGAGAGAGAGAGAGAGAGAGAGAGAGAGAGAGAGAGAGAGAGAGCAGTAGGAATGGAGAGCTTTTGGGTAGTCTATAGGAGTTGTGGAGGTTTCAGAGTAATGGAGAGAAGGATAGAGAATTGGAGATAGAGTTAAGGTTGTATTGCTTGGTTTTGTTATTGGTTATGTTCGTTGTTGATGTTGATATTGAATGAGGGTGTCATATTTATAGCTAAGGGAAGGAGTGTAAGTCACTCCAGCAGTCCAGCATGACTGCAATGGTGCCTAGGTGGCTTTCTTACCGAGGCTTATACGATGGTGGACATGAAAGGAGGGCGGTGGACAAGAAAGGATGAAATGATGATTTGGCTATGGGACGTGTTGACGAGATGGATGGAGGGGTTTCGTAACCATTATCTGGTGATGGGACGTTTATTGTTGGCAGAAGAGTGGTGACGAGATGGTTAATGTGGCGGACGGGTGGATTACGGTATCAGAGCTTATTGCGGTTGTAAGCTAGGGGCTCTAATTGGTTTGGGATGTAGGTGAGGTGAAATGTGAGTTGCAGTGGCGGTGTAGGTGACATAGGTGGATGGGGTGGGAATGCACGTGGGGATGCACATGTCTCTCTCTTTCCTTGGAACCAACCATAGCTTTGCCTATGAGGCGTCTGGCCAGGGAGATGTCCTTGATTCTAGCCACCGCCATGAACTCTCGAGATCCCAATGAGGTGGTACTCTAAAGTCCTACTCCTGACTAAGGGTAACCCAAGTGTGTGGAGGTGTTAGTGGCACGGGTGGCCTTAATTCTTTGTTGGTGACAATTTCATGGATTGGAGTTGCTTGGGATGTGATGAGGAGGTGTCATGAAATGTCACAGAGGTAGAACACCCTTGGTGATGCCTTGGAGTTGTCTTATGTCACGGTGAGCTTCAAGTGCTTCAAAGAGGTAAGGATTGGTGAAGGGGCTCCGTGAGCAAGGCGGTGACACCTTTGAGGAAGAGGTGACACCCTTGGTGAGGAGGTGACTCCTCGAGGGGTTGACACACGTGTCTGAGACACGTGGTGATGATGATGACGTAGAAGGCTGCCACATGACATTTTAGTGTATTTACCTACATAGTTTTATGGAAATCTGGAGAGTTTAGGTTGTATTTGCTACTGTTTTGAGTCCTCATTTATTTCTTAGCCATTGTAGATATCCAACTCCTTGGAATTCTGTTGGTTCTTAATTAGGATCTTAGGCCTAATAGGTTTGAGCAGCTTGCTCAGATTGGGTGATTTCTATTTTATGTTTTTTATTTTATTTTATTTTATTTATTTATTTTTTCCGGATACTTTTATTTTATGTTTTCTTAAGCTGGCTAGGTGGGTAGATGCCATTGAGGTAGAAGTGCTTTTGAAGTCTTGCAGTTCTTATTTCCAAGCCTGGCACACGACCTTTTTTCCTGGGCATTGTGTTATTCCTTGGTCCCTTGTTGTCTTTTACTCTCTGTCTATCCCCCACCCTCACATACAAAACAAAAAAAAAAACAAATATGGAAGAAAGTTATAAAAAGAAAAGACGGTAAAGTGGGATGTTTAGGTCCTAATGATATTTCCTGCATGTTCACTAGATTGTAGTTGTTGTCTAACGCGGGTTTAGAGGTGAGGGAATAAGGGGAGTCAATGATCTTTTGTATGCATTCTCTAATATGTCTTTTGAGGACAGAAATTCATGTGGTAACTTTTCGCCTAAAGAGCAATGAAGAGAAAAGAAAACAGAGGCCAAATGTTTGTTCTTCTTTCCTTCTTGATATTTGCATTATATGATGTGTCTTATCTGCCTTTCTTCCTTGTTCAAGAGAAACACGAGATTTTGTCCAGCATTATAGCCATAAGCAATGAAAAGAAAATTTTAATGCATACACTTAATGGCCTTTGGTTTCTCTCTCTCTCTTCCTCTCTCTCTCTCTCTCTCTCTCTGAAAGAAAAATTAGACTAAATGCGTAAGTTCAAAATTTGTAACTGATGTATTTTAGGGTTTAGAACTTTACATATACATATATACACGTACTCTTTGGAAAGTGCATCGACCTGACTTAAGGATTTAGCATAATTATAGAGACATCTCTCATATTTTTGAAAATGAAAATGACCTTCCGTATTAGAGTTTGACTGGCGCTTAAGAAAATATCAATTACTTTACTACTATTGTTCTTTAAAAACGTGTTTTAACGAAAAGAGGTCCTTAGTAGATATTATTTATAACCTATATTGAATAATTCCTCTCACATAATGACATGGCATAAAAAGAGTGGTTCTCTTACAAAGTGTACACCCATTATTCTAATTTAATGTCAAGTTTTTTTTTTTTTTCAATCTTTTATGGTCAGTTAACTTAAAAAGGATGTACCTATTGCCATTAAAAAAAAAACCATTTTATGATGACATCAGCTATTCGTACACTTCTGGTCAACTAACAGTTGATTAACAAAAGGGTGTCTGTTAGATATTTTAAACTGGTTCTCTTACTGCCCCTAAAGTACCCATGTCGAAAGGATATAACATGGGTGTAGGTACATGATATGTGTCCAGTGGACCTGCACATCCTCCACACGTCGTGTTGTCAAGGCTAGAAGAAGTTCAAAATATTTAGCATAGAAGGATTTCCAATTTTCATATGAAAAGATGGATGGAAACTCTTAAGGGTTAATTACAGATGCATCCTGTATACTTAGCCCATTTTTCAGTTTGCCCCCTGTACTTCAAATCGTGTCAGTAATGGCCTTTGTAACAACTTTTGACGGGCATAAGCCATCTTTGGCCACAATTTTTGGAGTTTGTCAATAATTATGACCTCCAAAAGCTAAAATAAATTATTTAGCGAAATAGCCTTTGTAATCTCAATGGGCCAAAAACTACCTTGGGCAACTTATACCAATCGCAATTCTTGTGATTTTATTGTACAGGAAAAAGAAGCTACCAAATGGTTCACAAGGGTTATTAGTGACCCATTTGGAACTACAAGGGGGCAAATTGAAAATGTGCTCACCATAAGGGGTCAAAGTGGCAAATATCCACTAAACAAGCTTCTGTTCCGTTTATTTTAACGGAATTGCTAACCGTTTCACTTCAGTCCAAAATACAGGGGATATTGGTAACACAATTTGACATACAGGGGGCAAAGTGAAAAAAGGAGCTAAGTACGGGGGGTGTATCGATAATTAGCCTTTTAGATATGTGTTTGGGTGAAAAGTTAGGGCCAACAATAAGTTAGACCCCTTTTATATTAATCAAAGAAGAAAGGAAAATAATAATTACACGGAAGTCCTTAGACTTTAAAACAAATTAAAAAGATACTAAAAACATAAACTTTCAACATAACCCAAGTCTTAACTTAGTTCTAATCAAGAATATCGCGGAATGAGATTACATTACAAATTACCCTATTGTATGAAATACAGTTAAATAAGATAACATTACCAATTAGAAATTTTATAAGGTATAATCTCTTTTATAACATTTTTTTTTATTTTTGGTCAGTTTGGCTTTACCTCTGAGTTTGTACCCTCATATTGGTGATAACATACTTGCAGGTGTACTTACTTGTATGATACATTGCGCCCGAAACTTATTCATGAAACCAATCTCGATATTCTCTGCGAGCTTGTTGATATTCTCAAAGTGGAAGTCCTAGGAGAACAACTTAGCCGACGAAGTGAGTCATTAGCTGGAATACGCCCGACACTGGACAGAATTCTGGCAGATATTCATGAAAGATTAACTTTTCGTGCTCGAACACATATTCGTGATGAGGTAGGTATCTCACATGAGAGTTCTATATTTACTACTTCAAAACTCAAGTATCTACTTATTCAATATAATTTTTTTTTTTGTAAACCTATCACTACAACCTTCTGATCTTCACTCTTTACACACTTGATATCGTTAAATCTCTAGTCTCTCTCTCTCTCTCTCTCTCTCTCTCTCTCTCTCTCTCTCTCTTAATTTAGCAAGTACATGCATAATATTTTTTCCAACCTTTGTATATAGTGTACAATAGAAAATCGTTGTAAGCTCTATACTTAACATCTCCTACCACTTTTTTAACTACTGTATTTTTTTTCGCGTCTTCCAAATTTTCTTCACTTTCTAGTGTTTTTGTCAAATTGTGCAACACTTTAGTTTTACTTTTATTATAGTTTGAACTTTCTAGTTTGATGATCAAGTTTCATTGATAATGTTTTTTTTTCTTTTCATTTTGATTTGTCAAGACTTCAATTAATAAACTCTATCGTGGGTTCAATATTCTATTAGTTTCACCCTCTCAATTTTATGTTACTTTTCTATAATATTTTGTTCTTGAACAAACCCACTCTTCTTTTAAATCACACCACCTAATTTTGGGTTTCTAATATATTTTCTTTTTGCTGCTTATCTCCTTAATAAATATGAACATCGAGAGAAAGCGTCGTATGTTTTCCCATCAAGCTCTCACGGAATAACCCTAAATGTTTACACGTTGGTCGTGTACTAAATAGGTGATGAAAAAATCAATCCAATTCCTACAGGATCCACTTTAGAAGTGGTTAAACCTTTATCTCTCTCTCTTCTGAAAGTGGGTATCCATGATAATAAGGATATATGCTATTGCAGGTCACAAAATACTAAATGGAAATGCTTTTTTTGAGAAATAGATGCACATTCAAACTTGTAACTTAGATCTCACAAGAATAGGAAGAAAAATTCAAAAGCAATTAAGACTTCTTTGGTATATAGTTTGTGAAAGCTATAATCATCAAGATTGAACAAAATAAATGAATAATTTGGTCCTTGAATTGAGAAAACATGACTTTTCACACTTTTCTTTGAATCTTTCCACTTATATTTGTAGGTAAATACACTAAATATGCCACATGGAAACATGCCACGTCATGACCATCACCACGTCTCCAACATGGCTCCTAGATCCCCTCACATCCCGTGACCTCCTTGAAGGCACCTCACTACTTGAAGCTCACCTTCAAGGGATGCTACCTCCAAACTATATCATCAACAAAGAATTAAGGCCCCTTGCCTCTACCACTTCTACACACTTGGGCTACCCTTGGTCAGGAGCAGGACTTGAGGGTATTACACATTTGGGATCTCGAGAGTTCATGGCTCGGTGGCTAAAGTCAAGGGCATCTCCCTAACTAGACGCCTCATGGACAAGGCTAGGGTTGATTCCAAGGAAAGAGAGAGACACGTGCATTGCCATCCCATCCACCTAAGTCACCTACACCGCCACTGCAACTCACCCTTCCCCTCACCTACCTCCCAAACCAATTAGAGCCTCTAGCTTGCAGCCGCAATAGGCTCTGATATCTTAATCTCCCTTCCGCCGCAATAACCATCCCGTCACCACTCCTCCGCCCGCAATTAACTTCCCATCACCAAAGCACGCCCACACCTCCTCTCTTGTCATGAGATAAAGCTTATGACACCTCTCCATCCATCTCATCAACACATCCAATAGCCGACATCATCATTCCCTCCTTTCTTGTCCACTGCCGTATAAGCTATTAAGCCTCTATAAGGAAACCAACTAAGCACCATGTTAGTAACGCTGGAATACGTACACTCCTACACCCTCATTCAGGGGCGGACCCGAGATTTTTGGTTAGGGGGGCCTAAACTATACGGGGGTTCTGGGGCAGTGTAGTGGTGTCAATCGGGCCGGGCCGGCGGCCCGGCCCGAGCCCGGCCCGCTTTTTTCGGGCTAAAAGCCCGGTCCGGCCCGCCACAAGGCCCGGTTCATATACCCCGTGCCGGGGTGGACACACATCCTTCCGTCCATGGCCCGGCCCGAAATAGTGAAAAAGCCCGGCCCGGTCCGAAGCCCGCCATGGCCCACTTCAAAATAGAAGAAAGCCCGCTAGCCCGTCCGGCCCGACCCGATGTCTGGCCCGCTAGGCCCGGGCCACCGGTCCGGGGCGGACACCCCCCCCCCACTCCCAAGCCCGGCCCGATGTTCGGTGAAGCCCGGCCCGGCCCGAAGCCCGCTCGGGGCCCGCTTTGACCGAGCCCGGCCCGTTTGACACCTCTAGGGCAGTGCCCCCGAGGCGAATTTTTTTAGATCTACAATTATGTGTAAAACAGTAAAATTGGTTTAACACCCCTAATTTGGGGTAAATCATGTAATTTTAGGGGGTCTATTTCTAAAACTTGTAATATACTACAGATAAATCTAGAATTTTCAAAAGTCCAAGGGGCCTGTGTCTAAAACTTATAAAATTGTGTATGTAAATTTAGAATTTTTAAAAGTCCAGTAGGGGCCTGTGTGAATTTTAGGAGGGCATATTTGTAAAATCTGTAAAATATTACATGTAATACAATAATTTTCAAAAGTCCGGGGGGGGGGGGGGGGGGGGGGGGGGGGGGGTTGGCTGTGCCACCCCTGACTATATGTTAGGTCCACCACTGCCCTCATTCAATACAAAGACGACCACCTAATATCTCAAGAGTTTACCTTAAGCTACATAGCATCAACTCTCCACGCCTACTGTTCTCTCTCTCTCTCTCTCTCTCTCTCTCTCTCTCTCACACACACACACACACACACACTTGGGATTGCCTTGGCTCTCACTCGAGTCATTCACTCCCTCACACCCCTTTTTCTACATTATTTACATTTATATACATTATCTAGCTGTACTACCCAGTTTACATGTTATACTCTCTCACACATCAACAAAAGAACTCACACACTATTGATGTTCAAGTTAGTCATAATGAAAATTATCAAATGAACCCGCATAAGTAGGTGAGTTGTCCAAGGTGATGGCTCAACCTAATGTCTCCTGCTTGTATTAGATGCACATGGTTTGTTGTGATTGAGTGAATATATGGTGTTATTTTGACTCAAAATGGATGGACAGCTCGTGGTAACCAAAACAAATAAGAATATTAAATTTCAAAGTGTGTATGTGTGTACTTTTTCAATTCATATGGTATCCATATTATGCTAGCACTGGTGCGGTATTCTAATTAAATTGTTTTCTCAATTGGTTATTGTATGTAAGATGTTATCTATTGCGGAGAAGTTCCTCGAATCAACAGCTTGAGGCATTTGACTCTTTCACATTCATGTAGACATGCTGTATGAACTGGCAACTAATGCTGTTGAGGCATTAAGTTTGTCTATGGGTCAGATTGATAGAATGATTTCTGAAGTTGCCTGCTTCATTTACTGCTTATGTTCCTCATTCACTTCATGTACTTTTTATCAGTTTCTATTTTGTCGAAAGGGAGTTGAAACAGCTTACTGACACATTTTTTCATACCAAAATTCTAGGATTGAAACAAGTAACAATGTCAAACTCATCTAGGAACAAAATCTAAAATTTGTCACCTAGTTGATCTGTTCACTCATTACTGGTATCCGTTGCTTTTTGTTGCAAATCTATTGCAGTTGTTGCTTTATCATAGGAGTAGTTCTGAAAACTATTCCAGTTGTTTCCTTTTAACCCTTTTATGTTGCCTTTTCAGATTGCAAATTATATGCCTTTCGATGAAGACTTAGATTTCCCTGCAAAGCTGGAGCAATCACTATCAGCCGAGGCAGAATTAGACACTGATTCAGTACGCGTGTTACCCACAATTTGTAATTTTAGTGTGTTCATGTGAAATTGTGAATCTTATATGCTGTTTAATGAGCTAATACATTTAATGACGAATCCTTGTCTCCACGTTATAGGCTTCGCTTGAAACTAGGGTTTGTGTGTGTTGCATCACTTACTGATTGTACTCCTGTATCCTAAGAGATATTGGTTATGCTCCTCTGTTGTTTTCTGCCATTTTTCTATACTTCTTCATATTTTCTCGTATAATATCTTAAGTAAAATAAGATTAATATTTTTATCTTCTCTTCCCTATTATGAAGCAGGCTGATGAAGGCCCAAATATTTTTAAAACCTGGTATCCACCTCTGGAGAAGACGGTATCATGTCTGTCAAAGTTGTATAGTTGCTTAGAACCTGCAGTTTTCACTGGTTTGGCACAGGTACGGAGTATTTCTCGCGCCAAACTTATTCTCTTGTAGACTATGGATACATTGTGGTGACGGGCACTCAATAAAATTGTAATATTGGTGAATTTTGATGACGAATAATATAGAAAAATCGGAGGATAAAGAAGAAGAAGAAAGCTAAGTATCTAGGGTCCCGTCCCTAGATTTTTAAGAATTGGGATGCATTCTCTATGCAAACACAATATCAAAAATTTTAATTCATCAACAACTCCCCAGTACAATAAGTTTGGCTCCTCTTCTGGAGAGACATAAGAGACTCTTAATCTAGGAAAACTTCCTAATGGATAATTATTCCATAAACCAAAATTTCCTAAAAGGGGTATCTCATAGCAGGCTTTTCAGCCAAGCTTCCCTCACTAGCTGTAGCTAATGTTATCATCTTCGACTTCGTTGTGGACTAAGCCAACATAGTCTATTTCTCAGACTTTCAAGAAATTACGCCCCCAACAATACTAAAAAGGTATCTACTGTGGCCTAGGAGTTATCTGAAAGGGTATTCCAATCAGCATCACTATATCCTTTTAAGGACAGGGGTAAACTTCTCATAATTTATTATGAAGTTCATGGTCCTTTTCTGGTAACACGTGACCTTCTCAATAGTACTCTAGTACTAAAAATATAAATATATAGCCAGTCATGGCTTTGGAGTCTTTCGTTAAGAATAACACTTGGCATCACTGTAACCTTCAAGTACATTGGAAAACTTTTTTATAGAAAAATACCTGAATTAATAGGTTTCTTTAAAAAATCTTAGATTTCTTCCAGTTGTATTCCTGATTTTGAAATTGCATACATTTTTCCCCAAGATGTTTGGCTAAGACCTAGCCTTGAAAACCAAAATTTAAATTCTTTCAAATTTTTATTTCTTTCCGTATCTCCGGAGTATGCAATACATTTTTTCAAATTTATTTCTTCCTGAGAGGAGAAATTCAATCACACATCTCTAGTACCAAAACCTTGGTATTGTGTGAATCACCAATTAAAATTTCCATTTCCATTAGAGAGTATCTCACACATATGCCTAGACGCATTCGTATCAATTTAACCATCCTTTCATGGAATTTACTTCCATAATATAGTCACAAGCGGCTCTTCGGTCACATTAGCCTGTGGAACAGACTGATGCTTCCGGCAACTCTGAGTTTTCCCACAATAAAACATAGATTGGGGTCATTTTGTTTGAAGGAGGTTTCTTGTTCGTATACGCTTTAATTAAAGCGGGTAGTGTACCTGCATAAAACTCTTTTATTGCATAAGCAATATCAGATTTAGTAAAATATGTAGCATACTTTGAACTACCAATACCACTAGCATTTTCCTTTTGATTAATCTTATCACAATCATTTGTGAATAACCGAACACTTGGATCAAAAGGAGTCCAAAAGGTTTGCAATAAAAGAAAATAATAAATTTTTTCAAAACTTTTTTCATTATAATGATATTGATCAATAGATGCCAACAATAGCTCTTGTAATCTATAAAATTCAATTGGCTTAACCCAAATCCTTCACATTAAAATTAATTGACAATAAAATTTTGGTTTCTTTCGAAATCTCTAATATAGAACCAAAAATTAATAAATCATTTATATGTAAACATATCATCACACATACTCCATCATTGTGTTATTGATAAATACTGTCATTTTCATAAATTTTGAAACTATTTGAAAATTTTGTTTGATCAAAATTTTCAAATCACTGGTTGGGTGCCAGTTTTAAACCATATAAAGAGTATACAAGTAGACATACTTTATTTCTATTTGGATCTACTATAACCCTTCCGGTTTATCCAGATAAATTCCATCTTCTAATTCTAAATTTAAAAATGCGGTTCTAACATCCATTTCATGAGTATGTAAATCGCAAAAAGCAGCAATAGCTAATAAAATTCTAATGGATGTGTAACAGGAGAATAGGTATCTAAGAATAAAAATCAACATTTGAAAAGGTAAGAGTATCCTCTAAACAAATAGGATCCCTTCTAAAGTAATTGTATAAAATTTTCTTTTCAAAGTCTTTTGAGCGCTTAGCTCTCTTACATTTGTGGTTCAGACAATATGTTATAATCTCTATCATGCACTCTGTATTTAATATGTATAGATGGGACAAAAAATAGGAGGTTGAGTGCTCATAAAAATTAGCAATCAATAGACTAAAAAAAATCACATAATTTTTTTATGTCTAAAAGGGTAAATATCACTTACCTCCCTTGAGGTTTGGCCTAATAACTCTTACCTCCCTTCACATTTTCGGAGTAACACTATCCTCCCTTGTCAGAGTTTGTCTACTAACGGGTGTAACGGACATTGTAAAATTATCATTTTACCCTTGCTAATACGACAACTTTTTGGAAAAGTGTTTCTTCCCTTTCGTCAGTTCGCCTCTCCTTGCCCTACTCAAACCCCCAACCAAACATTCTCTCTGTACAGGCCAACAAACCCATTTCGGTGCATCAATTCTTGATAAAATGAACAAGAAAACAAACTTGAATGCCATGAAGACACCTAATCTTAGAGTAATTATGTCGCAGCCTTTCAATTGATTCTTAGAGTTACAAATTTACAATGGTCAGTCCATTATTTTGATTCCCCTATTCACTTGAGATGTGATCACGTGAGTACCTTCATCAAAACCATTTACAACTTTTTGCGAAGAAAAGTAGTTATGGGTCTCAAATCCTCTTTGCCTTTTTGGATGCTTTGAAATTGCAGGCTTGATGGTGGTTCAGTGGTGATTAATTAGTCAGTAAAGACCCTAGAGTGAAGAGAACGAAGCCATGACTGTGCCCTGTTTTTAATTCTTTGCACCTAAATCTTGAGACATTTCTCTCTCTAAAAATCAATAGCCACATCGATTTCTCATTCTATTTGCACATTCATATTGAATGAGAGAGAATTTATTCTCTGTACATATCATGTGGATATACAAATTAAGTATATGCACATTGAGTAAAAATAGTACCCTTTTTTTTAGAGAGGAATGTTAGAGAGAGGGAGAGAAGGTGGTTGCCTACCATTGTGGTCAAATTGGGGGTTTGTGTGGAGAACTATAAATATACATATACGTATATACAGATATCCATCTACGTATGCATATATACACTATATGTGCATAAACATACATATATCTAAACCTTTGCAGAGATTACAAGGTTTACAAAATTCATGTGGGTTTGAGAAGAAGAAGATGAAGGGTTTGAGAAGAAGAAGCTGGAGGGTAGTTTTGGTAATTTAAATTGTTATTAAGTGACATTTTTGTCATTCCGTTAATTTTTTAACGCCTTGTTAACGGAGGGGAGGTCAGTGTTAGTGAAATTCAAAAATAAGGGAGGTAAATGTTACGCGTGAAACATGGAGGGAGGTAAGTGTTATTAGGCCAAACCTCAAGGGAGGTAAGTGATATTTACCCTATCTAAAATAATAAAATATACAAGCATAACTGTAAATGCATGTCTCAAAAAGCACATTTTGTGGCTCTACTAGCAAGTTCCATAGGATTTAAAAAATCCTATCATAAGCCAAATAACCCAACATTCTGAAAATATTTAAAAAATGGGTTTTCTATTTTTCAATAAAAGGGTAATTTTTGTTTTAGAGTGGGGTACTCTATAAAAACAAAACATTCAGTTTAATAAAGCTTCTCTCCAAATATTTGAATTATCTCAATTTGATCTCGAATCAATTAAATACGGTAAAACTTGGGACACACCCATTCACACAGCTTTTGAGACACAACCCAAAAGATGTGTCTATCTCTCTCCTGTATTGGACCCCACGGTAATACAGGAGAGAGATAGACACATCTTTTGGGTTGTGTTCCAAAAGTTGTGTGAATGGGTGTGTCCCAAGTATTACCCAATTAAATATCACGAGATAAAGTTTAGGGTCAAAAGGGTATACAAATTCACGTGAACCTGCCACACCTTACAATTTCTCATAGCAAAAGTATATCTTTCAACACCACCATCCGTCCCCCACTGGCTTGTATAATGAGATATACTCAATTTACACTCCACAGAGCACATGGGTCGTGCGGACCCCCAAAAACTTTTATTAATTTTTTTTTCTCCCTCTTCTGTGACTCTCTTGTTTTTTATTATATTTTCTTTCTGTCTATCTCTGATTCTTCCTCTTTCTCAATTATTCTCTCTTCTTCCTCAGCCGAGAGTTCTCTTTCATTGCTTCTTCTCTTTTCCTTCATATTAAAGGTCTAAATGGAAAATTTTCAAAATTTTCGTAGTAAAGAGAGGTAAATTGCGACCATATCTACAAATAGTGGTCTCAGATTCTCAAGAGAGTTCGTTTGATTTAGCGGAATTTGCTCAAAACCACTTTTCCAACACTACAAATAACACAATGGTCTAGCACTGCCATTGTGTTTTTCCATATCTCATGGGTAAGTGTATTATTTCCTCAACTTACAAGGAAATATGCTTATATATGCAGATCCACACAAATATGTAAATAAAGAAAGCATATTACAAATCATGAGCTTACGTATTTGTATCTACATATAACATACGGACATACGTCTTTTGTTATCCCATCTCCCATTATTTTCCAAAAATTTATTCAAAAGATTTTATTATGCTTGGGTCTACAGAATTGTTTAAAAATTCAGAGAGATACCTTTTTCCTTACAATTTTGAAAAAAAACATTTTATCTTCTACTCTTGTGGCTTGACTGAGAGCCAAGGTGGATTGTTGACATAGGTTAACGTGGAGCACATGTGGCCAAACTAGGCCCGACAATAACCTGCTCTGATGCCATGTTCAATTGGAGCATCCAAATCAAAACCAATTGACAATGTGTGGAGTAGCCCCATAATCTTATATATTGAGTAGCAAGGCTTTAAATTCCCGATGTGAGATTATAATCTCAACAAATATTATAAAAGATCCTTTTGTTCCCCATCATATTGCCTTCTTTACCCATTTGGTCAACAGTTGCCTTGTTTTGCTATTTCTTTCAGGAAGCGGTGGAAGTTTGCTCTCTGTCCATCCAAGTAAGCGTGCTATACTATGAACTTTATCTGTGTTGTCTTTGGAGAATAATATATTGCATCGATTCTATACTTCTACAATATATGCAAGGGTGTAATTATTTAGTTCTGGGCGTTTCCAGTTACTTCAGGTCCAACAAGAAACTATGGAGGAACCCAAAATTATTGTTTTTTGCTTTTACAATCTCATCAGTGGGTTAGGAGCAAGAGCTGCTGGTTTGGTCTATATGATAGGCCTGGTCAAACTTTGTGTAGATCAAGAATGCTGAAGAGGAAGAAGAGAGCGAGAGAGGATAGTAGGAGCCTTACTGAAGCTTCTATACTTGGTTCAGATTGTAGAAAGTCCTACAGGGGGGCTGACTCTCCCTCAAAAGATGCCTTGTGAGGGGAGGATTGCCCTAGCTTATAAGAAGCACCTACGGGGTATCCACCCGGGCAATGTGGGACAATTCAACACAGCTCCTGGACCACATTAACAAGGAAAGCCCAATAGGGATTTGGCTCTAATACCATGTAGAATCTGACTCTCCCTCAAAAGACACCTTGTAAGGGGAGGATTTTCCATGCTTATTAGAAGCACCTACGGGTTCTCTACTCGGGCGATGTGGGACAATTCAACACAGATATGAAGGCTAGGATCAATTTATGGAGCCCTCTTCTTCTTCTTTGTTGTGCTATGCTTTTATTGGTAGCAATTTTGGGTTTGCTATCTTTTTTCCCCCTTTTCTTTTTCTTTTTCTTTTTTAGTGTTTCTGATAATCAATAAAAGATTATCCCCTTTTTTTCTCCACTCAGTTGATAAGATAATGAGTTATGATCAGGTAGAGCGACTTCTACAAATTTTTTGTTCACACAACTATAAAACCGGAGTACATAACTCTAGCTGTACAAAGGGCTCATCTGTTGGTTAATATTTAGCTGTTAGATTAGCGAGTATATGAGATCATGATAGCGTTATTGTTTTACAAGGATATGGTATTGCTAGCTGTTGGAATGTTGTCCCACATCGCCCATTTATGGCCCCTCTGTGCGGTTTATTAGGCTTTAGTTCCCCTATCCTTAACTGTTGTGCCCCGGAGAAGCAAAAATAGAGAAACTAAATTTTTTTTTAGTCCTGTAGGCCCGTGACTGGTGATTAACCGCATTGTCATCTACTCAAACTAACAACCACAACGATAGGGAGGATGCTATTCATAGAACATATCTTATTAACATAATCAGAAGCTACAACGGAAATATAAAAGGTTTGGAAACAACATATGCCCAAGTACCAATTATAAAAGTCTACTAAATCTATTACAACAGCTGACTTAGAATCTGAGGCCTACAACAAATATTAACAGAAATACGACAGATATACAAACTAACTATTACAAAGCGGCACGTCTTTGTCTTTAAGCCTTCAGCTCTAAGTCCGGCGGAACATCAGACCTCCATCCTCAAATCCTGCGAATCTCTAGACATTGGAATGTCCAGGGCATAAACGCCATCAGCTTTGAATACAAAGCTGAGTGAGTACATCAAAACACTCCTCACCAGGGGCGGAATCAGGAGTTTGTATTTGGGGGTGCCGAGTTACTACGTAGGCTAATTAACAATGACAAAACCCGAGACGATTTTTTTGGCTCTATTTATATTCGAGTATATCTTTTTTTTTTTTTTTCCATATCAGTAAGACTATAAATTTGCTATGTGAGGTTATTTTGCACTGTTTGAGAGTTGTTGGGGGTCGAGTTTATCACAATGAGTGGTCTAATTGTACAAAGTAGTGTTATTCTATCCAAATATTGTATCTCAAATGATTCTCAATCGCATGTGGTTGAAATTTAGAGTTGAAATAAAGTAATAAAATGTTTTAAGGTGAGTAAGGGAGTAGCATATTTTTTTTTGTTTGGGGTGCCAAAAGACAACAAAATATGAGGAGTAGTAAATTTTTTCGTTTGGAGGTGCCAAAACACAACAAAATATGAAGAGTAGCAAACATATTTGTATATTAGTAAAAACAAATTACCACATGTGAGGGGTGCAATGGCACCCCACATACTACATACAGTTCTGCCCCTGCTCCTCACCCCATTACTGTTTAGCATCTTAAAATGCGGTTAATCCCTTATCAATGACGTCTCTCACGGACATAGCAGAGGTCTCATTAAACTATACATTTAATCAAAGATAACAAGAAACATATTATGTAATGACAAAGATAAAGATCATGGTATAACATCTCATCATGCTACTGAATGTCTATCATTACCAAATCCATGCATGTAACCCACGCAACCACTCCATGCACCTACCTTCACGCCGGGATGCTGAATCCCTGACTGAACAATCATCTTACTAACCATTCTCATATTCATATCCATTTCCGTATCCATTCGTCGATACAACAATACCAATCTATATCCAGGCGTCGATACAATAATGCAATTCTGTATCCATACGTCGATACAATAATATCAATATGATATCACATAACTCAGCCAGCAGGCCACACCGGTCGCTTACCCAGTGGTGTCCTACGCCACATGATTCTATCCATACCAATATCCATATTCATACTTGTATCCATACGTCGATACTACATAATTGAGCTAGCAGGCCACACCGGTCGCTTACTCGGTGGTGTCCTACGCCACATGATTCTATCCATACCGATATCCACATTCATACTCGTATCCATACGTCGATACCACATAAATGAGCCAGTAGGCCACACCGGTCGCTTACCCGTTGGTGTTATACGCCGCACGATTCTATCCATACCGATATCCACATTCATAGTCGTATCCATACGTCGATACCACATAACCGTGCCAGCAGGCCACACCGGTCGCTTACCTGGTGGTGTTCTACTTCACACGATCCCTTGATAGGTTACCGGTCGTCTGCGCGGTACGTCCTATCAGTAAACAATGGGAGCGGCATATCGGACGTCTTCAATGATATGTATATCCTCACTGGTTGTCTACACATCTGAGAATACATTAGAGCACTAGTCGGACGTAATCGTCAACGGTACACTGGACGTCTTCAACAGTGTATATGCATCACTGGACATCTTCAACAGTGAGAGGCGCACTAGGAACTCTAACCATCCCACGTCCACCCGACTTGTCAGCTGTTGATCTCACGGATGCAAAGTACACATATCTCATTATTCCACATGGTTATCAAATCGTGAATCGGTTGACCAAAATTATGAATCGTGAATCGAATCGAATCGTGAATCGTAAGATTCACACTCTTTTTTGAAAATAAACGTTTGTATATGTGTATACACACATAAAAACACATATACATTGGTTAAAATGGACAAAATAATATTGTAACAATAGATTTCATGCGAATGCAACATCAAAGTTCAAACTCAAAAGCTAGTTCATCAAAGTTTAGGTTTAGAACAAAAAAACTATCAATGACAATCATTTAGCACTCATCACTATCAATATCATCATCAACATCAAGCAATTCTTCACTCCCAATATCTTCTTCTTGAATAGCTTGTATCTCTTCTTCCTCATTGTCTTCAACTTCAACCAGTTCTTTCCCTTTGCCTATCTTGTTGAGATGTCTAGGCCCTACAAATTTTAAGAGGAATATTACAAAGTAAAGGGCAGCCTATGATTTATAAATTAAGTGAAGGACTAAATTAAAAACAAATGGAAATGTGCAACCACTCTTCCTCTTTCTGCTACATTCTCCCTCTACAACTTCAAAACACTCGCTCACATCCATCCACGCGGTGTCCTCAGGTAGAGTAGGATCTTCTCTCTCTGTTATCCACTCATCATCAGATTCCATATCCGATAGAGAAATAGGATCATAAACATCTCCTTCCTCTACCCTTTTTTGGTGTCTTGCTTCCAACCGTAAATTATACTTCGTAAAAACAAGTGCATTAAGTCTTTGTTGCTCCAATCGGTTTCTCCTCTTAGTATGCACCTATTAAAAACATGAAATGAATAATTTTGAACAAACACTACATCTCCTTAATATGTTTAATTATTTTATACCTGATCAAATGTACTCCAGTTTCTCTTACATCCTGTAGCACTACAAGTGAGGCTAAGGATGCAATGGCAAGGTCTTGAAGCTCTACCTCCTCCAAAGGACTCCCACCACAATGCTATCAAGTATTAACAAAGACTAATTACTTTCTAACCAAAGCAAATTATTATTTAATTTATTTGCTAAGGAGTTAAAAGCTATTATTAAATCTTTACCGGGTTGTTTCTTATCCCTCATTTGGACAGCCAGAGACATCCCAAACATCTTTTCTGCATTGTGGAACATATCTAGTTTTCTATCCACCGTTGCTCGCAATTCAGGAGTACAACATATCTTCTCAATTGTCTCATAAAGTCCTTTTTTTCTCTCAAAATCCGCATTAAAATTAGGAGCGTAGTGAAATCTACATTGATTGGTAATTAACTAGTAAAATCGTCATAAAATAGTAAAGTAACACTGGAAGAAACTAGTTACCTTGGATTGAGATAGTAAGCAGCTCCATGAAGAGGCCTATGCAACTGCATTTTCAGAACCAAACATTGCTCTAAGTGCTACCTTAGACTCATGCATACGTCTTAGAGTCAAATATGATGTTGCAAATCTTGTAACAGCAGGTCTTGTCAACTCCTTCCCTTTCGTGAATTTTCGCATTAAGTTTAAAACCCACGAATGCCTAAAATTATAGACAATAAGTTAGACAACTAAGTGGCAAGTAGTAGACAACTTGAATAAGTTGGACAAGCAAGTAGTTAGTTTTACACTTTTACCTGTAAATGTAAACTGTAATCTTTCTTGTCTTTGACACGGTATCCTGATGTATGGCTAGCTCTCCTATATCTTTCAAAATAAGACCCATGCAATGTGCAACACAAGATTCCAAAACAATCTCTTCCTCTTTTCCATCAACATCTCTCCAGCTTTCACATACGTCGACGCACTGTCGGTTACAACCTGAACTACATTTTCTTCCCCAATCTCCTCTACCATAGAGTCAAGAAGTTCTAACAAGTTGTCTGCATTCTTAAATATGTTGGGGAAACAAAGCGGAAATCCCCAATATTAGGAGTAACACTTCCTAACCCTTGTCTTGTGTAAATTAAATAGGAATAAATAATAATATCCAAGCCTCAATGGATAATTTCCTTTCAACACAATCAACCACAAGCAATATAATAATAAGGCACCAAGCAAGAAATAAATAGACACCAAGATTTATGTGGACAAACCCTCCAATGGAGAGGGAAAAAACCACAGGGCAACTCCGAATAATTCCACTATATCAAAATAAGGAATACAAATGTTCTCTCAAGTTTTTGCCCTAAACTTGAGGTATTCAATCAAAGAGAGTGAGTACAAAGGTTACCTCTTAGGGTTCACAAAACCCAAAGAAATACAAGTAAAATGACCTCTTCAAAATCTCAAAGACTTTTGGTGCACAAACAACTCCTGAAGAACCACTCTCAATCTTCTCCTCGAAGCCGCTGCCGCACAGTCTCCAACAGAACCCTCTCTCTGTATCTTTGTATATGCTGCGCAGACTTTTGGAATATCCCAGCCTAAAGGCTTACTGCTTTTAGTTACTCTAAAGCTAATATAATTAGCTTGGACCTTAACTAGGCCCACAAGGCCCAATTAGGAAATAACATGGCTTAATAAATAATAAGCCCATTAAAAATGCATAAATCTCATGTGTATTGACATGTATACACAAGGTACCCAACAAATCTCCCCCTCTATACACATGAGAGGAGGGAACACCCAAACTCGACCCCTCACTTGGAGTCCATTCCGGCTAGCTCTTTACAGAGCTCAAGCTTCTCTCTTGTCACGACCTTAGTCATCATATCAGACGGATTCTTATCTGTATGAATTTTCTTCAACTTCATTTCCTGTTTCTCCATCACCTCACGAATCCAGTGGTAACGAACGTCAATGTGCTTTGTACGGGAATGGTATGTGTAGTTCTTGCTCAAGTCCATAGCACTCTGACTATCGCAATGAACCACATACTCATCTTGCTTCAAATCGAACCCTTGGAGAAACCGTTTCATCCATACCATCTCTTTACCTGCTTCAGTAGCAGCAGTATACTCAGCTTCAGTGGTAGACAAGGCAACACATTTTTGCAATTTGGACTGCCACGAGACAGCTTCCCCTGCAAAAGTAAACAAGAAACCCGAAATAGACTTTCGGTCATCAATGTCCCCTGCCATATCTGAATCTGTAAACCCTTCCCAGACTGGTTTTGAACCCCCAAAATATAAACACAAACTCGAAGTACCCTTCAAGTAACGAAGAATCCACTTGATTCCTTCCCAATGCTCTCTTCCAGGATTGGAAAGAAATCTACTCACAACACCAACTGCATGAGCAATATCTGGCCGTGTACAAACCATCGAATACATAAAACTCCCTACTGCCGAGGAGTAAGGAACAACCGCCATTTCTTCTCTTCCTTCTCTGGTAGAGAGACACAAGCTTTTACTTAGCTTAAAGTGACTCGCAAGAGGAGTGCTAACTTGCTTAGCATCTCTCATGTTGAACTTTTCAAGCACCCGTTCAACGTATTTCTCCTGTGACAACCATATCTTCTTGGCTTTCCTGTCACGAACAATCTTCATACCCAAAATCTGTCGGGCCGGGCCTAAGTCCTTTATATCAAAGGACTTGAACAACTCTCCTTTTAGCCTGCAAATCATATCAACGTCTTGTCCAATAACAAGCATATTATCAACATAAAGCAAAAGGATAACAAAGTTACCATCCGGGAATTTCTGCACATAAACACACTGATCTGTAGGAGTGACACATATTGAGGATAAGTTGAGGGAGAATAGACTTAGATGGTTCGGCCATGTGCAACGAAGACCTGTAGATGCACCTGTGCGAAAGAGTGATAAGATCGTAGTGCCTGGAATGGTTAGAGGGAGAGGTAGACCTAGACTGACTTGGGAATATGTAGTGCAACAAGATATGAATTTATATAATTTAAATGAGCATATAGCTCTTGATCGTGCCGAATGGAGAAAAAAGATTCATACAGCCGACCCCAATTGATTGGGACACAAGGCTTGTTTTGGTTTGGTTTGGTTTGGTTTGGTAAACACACTGATCTGCAGCCATGGTTCAAGGTCAAGGTCGCGGTCGCTGAGGTCGCGGAGACGACTCGGTCGCGGTGCCGCAGACTGGTATCGGACGATACGCAAAGATACGCTAGATTTAAGGTTCAAAAAAATATGGAAAAATAATGAAAAATTCTAAAATAATTAGAATAACAAATTTGGCCTAATAGATTGTCACAATACACAATGTACCAATTACAAAATTTGCATAATATCCAACACACGCTCTGCGGATTGAGTAACTGATAACACTACATACATAATTGGGTAAATATTGTTCAATTACTACCAAATCAATGCACATGGAAAGTCGTGGAGGCTGAAAATCATAGTCGTATAGCATAGTATATTATATTATACTATAATATAGCATTTTTGTTTTTATTTTTGACAAGATAATAAAGCCTATTAAGTATTATGTAATCTAAAAAAAAATTAAAAATAAAGCCTTTTATTTTATAGTAAGTATACTATAGTGTATTAGTGTATTATCAAAAAATAAAATAGTATATTATCACAATATGACACATGATATGATAAACAAAAAAATGTCACATTATGATATAATAAAAATATATAAATATAACACATGATATGTCATAGTGTGGAGAGAGATAGAGACCCCGTAAAAAATGTATTAGATAGTATATACTATATCTACTTAATAGCTTAATAAGTAAACAAAAAAATAAAAAACCCTAAGTGTATTACCTCAGCCGCACCCTCCAGGGAGAGAAATGGAGAGATCAGCCACCACAGGTATCAGCCGCAACCACCACCTAGTACCATGACACGCACAAGGAGAGAAATGGAGAGAGAGACCACGACACTCACAGAGACACCATGACACACACAAATCGTTGGACAGAGAGAGATTCGAAGAGATCTATGCGAAGGAAGAGGGAATAAGATGGATCTGGTTCGAGATCTCACCTCGTGGAGACCGACGAAGCCTCTCGACTTCAGATCTGTGAAGATGATGCAGAAAAGGTAAGGTTCGTCTCGCCATCTCGGGCAAAATCTCGCACGATACGGCACCATCTCGGGCGATACGGTGCGATACAGTCGAGACCACCACCGAGACTGTGTCGTTTTGATTAAAATATGTATCGTATGTAGATCTCGGATCGTTGGGCTTCGAAACCAAGTCGACTCAGCCGAGACGACTCGATATCGGCCGAGACTTCGAACCCTGTCTGCAGCGGTTCTCTTGAACCCATGACTCACCATGAATGAGTCGAATTTCTTGTACCGTTGTCTCGGAGCTTGCTTAAGGCCATAGAGACTCTTCTTCAACTTGCAAACCAAGTGCTCTTTCCCCTTAACTTCAAATCCCTCTGGCTGTACCATGTAAATCTCTTCCTCTAGATCACTATGAAGGAAGGTAGTCTTCACATCTAGCTGCTCAAGCTCAAGATCCATGCTAGCTACCAAACCCAAAGCAACTCGAATAGAACTCATCTTCACCACTGGTGAGAAAATCTCATCTAAATCGACGCCATGCTTTTGACCGAAGCCCTTGACAACTAAACGAGCCTTATACTTTAGTAGCTTGTCACCATCCTTCTTTAACTTGAACACCCATTTGTTTCTCCACTCTTTTCTGCCCTTAGGAAGATCAACCAACTCATAAGTATTGTTCTTATGCAAGGAATTCATCTCATCTTGCATAGCCTGTACCCAACTGCCTCTGTCTCTGTGAGTCTGAGCTTCCTGAAAACTCTCTGGCTCCCCCTCATCTGTAAGCAAAATATACTCAGAACTGGAATACCTGACTGATGGCCTGTGCTCTAATCGATCTCCTGACTTGAGGTACTACAATCTCTGGTTGAGGGGGTTGCTCCCCCTGCTCAAAACCCTCTGTATCTGGCACATCATCATCATCATCATCCCCAAATTCTGGAACATCTATAATTGGATCATCCAATACCTCTCCCCCCATCTGTGGCACCCTGTGATGTGGAAGGAACTTCTGTGAGGTCTGGAGCACTACTCGCTCTAGGCTGTGCAGGTTTCTCAAAATTTGCTAAAGTCTGATGCTCGTGAAAAATCACATCTCTGCTTCTAATCACCTTTTTATTTTCTGGATCCCACAACCTGTACCCGAACTCTGCATCTCCATAACCAACAAAGATACATGGAGTAGCTTTGTCATCAGGCTTAGATCTTTGCTCCTTAGAAACATGTGCAAATGCCTTGCACCTAAACACCCTCAGATAAGAGAAGGAAGTATCACCACCAGTCCATATCTTCTCTGGAATCTCAAAATCTAAAGGAGCTGAAGGAGACCTATTAATCAAGAAACAAGCTGTGCGAACTGCTTCACCCCAAAATGACTTAGGCAGCTTAGCCATTCGTAACATGCATCTTACTCTCTCTACAATAGTGCAGTTCATCCTCTCGGCCACATCATTGTGCTGTGGGGTACGTGGAACTGTCCTCTCATGCCGTATACCATGATCTGCATAATATGCTTCAAACTCTTTTGAAGTGTACTCTCCCCCGTTATCAGTACGAAGGCACTTCAAAGGTTTTCCTGTCTCTCTTTCCACCATGGCATGAAACCTCTGAAAATGCTGAACGACCTGGTCTTTTGTTTTCAGAAAATACACCCATACTTTACGTGAAGCATCATCAATAAAAGTAAGAAAATACTTATTTCCGCCCAAAGACTCCACCTCAATGGGACCACAAATATCAGAATAAACCATATCAAGCAATTTGGTTTTTCTCTTACTAGAAGCATGAAAGGAAACTCTATGGTGCTTGTCAAATAAGCAATAATCACAAGGGTTAAGAACTGTACCTTTGGCAAAGGGAATGAGGGACTTCTTTGCCAGAATCTGCAACCCTTCTCACTCATGTATGCCAACCGCTTATGCCACAAATTTGGTGAAGACTCATCCTCAATTGCATTGAGCCCGCTTGAACACACCTTCACATGAGTCTTGTACAAAGTACAACAAAGTTCCCCTTTTGCAACAATTAGGGACCCTTTGGTGAGTTTCCACTTTCCGCTCCCAAAATGGTTATCATAACCCATCTTATCTAGTGCAACACCAGAAATCAAATTCAACCGCAAATCAGGAACATGCCGAACATCCTTCAATGTCAAAGTGCAACCCAGGCTAGTCCGAATACACACGTCACCTATCCCCTCAATTGTGGAATAGCTGGTATTACCCATCTTCACAGTACCAAAGTCACCGGTTGTACGAAGTGAAGAACTCTCTCCTAGGAGTAGCATGGTAGGAGGCGGCTGTATCAACAACCCACTCAACATCACTATCTGTAACATGTAGGCACTCCTCATCTCCAAATGAGAGTACCACCACATCCTCAGAAATTGTAGCTGTAGTATTCTTGTCTTCTGACTTCTTAGTATTTCCCTGTTTCTGGTCTCTCTTACGAATTCTACAATTTTTGCTCGTGTGGCCTTCCTTGTTACAATAATAGCATACAAAACCTCCTCGCGTCTGTGACTTGCCTCGACTGTTCTTGGGCTTACTACGATCTTTAGATCCTTTCCAAGACCCTCTGTTCGGATTCCTACCCCTGTTCTCCGTGACAAGAGCCTGTGTCTGATCTGTACCCATACCCTTTCGCTTGGCTTCCTCGTTAAACATGCTATCTTTAACAATCTCCAAAGTCAGCCATTGGGAGCTGAATTACTAAGAGACACAACCAACGTCTCCTAACTATCAGGCAAAGGACTCAATAATAACAAAGCTTGAAATTCATTAGCTAAATTCATCTTCATCGTAGCCAACTGATTAACTATACTCTGAAAGTCACTCAAGTGCTCGACAACGGAATTCTCATCTTTGAATTTCAAATTCACAAGCCTTCGAATCAAGAAAGCTTTGTTCTGCGCGGTCTTCCTCTCATACATAGACTCTAATTTTTTCCATAAACTCTGTGCATTAACTTCTTTGGTAACGTGGTGAAACACGATGTGATCAACCCACTGTCTAATTTGACCCACTGTTTTCCGATTTGATTTTACCCAATCCGCATCGGACATAGTTATAGGCTTGGCCGTATCACCCTCAATCGAATCATACAAATCCTTACTATAAAGGATGTCCTCCATTCGCGGTTTCCAAATTGCATAATTTGAAGCCGTGAGCTTAATCATTGAATTTGATGATTCTTCCATTTAATTACACAAGACAATAAATAAAAATTAACCTTAGCTTTGATACCACTTTGTTGGGTAAACAAAGCGGAAATCCCCAATATTAGGAGTAACACTTCCTAACCCTTGTCTTGTGTAAATTAAATAGGAATAAATAATAATATCCAAGCCACAATGGATAATTTCCTTTCACCACAATCAACCACAAGCAATATAATAATAAGGCACCCAAGCAAGAAATAAATAGACACCAAGATTTATGTGGACAAACCCTCCAATGGAGAGGGAAAAAACCCAGGGCAAGTAGTAGACAACTTGAATAAGTTGGACAAGCAAGTAGTTAGTTTTACACTTTTACCTGTAAATGTAAACTGTAATCTTTCTTGCCGTTGACACGGTATCCCGATGTATGGCTAGCTCTGCTATATCTTTCAAAATAAGGTCCATGCAATGTGTAGCACAAGATTCCAAAACAATCTCTTCCTCTTTTCCATCAACATCTCTCTAGCTTTCACATACGCCGACGCACTGTCGGTTACAACCTGAACTACATTTTCTTCCCCAATCTCCTCTACCATAGAGTCAAGAAGTTCTAACAAGTTGTCTGCATTCTTAAATATTTCTGAAGTGTCAACACTTTTGAGAAACACGGTCCCCCTCGGACTATTCACTAAGAAATTAGTTATGAATCTATTTCTATTATTGGTCCATCCATCTGACATGAGTGTACACCACTCTTCTTCCACTCATCCTTGTACTTCCCCACCAACTCATGGAGTAGGTGGGGAAACAAGGATTGCAATCTCCATTTTGCTTTGAGAAGTCAACAGAGGTGGAGACTCTGGAGGCAAAGGGACAGGCGGCGGAGGCATTGGGATGATTGCAAGATTATTTGGAACATTGTTAATAAGGAGCTTATCATCCGATTTCTCCTCAAGTGTCTCGTCATGACAATCGATTGACACATTAGGGACCTCAAGTGGTGGGTCAGGTGTATTCACAACTAGTTCAAGGGACACTTTAACGGGTTCACATCGAGTGTTGGTTTTCTCAATTTGATCATTTGTTCGCTCACGATTGACAATGATAGGCAAATCTTGAAGGAGTTTTGCTAGGTCATTTATGTGATTTGAGGAGCTGAGTATACTAGAAACCTGAGAAGTGACTTTACGCTTTATTGATTTTAGCAGAATGCTCTTACCATTATGGACAAAGCGATAGGAATTATCATCTACCTTTTCACATTATAATCAACAATCCAATGACGACCGAGAAGAATAGGACTCACACCCACATTAATGGGCAAGATGTCACACCAAATATTTTCATAGTATAGGCTAGCCATTCGGAGTGGTACCAAACAACGTTCAGTGACATAAAAGGTAGAGTGGTCGTCCAAGACTACCCTAAATGGTAGTGAGCGCGGAGTAATTGGAAGGTTAAGTCTAATAATGGCGGACTCTGAAATCACATTCATGGGAAATCTTTCATCGATAACAAGTTTACGACCTATATTTGGGCATTGGACGGCTGTAAAAAAGGTACTAGAGACTCGGGCGGGACAATAAATGGTGCAGGACTCATAATTACGAGACATTATTAGTACGATTGAAAGGACCTTTTATGTGCAAAATTAAGTGACTCGTCAAAATAAATTAGGTGCTAATCAAAAGTTTCAAAGGAACACGTGTACCTCAAAAGTAATGAATCTGGAGAAATCTCCAAGCCGATGTAGCGCAACATACTCCCTGGTAGATTGATTGTAAAATCTCCAATTTCCGATGTAGCGGTAAAATAACAAAAGAAATTTCCACTAATATATATTTATATATATTTAACTCTCACTCTTTTTTTTTTTTTTTTTTCTTCTCTCTTTCGGATCTCTCTTTTCCTTGCCTCTTTTTTTTTTTTTTTTTTTTTGAAATTTCAGCTCTTTCCTAATTTTTTTTTTCTTTTCCAAACGAACTAAAAATAACACTGAAAGTGTGGGTTGGAACTGTTGGGTTGGTTGGCTTAAACAGTGGACTTATGGAGTGGGTTTAAACTTGGGTTTGTTTAAAAGGAAGTGGGCTGGTCTTGTATTATAAAAAAAACACGGGCTTGGTCTATTTGGGCTGTTGGGTCAAAAATGGGCAGTGGTCTTGTTCTAGGGTAGAGCAAACAGGTCAGGTATGGGTTTGGGTTTAAAAGCAATGGACTTATTTTGATTTAAAAGCAAGGCTGGGCTCATTTAAAAAGAGAATGGGCTGGACTGTTTTAAATTAAATAAGTGGGTTGGGCTTGAGCATTTTAAAACAAATTGGGGTGGGTTATAAGTGGGCTGTGTTTTATTGCATTTGAAGGTTCAATCTCCCAATTAACACTTTGATGTGTCATGAAGCAACCCAAAAGAGGGCTGAATATGAAGAAGATGATGGGGAGACAGCATGGAGTCTTCTATCAGTTTGATTTCGAACTAGTATGGTCTTGAGTTGGCTTGGTTTGGTTTGAAAAAGGTCCTGCGCAGGAAGTGGCGGAGTGGCTGTTTGGGTATATGGGTTTTCTGATTTTGTTAGAATAAGCAGAGGAAGGAGCAATCTAGAGGCTATGGGGTTCTGGAAGTTTAGGTTGAACAGAGATGGAGTTTGCTTGGTTGTGAAGGGTGCGGCTAGGGTTGGGTAGGAAAGGTGTGGTCAGATCTGGTCGTGAGATTGAAGGTTTGATGGTTGCGATAGTGCTGCAGTGGTCGAGAAATAGGGCTTGTTTGGGTTTGTAGATGAATCACTCTTGAGCTCTGATACCAAATTTGACGCAGGACACGTCAAGAAATTGAAATATTGATGGATTTGATAATGAATTATGACGAAAAATAAGAAGAAAAGATAGAAATCTTGGAGTCCACCAAGAAAAGAGAAAGAACTCTTGGAATCCATCAAGATCTATTGGAGTTCACCAATACCTTGAAAGCTCTCAAAGAGAAAACTCAATATTTTTTATATTCATAATCATAAGCTGTCGAATACAATTCTGTACCACCTTATTTATTGCTAAATAAAAGTCTCCTAATTTATGGAAACTCCCTAAAAGATATAGCAAAATTAAAATCTCCTAATTTGAAAAATGTGATTAGATTTCCTAGAGAGAGAGTTTTCTAAAGATAAAATCTCCTAATATATATTATTCCTTAAATAAAGATTCCTACTATTTGGAAATAAATAAAATGACTAAATACAATTGCCTCCCGGGTCAACTATGTAAATCACAAAATTGCCCTTTTGTTCCCTATCATCTATACTTCTGATAACTACCACCACAACTAACTCTAGATGCCTTGTTCACCGTGAACTTAGTTATCAACACTTCTAAAGATTTCTTATTGGCTCCAACAGTTACTACCCTTCCAAAGAATCATCCTAGAGCGGATTCTTCTAACTTCTTGTATATGTGTCAAGATAACAGTTCTATCTCATCTCAGCTAATCCTCATGCTATCGTTAATAACTTAGAACTTAGGTTCTAACACAAAAGATAAGCCGTTTGCAACTAAAACCTAGGCTCTGATACCAAAAATCCTGTCACACCCCGGAGAAAAAAAAATCGAGAAAATAAATTCCTTTTTGGTCCCGTAGGCCCGTGACTGGTGAATAGCCGCATTGTCATCTACTCAAACTAACAACCACAACGATAGGGAAGATGCTATTTATAGAACATATCTTACTAACATAATCAGAGGCTACAACGGAAATATAAAAGGTTTGGAAGCAACATATGCCCAAGTACCAATTATAAAAGTATACTAAATCTATTACAACAGCCGACTTAGAGTCTAAGGCCTACAACAAATATTAACAGAAGTACGACAGATCTACAAACTAACTAAGTCCGACGGAGTATCAGACCTCCGTCCTCAAATCCTGCGAAGCTCTAGACATTGGAATGTCTAGGGCATAAATGCCATCAGCTTTGAATACAAAGCAAAGCTGAGTGAGTACATCAAAGTACTCCTCACCCGTTACTATTCAGCATCTTAAAATGCGGTTAATCCCTTATCAGTAACGTCTCTCACGGACATAACAGAGGTCTCATTAAACTATATATTTAATCAGAGATAACAGGAAGCATATTAAGTAATGATAAAGATAAAGATCATGGTATAACATCTCGTCATGCTACTCAATATCTAGCATTACCAAAATCTATGTTACCTGGACTCTCCTACTAACCCCAAGTACCCGATCCCCGTGTCCGACGCCCGTACCCAATTCGGACACTTGGATCCTCCACAAGTGATGTTGAAAAGGTAAGTAGGAGCTCAAATTGTGGGCAAAGAGGTTTCTAACTATTGATATTAAGAACATAGTATGTTTATACGTTCAGAAAGTGTCCGCATACCCGTATCCAACGTTTGGACACATGTCCCCGGATCCTAAGATTTGGATTTAGAGGAGGTCCGACACTTAGATACACACCCGCACCCGACACCCATACCCGAGTCTGGGTAACATAGACCAAAATCCATGCATGTAACCCATGTAACCACCCCATGCATCTACCTTCATGTCAGGATGCTGAATCCCTGACTGAACAATCATCTTACCAACCATTCTCATATTCATATTCACTTCCATATCCATTCATCGATACAACAATACAAATCTGTATCCAGGCGTCGATACAATAATACAATTCTGTATCCATACGTCGATATAATAATATCAATTTGATATCGCATAACTCAGCCAGTAGGCTACACCGGTAGCTTACCCGGTGGTGTCCTACGTCACATGATTCTATCCATACCGATATCCACATTCACACTCGTATCCATACGTCGATACCACATCACCGAGCCAACAGGCCACATCGGTCGCTTACCCGGTGGTGTCCTACGCCACACGATTTTATCTATACTGATATCCACATTCATACTCGTATCCATACGTCGATAGCACATAACTGAGCCAGCAGGCCACACCGGTCGTTTACCCGGTGGTGTCCTATGCCACACGATTCTATCTGTACCGATGTCCACATTCATACTGATATCTATACGTCGATACCACATAAGTGAGCCAGCAAGCCACACCGGTCGCTTACCCGGTGGTGTCCTACGCCACACGATTCTATCCATACTGATATCTACATTCATACTCGTATCCATACGTCGATACCACATAACCGAGCCACAGCAGGCCACATCGGTTGGACGTAATTGTCAACAGTACACTGGACGACTTCAACAGTGTATACGCATCACTGGACGTCTTCAACAGTGAGAGGCGCACTAGGAGCTCTTAACCATCGCACGTCCACCCGACTCGTCAGCCGTTTATCCCACGGATCCAAGGTACACATATCTCATTATTCCACACTGAGGCATATGTCCATTTCTCATCATCTTCTCTCATCTCTTCATACCACTATCCCATGCATGCTAACCACATGTCGTGAAGTGCATTACTCTAGATATGGGAATTACCACATGCTCTGTATTCATCGTATCTACTCTTTAACTAGTTATTAACATGCCGTCATGTTCAGTTCATCAATAACATGTGGCAGTTAAACAGTTCACCTTATAATATGAACATCAACATCATATAAGTCTAATTTCGACATACATCGTATTGACCATTCTTATATCTAGATATTAATATTATACATGGTACAACTAATTCAGCATCTTTACAACTGATAACCACTCAGGTATATCTTAACTAACTCATAACATATAACAACATATAAACAACATTCTGCTCTTACCGAATCGATTGACCAACCAAGGCAATCGATTGGTACCAATGACAATCGATTGGGCAAAATGATAATCGATTGGATTAGCAATTGATTGGTGAATAAACCAATCGATTGGACTCCATGGCAATCGATTGGACTCCGTCTTCTGCCTCAAAACTGATTGGTTTTATATATAAAAACGTTGGGGGTTTTCCCTCCTATCATGCACGTTATTAGCATACAAAACACACCCCAAAAACAACTCTCTTGAGTGAGTTAATGAACTCACCTTACTCCGGCGTTCCGGTGACGGCGTCCCGAACTCTGCGGCGGTGGCTATGGTGAGTTCTCTCTCCTCTCCTTCCTTTCTGTCTGTATCCTTCTCTCAGTCTTTGTTCTTCTCTTTCTTCTTCTTCCTCTTCTTCTTCTTCTTCTAATCCGAGAGGGTATATACACACACACACACAGAGTTATATATTTATATATGTATGTGAAACACAACACACACACACACATACCCCTCTCTCTCTCTCTAACTCTCTCTGCTCAAACACCACACACACCCGAATAGACAATATATATAGAGGGAGGGAAAGGGCAGGTGGCAATTCCAGCGCATAAGGATCAGACCATTGGCAATCGGTTGGGACCAGATATTTAATGGCAATCGAGGATCAGACCATTGGCAATCGATTGGGACCAGGTAGCAATCGATTGGGACCAGATATTTGATGGCAATCGATTGGAATGAAGGGCAATCGATTGGGATAGGGACACGTCATGAATTCATGACGGCAGGATGTCAATCGATTGGGAAAGAATGGAAATCGATTGGGTATCAAAAAGTGGCTTTCGATTGGAAAAAGTGTCCAATCGATTGGAACCAAACTCACCCAAAGGCTAGGAAAGGTACGAGGGGTATATATACTCATCTAAAAATACAAGGTACAACATTAACACCTGGGTTTTTAAGGAGTTGAATGGGCTGGCCTTACAAGTGGTATCAAAGCCAGGTTCCGATCTTGGGACCTGTGGGTTATGGGCCCGCCACGCTTGTAGAAAAAGCTGGAGAAGAATTTCCGATAATTTTATTCACTTTTGTGCAACAATATATATACACTGTCTAGGTTACAAGAAAAGGAAAGAAAAGGAAAAGAAAGGAAAGAAATAGAAAACGAAACAAGATTAAGATAATATCAAAAATAATTCCTAGGATCCCGTGATAGGATTTTGACTGAAATCTTATCCCCAAGAAATCTTATCTCCAACACTCCCCTGCAAGTTGAGGCACGAAAAACTTTTGAAGTGTCCAACTTGAACTTGAAAGCTTCGGAAGATGAGAATTTGAGTCTTTGGAAGAAAAGCCCATGGAGAAACACTGGAAGCCTGAACAAGGATGGCACCGAAAACACCGGTGGCCAGAATAAGAATGCTCTTGAAAAACACCGAAAGAAATCCCAAACCAGAATGGCACCGGGAAGACATTGGTAGCCATACATGCCTTTAACATGCCCTTGGGAAGACAGGTGTAGCACTAACGCTGTGCAAAGAAGAGAGGGGCACCATACAAGGGCTGCGCAAGAGTGAGGAGGTAGCCGATGGCTATGGGTTGTGCAGGACGATCGGATGGGCTGGCCAAAAGGAGCGGATAGGGCCGAAGGGCTGGCCGGTGGTTGGAGGGTCGTGGGACTGAGGCTTTAAGCGAAAAGCAAAACATGGTCTGGCGGGTGACAGGTCGCCACCCGTCGAAGGTGGAATCGCCGAAACAATGCCAAAAATCGAATTTGGCTTTGATACCACGCAGAAAAAGCTAGAGAAGAATATCTGATAATTTTATTCACTTCTATGCAACAATATATACATACACAGTCTAGGTTACAATAAAAGGAAAGCAAGGAAGAAATAGAAAAGGAAACACGATCAAGATAATATCAAAAATAATTCCTAGAATCCCGTGATAGGATTTTGACTGAAATTTTATCCCTAAGAAATCTTATCTCCATCACTAGAGAACAAGGGTATAAGAATGTAGAAAAACATGTTTTAACATAAGATCTCTTTTCATTCCTTTTATTTTTGAAACCTATGTGTTGGAGGCAGGATGGAGCCTACAATGTAGAAAAACAAAAGTTGGTGTTGTCATATTGTGTCACTAATGTTCAGCGGTATAAATATGCAGAAGTAACAAGAGATGACCCCGTGTCCCGTGTAATGCACGGGACCTAATATTTTTCAAAAATAATAAATTTAGTTTATTATATTAACTTAAATAAATTATACTGATTTAGTTCTAATTAGAAGATGTGTAGATAAGCTAATACCTACTCCCTCCGTCCCATAATAAGTGTCCACATTTCCTTTTTTGGATGTCCCACAATAAGTGTCCACTTCCTAAATTGGCATATAGCTTTTATTTACTTTCCAAAACTACCCTTATAATAAAGATAAAGTAGCATTTATTTGTGGTCTCAAAACAAGCAAAAAGTCAAACACCCATCACATCTAAGGGTAAAATTGGAAAGTGGCCATTTAATGAACCCAAGAAACTAATATAAAACTTTCTTAAACAATGTGCAAAATGGAAGTGGACACTTATTATGGGACGGAGGGAGTATATAGATATATTTACATCTGTAAAATCAAATCTATATCATATCTACCCTAGATCTTATACAACACAAAGAAAAAGATTTTGAAATAATAAAACCGCTTGCCACGTGGCAAAACTGAAAGCTTCTTCTTATATAACTATATATATACGGTGAGGCTCTCCGATGGACTTCCATTTACAGACTTCGTTATAGCGACGGAAATTTCGTCACTAAAGGTTTAAAAAAAGCATTGCTAAATGTGAAATCTCCTTTAGCGACAGTTTTGTACACCTTCGTCGCTAAAATGAAGTTCGTAACCGGACGTCCGCTTCGGAGACGACCTCTATATATATTTATATATGTGTGACTGTGTCTATTTGACACTGTCACAAATATACCCTTTTTATGCCGGAAATGTAATCTTCCATAAATGAATTGCTGGTTG
Organism: Hydrangea macrophylla; assembly: GCA_033977485.1. Classification (NCBI taxonomy): domain Eukaryota; kingdom Viridiplantae; phylum Streptophyta; class Magnoliopsida; order Cornales; family Hydrangeaceae; genus Hydrangea; species Hydrangea macrophylla. The sequence goes on along the minus strand of CM066988.1, from coordinate 42,920 downwards.
GTTCTATATCTGTATATGTATATATTTTTTTTCCTCTCTCTTTGAAAAATAGTAAATGTATTCCAAAAAAGATGTACAGATGTACAAGGGGCATGCCCCAGGATAAAACATGAAGCACGAGCATGACTGTGGCAAAGAAAGCACAAAAATAGGCCCAAGCCAAACCTGGAAAACCTTATAGTGCTATATCACAGACCATACCCAAAACAAAGGAAACCAAAATACAACACATCAACAAACAAGGCCAAGAGAACTAACAAACAATCCCTATCTTATGTCCAGAAACTAGCATGTAAATCAAGTTGGGGATGTTGTTTCCAATGAGACCTAATTTGTAAGTTGACTTGAGAAATCAAATTTTGCAGCAACTGTTCTTTTGGAAAGGAAGGACCTTTAAAAGTCCTTGAATTACTCTCCTTCCATAAGCCATAGACAGCCACCCCAAGACAGATAATTGGGATAGCGTGTTGGATCTTCTTTCTCTTCCAATGTTGTGCCATCCACTGTACAGTTGCATCCCAGACTGCCCTATTCCATCTTAGCTCACACCTATGCATCAATTCCTGCCAAATAAAAAAAAGCATAAGTGCACTCAAAGAATAAATGGTTGTGTTTTTCCATATGGCAGTGACAAAAAACACAAGCAACAGCCCAGGAGTGTAGGCAAAGATTCTATCATGGCTAGCAAGCCTATTCTGAACAGAAATCCAAAGAATGAAGTTTTGTCTTGGAGTGCACCCTGAGAACCAAACAATTTTGTACCAAGGGGCCATGGGGGCAACATCTCTAAAATGATCCCAATTATGTGCAAAATTATAACTCCCAGAGGGGGATATGGTGCATGAGATACTATCTGACATTCCATTAGGCTTATACATATTAGTTAAGAGGTTTCTGATTAGACAAGGGCCAACTCCAATCATTGTTACTTATAGTGGCCTCAACTTTAGCTTGAGAATCAATGGTAGCATCATAAACAATCCTACTAGTGTATTTATCAAATAAAGGACCAATGGGAAGCCAATTATCAAAACAAAGGGAAGTATGTTTACCATTACCAATTCTATGGATAAGGATAGGTCTAACAAATTCCCCAAGTTTTAATAGTTTCTTCTAATACCAAGAGCATTGGCTGGGGGCTTTAATCTCCCAAAATCTCTTAGATTTAATCATATACATGTGCACCCACTCTTTCCACAAGGATTTATTTTTAGGGTCGAATATTACCAATGTGCTTTAAATTCAGAAGAGTATTTGTGAGATAAATATCTTTAAACCCCAAACCACCTTCTTTTTTGGGTTTGCAAACCTTGGTCCAGGCAATTTTGGCCCCATGTCCCTTCTCTGTGGTGCCAGACCAAAGGAATCTCATTAAGGCTTGATCCACCTGTTTAAGAACCCCTTTAGGGAGAATGAACATCCCTGACCAATTTTGTTGGGTTCCAAGTAACACAGATTGTATAAGCTGAGCCCTACTTACATAGGATAAGAATTTAGATTTCCTGGAAGTAACTCTAGAACAAATATTATTAACCAACTCATTGCAATGGCATTTTTTTTTAGTGTCGTAGTGATCAAAGGAACTCCAAGATACCGCATAGGAAGGGATCCTTTGGCAAATTGGAGTTTCCTCAGAATATCATTAGCCAATTGGTCTTCAATCCCAGAGAAGAAAACACAACTTTTAATATTGTTGGCTTGAAGACCAGATAATTCATAGAATTGGTTTAAGGTTTTCCGAACCAATTTAGCAGATTCAATATCACCATTCTGTAAAATAAGTAATTCACCAGCAAAACAAAGATCGGATATTTTTAACTTTATCACAATTCGAGTGGTATTTGAAATTGCTATGTTGAATATTATGGTGTAGAAGTTGGCTAAGAGCCTCCGATAATAACAAAGAGATAAGGGGAAATTGGATCTCCTTGTCTAAGACCTCTAGCACCATCAAAGTATCCCACATATTCCCCATTAAAATTGATGGAGTATCTAGGGGAAGTAATACAAGCAGTAATCCATTTTTTTAAATTAGGAGGAAAGCCCATAATATCAAGAAGATCAAACAAGAATTTCCAACTAACACTATCGTATGCTTTCATGAGGTCAACCTTGATAGCAACTCTAGGCTTCCCCCTAACTTTGTGATAATCTCTAAGAAGATCTTGAACCAGTAAAACATTATCACTAATTTTCCTACCCTTAACAAAAGCAGATTGAGCTTGATTAGTAATGGTAGGAAGAAAAGATTGGAGTCTATGAAGCACGGACGCGGTGCGGGGATTCGGGTGCGGGGAGTTCGGCAATTTCCCAAAATCAGGAGTGCGGGTGCGACGGGGTACTAATATAAAATATTAAAAATAAATTTTTGTATATTTCTATATATGAACCATATACTTGTTTTTTTTTTCCCCCCCTCTGATTAAGACCTAATAACCAGAAACAAGCAATGTAATTAATGGTATAAGTTCAAAGTACAAATAAATTGATACCGAAGAAAATAAAAATCACAAAACTAACTAACATTTGCAATTAGAAAGAAAAAAAAATCTGAAAAAAAAAATCATCTCTAAAAAATAAAAATAAAATAAATACCAGATTGATGCTTCTAATTCTAGGTTGTCGGTTCCTCGCGGGCTGACCTTACCAAATGAAGTAGAGTTAAGAGAGAGAGAGAGAGAGAGAGAGAGAGAGAGAGAGAGAGAGAGAGACGAACCTAGTTGATCGCTGGAGTGGAGCTCTGGAGTAGATGAACTTGGTCGATCGCCTGTTTCTTCTCCCCCTTTTCTTTGTTTTTTGGACTATGAGCATTGTATGAGAGTGTCTTGGTATAATTAGGGTTTTTAAAATTTTGTACTATTTATTTTTTGGACCCCTAGTTTATCAAAACTTTGTTTTTTGAACTTTTTATTTATTTTTTATTTTATTTATTTTTAAAATTGCCCTGCCGCACCCCCTTTTAAGTGTCCCTCCCGTACCCCCACCCTTGCACCCAAAAGACCTAAAGAACTCAGGAAGAACTCCGAAGATCTAACCGCCGCACCCGAATTGAGTGTGCGCTTAGTTCCCCTGCAGCACCATTTTTGAAGTGTCCGTGCATCATAGATTGGAGTATATTTGCAATAATTTTAGATATACACTTGTAAATGGTATTACAACAAGATATAGGTCTAAAATCCCCCCATCTTAGAAGGGTTGGGCACTTGGGGAATCAAAGTGATGATGGTAGCATTCGACTCTCTTAACATTTCTCCTGAGTTAAAAAATTCTTTAATAGCTTCAATAATAGTAGACCCAACAGTCGCCCGGACTTTTAAAGAAAAAAGCATTTAAACCATCTGGGCTAGAGGCCTTGTTGTCATGCAAGCTAAAAAGAGTAAGTTTAATCTCATCAGAAGAGGGAATTCTGTCAAGATCCTCCAAAAAAGTCTCTGGTATCCTTTTATAGATAACCCTTCTTAGAGCATTAATCCCTGGGTATTGGTTATTAGGAGAAGTACCCATTAAGCCTTTAAAATGCATAACTGCCTCTGATTTTGCATCCTCAATGTTGCAAGTAAAGGAGCCATCAGGCTTTTCAAGTTTGAAAATCCTTTTTCTATTTCTCCTATTTTTAATATGTTGAAAACAGTATTTAGAATTTTTGTCTCCTGCTTCTAACCATTGTGCTCTAGATTTCTGCTTTAGGGTTTCTTCCTCTATCCAAACAGCTTTCAGAAAATCAGATAAACTTTGTTTTTGTTTGAAGATAAGGGAAGGGCAACAAGGACTTTTAAGGAGGTCAGACTGAACCACTTTGAGGTCAGCCCTAGCTCTATCAACTAACAACCTTTCTTTCCCAACAAAGCTTTTACTAAGGATTTTCAACTTATGTTTAACCAGTCTAAGCTTTTGACAAACTTGATACTGATTAGTGGCATTGACAGTAGTATTCCAAGCATTAGACACAGTAGAATTGTAAGAATCAAGTTGTGTCCAAAAATTGAAGAATTTAAAAGATTTACCATTCCTCCTAGCAATTTTATCAAGGTAGAGGACAAGATGGGAGTGGTTAGATATACCTGGCTCATGGAAATGGGCATAAGAATCATTAAAATTGTCCAGCCAAGTTTGGTTAACCAGAGCTCTATCCAATTTCCTTTGAGTATAGTCTGGTCTTCAATAATTACAATTATTCCAGGTAAAATGTTCTCCCAGAAATCTCAAGTCAGTTAAACAAAGAGAATTAACCACAATTTTGAAATCAGTAATTTCAGAATTTAAGTCAAAGTGGCTCAGAGACTTCATTTGTGTTTAATGCCACATTGAAATCTCCAAGAAGAACATGGTTTATGTTGGAGTTAAAATTGGAAAATAACTTGGACCATAAAATTTCCTTTCCTGCCCTGTGTTAAAACCATAAATAAATGATGCCTCAAATTGAATACTATAATCATCATTAGCAATTTTAACATGAATAATTTGGGGAGAAATTCTAAGAACAATTAGGTTGATCTTGTGTGGGTTCCAAACCACCCAGATTCTCCCAACAGAATCTGGAGAGCTATTGGAGACAGAATTCCAGTCCTTGAAGATTTTCTTCTTAATATTATTCTCATTAGTATTCCTAACTTTAGTTTCAATAAGGCCAAGAACATCAATATTATTTGCATAGATAAGTTTAGCAACCTCGAATTGTTTAGTGGTTGAGATCCCTTATATTCCAACAGCTTATAATCATTAAAAACGATGATGAGAGTGTTTCCTCTTACCTGAGGATCCTGAGTGTTTCTTCTTTTTCTTTTGCTTAGCCTTACCTGAGCCTTGAGGAGAGGGAGTAGGGGACATGATGGCTGGTCTACTATCTTCATTGCTATGCTGCCCTCATCATCAGATTGGGAGTCCTGATTTAGATGTCCATCAGTGATGAGTAATCCCAAAGCATTACCTTCCTGCCCTGAAGTACTTGTGGCCATGGAATTTGAAAGCTACTCAATTAGAACAGGCTGCCCTATGGGACTAGTAACATTCATCTTAGGTGAAGCTTGATTCATTGTTGCTATCCCCTTATCAGGATCAGAATGTTGCAAAGGAGAACCTTCACAGTGCTGAGATACTAATTCTGTACAATCTGCAATACCATCCATTTGCTTGGAGACAGGGTTGTCCAAGGGACTTTGCACCTCCACAACCTTTGATTCACTAAAATACAAGGCTGTACCTTGATGGGTAACATTATCTTCCAAATTTGCTGGTAAGCTACTTGGCTCATCTGCCACTTTAGTAGTAACATCTAAGGAGGAGAACTGAACCTGTTACTTTCAGAAATCAAGGGCTTAAAACCTGGAAGTACTAAAGTTTTGTGGGTTACCACTGGGACAAGGTCAGACTTGGCTGCTAATTGAGGATCATTAGTGGCTTCACCAATGATGGACGAGCTCGAAGGATTAACAAAGTTGTCAACAGTAGTGAATTTCCCCTTTTCTAAGATGGGTATTCTCATACATCAGCTTGGAATTAATCCTTTGAGAAGCTTCATACCCAACTTTTAGTGGATGATCCAAAGGCATGGCTTCATCATCATCATCATAGTCTGTTCTAGGACCGCAGTCACCATTCACCTTAACATTAGCAAGAAATGTAGCAACATTAGATTCACCCTCCTTCAAAGAACTAGCAGTAGCAATGAAGGAACTTGAATCTGGAGTAGCAAGAGGAGTCTCATTTAGATGGCCTTCAATACTAATAGGTGGAATAGCATTAAGATCAGAATATTAGTCACCAAGTTGACTTTCATTCGCATTCACATTTATTTCAATTTAAAGTCAGGGTTCACTTCTATGGGTGGATTAGTCACCAAGTTGACTTTCGTTCACATTCACATTTATTTCAATTTAAAGTCAGGGTTCACTTCTATGGGTGGATTTGTCATCCTTAAAACATGTTCAATTAGTCATTTCTCCTGCTTATCTCTAGGCACAAATCAATGTTAGGCGAAGCATTTTCATGTATTTCGAAATTTTATATCCATTTGGCGATACCCCAAACGAAATTCTGATTGACGCTTACATGTGAGGCTATCATCTTTTTACAGATACCGGGAAATTGATTAGGTTCTGAGATACTAACTTATCCCTGGTAGAGCCTGGACTGTCTTTTATTGGTTTTTTCCATCTTGTACAGAAAGCAAGCAAACTGATTGCGAAAAGATCATCATCAATGGATGGGCAGCTTTTCCTTATAAAGCATCTCCTTATCTTAAGGGAACAGGTTATCTCTTACTTCTTAATTGTGTGGTTAATCAGTTTTAACTCTAGAACTACTGACTCCGTAGCTTGGCCTTCCAGATTGCACCATTTGACATTGAATTTTCAGTCACTCACAAGGAACTTGATTTCTCCCATTTGCTGGTAAGTACCTCTGAAGCTGAAGTTCCTCCTTCCTTATCAGTGCGCCTGTTCATATTTCGCCATATCTATCTGCGATCTAATTGGATTTGGATGCAACATTTCACACTTATTATTGAAACACCATTAGCAAATGACATATTGTGCACATCTTTTTCCAACTTAAAAAATAACCAACATATGAAACTTCTACTAGAACGAACTGCAAGTATTTTCTCATGGGATTATAGTAGAAGCAATAGATTAGTTGGATTTTCTATTTGAATGGGTTGCTTATTTTCTTTGTAGCTTGTAGAAGTAGCTTGTGGAAGTTTTTGATCGTCTCTGCTCACTGGGTGGAATTTCATAAAAATAAAAAAAATTGTTGCTAATATAACCATGATTGGAGTGTGGTCAATGGGACTCGTCTCTAAGTTCACTGGGAGGAAAAGCAGAACTTGAACATACTCTATGTTTTCAATTACTCATCACAGATTGGAAGGAATTTATGGCTCGAGTATTTCTGTAGTTTGTGATAAGTTGGATACCTTTGCAAATTAAATCATAGCACTGGCATTCAAATGAATATGCGAAATTCGGTATAACCAGATGATAGATATTACCCTTAAAATAATTGACTTCTGAATGCTTGGGCGGCTAATGAAAAAATGTCACCATTAATTCTTAATCTTAAAAGCTTGAATTTATAACTTTGTGGAATGAGGTTCTATCAAAAAAATGAGCTTCCACTGATGTTCTTTTGCTCATGTTTCGATTAGTTCTATTATTGGAGAAAGTTGATCCTGATAAAAAAAATAGGTCTAGCTTCATCCTTGCAAGTGAAAACGAAAATAATTTCTATGTTAATATTCCTGTACCAGGAGCATCTGAGACGTATTCTTCGAGGTCAGGCATCACTGTTTGATTGGTCAAGATCAACTTCCTTGGCAAGGACACTATCTCCTCGAGTTTTGGAAAGTCAAATAGATGCCAAGAAGGTACATGATTAACTTTCAAATTATTATTGTTTAGGCGTTTGCAGATGAATTGCATATTCCCATTTATTATGGTTTTTGGATGCTTTTAAGTCAATGCAGGAAACAATTCTTGATAATATCCACTTCTTATGTCTGGAGACAAGAAAATGGACCATTTGTTTCAAAAAGGAAAAGAAGTCGCATGTTCCGAATTTTGAGAAATTGTCTTGTGTCTTGTTGAGTCCTCCCCTAATATAGGTTGATTTTATGTGCTTCATTCATCTTAATATTTTTCATTACAACATTTGTTGTAGAGGACTTTCCGAATCTCAACAACATGCTTCATCTGGCAGCAAATTCTTTCCTTTTTTTCTTTTCCTTCTTTTCTTTTTATAGGACGTAGGAATATTATCAGAATAAATTATGAGACAACGTCCACTTTTTCCGAACGAAGAGAAACCACTACTAACAACCATAAAATATTACCCCTTTTAGGGGATGGGGATCATCTATGAACTCTTCTAATAAATTGGCCACACCTAAGAAATTTGCCTCCTAATGGCTAGGTGTGTTCAAGTAATCATTAGATGAGGCCACATCTTTAGAATTCAGTGATTTCATCCATAAATAAGCATGCTTCCAAGACCCTTTGATTTGCTTTTCACCCTTTTTTAGGGATTACCTGATTTATTGGTACAATCCCCACCCATTTTATATAGGACAGGTTTGGGAATCACTCAAAATGTAGTAGAGAGGTGGGTAGGGAATGCATGAAAGGCTGATTTACGTTTGAGGGCATAGACATGATCAGATTTGTATGCATGGTCACAAGAATAGTAATCTACAAGTTTCAAAAGATGCCAGGTATCTCAGTAGGGTCAAATGATCTACTTAACAGTATCACTAGGTCTAAGGCTTTTTGATCTTGCTATACCTTAAGTTAGGCTATTAAATTTGCCTAAAGACTTCCAAGCATACAGCTATTTTGTTAGTCAGCCAAATGTCAAAAAGTACTGAATAAAAGTACATTGTTAAAAGGAGGTAGCTGCCATGTAAGTGCTAACTGCTTTTGATCACCTAATTTCCTCTACCTCACACAAGGGAAGTTGAAGGTAGCTTTCAATTGGGACATTAGGGCTGTTTGCGTCTAACCTTTCAAGAATAAAAATAAACAAATAAACAAAAATGCGTAACGTTATTCGTTCCCTTTTGAAAGAGCAGTTAAAAGAGCAGCAACTAGTTGCCAAGAGAGTAAGTACTTTGATTATGTGGCCAATACACAAGTTGTACAGGTTAGCATTCCATGAGTACAGTCCGGATCTTAAGCGGACCTTAAAAAATGGACCTAAGAGACGGATTGTGTAAAGCTTGAGAAATTCTCACAGAAGAGTGAGAAATTTCGAAGAGTGAGAAATTTCGAAGAGTGAGAATTTCTCACTCAGTCTTTACACAGTTTATCTTTTAGGTCCGTTTTTAAGGTCTGCTTAAGATCCGGACTGTTCATGATTAAGTAAATTTTGACCTTTTTAAATCTTGTAGTATTTAACTAATATTCACTGTGTTGTATTGTTTTCAGATAACCAACATTTTGAAAGTTTAAAAGCCAACAAGCTACCTGAAAATATTGAATTGTCCTGCGGGGACGAGCTTGACTGGGGTATCTCTCTACTTCGATGAATAAAAAATCCAAGGGTAACTTGACGGTGGATTTTTCTGGATCACTCGTCATCATAAATCAGCCCGCAACAAATACCCAAAATACTCACTACCCCAAAAATAGGAATTGAATGGCCTTACCAATGGAGACGAAGCACACACTGTTAGGTCAAAGCACCATAAAGAGGATTAAGAAAACATTGATCAATGGTCCCATTTAGGGACCAATAAACCCTAAATGGGACCAATAGAAAGAGGATTCGTAGATCACTCCCTGAGTCTTTGATTTCAATCCCCAACTCCAACTGAGAAGAAGAAGGCGCTCAGTTAACGCGATTGCCTTCAATCAAATCAGCACGCAAGCAATAGTGCAGAGGTTTGATAAGGAAAAATGAAGAGAGAGAGAATGGGTATGCTGCGAATCGGGCAGTAGGCTGTGCGCAGGGATGCAGGGGAGGCTGCGCCACAAGAGAAGCCCTAAGGGGCTGCGGCGCACAGCAAGGGTGTGGTGGGGGTCTCGGCTAGGTTGGGTGAGGGTTAGGTGAGTCTCGGCTAGGCTGGGTTAGGGTAGGTTGAGGCTCAGCTGGGCAGGGATGGTGGTAGATGGTCACTGATGGTGGTCAGGTGGTGGTGGATGGTGGTGGTGGAGCTTTTCCCTCTTTGGAGTGGCTCTGATACCATGTAGAAGTTTATGATTTCAAGCTTAGGTTGAAACAAAGAGTCTCAACCCTATTTATATTAATCACTGAGAAGAGAGAAATTACAATGATGCCCTTAGGCCGTAAAAGAAAAAAATATCTAACAGCTCATAGCCATGTAATATACAGCTCATATTAGACAGCTAATTGACTACTAATTCCAACATATTTTAACACTTTTCACTACTCATTATCCGAATACACTAGAATGCTCTTGAAAACTTAGAAAGGAGGTCCTAGGGAGGAGTTGTATTGTAAAACTTTGTTTGTTTGCTTGTGTTTTGTCTTTTTCTCCTTGCTGGTTTTGAAGTTTAATTTCAAGTCTAGGTATGAGAGTTTTACCGATTTGATTTGTCACTGTCCGCCTTCTCTATCTTCTTTTCAATAGTGTAACACGTGAGTATTCATTTACTTGCAGGAACTGGAGAAAAGTCTCAAATCCACTTGTGAAGAGTTCATTATGTCAGTTACCAAGCTAGTTGTGGATCCCATGCTTTCTTTTGTAACCAAGGTTCGTCATCTTCCACTTCAACCCTATTGCTATGGAGAGTATATTGTAGCTTATAGTATATGTAAAATTGCCATGTACCAAATTCAGAGACCAAACCACCGGATACAGCCCCTGCAGTAAAGAAACCAACCAAATGCTAACGAAAAGTAACTTTTTGTTTGGAATGCTGCTATTTTCAAGTTCATCTTCCCCGGTTGTGTTTATAAACCTTAAACCAGACCTTTGTTGCAGATACATAGCACCTTTTTTTTCCCCTTTTCTGTAGGTGACTGCTGTGAAAGTTGCATCGTCCTTGGGCGGTCAGAATCAAAAGCTGGTGTCCATTAAATCTAAACCACTCAAGGATCAAGCTTTTGCAACACCAGATAAAGTTGCTGAGCTTGTTCAGAAGGTGCGTAATGTAAATCAATTTTCTTGCTGGGCTATTAGGGGAACATTGTCTACAGGGAGCATTTGTATTTTTGCTGCGATTAACTGGTTACTAAACCTTCTGTCTGATGGAAAGATCAAGAGTTTTTTTGGAGGAATTAAACGTAGTAATCTTACCTTTTTTTTTCGCCCCGTAGTTACCAGTAGCTACAAGTATATCTTTTATGGTTCTTTCTTTTTCTTTATGTCTGATGTACTTGATATCCGCTACCATGTTTGACGTTGTAAGAGAAAGTGAAGCTCGAAAAAGTTAGTAGTTTAATGCCAGTTAATTCGATGTTATACATCGCTGTAACAGGTCAGTGTTGCTATTCAACAAGAGTTGCCAAGAGTGATGGCGAAGATGAAGCTTTACCTTCAGAACTCATCAACGCGTACTATACTTTTCAAACCCATAAAGTGAGTTACTGATCTGCGCTTCCTTTGTCTAATTTAGTTCCGAGAGCATTCAGAAAGTAGTTTGGGTGATATTGCAACCATCAGCATCTCCCAATGGTTTTGTGGAAGGCTGTCTCGTGATTTAGTATTGAATTCTATGAAGCATGGACATGAGTTAGGATATGAATGTGTGATACCAACATTCAATACATGTTTTGGACGATTTAACGGTGTACTACTTATTTGTGTGTGCGCGTTGTACAAATGTATAGTTTTTAGATCATGGTATATGTACCTATATTGACAGATTTCTACTTGCAGTGGCGGCTTGGCGAGATTTTTGGTGCTCTGTTTTTGCCTTCTTTAGATATGTAACTTACAATTGACATTCATATTAGGAACTGAGTATTACATACCATGGAAATTTATTTGAGACCAAATTTGAAGATGTCTTCTCCTATCCGTTATGCTAAGAGGGGGGAGCCTTGGCGCAACAGTAATGTTGCTCCATTGTGACCTGGAGGTCACGGGTTCAAATCTGGAAACAGCCTCTCTGCTTGCAGGGGTAAGGCTGCGTAGTGCGTCCATGGGCTGCCCTTTTTTTTAATAACTCTGAAGTTTTAGTAAATTATGAAATTATTTCATCTGATAATTATCTCATTTGTCCAAAATGTATCGGACACGTTTCTTACTGTATCCAAGTTCATCCAATACGTGTTCAAAATTAACAAATTTATTTCAATATGTTGAAATGTCAATTTTACGTTTGTGTTTTAGATTTTATTAGGTACTTGACAGACAACTGAAATTTACTTGTCCATTTGCAGGACTAATATTATGGAGGCCCATATACAGGTAGAGTCCCTTCTAAAATCAGAATACTCCCCTGAAGAGATACAAAGCATTATCAATATCATTTCCGTACAGGACCTGCAGACGCAACTTGACAGCCTCCTGTAAAGGTGCTTTTGTAACCCTTGTAGTTCGCTTCCCTAGAGTCATTTGAAGTTGGTTATGGAGTTGCATTGTGATGGATCATGGAGCTTTAATTTTGTCACTAGAATATGAAATTTAGTTACATTTTTTCAAGGACACAGTTCATTAGTTTGACTACTACAAAAATCAAATTCCATCTTGCTGCTGGATGATATGCTTATTCCTATTTTCTTTTCATGCATCCTGAATCTTCGAAGGTTCTTCACATCATAGATGTAAAACGATATGCCGTCAGGCTAAACTAGTTGATATATATATATATATATACTCCCTCCGTCCCATTTTATGTGTCCCCTTTCTTTTTGGGATGTCCCAAAATTATTGTCCACTTTCTTAAATTAGTATGCAAATTTTACTTAGTTTTCCAAACTACCCTTGCAATCAACACCAAAACAAAACAAAAAAAAGGAAGTGCAAAGATTATGGGTAATTGTGAAAAGTAGGTGTTGATTTTTTTTGTTCCCTTAAATAGTTGGATTCCCAAAGAGGCGCACATAAAATGGGACACAGAGTATATATAATGGTAAAATTTGAAAAAGTACAAAAATTATGAGTATGTAAGGAATATTTAGCAATTAAGAGGCTGATTGGTTATAAAGATCTTTTCTTTCGGTCAAAGGAGTAGAAAAAAGAAAAAGAAAATTACCAAGCATAAACCCTCCATATGTGCACAGCTACGTACATAGCTCATTTTCATACGCTAAAACAATTATCCAACTACCCAATAGCTAAACTGTATCCTTCAAGCACTCACTGTTTTGCTAAAAATATGGGGCACATAACAGGTAGTGGAGGCATGGCCAACATACTTCATCCGCTTCTGTCAAGTGTGGACTGAGATTCTTGAAGTTTTGTATAAGTTTCTATTGAATTTGGAAGTGGAATCATAGAATTAAGAGAGAAGAGAAGTGTTAGCATTTTTTGTGGGTTATGGGCCACCCACATAATCTATGGAGTGGGTCCAAGGGCTTAGCTTAGGGTCCAAGAAATCCTATGTGGATTATAACTTGGAGTCCTAGGGTATGTATATATGTGTGTATATATATATATATATGTGTATAACACACACATAAACACAACTCTGCACACAATAAGGCAGCCACCCTTTCTCCCTCTCTCTCTCTTTTAGTTACTTTCTCTCTCTAGCCAAATCACACTAGGGCTTGGGATTTAGCGCGTGGATACAAAGGGGGTGTCTCTAGTAGGCATTCTCACGACCCATTCGAAGAACAAGAGCGTACACGGAAGCACTAAAGAGCAGCAGTTCGTGGGTATTATCGCAGGGCTTGTAACAACACCGCCAAGACGATACGTGATCGGGTATATTCTGCAAGGTATGTCCTTTACCCGACCCGTATGCATGTGTGTATACATTATTTACATTGGTATCAGAGCCTATAGGTTGTTGATTTGCCCGTATTTTGCCCAAAACAAATCTACCATTAAAGCTTTGTGAAGCTTTTAACATAAACTTGATGAAATCGAATTTAAAGTGGGTCTACGTGAAAACTCCAATATAAGTCCAAATTTTTTATATGGTTGTGTCTCATATGGTCTCTAGAGTCCCCCCACAAAGTCCCATGCATTGATTATCTCAAACGAGTGAGATATAGCAAACCCTGGATTCGTTTTTGGGTTAAAAATGAAATTTTTCCATAACTTTGCTCTCTGTTTTCGGAAGATTTACTTGTTTAATCGATCTGTTTTTTGGTATGATCTTGTAGTACTCTGTGAGAGCTTTCCAACGGTATAAAATTTGTAAGTTTTCGACGAAAAACGAGTGAGATATGAGCTTGCAAAGTAGGTCACGCCCACTCTTGCTGAGGAGAGTGGGACCTACTCGCTGGCCGGCGTTGGTCCGACGACCATGGGTCCGGAGAATGGAGGTCCGTTTCTCGACCCCGGTCCTTAATATATAATTTTCATATTTTTATTGGAAAAATATTTAATTATTTAGTAATTAAAACAATTTCTGTTAATTAAAAAAAATAAGTTTTTAATGTTTTAAATCTGTTTTAATTGCTTTAAAATTCTGAAAATTTATGAAAAATTCAAATTTTATTTTTCCTATATTAAGGACACTGTGTGGGACCAGAAATAATTTTGTGATAAGTTATTTCACAGTTTTTGTTATTTTAGAGCATTAAAGATGTGTTTTGTACGTGTTTTTAATTGCTTAAAATATCCTAAACAAAATATTAATTTTTGTGATTAATATATAGTGTTTAGTACACTGTAAGGGACTCTAGGATAACTTTTGTGTAAATTATCATGTATTTTTGTTATTTTAGAGCATATAATTTACGTTTTTTAGACATTTATTTAATTGCTTAAAATAGCAAAAATGCATTATTAATTTTTGTAATTAATAAGGGACATTAAGGACACTGTTTTGAGACCATATGAAATTTAGTAGGACCCATAGATAATTTTTGGTAAATTATCCAAATCATATTAATATTTTAGAGCATATAATTATGTGTTTTTGTACACGTATTAAATTGCTTAAAATATTTTTATTGATTGTTAATTTGTGGAATTAACACAATGTGTTTTATTACACTATTTGCAATATGAGAAATTATTTAGTAAACTTTCTCATTTTTTTGGGATATATTTTAGAGCATATATTGTGTTATGAGCACAATATTAATTGCTTAAAATATAGCAAATAAAGTTGTTAATTCTTGAAATTAATATAGGGTGTTTAGAATACCATATTAGACCACTGAAAATCCTTGGAGTACAAATTCCTCAAAAGTTTTGTATTTTTAGGAATTTAGTTGCTCATAATTAATTTGTTTAACTAGATCAATTTATTTGTTAAATTGATTCAAAATGTTTTTTGGGCTCCAGTAATATTCTGGAAACTTTTATTTATAATGAAAAATTTGTTTTTTCATTTATTTAAATTTTTCCATGAGGTTTTAAAATTATTGTGTTTAATTTAAAAGCCATATTTAATTAGTTTTTAAATATTTGAGATGTTTGGAAGGGCAAATTTAATGATTAGTTTATTATTTTTGCATTAGAGGCTCGAATCATTGCACGTTTACTTAATGTTGTTTGTGATTGGATTACCATAAGACCTCTTGTCCTCATCCTTAAATGGAGAGATGGATGAGTCCATTCATTCTTGTAATAAAGACCGCATGAGTACTTGTCGTGTGTGATTAATTAATTAATCTGGATTGAATGAATGGACGACTTAAACTGACAATTTATTTTGAGCTTATGTTGTCACGATGTATGTTCTAAGGTTGTTTTTGTATATATGTGAAAAACAAAGCATCCCTATTTTTTTATGGCTATAAATGTAAAGTGAGGATGAGAGTTTCTATTTTATGTTTTGGGAAAAGCCTATTTGTAAAGGGATGAATTTTCTTTGTTTTCACAATATATGCATTAATTACTTTAGCGTGAGCTCTAGATTGTCAATTTGGGCCCACGCAGGGCCCATGCGCATTCATGTGTGTATGGCGCAATTATATTATTATTGTGGATGATGGTAGATAAGTTTAGTACTATCTATGCATGTTTGTTTAGAAAAATTAGTTATAAAATTTTTTCTTGACTTACAAGAGTAAAGTGATGACTACAAGCTTAGCGAATTTTCGATCTTGAAATTGTGATAAGGGAAAATATTTTGATAACTGGATTTTAAAACAAACATTTGTAGAAAGATGTGCATCATAATAATGTCAACCTCTTGTGCATATTATTGAATGTAGAAATTGGCACTAAAGTAACATACACGTTTGAATGAGCTAAGATCTCTTGGAGAACTTATCTCAATCAATGATCCAACCAATTGATCCCATATTGGACTTAGGGTGGGATATTGCCAAAGGCCTATAGAATTTAATTTTAGTAAGACCATCACACGCGCTCTATTTTGATAAAGTAACATGTATGATGATGTAATTGGGGAGTATAAGAACAACCCAATGACCTGTGAATGTGGAACCAGCTCAAATTTGTTTTGGGGGCACATCCACTACTAGATTGAAGAATCTGGTATTGAAATTCGAAGTGAGGAAAAATCCCAAACACTTGATGACCGAGAATCTAAAGTTAAAATTCGGTACGATTCAAGATCTATTAGGGACAACCTGCATTGGTGAACATCAGGTTCAGGCTGTGATATGTTTTCAGTCTGACTCGTGGATACACATGAAATAGGTCATAACATAGAATGAGATAATTAAGATTTGTTCTGATTATTCTCGTCATGTTTACATGGCAGCAGACCGCCATAAGGGAGGCTATATGCATGACCAGTATTTCCATAAGTGGAAGAATGCGCGAGGCCGGTGGGCCCATGTGCATTAAGCAGGCTAAGAGGCAGGGTGGGACTACAATAGGATGGATATTATGTTACATAGTTTTTTTTTATTGGACATGGTTATTTACGTAATAATTTCTTAAGAGTTAAAATGTTAACTCTACTTTCTCTATTTCTTAAGTTACTGAGTCATTTGTTGATTCTATGACTTGGCATGCTAAACTCAGATACGTAGGACAAGAAAAGGATGACTTGATTAGCTCGTAGTGGCTTGTGAGCTCACTTGCTAAAGTTGACCTGCCCACGTGTGAGTCTTGCCTAGGTGGCAAAGCATACCAAAAGCTTTTTCAAGTAAAGCTATAAGAGATAATCAACCTTTAGAGCTAGTTCACTCACATCTTGGACTTATGTTTGTAAAGGCATGTTATGGTAACTCCATTTTCCTCACCTTGTCATCTCACCGCTATAAAACACTAGATTACATCAAATGTTTTACAGCTGAGAGATTGAGAATAAGATTCGAGAAGACTTTTGAGTCATCTCGTACGCCAGTATTTCTTTGATTAGTTCAGAGGAACTGTGTTAGTTTCTCTGATTAGTTCAGAGGAACTGTGTGAGGACAAAGGGGTACATATACAACTTTCTATTTCGGGAAATTCTGCAATAAAATGTTATTGTAGAAGGGAGGAATAGAATACTTTTGGATAAGTCTGGATCATTAACGGTACAAGCTAGCTTTCCAATTTTGGAAGGATGCACTCTTAGCTACTGCCCTCATACGCATAATCATGCCTTTACAACCTATTTTTCAAGCTTTACAGGCTGTTTGAAAATGTTTTCGCAGTATTGCTGTTGCTATAAGAATCTTGACCTCTATGAGTTAGAGAAATTGTAGACAACATACCATCTTTAAGTGAGGGTGCGGAGATATTGTGATTCCACATTCAGTACTCGCTGAAAATGGTACTAGTCTGCAGCCGAGTGGGAGTACACCACTAGACGCTAGTGGGAGTGTGCTCAACAGTGGGAGTACACCACTGGTTACTCAAGATTCTTAGGTAGCACAGTGTAGTTGACGAGGATGAGTTCCCCGTTGGCGTTTTGAAATCTGTGGGATGCGTTTTCCTGTGTGCATTAGTAGATGATGCCGCGACAACTTCTTATGTAGAAGCGCTTTGTTCATCTACTAAAGCTGAGTGAATAGTTGCTATGAAGGATGATATGATCTCTATAGACAAAGAATAAGGTCTGTCTGGGAGTCAGTTGATATTCCGTCTGAGTGTAAGACTATTGGAAACAAGCGGGTTTTTGAAGTTAAAGTCAAGGCGGATGGTTCAGTTGACAAAGATAAAGGCGCACCTCATGGTGAGAGATCAAACCCAAGAGTGGGTGTTTTGTTTTCATTCGCCTTATCTCAGTGATTGTTGCACATTTAGTTTTAGAACTCTTTTCAAATGGATGTTGATACTGCTTTTCTCAATAGAGAGCCAAACGAAGAGATCTACATGGATCAACCTATTGGTTTTACGACCGATGGAAATGAGCCAAAGTGTGGCATCTTAATTGATCTATTTACGATCTCTAGCAATCGTTTAGGCAATGACACTTGAGGTTTCATGATTTGATCGATCTCTTTCATTGAGATGATTAAAGAAGACCAGTGTGTGTACATTGAGCAGTCCATAAAAGGTGTTCTAATTCTTATATTGTATGACAATAATATCCTTTTTATTTAGATAAAAAGGTATGGGTCAAACCAACTGTGTGTTGGGAGTTAGGATTGTGGGAGCCGTTCATAAACCTATTTTGTTCGTCTCTAGAGACTTACATAATAGAAGATTCTTGAACACTCTCGCATACAGTACTCAAAACCCATAGACGCCCCAGTTAAAAAGGGAATACCCTTGACCCTAGTTCAATGTCCAGAGAATGATGAGGAAGTAAATGTCCAAAGTGCCATAAGCATCCGCAATGGGAAGCCTGATGAGTACTATGTTGTATTCTTGTTCAGACATTTGCTATGCGGTTAGTTTAGTTAGTTGTTACAAGAGTAACCTTGGTCCAGTTCACTGGAGAGCAGTGAAGATCTTTCTGCGATATGTTCGCATGATTGTGGATCTCACCTTATGGATGGTAGAGTTTTTTGAAGTGATGAAGACGATGCGACGCTCATTGGTTCAACGATTGAGACAAGCGCATGTCCATGTCTGTCTACGCATTCACATTAGTTGATGAAGCATTCGCTTGTTGT
This sequence comes from Hydrangea macrophylla, assembly GCA_033977485.1. NCBI lineage: Eukaryota > Viridiplantae > Streptophyta > Magnoliopsida > Cornales > Hydrangeaceae > Hydrangea > Hydrangea macrophylla. The sequence goes on along the minus strand of CM066988.1, from coordinate 24,374 downwards.
AGCGAGAAGCAGACATGCATCACCTTATCCATAATGGTAGCTAAGTATGTAGCTTGTTCTGCAGCTGTTCTGAAGGCTATATGGTTAAAGGGTTCTTACATAGCGTAGGCTTCTTGCCTTAGAGCGATGAAGCAGTGTGGTCTATTGAGACAGCACGTCAGCTCTAGTTTATGCAAAGGACCATAAGTACCACAGAAAGTCCAAGTGCATAGAGATCCGTCACCACTACATTCGAGATATGGTTGCACAAGGGGAGGTTGTTTTTATAGTACATCACTACTGGTGATATGATGGTTGATCTTTTGGATCAAGCCAATTTCTAGAGATTCGTTCTTGTCCCACATTAGTTGTACAGGACTCCGTAGGTTCTGATGTACTTTAACAACATTATTTTTGACATTATTATTACCAGATATTTATTAGTATAATAAAATCAATGGTTTTCCAAATTCATTATTTGTTAGTTGGATTAATGCACATTTTTTCTTTAAAGTGTCACCAGGCTTGAATCGACCTGCTCACACGGGTGATTCACCTTGGCGCCGAGATAGCGATGTTGGACATGTGTGTCCATAGCGCTTAGATGGCGAGCAAGATGAGACATGTGTGTTCATGGCGCTTGGATAGCTAGCTAGGACATGTGTGTCTATAGCACTAGGAAAGCGGGCTAGAACACTTATATCTACGCGGTATAAGAACAACGAGCTAGATATAAACCTTGATATCCTTATATGTCGCCTTAGCTTAGAGCTAAGATGAGACTTAAGCTTGGTGCTTGGTCGAACATAGAGAGCGCCCACTACTCTATGTAGCCTGTTTATAGCCGAATATGAGTTTTCAGACGGACGCTGGTTGTAGCAATTGTGCTGAAAATGTCAGATTAGACGTTTATGTAACGTCTAGACTAAAATTCGTATGGCGTTACTTTTACCATGAAGTGACATGCCCATTTATATGGAAGAACGCCATAGCATACATATCATACTGTATGTGCTATTTTTCGATCATTTGTGGAGCAATGGATTAATCCCTATTTTATTGCTGTGTGAGCCACGTAGTCTCCTGTAACGGGGATTCTACACAAGTTACCTTATGACCTGAGACTATGTCATGAAGAGGACGCTTGATGACGCTACTTTAGCGTACCATCCTGGGACGAAGAGACAAATACCGTTCTATGGGGCACGTCTAGGAAAGCGGTCGAGTTAGTTGGATTGACATTAGTAGGCAGGGAAGACTCTTCGATAACACACCATGTTTTGTGACTCATTAGCTGGCCAGCTACAATTGTATACGTACTGAGTGTCATGGGTACATTACATATTTGGGGGTGTAGCACTGCTTTTTGAGGGATTAAGAGTGCTAGATCCGGTGTGGTTGAACCTGTTTGGGTAAATACACGAGAAGCTTCCGAGTGATGCGTTTTGCTAGTTATGTGATTGACTTAGCATCTCAGCTCCTGTCGCTGTACGTTTCTTTTCGTGAGGTCGCACGTTCTACTTCCCGTATGAGGAGATGATGAAAGTTGGAATCTGAGAGATTTTGTTTTAGCACAAAGCCCTATGTGGGTGAGTGGGAGATGTTAGCATTTTTTGTGGGTTATGGGTCACCCACATAATCTATGGAGTGGGTCCAAGGACTTAGCTTAGGGTCCAAGAAATCCTATGTGGATTATAACTTGGAGTCCTAAGGTATGTATATGTATGTGTATATATATATGTGTATAACACACACATAAACACAACTCTGCACACAATAAGGCAGCCACCCTTTCTCCCTCTCTCTCTTTTAGTTACTTTCTCTCTCTAGCCAAATCACACTAGGGCTTGGGATTTAGCGCGTGGATACAAAGGGGGTGTCTCTAGTAGGCATTCTCACGACCCGTTCGAAGCACAAGTGCGTACACGGAAGCACTAAAGAGCAGCAGTTCGTGGGTATTATCGCAGGGCTTGTAACAACACCGCCAAGACGATCCGTGATCGGGTATATTCCGCAAGGTATGTCCTTTACCCGACCCGTATGCATGTGTGTATACATTATTTACAAGAAGAATCACAGATGATGAACAAGAGAGAGAGAGAGAGAGAGAGAGAGAGAGAGAGAGAGAGAGAGAGAAAAGATGAAATTCTCGTTCTACTGATTGCTCTCCTCAAAACAGAGCCATTCACCTTATACAAGTTGCACAACGGACTAACTACTCTCTTAGCCAATCAACACAAGACACGTGTCTTAGTTTGTTATTTGGAAACACCGCTTAAAACGACATTGTTACATTCAATTTACAAACTCTGCTGACTCTTCAAAATGACGCCGGATTGCCTTGTTCCAAAGGCTTTATTTGCAAGCCATTTGATTTGAGTCTGAACTTCATTGCTTCTCCTGCTGAATGTGAATACCCTCCCCATAATTTCTTCCTTGTCCTCAAGGTCCAATCTAGATGAAACTGAGGAAATTTTGCTCTCATAACTGCCCAATCCTTCCAAGTGGCTTCTGTGGAAAAATGGCCCAATCCTCCCAAGTGGCTTCTGTGGGAATGGTCGTGCTCCATTGGACCAAAAGCTGAACCTCAGCTTGATTATTGCGCTCGACTATCCTTCTATCCAAAATTGCAATAGGTTCAAGTAGGAATTGTCCCTCTAAGCCTACTAGAGGAATTTGATGGTAGATCTGCATGTTAGCTGATCGGGAGAGAACAGATCCTATTTATACGCCTTAACGAGCATTTGTTAGTATATTTTTATCCTGTTTTTGTGTATTTTTACTTCGTTTTCTATTTTCTGACAGGTTTTGGAAGAAATCAAGTATATCAGGCTAAACATGGTGAAAAAGTAGAAGAAAAGAAGCTGAAAAAGCCAAGTCGCGCGCGCGAAAACCAGAATATCGCTCGCGCGATCCGCTCGCGCGAAAACCCAGAATTCGCTCGCGCGATCCGCGTGCACGAGGAGCCAAATGTCGCGCTCGCGCGACCCGCTCGCGCGATATGTGTAAAAATCAAACTTGCGTATTTCAGTATACTGATGATTCCTACGTGAACGAAACTGCCTAATTACGTCCAGATTGCAAAATATAGCAGTTTTAGTGCGTTTCGAGTTGGGAAAGCTTCCAAAAACTTGTTGTAAATCTATATATACCCTATTTTACTACAATTAAAGGGTTACACATCATTACACAACATTAGATACACAAAATACAACCATACTTCCAGCCATTGAAGAGAGGAAAGCAAGGAGAAGAAGAAGAAGACCAAGGGTTTCCATGGCCTCCTCCATCAACTACTTGCCATTCATCACTTCCATGGACGGCTAGATCATAGATCTAGGGTTTCAATGAAACCCTAGCGAAGTAATAGGGTTTTATTTATATTTTTATTTTAGTTTTATTATGTATGGATGACAGTTACATGTTTCGAGGATTTTTATAAACAAATCGAACTTCTATTGATTAAATCGTTACTTTCAAAATCTATTCTTGTCTTAGATCTATTTTGACTGTGATGTGCTCAATGATCTATACTTGCTGTGCTTGTTTAGATTATTTACATGTAATGGTGCTTTATTGAATTGTGCTATCAAGTATCCGAATAGTCCATGCCTAGATTAGACGGATTATACCACAACCCTAGTTTAGTGTGGGATAATTCGTGCTAACCGAAGATGGATTATGTTGGTGCTTGAACCATAGTTATTTTCTTGACGGAGGAATTGGGCTTGTAGCTACAATTCTCCATTATCATCCAACTTGATAATCTAATTGAATGCATAAATATTCCTATTATGAAGCTAGTGGTGGATTTGCAATCCTAGGTTCCCTTTACATATTTACAAAAACACTTTTAATTGCTTTCATAGTTTAGATTTATTTTTATTGTCATTAGTTTAATTAAAATCAAATCAAAATCCGTTTTCATAATTAACTAAAATTAGGTTTTAAAATTAAGTCGTTGTAGTTAACCAATCCCTGTGGGTTCGACCTTTGCTTTCACACTACAAATCTTTTGAAAAGTAAAGAAAACTTTTTATATCTTGATATTGACAACATCATTAGCCCCAACCTTCTTCTTCAGTACAGATACATAGAATACAGGGTGAACCTTAGCTTGAGAAGGCATATCTAACAGGTATGCCACTTTTCCAATCCTTTTTATCACCTGGAATGGACCATAGAACTAAGGAGCTAACTTCAAGTTTTTGCGAACTGTAACCGTGGTTTGTCGATAGGGTTGTAGCCTCAAGTAAACCCAATCCCCTTCCTAAAATTCCCTCTCAGTTCTCTTCAAATTTGCGTAAAATTTAATCCTTACCTGTGCCATTACTAAATTTTCTCGTAACAATTCACTCATCAGCTTCCTTTCTTTAAGAAAATTGTTAATGTCTTGAATGGATGATTTGAACGATTGATGTATATTGAATTGGGGGGGGGGGGGGGGGGGGGGGGGGGTGGGAACATACCCATAAAGAGCTTGAAAGGGGGTCATTTCTTCCACTTAATTGGTCTATCACTCATCATACTTCGCAAATATGGTTCCAAATATTGATTTAATCTCTCTGTTTGCCCATCAGTTTGGGGATGATATGCAGTAGAGTGCAATAAATTTGTACCCACTAACTTGAACAAGGTTTGCCAGAAGTTGCTAAGGAACACTTTATCCCTGCCAGAAACAATGGTAGCTGAAAAACCATGGAGCTTGTGAATCTGATCAAAGAACTTGTAGCTACAAACTCTGCAGTATAAGGGTGAGATAAGCCGGTAAAATGGGGGCCCCAAGTGGCTTTTAAAACTAGCTTATGAAATTTATGATGAAGTTGTTTGATAATTTTGTACAAGTGACACATTACTCTTAAAAAACATCATGAAACCAAAAAGCAACCTTGAGCTTTTAAAAGCTCCATTCTAGAGCTTTTTAAAGCTCTCTCCCCCCCCAAAGCCCTAAGTTCACTTTTTGCAAAGCTCATAAACTAGTTGCCAAATGAAATAACATGAAATTGTGCTTTTAAAAAAGGAGAAACACCAAAATGGGGGCTGTAGATTATAATGTAGCCGGGCCATACGAGCACCCACATAATATTGGACCGGGTCCAAAGAGGCATGGGCTTTTGAAGTCCTTAGAAAGGTAGGGTTTGTGTATGCCTATATATATACACATATACAACACAAATCCTGTGTGACACACTTAAGAAGCCTCTCTCTCTCTCTCTTTCTCTCGATTCTCTCTCTCTATAGCATATCACCAAAAGGCTTGGGATTTAGATTGTGGTATCATCGGAGATCGCTCACGTAGCATTCTCAGCGACTAATACGAGACACAAGAAGTTACACGGAGGCAGCTAGTTTGAGGTTTAAGCAGAGGGCTCGTAACAACGCCGTTTTGTCGATCCAACGAGTTATTCCGCTAGCTAACGAACCTAAACTCACTTGGTATGCGTGTATGCATGTATATTCTACATTGGTATTAGAGCCTATAGGATGTTTGTGGCCCATTTAGTGTACAAAACTTGCAAAAATGAATTTCAATTTGGGTGTAGACACCCCATTTTGTCGGCTATCAGATTTAGGAGACCCATATCTTGATGGTTCATGATGATTGAAAAAGACTAGAAAAGGACGCTTGGAAATTAGTTCTATCTCTCAAAATGCTCAGAAAGTGGTAAAAATAACCAAAATGCCCCTGAAAGCCCAAACACTCCCAGATTCGGACCAAAAGTTCTGGAAATTAGATGAAATCGTCAGCTCTCAGAGACCCTCGGAAGTCCCGAAAGTTCCCAGAAAGTCTCCGTTGACCGGTTTGACCCAGATTTGACCAGGCTTTGACCGAAATCGTTAGAATTCGCCCGAAAGTTCAAAAGAAAAGTACTAAAATGAGTTTAAAAGAAAATCAGATGACAGCATCAGCTCTTGGAAGCTACCAGAGGCTCCCAGAACTTCCTAGAGGTCCTTGGTTTGACCAGTTTGACCTAAAAGTTGACTTTGAAACGAGAGCACCGTACCATTTTTCAAAAATTTTCCATAGATACTAGAGGTCAATAGCTTTCCAACAGTATATCGTACATAATTTTTGGACTTAAAACAAATTTATTATGAATTTTCGAAGGTGAAAAAGGCAATCATATCGACTTTTATCGCGAATACCACAAAACTTTTCAAAGTGACCTATCTCAAAACTATTTTTTTTTTTATGGAAATTAGACTCCATTACCTTTCTAACGGTATATCACGACCTCGGTTTGTAGTTCGTATGCATTTTCTGTGAATTTCGGACGAAATAAGACCTTTTCGCGAATACCGGAACCTCTGGGGGGCCTAAATACAATTTTCTTGGCGTCTGAGGAGTAGTGCCGTGGCGGCACTGGGCCACTCAACCCTTGACAAATCCATTTTTGTAATTTATTTTGGGAGTCCAAATTGAATAATTGGAAGTTAAAATGACATAGTTTCTTGTTCACAGATGTTTGGGACTAATGGGAGCACTTTCTAAATCCCAAAACCACCCCCAAATTGGCCTATATAAACCCCCCTTTGCTCTTCATTTTGGGGGAGACCAAGTGTAAAGTTATAGAAGTTGTAGAGGGAAAGAGAGATAGAGTCAGAATTAGAAATGAGAAAGGAGCTTCCTCCTACTGTTTTTCTATAAGAAAGTGAGTTCTAAGGTTGTTTTCTTCCATTATCTCTCTTATACTTCACATTCAAATCCTCCCCAATCACCATTTTTGAGCAATCTTGAGTTAGGAATCTACTTTCATCTCCAAATATCAATGTATATGAGTGAAACACCAAGCTACAAGTCCAATATTTTAATGATTATCAACTATTGATTGCTATTTGTTTGCTTGTTTATACATGTTCATTTCTTCTTACCTCATTTCCTTTTTATTTTTCTTTGATTACTTACATGTTTGTCATCATCTAAATGATATGTTGTTTTAGGAGAGTGAATCCTTATGGATAGTAGCTCTTGACCTCAAAGACATATTTGATGGATGATGATTTTAACTTCAATACATTCATATGTATTGTTGAAGTCATATTCTCACAAAAAGTATGTTTATGTAAATAATATTCGGAGTTCTTGATGATGAGTTTGATGTTGGTTTTCTAAGTGGTTATAATCTCCATTTAGTGCTGGAAATATGCTTTCAAAACCCCTCTAAAATCCCAACATTTGGATTCCATAAAATAGACCTTGTTTTTCTAAAAAAAAAAAACTCCAAAATAGTGAGTTATCTAAGTTTAAATTAACATTCTGAGTTCAATACTCAAAGGATGACTATGAGAGCACTTGGAAAGTATTCCTAACTCATTAGAGAACACCCGTGATTTTTGGTTTGATTTAAAAACACTTGGAAGTGTCCCATTTTGACCCACACATTCCATCCAGACTTTCTGTTTTCTCTGTCACAGCAGCTCAGTTGACTTACAACTTGTTTTCCAAAAAAACGTTTCTATAAAGAGTGGTCTCAACTCATTTTTTCCTTGAACTTTAGTGTCTTGGGGAACTCTTTGTATAATATGGGCCTCTAAATGTTTTGTTTTCATTTTCAAAGATTTTTTTTACATTTCAGTCGACTGTACGGACTCTGTTTCTAAGCAGCCTCTCTTGTTTATGTGATTTCTCTTAATCTGTAATAGCTATTGTAGTTTGGCTTTTTGATATGGATTCTAAACACAATAAGGATAATCTCCATAAAAAATCATGAATTAAAAACATTCCTATCCCCACATTTCCATTTTTACAAGATCAGTTCACTATTCTGTTCACTATTCACTATTCACAGCAAGCTTGTTTCAACTTTTATTCTGTGAATAGATGTTTACTTGCATTCCAAATTAACTCATCTCTTAGGAAGTAGTTTATGCTACATTTGTACACATCCTATAATAACATCCTTTATTCATTCATGCATATTTTTAGACTTCTAAGTCATTCTAGAAATCCATGAACACAAACACACTTCTACCTTGCACATCCTAGGATCATACATTGCATCCAAGCAAGATTTGGAGTTTTTGTGACTCTTAATCTAAGAAGATTATAAGGAATGAACTTGATCATACGTTCATGCTCCCCCTTGATCTAGTCTTCCTTTCTCATCCGTCCTGGGAATTGAAAGATTTTCTTTTCTCAAAGATTAACATGCATTATACTAGCTTGCTAAGCATGATATCAAAGTGCAGTTTACTTCTTCTTTCTTCTTAATATCCCAGACGGTTGATCTCCTCGAAAGAGCTTGCCCAACCAACGCTTCCTTTACATTGTGTGATATTTGGCTTAGATCTTATGAATGATATCTTAACTTTTGATCTTCTATTTCAAGATTCTTATGAAATGTAATATACTATCGTAGTATTAATTGTGGAACCAAACATAGTATTAGATGATTATTTGGATGCTAATTGAGGCCAGTCGAAAGGCGGGGCGAGTTGAGGGTGTTTTAGTCATCGCAAAGTCTCCTTCCTCTCTCGTACCAAAACCCCGAGCTAATTTCTTTGCTTATGAAGGGCCGATGCCCTTTATTCATTTGGGTGAGTCAAAATTAGGTTTCTTGGTTCCTTAAAGACCAAGTGGCGACCCTGTATCTGTTTTCAACAGAACTTTCTTTTTTACTTTTTTCCAAATCATTTCAAAACAAAAGGAAAGTCAATTTCGCATGTCCACAATCTGGAGACTCCACTGGGGATTTTATTTTCAAAACAAAATAATATAGAGGTTTGACTCATAAGAAGCATCCTTAAAATTATCTTTTTAGTGTCTCTGGTTCATCGCATTGCACTTCTGCATTTCCCTCTCCGATTGTGTCTGAAACGTAGTGTTGACATTGTTCAGGTCTTGCTGTGCCAGGGCACAAGTCACCATTGATACTGTACCTTCTAAGGTATATCAAAAAGAGTAAGAACTTCTGTACTATCTCTCTGGCGGTATATTAGAACTCTCGTCAACGACCCTCTTTGACTAAATCCAGCCTTTGCATATAGATTCCTGTAGAACCTTTTATAGGACTGTTGATTTATCTTTTAAGATAGGACAATGTGATATAGCTGCTGTATGCCCTGGTGGGATTACCTGCGATATGTAGACGCTTATGTGGCATGGAACAAAACCTCTTTCTTATGATTCCCAAGGTAATCACTCATATGTGATCACATTGAGTTGACCTGCCTAGGCACCATGATAAGGACGTCTGCTCCATGTTCACAAAGATATACACCACAAACCTTGTTTTCTGGTTCTAAGATATAGGAGTATGAAAACTAGCTAGACATTATTATTACCATCATCGCTTGCTTTTGTCATATATCCCTGTTTCCCCAGAAACTCTGTCCAAATTTTCCAGAAATGACTAGATATACCAGTTTTCCCTAGAAACTCTGTCCAAATTTCCCAGAAATGTCCAGATATACCAGTTTTTGCCAAAAATTCTGTCCAAATTTCCCAGAAATGCCTAGATATACCAGTTTTTCCCAAAAACTCAGTCCAAATGCCTAGATATACTAGTTTCTCCCGAAAACTCTATCTAAATCTCCCAAAAATGCCCAGATATACCAGTTTCTCCTAGAAACTCTGTCCAAATCTCCCAGATTTCCCAGATATACTGGTTTCTCCCATAAACTCGTTCCAAACTTCCCCAAATATCTTGGAAATACTTCTTTCTCCCATGGTGATCACACTGGAAAGTAAAGTTAGCACACTCTATATGGCTAGGGCCTTACTTGTTTAACTGTTATGTGTTAGAAGTAGAGACATCATATAGATTAGGGCTTGCATCCGCATGCTTGTCTCATATGCATACACAATTCATGTCAGTCTGCATGCACGCACATCTCCGTCAGTCTGTACACGAGTCAGTCCACACTTGTTGTTACTATCATTGTCTGTCCAATTGTCATTATCACAACCTGATACACTTCCTCTTCTCAAATCTATAGGTCAATATAGATTCTCAGGGTCAGCAATTGGGGTCCTAGTCTTGGGTCAGAAGTTCCAATAGCCGACTAGTCAGGGCCAGTCTACAAAAAGCCAGTTTTATGGATCCAGAGAACTTGATGAAGTTGATCAACCAGCAGTCTGATCTGTTGAATCAGGTTTTGAATTTTATGGAAGAATTCCGACAGCAACAACCACAGTATCCACTAGGTTTTCCACCACAGCCAGGGTTTGTACCACTACCAACTGCCGCAGCTCCGAATCAAGATGGGATTGAGAACTAGTTTAATGGGGTCCCGCCTCCCACAACAGATAAGAGAATTAAGGAGATGCTAGACAAAGTTGACAAGCTAGAGAAGGTGCTAAGAAAGAGCAAGGGGGTTAATGATTACATACTAGATCTAGAAGGCCTGTTCGAACACATCAAAGTAAAACTGCCTGAGAACTTCAAAATGCCAGAAATTGATCGCTTCGATGGGACCGGGAATCCAAAAGGTCACATCAAGTTGTGCATGAACATCTTCTAATCTATGGGATGCACTCATGAGCACATAGTTATGCTGTTCCCTCAAACCCTAAAAAATACCGCACTATCCTGGTTCCTAACCCTTGAAGCCTCCAAGACCCGAGTCTAGGAAGATGTTGCTAGAACTTTTATTGATCACTACTTTTACAACCAAGAGTTTGATGTCACCATCCGGGACCTATAGACGACCAGGCAGAACTTCAATGAGACCTTCACTGCGTTCGAAATAGGCACTAGAATAGAGGATGCCATCAGAAAAGGAAAGTTCAAGAAGGATGAACCCCAACACCAGTCCAAGAGACCTAACTATTCCCCGAACTCCCCGGATGTCAATGGACTTAGCAACCAACCAAGGGCCTACCCTCTTCATCTGTACCAGTCCATTCCACAAAATCGCCTTAAAGGCCCTCGCGCATTCTCCAAACTTGATGTTCCCTTTTCCACAGCCTTGGACCGCCTACTGAAAAAGGGCCACTTGCAGCTCCTCCCTCACAAGCTGCTACCGGATTCCATACCCTCCTACTATAATATGAGCCTACGATGTGCTTATCACCAAAATCTAGGCCATGCCACCGATCAGTGCATTCGCCTCCACCATGACATTCAGAACCTTATAGAGAATGCAGCCCATCCTAATCCCATCCACAATCTTGGCTTGGACCAACCGATCGAATGCTGCCTTTTACCGATACTAATGAATGTTGAAGTTACGCAGTAAAGTGATAGTGTCTGGAACTTCTGCCAATAAAAAAAAGAAATAAGTGATTCACCGCGACACTCCATTTGAGACCAGGTCATGTCAAGTTGAGTCTGTTCTATATTTCAAGTCTATTTCAAGAGTAGTCTTGTGGTCGAGTCCATCTATTTTTAAGTTTGGTTGAGCCTGTACCAAGAAATGTAATCTTTCTCTTTTGATGAAATGAAATCTCATTTTGTTTAATTTGATATGTCTAGTCATAAATACATGAATCACTGAACTGAAAATGTCACTTTTCAAATCATCATGGATAACACTCTGCTAATAAATTTTCGCATAAAAAAGAATCCTGAAAAGGTCAAAGTCTATTTCGCACTAACACCGAAGAAGAGCCGAGAATTGAATAGTCTTACTTTAAGAGTTTAAGAGATTCTCTTGCTTCAATCTTGAAAAGACATACTTGAAACTGACTTGGGGCTTGCCCAACACCCTTTTTCCACCACTTCGAAGCCTTGAGCCCAATTCAATTGGGAGCCATACAATTTGTCCAATTGAAAGTAGTGCAGACTTAGTTCTTGATGGTAGCCAAACACTTTCAATTAGTTTGTTCTCCCCTTTCAAAAAAGAAAAAAAAAAAGAAAAAGAAAGAAAATAAAAACTTGCTTGGTAGAAAACTCGAAAAGTGCACCTAGGCAAAAGTTAGAGCAAAAAGGCTATTGATTTCCAAAATCTGACCATAGCCAATCAAAATGTTGGAGAAAATTTTGATGAAACAAATGAAAGAATCGTTCGCTTCAAGGAACATCATAAGAATGTGCCTAGATCACATTTCAAAAGGCTTGGAATGACCACAAATAAACTCTGAGAGCTGACATACACATTCTGGAATTCTGAGATTGCGATTAAAAGATCTTATAAGAATTAACTAAATGAAAAACAAAATTGACTGGCTAGATGAAAGTGAAAAGGATCAATCCTCAAAATAAAAAGAAAAGAAAAGAAAAGAAAGGGATATCAAAACCAAATACTCTTATTCAAAGAAACCACAAGTGGCTCAAGTTTGAACTTATTTGACGATTGGTTTAAAAAACCCTCATACCTCAACCTTTCCAAGAACCTTAGCCTTGAACTACACTCGACTTGATTCCTTCTCGGGGATACGTAGGCAACCGCATCGGTTCAGTCGACACCATAATATTCAAACCAATTTCTTTCAAAGCCTTGCCTTGAACTATGCTCGACCTGATTCCCACTCGAGGATACGTAGGCAACCGCATCAGTTCAGTCGACACCATCATAATTAACCCCTCTTCTTTCAAGGTCCTGGCCCGAACTACGTTGGATTTGATCCCCGCTTGGGGGTATGTAGGCAGACTTTCAAAAGAAAAAAAAAGGAATGGCTTACTAGGTCGAAAATTCGAAAAGATGCCTAGACAAAAATTAGAGCTAAATCCAGAGTGAGCAATTAAAAATGAGAGAAAAGAGCTCTCTAGGTTACCTCACTGGTGCCTAGGCAAAAATTATGAGCATTTTTTAGAGATTAAAGTCGCGGTCCTTGCCTCAAGCCAAAAATCATCTTCCACACTAGGGGCAAACTTCGGCTATCTGCCTTGTTTGCCTAAATTTTACTATCTACCCTTCATACAAGGGGCAAACTTCGGTCATCTACCTCGTTTGCCGAAAACCTCCAATAAACCATCGTCCAAACAAGGGGCAAACTTCGATCATCCACCTTGTTTGCCTATGAATTCCACTTCCTACACCTCAAGTTAGGGGCAAACTCCGTGTGTCTAACATGATCCCTTCACGCCAAGGGCGAGTTTTCAAGTCACTGAGTTATTTTGAAAATTTTGAGATAGAGCATCTTTTATTCTAAAAGCTGAGGCACTATTTCAAAACACTTCCTGGGAAAAGTAGAAAATTGATTAGATCAATAGTGTGGAATTTTCAAAAACCAGATTTATCAGCAAAGTGTTATCATATTAAGATGAGGAGTGAACATAAAAGATGATCAGTGCATCATTTATGCCAAAGACACATTGATTATGCTAATTTGGGCACTTTGTGTGTGAGACCCGAACCTGAAAAGAATATTAAAATAATAAATCATTTACTTTATTAAGCTGAACTGAGTTGTTTAAAATTCAAATTTCTGTGATTTAATTATTTAAGCTGAATTGTTATTAAATTTTTTTTATGCTGAGCTGTTAACTATTAAATAATTATGTGTTGGGTTAGAACTGAAAAATTCCATTTTTGGAATTTTGAGTTAGGAAATAACTCTTTTTGGGGGTACTAAGATGATATGGGAAAATTTAGGGAAGTTTGAGAACTCAAGTGCTTGTTTTAAAGAAAGTTGGGGTGTTAAACATAATTTTTTAAAAAAAGTTGGAAAATAAATTTTAGGGAGATACGTTAGTCTCCTTGACTGTATAGTTGAGAGAGTTACAGTGAAGAAGAAGAGAAGAGAAAGAGAGGAAGAAGGGAAGAAGAAGAAGAAAAAGAAGAAGAGTAGAGGGAAGAAGACATAGAAATTGGGAAGAAAGGGAGGAATCTTCATCTTCTACATCCTAGGTAAGTGAAATTTGTTGAAATTGTGAATTGGGGCTTTTGAATTCTTTTCTTAGAATCTGAAATTAAGGGATTAAAGTTGTAAATTTATGTTGTAGAACTTGTTTACATGATCCTTGATATGTATATATGATGTGGTATGAAGATTTTTTATGTAAAACTTGAGTTTTGGGCAAATTTGGAACATGTATTTTTAGGGTTTGGTATAAATCCGAAAATTGAATATTTTAGATTCAAATTTGAAGTTTGATTTGGTTGATTTTGATAGTGAATATGTGTTCTATATGCCTTAGGTGATATGTATATCATGTATGACAATTTTTGCTTGAATATAGTTGATTTTGGAATTGTTGGGGTGTTGAAATTTAAGGGTTTTCAATAAATCCGAAAATTGCATTTTATTTTGGGTTTTGATTTTAATGTTGTTGGTGTTGGGAGTATATTATTAATGTCTTGAAATATTATTAGTTCAAGTCTTGAAAAGATTGATTTGGGTTTGACCATGGATGAAATTTGGATTTGGGTTTGAGGTGGTAGCCACCATTGATGAACTTTGAAGTTTTTGGGTGTTATTGGTTCTTGAAAATTGTTGTTTCAAATCTATATGTTGGTTGATTTTTGTTGTTATAATGACATTTTTAATGCTTTGGATTACTCTTACAAGAAACTTTGAAAGAGTTGAGTTGGGAAGAGAAGTAAAGATTGGTATGTGTTCTTGGTGTTCTTGGTGTAGTGTGTGTTCTTGGTGTAGTGTGTGTTTTTAAAATACTCTAACTTATGGGTATTACTTGATTTGGAAAAATTGTTGATTGATATTTAAATTTGATAGTTGCAACAACAACAATATATATATATATATTGGAGAAGTGTATAGAAAATATTAGAATTGGGTTATGATTTGGGTATAACACCATTGAAGATGTTCTTGAGCCTTTAAAATGGGTTCTTGATTTTTATTTGATGGTTGTGGTGAACAATATTAGATGTGGATTTTTTTTTTTAATGCATTATGAATATTATTGGAACTTGAAAGCCTCCATAAAAGAGTTGTTAGTTTTTTTTATAAACCTTGATTGATGTAGAGAGAGAGAAAGTTAAAAATTAGCTATTTGGGTATGATTTTGGGAATTTGGGTTGTTTCAAATGAAAACTTGAACTTCTTACATTTTTATTTCTTATAAAAGTTGTTTCTCCTTAAATGTTTTCTTATAGAAGTTGCTTATTTTTACATTATTATTTATAATAGAAGTTGTTTATTTTTACTTACTAGTTATGAAATTGAAGATTGAGAAATATGATTTTTTATTAATTGGAAAGCCTAAGTTGTTAACTTTTTGCTATTATAAGATTTGTTTTGTTATGAAATCTAATTTTTAAGATTTCAGGGACCGAGGCTAGTACTAGTGGACCCAAGGAGGTGACCGAGAAGCAAGCAGAAAGGTGAATTTTATTCACTTACCGGATTTGAGGTGGGTCTTCTAGATATAATTTTATTGCTGTTTATGTTATATACATAGCTGGCATAACATGAATGTTATGCAATAGTACTGAGCTGTATGCTGTATGATTTTAACTTCATTACTAGCATAACATAAACTGTATGTTGTGCACTTGCATTGCTGAGCTGTTAAACCAAGTAGCTGAAAACTTGGTAAATTAGCCAAAATAGGCTAAAGCTGATGGGCCCGGGTGTGTGAGTCATGGCATGTATGAGATTGCATTGTAGGTATGCGTTAAGCTGTGTTTGTGCTGTGCTGAGCTATATATATGCTTAAATTCGCATATCTTTATATCTAGTTGTTCGTGAGCCGTGGTTTGCTCACGCCCACACAGATTTTCTTATGCAGGTACAATGATCTCTTGGGCTATAGGATTGCACTGCCATGGGTCTAGGTTCGCTGTGGATGGCCATATAAAAGTGGTATTTTGTCGGAAGTGTAAAATGCAGTCTAGTTTATAACTTTTGTTAGACGTTGTAAAAATTTAAACTTTTAAGTTCAGTAGTGTGGATTAGTTTAATGTATAATAGTTTGAATTGTGGATGACAGAAAGCTTTGAATATGTGTAAACACTTTAAATTTTGTGACATAATGTTATGGGGGTTTTAATGTAAATTCTGCTAAATAGATGTGGTTATAATATTAAATCTATTAGTCACAAGTGGAATTAGTTTGTTTGGGCTAGGTTAGTCGTCGTAAATTATTTATAATATATTTGGATTTTCAAAATTAACTGAGCATGTTTTATAAAGCTGTTCAATACAGGTTGGATTATCCAAATTTGAGCCGTTATATAGCTGGTTTGTTTTAAAACTATTAGTTTCAAGATTAATTAATTGTCTTTGCTGTTAGCTGAGCTGTTTAGTAGGCGTTCTGACCACGCCGGGTCGGGGTCCCACATTGTGTCATCACTTTTGTCAAGTCAATCCTTCTTTGGTTGAGTTAGTAATAATCTAATCGTAACTGTATCAGAGTTCAAGGTTCATACAAACCAATCCAACTTTGCTTGTCATTGTTGTTCCTGTCAAGTCCATTTGTCCTAATGGTTTTAAATGTGTGGGTTTAAAGAGATTCCCAATTATAAATCCTGTGGATACAAGTAGAAGTTCCAAACACCATTACTGTACTTGTCAAGGCTACAACATAAGTGTCCCAAGAGTCTTGAGCATTAGTGGCAGTCATAAGTCAGTCCGTAAGATCCATTGGCTATATTCTTTCAGTTTCCCAGCAACCAAACCAAAACCATGCCACAAATTTCCTTTATTCCCAGTGCAACCATCCCCTCCCCAACAAAATCTTCTCATCCCCCAGCAAAGTCATTCCCAACAAAGCTAGTTCGTCTCTAGACAAGTTCCCTGAACAAATGTGGTGTATCTCAATAAAAACCACATCCTCTCGTTAGAAGAAACCATTTTCATTTCAAAACGGGTTGTCACCTTTCCGACATAATTAGTTCATTCCTAGCAGCATTGTCCCCAAAAGAGATATTTTCCTCCAACAAGTTCAGTTCATCTTCAGTACAATCACTTACTTTATTGGCCCTCAAAAGAATCATTTCATCCCTAGCAAATTCAGTTTTATCCCCAGCAGGCTTATGGATTGGTACATCGTCAGTCCAATCCATGATAGTTACAGTAGTTCACTGTCGACTCGTCATCTCGATTA